>CM035417.1:43747167-44392167 GCA_020310875.1 Ceratopteris richardii | reverse complement strand
GTGATTATATACCAATAACATTCAAGACAAGAATTACCCAGCTGATAACTAGCATTGCAAAAATGAGGCCCAAACTAATTATCATAGGTGACACTTACTGACATATGAGCCTTACATGGATCCTCTGTCCTTGGATTGTCAGACGTAAGTATGCATATTTCACTCTTCTCTGCTGCTATCTTTGCCATGATTGGACGCTTCCCTTTGTCTCGGTCACCTCCACAACCAATCACTGCATATACGATCAGCTAATAAATTAGTTACAAAGAACCACCACCATTCCTTTCGAGTGTTCAAATTCTGTTTGTTAATTTTCATCTAATGATGTGAATGTTTTTTATGTGAATCTTGCTACTCATCATACTTCTGAGAGTCTGTCCACATCCTATAGTTTCCAAGTTTGTTTAACATGCTCCACTTGGTGCTTCTACCTTTAAAAGAACGCTCCCCTACAGATGTACTTTGAAACCCCACACTGGTGAGCAGTTATCAGAGAACATGGTGACGTTTTAAAAGTACATAGTAGACATATCACTCGTTAACGCAAGTAGCAAATGGCTGACAAAATAAAAGGGACTATCATGCAATCCTTACTTTGCAGCCTTAACTAGCTAGGTATCTGCTATCTACATGCAGAAACTTCTGATGTTGATATTAAAGGGGAAGAGATCAGATTCCTGTTCCGAAATTGTAAGATCAAAAAGCTTTTTACTTGAGAATATATGAGAATATCAAAAGAAGAATGAAGCTCCACACCAGTTATGACTCGTTCAGCACCACAGTCCCGAACTGTATCCAATAATCTTGCCAGAGCATCAGGTGTGTGCGCATAATCCACAAGCACAACAAAATTCTGGCCTTGTTTGAGAACTTCACATCTACCTGGGACAACGTCTACAGCCTCAACTCCAGCAGCAATGACACTTAAGGGTATATTTGCTGCAATACCAACTGCAATGGCTGCAAGTATATTATAGACATTATGCTTGCCTAATAAATTTGAGGTTATACGCATACTACCAGCATTAGTGTGTGCAATGAATTGTGTCTTGAACAGGGAGAGAACGACATTTGATGCATAAACGTCAGCATCTCTGTTGTTTAAGCTGAATTTAAGAACGGGCACAGACGGATTGCCCTGCTCCAGAAAGTAAGGTGCATGTGGGTCATCAGCATTGACAATCTTTCTGTGTCGAAGAGGGTCCACCATCATTGCAAAAAGAATCGCTTTTGACTCTTTGTATCGCTCCTCCGTTTTATGGAAGTCCATATGATCTCTTGTCAGGTTTGTGAAGACAGCTAAGTCGAAGTCCAGTGCAATGCACCGCCCTTGTGCCAAAGCATGAGACGATACTTCCATGACACATGCTTTTGCATTGTTAGCTAACATGGAGGCCAAGTAGAACTGGAGAGAGAGGGCATCAGGAGTGGTATTCGAAGCGGATATAATGCTTCCACTGCCAATATCATGAGCAATGGTCCCAAGTAGCCCCGTCTTCAGATTCATTGTTTCCAAAATACTTTTCACCAAGTAGGCAGTTGTGGTCTTCCCATTGGTTCCAGTGATGCCCACTACGGTAAGTTTATGAGAGGGATTTCCGTAAAATGCTGCAGACAGAGCTGAAAGGATGGCGTTCGTATCTTTAACATGGACAAACGTAAGTGGAAACCCTTCTGCAGATATAGGATCTGTGCTGATGATTGCAACCGCACCGTTTCGAGCAGCATCGGCAGCGTAGATATGGCCATCTGTGGAAAAACCTCTGCAGCAGATAAAGGCATCCCCAGCTTGAACAAGGCGAGAGTCATGTTGAATACCTCTTATCAATACATTCGCATCTCCGTTTATCGAAGCCGGGGAGACATTTGCTTTCTGCAAAAGTTCGCGGAGGGTTACGGGCAATGCAAGCGGACGTTCAGGATCCTTTTTGTTTCCTGCGGAAACCTCAGCTCTCAAAGTGAGGTTCTTTGATTTTGTGAATGGCACAAACCGACAGACAGCTGAAGTCTTCAAAGTACGCAATAGAAATTTGTTGCTAATCAGGGGTAACCTGCCGGTCCTGCTGTGTGGAAATAACAAAGGAGCTCCAGAGGAGGCATGCTTGTGCGCGACAGCGTGGAAGGAAAGATTCATCCTGAAGGCAAGATCGAGAGAGAATAACAAAGCATAGCGTAATGCACCAACCGGAAATTAGGACGCCGATGACACGAGTTTTTTTCCTTCTTCTTTTAAAGCTTGAATATTGGTCATTGCATTTACGTTTGAAGGAATGGCCAATAAGCTCGCGGCCAAATGGTTATTTAAAGCGTGAAGCAACACTAAGTGGGCCAAACTTATTTTTAAAACTTATTTTTAAAAGCAAGAGCGATCTTAGATTTGTGGGCTTTTTAGAGTAGAAGGGACTTGATATTCTCGCTCTTTTGTTCTTCCCTTATGAGGTGGCTTCGAGAGGTTCGAGCTTAGTTTGTTTCTTATGGAAGAGTTGGAACAAGGTTAAACAGTTTGTCAAGATCAATGAAGATTGAAGAAGGGCTGTTGATATCACACAAAATGATTCGATATGGTTCCCTATCAAGGGCATGAGAGATATTGAATCTTGGAACCTCCAAAAAGCTAGGAAGCTTTGGAACAAACGTTTTCCTTTGTGGAGACACCTCTGAAATCAAGAAACATGCCAATGGATTAGATTTGAGGACATTGACTCGACTAGGAGAGTGGATTATGAAGAACGGTGCCTGTTGCAGAGTAGATTCAATGCTTGGGAGTGCTCAATGACTCAAGTCCTTATTGGGCAAGACTCCCCCACCTTGAAGGTCTTAGATGGCACAAGGACAACAATCTTGATAAAATTTTGAGATTCAAGAAAAAATTGGACTTTCATATCATGCTTAATAGAAGATGGTGTCTAATTGATCGAGTTTTAAGTAGGTTTTTTAAGTTCCAATCCCTATGGCATCCCCTCATCGAGGTTAAAAAATCAATTCTTATTTGAGTTATACCCTTTGTAATTTCAAACCTCATAAATGATCATCTATTGAGAAAATTAACCAATAAAATATCAATTAATGTGAACTTGAACATAATCTATATAAAAGTGAAAATTGAATAATCACCAAGAGAAATTATAAATGCACTGTTGTAGACTACAAAAATGTGAAAGTAGACATGTTTTCATTACAAATATCAAATCCTAAAAGATTTACAAATTATCGGTATCAATTATTGTACAACTTGAAGTGCTTGCAAATGCAAGAAATCATCACAAAATTTGTGATGCTCGCCCATGGTGTAAAGTATTTCTAGAACAATTCTAGATCAAAAGGACTTTTAGATATCTTAGTAGGATCGAAGGCATCAGAGACATTTTTTCCTCCTGTCCATACTTAGTTTGGAAGAATGTGAAAAGAGCCCTCATGCTAAATGAACCGGTCAGCTAGAAACAAGGTATACTTGGTGATGCTCTTGAATGTAACCAAAAGCAAATCCCTCTTGAAAATTTAGAAGGAAAGATGTGTTATTAACTCCAATTGCTCTTTCAAAGACTGATCCATTGAGAAATATGTAGATTGCCTTGGTAGAAGAATAAGAAATTTGAGAGGAATCCACCCTTCAAAGAGTCGAGGTTGTTTATCTTCTAGAATAACAAGCTGAAAGATAGTGGATCTTGCATGAAAGCGAGATCAGGCTAATCAACCTCCTTTGAAATTCCCTTCAAATTTCTTCTGTTTCTCTCATTTTTTTGAAGTTAAACCTATTTCAGAGAAAAAAAGAAAATCATCACATAGAAAAAGATATATGACAATAAAAATGCCAACCTCATTTATAGTTCAATTTTGAAGGAATTTAACTATATTATCCAGTCTTTTCACAACCTATGAACAATACAAAATACAATATAATATAACATGTATAATAAAAACATTTGTAGATTCCTAACCTTATGCCCTTGTCAATATAGCCTACATTCAAATAGATCAACAAAAATATGTTTTCTCCTAGTAAACCTTGTTAGTCTTGAGTTGGATATCTTCACCCAAAAAATTGTTGCAATCTACATAAACGAAAAAACAAAATCCATCATTAAGAAATGATTAATGCTATGGAATGACTAATGCCTTCAAAATTTCATGCAATGTTCAGAATGTACTTGTAAGGCTATGGAATGGTTGTTCTTCTAACTACATAGAAAGAAATGTAGCCAAACCACAGACACAACATATGTAGATAGGTCAAAAACATATTAAATGCCATCAACAACTCAAAATTTCACAAAAGTGCTCATATCTTCATGCAATTCTTGGAAAGCACCTGTAAGGGTATGAAGTGGTTGTTCATCCACTAAAGTAGAAGGAAATATTTCTGTAACAAATAAAAGCATATCCAGATAGGTCAAAGATATATTCAACACTATAAACCACGCAATATTGTAGAGTAATACTTACAATTGATAGAATATCTCATTCTAGTAGAGTTTTCAAGTTTTATACTTGCCATTTCAAGACATGTTGGGCAATAGCAACCATCCCATTGTCTTTGTGGCCGCAATGAAGACCCAAGTTTCCAAGATGTCTAACTTGATGAGGCCCATATCTAGAGGGTTGCATGTACACCCATGCACCTTTGGAGTACTGATGTGGCATGTGTTGTCCATCTGTAGCTTTGATATTGTGACACCTTAATGTAAGAACTTCATCTTTTGGTTGCCTACAACCTTTAGATATTGCCATTGAAGTTCAAGGTCTTCAATCTACAACAATAGTTCAATATGGGAGATGTCGATAGCTTGGAATACAGGCACAAGAGCTTCAATGGTGTGCTACAGAGAGAAACTGGTGGTAAAAAGATGTCCTTTTGGGACCTAGTATGAAAATATGAGGTATAGGAGGGAAATACCTCTTTTCTTAGTATTTTTTAAAAAAGTCATTTTATCCAACTCAAATCATGCACGGATTTCAAATTTGTGGTAAAAAAGAGCACTTTTGACCCGAAAAAGTAGTGGTGGGTCCATTGTGAGATGTTATATGAACTTTTAAACTTTTAAAAAAATTTGAATTTTTGGGCCTAGCCTAGTTACGAGATTCCTTCTCTCTCTAGAGGCAACTCATTAAATAGGGGGGAAAAATTGTCCCCTCTCTCCCCGTCAACCTAGTATTTTATAGGGTATAGACTGTGGCCATCACCCTCATTTGATTGTTCAATCACTAATCACTCCTTAATCTAAAAGGCCCATGCAGGAAGTCTATTGCAGACATACACTGCTCATGAGAAGATGGGTCAAAAATCCAAATAGTAGTAAACACCCATTCTTCGTTGTGCACAAGATTAGCAGACTCTATTTTCTATGTAGAGGCCTCTACAAGAACCATTCCAGCCTCTTTTTTCTTTGACTCTTTTGCAACCAGTTTTGGACAATTTTTTATGACATGATCGTTTCCTTTACATTACTTGCAAAATAATTTTTGCTTTTCTGATTTCTTCTCACCTTTCTGTTCCCTCTTTGAATGTGCAGCATTTGCAGATGCCTGCTTACTAGTCGATGAGCTCCATTTACCTTTGCCCTTCTACCTACCCACGAAAGCTTGATATGCAATATGCATAATGGACCTGTTATGCCTAGACTGATCTTCATGCAGCAAAACAGAAACTAACTCTTCAAATGTTAAGGCATTTTTATTGCCTTTCATCATCAAACAAAGAGTAGAAGCAAAACTCTGGTATGAATCGAAAAGACCATTCACAATAGGTTGCTCAAGTGAACTGTGCAAGAAATCAATTGTTCCTTCAAATCTTTGATCTTTGTTAGAAAATTGTCCATAGAATCACCTTCATTCTTATGCTCACTCTCCAACTATTTTCGGAAGTAAGCAACACGAGCCTCATTCCTAGCTTGGTACAATGTGGTAAGTATATCCCAAGCATCCTTAGCTATTCTACAAGAGCGAATGTGAGGAATAATGGCATATTTGATAGACAAGGCTATCAATGTATGTGCATGAGCATCTCTTCCATCCCAACAAATTTTCTCTATAGTAGGTGCAGCAGGAAGTACAACGGTAACAGGAACATGAAGAATATCATCATCTTCAATGCCATCTGCATGAGCTTCAGTACCTGTATTTGCAGGTGTAATAGGACGTTTTTCAACACCCTACACAATATTCCATAGTCCTTTGCGACCAATACATGACACATCATATAAGCCCACAATGGGTAATTCGTACCATCCAACTTATCCTCAATAGCCAACATACGAAATACATCATTGGTTTTGGCCATAGCCACTTACAAAATATCATGATGCAGAAAAATGATTGTATATGAAAAAGTTGAACAAAACTACCCTAACGAGTTCTGCTCAACCTATAGTAGACTTTGAGATGCTTATATTGGCGAACCAAAACTTGTATATATCTTTGGAGCAAAAAGATGAAATAGCCTACACAAGCACTGCGATAGTGCATTCCGAGGTCGAAATGAGCTCATATCACAATTTTGGCACAACATAGCAAAACTGTTTTGATCTGCTAATCACCTTGAGTATGCTCACCAAATTTCATGTGATTCTGAGACTGTGACCAGAGGCGTGATGACGATGCCCTAGATGAATCGACGACTTTCATTGATATCGATTGTTGGAGTTTGAGGTTTGCAAAAGCACGCGAACAACACAAGGAAGAAGAAGAATCTTGGAGCACAACACACAATACTAAATGTATGACCACTAGAATATACAAAGATGAGTAACCCATTAAGGCAATAAGCATATATACAAGTTGGGGGGAAAAACCTCCTAAAGAGGGAAAAAGTACCCCGACGGTCTTAGAGTGTTCACACACATCACTACCTAAATATATCAACAAGATTTACTTTCTAAGTTTCTTGATGTGAAAGACATGATTGACTCTACAGTATGGAGGAAACTCTAATGTGTATGCAACATCACTACTCTATCTCCTTCTTCAAAAACTCTAGGAGATCTCTTCCTATCATCATATTCTTTGCCCTATGAGTTGCTTGTTGCATCTTGGATTTAGCTATTTCTAAATTTGTTTGGATATTTGTTAAGAACTCCAAAGCACTAGGACATTTCTTTATCATTCCTATGGTACTAGAAGAAGTAGGATTTATGCCATAATTCATCTCAAAAGGAGATGTTCCAGTCACTTCATGAGGTCTAATATTATAAGAAAACTCTATTAATGGAAAATAACTATCCCAATCTATCTGCCTCTCAGACACATGCCCTCAACATGTCCTCTAGAATCTGATTGACCCTATTGGTCTAACCATCTATCTGTGGATGATCACCACTAGGCATTTTCAATGACACTTTCAGCTTGTCAAAGACAAACTTCTAAACATGTCCCCTGAATCTAACATGCCTATCTGAAACTATGGATGGATGTCCATAACCCATGCAATTTGAAGACATGTTGGATAAATAGCTTTGCTACCTATGGAGCTTCTACCATCTCTTACATGGGTATATTGAATGAGCCATCTTGCTCAGTCTATCCACCACTACTAGGATAGTATCCCACTTCCTTTGGGTCCACAGTAACCCCACTATGAAGTCCATGGCTACACTATCCAAGTTGTGCTCTAGAATATGTAAAGTGTGTAAGAGACCTTGTGTCTTAACCCTTTTTTGCCTTATTGATCTCACATATAAAGCATTGTTGAATATATGTATGGACATCTCTAGCTAATCCACGCCTCCAAAATGTTATTCTAACTAGCTGAATGATCTTGTCAACACCAAGACACCCTACACAAGGAACATCATGCTTATCATGCATGACTTTTCTTCTCAAATCCCAAGAATCTGGTATGTAAACCTTTCCTTTTCGTTTAACTATTCCATTCTCCATCGAGAAATGGGACTACAAAATTGACTTGTTTGCTTTACTAGGGGAAGAAGTAGATGAGACTACCCCATCTCCAATGATAGAGTCATCATTGATGGCTCTAATGATCTATAACAAATGTGGATCTTCCACCTGTGCTTCCTTTATTTCTTGAAGCAATGAGCTTTCTAGAACTATAAAGCTCATTTGATACATTATCCAAGATAGCGCATTAGTTACAATATTCTCTTCACCTCTTCTATACAGGATTTCCATATGAAACTCCTGCATGAGCTCATCCCAATGAGCATATTTCCTTGAAGATCTAGTTGACTACAAAAATACTTGATTATATGGTGATCTATATAAACCTTAAAGTCTACACCATAAAGATAGTATCTCTAGACTTTAAGAGTGTGTATCACTGCATACAACTATTCATACACTAGCCAATTTCATTTTGCACTATGTAGCTTCTTACTTTCAAAAGTTTTAGGCCTATCATCTTGGCTCAGAACTACCCTTATGGCTATGCCAATAGTATTTGTCTCCAAATCAAATGGCTTCTTTGGATCCATCACTTTGAGTACTAGAGCCTTTGAAACAACATGCTTCAGAGTGTTAAAATTATCTTTTTTCTCTTGCTTCCATTCAAAAGGTACTTTGTTTAGAAGAATATTCACCATAGGTGTTGCTATCGATGAATAAGATAAGATGAATTTTTGATAAAAATCAAAAGGTCCTAAAAATGATCAAAGTTGCTCCTCATCTTGAGGATTTGACCATCCCAATATACTTGAGACCTTCTTGAGATCCATCATGACCCCATCAATTCGAAACTGCATGCCCTAGATACTCTATCTTTGTCTGGTATTACAAACAATTGGTTTTTTCCTTTAATTTATTTAAGACTAGCCTTAAATTACTTTCATGCTCATGTACATACCTACTATACACTAATAAATCATATCTACAATAAATTTACCAATGAATAAACACAAAATATAATTCACTAACATCATAAAAGTAGCAGGTGCATTAGTCAAACAAAATGGCATAACTAAATACTCATAATGCCCAAAATGGGTCGTGGGAGTTGTCCTATGTACATCTTGCTCTTTAAATCTAATCTCGTATATACAATTGAGCATCAGGAAAATCATTTTTATTTTGCTATATACAATTGAGCATTAAGAAAATCATCTATATTTTGGGCATGGGGTATATATGCTTGATGGTAACCTTATTTTTATTTTGCTATATATAATTGAGCATCAAGAAAATCATCTATTTTACTATATACAATTGAGCATCAAGAAAATCATCTATTTTGGGCATGGGGTATCTATGCTTGATGGTAACCTTATTGAGTGCTTGATAGTCCATGCACATCTGATAAGACCCATCTTTCTTCTTTACTAGAAGGATTAGTGCTAGAAAGAGTGAATTGATGGATCTAATTGGCCCTTTCTCCAAGTACTCATCCACAACCTTGCATACTTCATTCGCCTCCTATAAACTCATACTTAATTGCAATCAATTGCTTGGCACCAACTCGATCCTATGCTCAATATTCATGCAAAGAGGTAGACCCAAAGGTAACTCATTTAGAAGCAACTCCTAGAATTCTACTCGTAGCTTCTCTGAAAGTACTTGAGAATCCCAAATTGAACCTTCTCTGACTGTGAGAATCCATCAATACACATGATGAATACACAAAATAAGAAAAATAAATATACTTACAATATATTTTGAGAAGCTTGGTTGTGGTCACCAATCGTGTCTCTTGGAGATCTGGCTCTCCACATATCAGTAGTCATCTCCCCTTGTGTTCAAATGATACACATGAGAAGCAAATTCTATGACTAATAGTTTCCTAGCATGCCACTACTTCTTAGGAATACATCGAAACATGTCAATTGTACAATCTTAAAATCCAATATCTCCTCATAGGAGTGGATCTGAATGGATAGACCAATGACTCATTGGTCCCATGTCTCAATGCCCTTCCTGTCAACTATCTCCCCTGTGTAGGCATACTTTGCATAATGTCTAGATGTAGTCTTCTGATGAGATGAAAACTAATGACATTATGTGTGGATGCAGTGTCAAAGAGGACCTTGACAACTATCTTTCCACTATTCCTCTAATAACAATGAGCTCCATATCTGGGATCAATAACTTTTCTCTACCACTATCGAAAGCACAACATCTGAAACAGAAGGTACCGTTTTAGTGATTATCGTGGCCACTATGGAAGATGAGATCTGAGATGGGGAATCTCCAAATTCCTCATCTACATGACTTCGTGTCTGTGTAGGGTTTGTGACTATGATTGCAACTATCTTCTTCTTTTTAGGAAAATCTTTAATCGATGTTGTCCTAGTCATCCATAACACAAATCTTCTTTCATTGCCTTCTGTTTTTGTTATGGGATAAGAATCATCTTATTATAAGCCTTCTTAGCTAGAGCAAACACTTTCCTTTTGACTCCAGAAACAATATTGATCATGTGCACGTGCTTAGCCAATTTTTGAGGTTGTGCACTACTCAAAAGAGAAGCACTCAAGGAAAATGGTTGACTCAGTTAAATCCATGAGGATCTCTGGGCCTAGGAGCCTATGCCTCTATGACCATCCTCATAAACTAGAGCCATCTCTATGGCCTATGCCAAAGAGTGACACCTCTCCTTTCTAATTAAGGATCGAATTGTTTCTATCATACCCAAGAAGAACTTGTGGACTTGGAGAAACTCTAGGATGGAAATCTAGTACTTGAAGAAGCCCTCCCTATATTTATGAGCCTATTCTTGAACTCTCTGGTTTTTCTGACTAATGGGAAACAAAGTGTCAAGTGCCCTAGACCTCTCTTCTCGTGGCATGAAGTTATTATGGAGCAAGATTTTGAATTGCTTCGAAGCCTTGGGCTCTTTCTTATCTTGTTCTATCTTATGTCACCACCTATGGGCAACGTCCATAAGATTATATATGGCCTACTGAATCTTATGCCTACCGTTTACCATATGGCATTACAAGATAGACTTTTCCCATTTACTCAACCATTGTTCAACAACATTAGCAATATGTGCACTAGTAGATCTACGGAAACATGGTAGCATAAGATCCTTAAGCAGCCATCTAGCTTCTCTAATTGGCACACCTTCACTAGAGATTCTTGAATGTGGCACTCATCCAACACTTCCAACTCTATCCTTGGGGCCTCTACATCAAGCATAGCTTTCTCTCTCTTACAACCATGAACTTGCTCTAATATAGTCTAAAGCATGCTTTTCAAATGTGATACTCTATTGATCATGGTCTCTACGGTGTCTACATGATGCTCAACCATGTGTATATGCTCAACACCTTCTTCCACTAAATTGGGCATACCTTCATCATCTAATCTTTAGATTGAGTGCCTCAAAGTTCTCTAGAATCCTTGATTTAAGAGCTATCCAATGAAGAATTGGAACACACATTTTGGCTTCTACATGTCTATTGTACAAAGCTTTAAACTTTATTGTTCATACATTAGGAGCATCATTTGAGGCAATTTGCGATACGAGGGTGATTGACTCCAACTTGGGAAAGTTTTAAGGGTGATTGATGATCACTTCCAACCTCTAGAACACCTCTGTAAGTGGACTTCTTTACTTCATAGATGTGTGTTCTTGTGAATAAGTGCATTTTAAGTCTCTTTTGTGCAATGATCATCATCTAGAATAAGCATTTAGCTTCCATACATGCATGTGTGCTTGTAGGCCTCTAGAAATTTCCTTAAATTGTGAAATCAACAAAAGGAGAGAAGAGAACAAATGAGTTCTCTCTCTCTCTCTCTCTATCTCTCTCTCTCGCTCACCTATTCATACTCGCGAGCATGCAGGCAGAAGTTGGGTGACTCTTGGCTGTCTGTGACTCTTTGAGTTTCTTAGAGGAACTATTCATGTGCTCACCCTAGAGCTGATCGAGAGGTGTCCCAAGATAACCCTATAGGTGGAGCACAATGTTCTCCACATACCCCATGAAGAGCCACCAACGTGCCTTTAGAGGTGCTCGAGAGGTGTCCCGACATACCCCCAAGCCCCCCCCCCCCCCCCCCAAGGAGACCCAAGAGTGCTCTCTCTTTCACATGTTCATACTCACGAGCATGTGGGTGGAAGTTCAGTGGCTACTAGCTATCTGCAACTCTTGGAGCTTCTTGGAGGAACTATTCGCATGCTCACCCCAAAGCTGCCTGGGAAGTGTCCCAACATACCACCATAAGTGGAGCACAATGTTCTCGATGTACCCCCTAAAGAGCCACCAAGGACCCCCAAGGTGCCTTTAGAGATGCCCGAGAGGTGTCCTAACATGCCTCCAAGGAAGCCCCCCAAGGAGACCCAAGAGTGCCCATAGAAATGTTAGATATGCTCAATACTCCATTCTCAAGTGACCATAAATGATTCATGGTGCTCTACATTGCAAGGCCCTCATTATGAGGAGAAGCCATTGTGAGAGCCTAGGCATTTGTGGAACCCTAACTTCTAAGTTAGATGAGGTCTATATGTGACCATTGATGGTTATAGATGATCTTTGTGAGCCTAGCCATTAGGTTAGGTAAGGCATAAACTTCCATGCCATTGGGTCGCCATTTAAGGCAAAAATAAAGGCCCTATGGCATCGCATAGTTTCCCCATAGAATCATAATGGGGGGAGTATAGAGGGGGGCTTGCCCTCTTCTACGGGCCTTGACAGGCCTATCCCCTTGGCCCATAGGGCCGAGATGATAGGAATTTTGGTCATGGAGATATTTTCCGATTGTATATTTTGCTAACTATTTTGTATCTCTAACTATGTTTATTTATACGGACTCCCCTTGTAAAAGCTATATAAGCATGGCCCAAGTTGAGCTTTACACAACATTGTGCACTAGTAAATCCTTCATCTAGAGTCTATCTAGATTGCCATCTAAGCTCCACATTGGGAGCGCATGAGTGGACAACACCATCATTGTAACTGCTTGGCAATCTCAAAATTTGAGTTCTCTATCTCTGGATCTGCATCTATCTTTGTTTGTGTTTTTCTCTCAACTCTATCTACTAGTCTATTCCATTGTGCTATTATTTTCTTACATGGTATAAGATCTTAGGAGGCTCTGAGTGGTGTAGAAGCAAAAATGCAAAGGTTGCAACGATGAAAGAGAAAAGATGTCAAGTGGTACGTCATCATCTACATTTGGGAATCAAGGCGGTTCTTGAACAGGAGTAGGTGGAGCATAGACAAGAGAAGCAATGATGTCGGTCATCTCGATATTGTAGATACAACCACCATCCTTCATGAAAGGTAAACTTGATGGTACGAGCTACACCCTATGGAAGTTTAAAATCACTTCTATCCTTGATTCATATGAGCTTTTAGAGATTGTTATTGGGACTCATCATGAGCCCCAAGAAACACTTGATCTAAATAATCATGGTCGAATGATTCCTCCTGATGTTGATCTTCTACATGCTTGGAAACATAGAAATGCATATGCACTCCATGCTCTAGTTACAAGTACTATTGATAGTGTAAAGGTACGGTTTCTTTCATTAACTCTAATGGGGATATCAAAAAGCTCAAATGTATTGCATGTTCCACAAATCAACCGAAATCTACTTTCAATAGCTTCTATAATTGATTAAGGTCATCAAGCATTTTTTAGTAAGACAGGAGCTACAATTATGGACAGTAACAACAACATTGTTGGGACTGGCATAAGGAGCAACAACTTGTATGAGTTGTGTGCTCTTACAGCCACTACAAGTGTGGGCACAAGCAAGCTATGGCATGAGAGATTCGGCCACATCAAATACCCTATATTGAAGGAGATGCATAGCAAGGGTATGGTTGCGATAAGGCTCAAACTTTTGGTAAGTTTAAAGAATGGCTTCACTTTGGTGAAACTGAAACAGGGAAGAAGATGAGGAAATTCAGGATAGACGGCGGTGGTAAGTTCACATCAACAGATTTTGAAGCTTTCCGCAAGAGTAAAGGAATCAAGCATCAACTCACAGTGGCACATAGCCCTCAATAGAATGGTGCTACAAAACATCGAAATCGAACCATCACGGAGATGGCAAGGTGCATGTTGAAGGGAGAGGGTTTGCCTAATCAATTTTGGGTAGAGGATGTCAACATTGTTGTCTACATCTTGAATCAAAGCTACACCAAGGCACTTGATGGAAAGACTCCACAAGAAGCCTACACTGGTAAAAAACCTTTTGTTTCCCATTTCAAAGTATTTGGAAGTGAATGTTATGTACATGTTCCAGATAGGGAGAGAAACAAGCTTCGACCAAAAAACATTAAATGTATCTTCCTAGGGTACAACAAAGATAAGAAGGCTTATAAGCTTTAGGACCTTGAGGCTAAGAAGATCATGGCGAGTCACAATGTGGTGTCTAAGGAGGAGGCCATATGCAATGGAGGAGGAAAAGAGAGCTTCCAGTTTATCATCATGCGAAGGGGCAATCTACTATGAACTTAGCCCAAGAGCTATCCCTTCTATACAAGAGAAGGAAGCACCATCTTCAGATGATGAGTCTGAAAGTCACCAACCTATCCTCACCCCAAGTGGAAAAGTCATTGCCATGTTGGGTGAAGAAGCTCTATGATTCTACAAACCCCATCCCACAATCACTAGAATAGGTTGCAGATGGACCGAGGCGATCACAGAGAATAAAGGAACAAAGACAGGCAAGCACCCATATTGTAAACATAGCCCTAATGGTTGATCTCATTCAAGAACAAGCAAGGGAACCAACCAATGTGGAAGAGACACTCCATGATCTGAATTGGAGGGCTTCCATGCAAACAAAGTACAAAAATATCATGAAGAATGGAACTTGGGAGCTAGTGGATCGACCCCCTAAGTGTAAAGTGATTGGCACCAAGTGGGTCTAGAAACTAAAGTATAAGGCTAATGGTACTTTGGAAAAGTACAAAGCAAGACTTGTTGCACAGGGCTACTCACAAGTTGAAGGCATTGACTTCTGTGAATCATTTGCGTCGACTGCAAGGATGACTACTATCGGAGTAGTACTAGTTATGGCTACACATAAGCATTGGCTAGTTTACCACATGGATGTCAAATTAGCATTCCTAAATGGAGACCTCAAGGAGGAGGTATATGTGTCTCAACCATCGGGGTCTGAGGCTCGCCACTCAGAGAACAAGGTATGTAAGCTAAAGAAGGCATTATATGGGCTAAAAAAAGCCCCTAGATTGTTGTACCAGAGGATACATAAGTATCTCTTGGATCTAGGTTTCAAAAGATGTGCTTCTCATGCTAACTTGTATGTTCTAAAGAGAGGAGAAAAGGCAATTGTGCTTGTACTCTATGTAGATGAACTTGTGATTACAGGAAATGATGATGCTCTTCTTCAGCAAAATGATAGATGCCTTGAGTATAGAATTTGAAATGAGAGACTTGGGCTTAATGCATTATTGCTTAGGCCTTGAAGTTTGGCAAGAACCAGGGAAGATTTTCATCTCTCAACAAAAATATGCAAGACAAATATTGAAGGCATTTGACATGGAGAATTGCAAGGAAATTTCTACACCTATGGAGGTCAATACAAAATAGACTATTGAAGATACTTCACCTTCAGTGGATATTGGAAGATATAGGAAATTAATTGGAAGTTTCATCTACTTGTGCACTAGCACACCAAATATCTCTTATGTTGTTGTAGTAAGCAGGTTCTCTAATAAGCCTTGCCAAATGCATTGGAAGGCAAGCATGCAGATACCCAGGTATGTGAAAGAAACCATTGATTATGGTATTCTTTAAGAAGGATCATCTCTGGTGAGATGTTGTGACTCAAATTGGGCAAGAGATATTGATACCAAAAAATCAATTTCTGGATATTGCTTTTCTTTAGGACAAGGGATCTTCTCTTGGACCAATAAGAAACAATGGACTATAGCATTATCTTCTACTGAATCTAAATGTGAAGCTACATGTGTGTTGATATATTTAGGTAGTGATGTGTGTGAACACTCTAGGACCACCGGGGCACTTTTTTCCCTCTTTAAGAGGTTTTTTTCCCCCGGCTTGTATATACGCCTATTGCCCTAATGGGCTACTTATCTTTGTACATTCTCTAGTAATACATTCAGTCTTGTGTGTTGTGCTCCAAGCTTCTTCCTCTTCCTTGTGCTGTTCGCGTGCTTCCGTAGACGTCTAACTCCAACAATTGGTATCAGAGCAGGTCGTTGATTCTTCTAGGGCGCCGTCGACACTCCTCCGTTTGCAGTCTCATATTCGCACAAAATTTGGTGAGCATACTCAGGGTGTTTTCGAGATCAAAACTGCTTTGCTCTGTGGTGCCGAAATCGCGATCTGAGCTCGTTTCGGCCTCCGAACGCACTATCGCAGTGCTTGTGCAGGCTATTTCGTCCTTTTGTGCCAAAGGTATATACCAGTTTCTGTTCGCCAGTTTAAGCGTCTCAAAGTCTACTACAGGTCTAGCAGAACTCGTCTGGGCAGTTCTGTTCAACTTTTTGAGATACAGTCAATTTTCTGCATCAAGGTATTTTAGTCACCGGCCATGGCTGAAAGCAGTGATGTATTTCGTATGTTGGCTGTTGAGGATAAGTTGGATGGTACCAACTACCCATTATGGGCTTATATGATGCGACATGTACTGGTTGCAAAAGGATTGTGGAACATTGTGTAGGGTGTTGAAAGACGTCCTGTTACACCTGTAACAACAGGTACTGCAAATACAGGTGTTGGAGCTGATGAAGATGGTGTCGAAGATGATATTCCGCAGATTCCTGTTCGTGCTGCTGTTTCTGTTGCACCTACTGCAGAGCAGATTCGTTGGGATGGCAGAGATGCCCAGGCACATGCATTGATAGCTTTGTCTGTCAAACGTGCCATTATTCCTCACATTCACTCTTGCAGAACAGCAAAGGATTCTTGGGATACACTTACCACTTTGTACCAGGCTAGGAATGAGGCTCGTGTTGCTTACCTCCGAAAACAGTTGGAGAGTGAGCACATGAATGAAGGTGATTCGATGGACAGTTTTCTTACAAAGATCAAAGACCTGAAGGAACAATTGATTTCTGCTGATGAGGTTATACCAGATAGCTCACTTGTGCAGACCGTTCTGAATGGCCTTCCTGATTCATATCAGAGTTTTGCCTCTACTCTTCGATTGATGATGAAAGGCAATCCGAATGCCTTGTCATTTGAGGAATTAGTCTCTGTTCTGTTGCAGGAAGATCAGTCCAGGTAGAACAGGTCCATTATGCGTGTTGCAGATCAAGCTTTCCTGGCTAGTCAGAAGGGCAAAGGAAAATGGAGCTCTTCTACTAGTAAGCAGAAATCTGCAAATGCTGCACAATCGAAGAACCAGGATAAAGATGAGAAGAAATCAGAAAAGCAGAAATTGTTCTGCAAGTACTGTAAAGGAAATGATCATATTATTAAGAACTTTCCAAAACTGGCTGCTAAAGAGGCAAAGAAGAAAGAGGCTGGAATGGTTGTTGCAGAGTCACCAAAAACAGAGTCTGCAAATCTTGTGCAGGAAGAAGAATCGGCGTTTACTACTGTTTGCAGTTTTGACCCATCTTCTCATGATCAGTGCATGTCTGCAGTAGACTCAGATGTTTGGTACTTTGACAGTGGGGCAACCAAACATATTACCTCGCAGCGCAGTTTCTTCTCTTCACTCGAGCCTGCCCCTACAGGGAATACTGTCACATGCGCCAATAACTCCTCTTATCCTGTTATGGGAGTTGGTAAGATCATTCTGACTACTGCTGATGGTAGTTCTTTCACTTTGTCAGATGCTTTATTTGTGCCAGGGATAAAAAAGAACCTGTTATCAGTTTCTACATTAGCCAAGATTGGCTTGGTTGTGAAATTCGTTGATGACAGGTGTACAGTCCATGATCTCTCAAATGGCGATGTGATTATTGCTTCTGGCATTTTATGTCGTGGGCTGTATAAGCTCATAGACTATGAAAAATCTGTGAATGATTTGGCATGTGCAGTTCATGATTCTCAGGCTATGTCAGATGCAAAGCTTTGGCATGCATGCTTTGGTCATCTGAATTTTGCTAGTTTGTTACGCCTGCAGAAATCTGAAATGGTGTCCTCTTTGCCCAAACTTGAGGCACCTGGAAAACATGTTTGTGAAGGCTGTATTTTGGGCAAAATGCAGCGTTCTTCCTTTCCAAAAGATGGTTCAGTTCGGGCTATGCAGAAATTGCAGCTTGTACATAGTGATGTCTGTGGTCCTATGCAGACACCCTCTTTTGGAAATTACCTTTACTTCGTGACTTTCATTGACAATTTTTCCAGGCATGCATGGGTATATCCACTCAAAGCAAAGTCCGAAGTGTTCATGTGCTTCAAATAGTTTTTGGTTTTGGCTGAAAATCTGTCAGCATGTAAAATGGGCACCCTCCGTTCTGATCGAGGGGGGGAATATATGTCTTCAGATTTTAATGCATTTCTGGCTGAACGTGGGATAAAACACCAGTGTACAGTGCCGTATACACCTCAACAGAATGGAGTTGCTGAACGAAAGAACAGGTCACTCATGGAGATGGCGAGGTGCATGGTCAAAAGTCAAGCTTTACCACATAGTTTCTGGCTTGAGGCTGTCATGTGTGCAGCATATGTACTGAACAGGTGTCCCACGAAAGCGTTGCAGTCTATCACTCCATATGAGGCTTGGCATGACCGCAAGCCATCTGTTGCTCATCTGCGTGTTTTTGGTTGTTTGGCATATGCATTAGTGCCTGAACAACATCGCAGAAAATTGGATGATAAGGCAGTAAAATGTATTTTTGTTGGGTACAGTTCTGAAAGTAAAGGCTATCGTCTGTATCATCCACAGACTAAACGCATTCTGGTTAGCCGTGATGTTGTCTTTGTGGAAGATGCTATTCAGCCATTGCTTTCATGTACTAAGGAGACATCTGTTAGCTCCAAAGACATGTATGATACTTTGATGCCTCTTTTTACAGGTGGACAGGCTAGCGCTGGTCCTAATGAGGCAACTTCTCAGCCTTTGCAGGTTTCATATGATGATGCAGATCATGCCATTTCTGATGCAGATTTACATGATGCACTTGTTGATGAGAGAGCTGATATTGAACAGGCAAAAACTATGCCAAAATGGCTGGTGCAGACTTTGCGTGACAGCAAATTAGATGCACCTTTGTCATATCGTACTCGTTTAGGCTCTCATAGTACCTCCTTTGCATCAGATTGCTATGCTATGGCTGCATCTAGTCTCTGTGATGAGAATGAGCCTGTTTCTTTTGATGAAGCACAAAATTCAGAAAATTGGATGGCTGCTATGCAATCTGAATATGATGCTATAATGAAGAATGGTATATGGTCTTTATGTGACTTGCCTCCTGGCAAGAAGGCCATTGGCACTAAGTGGGTATACAAGCTGAAGCGTAAACCTGATGGTACAGTTGACAGGTATAAGGCTAGGCTTGTTGCAAAGGGTTATGCGCAGGAAAGAGGCATTGATTTTGATGAGACCTTTGCACCTACATGCCGTATGACTACTGTTCGGAGCATTTGTGCACTTGCAGCCCATCATGGTTGGAATGTACATCAGTTGGACATTAAAACAGCATTTCTGAATGGTGACTTGCATGAAGAAGTGTATGTTTTTCAGCCCCGTGGCTTTGTGCAGAAAGGGCATGAAAACCAGGTGTGCAGGTTAAAGAAGGCATTATATGGTTTAAAGCAAGCACCATGTGCTTGGTATGAGAAAATACATGCCTATCTGATTGCACATGGTTTTGAGAACAGTCCAACTGAAAGCACCTTATATGTTAAGCGTGCTAATGATGTGCTTTTGATCATTGTTGTCTATGTAGACGACATGCTGCTCACTGGTCCTCTTGAGAAGCATATTGCTGATTTCAAGGCTGATTTGCATGCCTCATTTGAGATGTCTGATTTGGGGCATTTGCATCACTATTTGGGCGTTCAGTTTATGCAAGTTGATGGTGGAATGGCTTTGTGTCAAACGAAATATATTGACACATTATTGCAGCGTTTTGGCCTTGAAGACTGTAAGCCTATTGCCACTCCTATGGAGACAGGTTTACGATTGAGTCTTCATGATGCTGGAGATGCATTTGATGTTGTTCTCTATCAGCAGGCTGTTGGATGCTTGATTTACTTATGCATTACTCGGCCAGATATTCAGTTTGTTGTCTCACAGATGAGCAGGTTTATGCATTGCCCAGGAGTCACACATTGGAAAGCGGTTAAGCGCATCTTTCGCTACTTGAATGGTACTCGGCTACTTGGGTTGTTTTATCCCAAGGGGGATCACTACCGCCAGATTTGCATGCTTTTTCTGACTCAGATTGGGCTGGTTGCTATGACACTCGTGTGTCCACCAGTGGTTTTTGCTTCATGCTTGGTAGCTCATGTATATCTTGGTTGAGCAAGAAGCAGCCTACTGTGGCCACTTCTAGTTGTGAGGCTGAGTATAGGGCAGCTTTCACAGCGACTGTTGAGTGTGTGTGGCTCAAACGCCTTATGGCTGATTTGGGTGTTGGCCAGTCTTCTGCCACCACCATCTTCACTGACAGTCAGAGCGCATTGGCAGTTGCGAGGAACCCTGTGTTCCATGCTCGCACTAAGCACATTGAGGTGCATTATCACTATGTCAGGGAGAGGTTCTCTGCTGGGGAGATCAGCTTGGCATATGTGCCCACGCAGGAGAACATTGCAGACCTTTTCACGAAGGCTCTGCCTAGGGAGAAGTTTGAAGCTTTCCGCAAAGCTTTGGGCTTACTTCCTTTTGTGGAGCGATTTCCACATAGCTCGGCACTTCCTTATACATGAGTGCCAGCTCCTTGTTCACCGCATCACTCCCAGGGGGGATTTGTTGATATATTTAGGTAGTGATGTGTGTGAACACTCTAGGACCGCCGGGGCACTTTTTTCCCTCTTTAGGAGGTTTTTTTCCCCCGGCTTGTATATACGCCTATTGCCCTAATGGGCTACTTATCTTTGTACATTCTCTAGTAATACATTCAGTCTTGTGTGTTGTGCTCCAAGCTTCTTCCTCTTCCTTGTGCTGTTCGCGTGCTTCCGCAGACGTCTAACTCCAACAATGTGTTGCAACATGTGAAGCAATATGGTTGAGGAGGATCCTATGGTACATGGGATTACAAGGACAAGAGGCTATAGAGTTGAAGTGTGACAACCAAAGTTGCATGGCCGTCACCAAGAATCTTGTTTTCCATGCATGTACCAAGCACATAGAAATTCAATATCACTATGTGTGTGAGTTGATTGAGGACAGGATCGTGGAGATAAGTTATTGTCTAATTGAAGAAAATGGAGTAGACATCTTCACCAAGGCTATTCGGAGAGAGCAACTTCTTTGAAACTTTCCAAAGCTTGGGATTAGATCAAGGAGGTAGTTCACCGTAGGATGGACATTAAGGAGGGGTGTTAGATATGCTCAATACTCCACCCTCAAGTGACCACAAATGATCCATGGTGCTCTACTTTGTAAGGCCCCCATTGTGAGGAGAAGCCATTGTGAAAGCTCGGACATTTGTCGAATGCTAACTTCTAAGTTAGGTGAGGCCTCTGTGTGATTGTTGATAACTATAGATGATCTTTGTGAGCCTAACCATTATGTTAGGTACATAAACTTCCGGGCCATAGGTTTGCCTTTCAGGGCCAAAATAAAGGCCCTGTGGCATCACACGATTTTCGCATAGAACCTTAATGAGGGGGAGTGCAGAGGGGGGCTTGCCCCCTTCTACGGGCTCAGAAGGGATATTGTCAGATTGTATATTTTGCCAACTATGTTGTATCTCCCGACTACATTTATCTATACCAAATCCCCTTGTAAAAGATGTATAAGCATGGCCCAAGTTGAGCTTTACACAACATTGCACACTAGTAAGCCCTTCATCTAGAGTTTGTCTAGATCACCATCTAAGATCCACATTGGGAGCATATAGGTGGACAACACCATTGTTGAAACTACATTACGCTTGAGAGTATGAGCATTTGAGTTCTCTATCTCTCAATCTTCATCTATCTTTGTTTGCATTTTTCTCTCATATGTCTACTGTTGATATATTTAGGTAGTGATGTGTGTGAACACACTAGGACCACCGGGGCACTTTTTTCCCTCTTTAGGAGGTTTTTTTCCCTCGGCTTGTATATATGCCTATTGCCCTAACAGGTTACTTATCTTTGTATATTCGAGTGGTAATAACATTCAATTTGTGTGTTGTGCTCTAAGCTTCTTCTTCTTCTTCCTTGTGTTATTTGCATACTTCCGCAGACATTTAACTCTAACAATTGGTATCAAAGGAGGTTGTCGCTTCATCTAGGGTTTCGTCGACACCCCTCCGGCCACAGTCTCAGAATCGCATGAAATTTGCTCGTTTTAGCCTTTGAACACACTATCGTAGTGCCTGTGTAGGCTATTTCATCTTTTTGTGCCAAAGATATATATAGGTTTCGGTTCACAAGTATACGTGTCTCGAAGTCTGCTACAGGTTCAACAGAACTCGTTAGGGTAGTTTTGTTCAACTTTATTAGATATAGTCATTTTTCTACATCAAAGGTATTTTAGTAAGTGGCCATGGCTAAAAGTAGTGATGTATTTCGTATGTTGGCTGTTGAGGATAAGTTGGACGGTATCAATTACCCATTGTGGGCTTATATGATGCATCATGTCTTGGTCGCAAAAGGAGTGTGGAATATTGTGCAGGGTGTTGAAAAATGTCCTATTACACCTGCAAATACAGGTACTGAAGCTAATGCTGATGACATCGAAGATGGTAATATTTTGTAGATTCGTGTTTGTGTTGCGGTTCCTCTTGCACCTACTATAGAGGAAATTCGTTGGGATGGCAGAGATGTTCATGCACATGCATTGATAACCTTGTCAGTCAAATGTGCCATTATTCCTCACATTCACTCTTGTAGAATAGCTAAGGATGCTTGAGATACACTTACCACATTGTACCAAGCTAGGAATGAGGCTCGTGTTGCTTACCTTTGAAAATAGTTGGAGAGTGAGCACATGAATGAAGGTGATTCTATGGAGAGTTTTCTGACAAAGATCAAGATTTGAAGGAACAATTGATTTTTGTTGATGAAGTCCTTCCTAAGAGTTCACTTGTGCAAACTGTTTTGAATTGTCTTCCCGACTCATATCAAAGTCTTGCTTCTACTCTTCTTTTGATGATGAAAGGTAATCCAAATGCCTTAAGATTTGAAGTCTTAGTTTTTGTTCTGCTACAAGAAGATCAATCTAGGCAGAACAGGTCTATTATGCATGTTGCAGATAAAGATTTCTTGTGTACTCAAAAGGGCAAAGGTAAATGGAGCGCATCTACTAGTAAGCAGAAATCTGCAAATGCTGCACATTCGAACACAGAAGTAGAAATTGTTTTGCAAATACTGTAAAGCAAATGATCATGTCATTAAGACCTGTCCAAAACTGGCTACAAAAGAGGCAAAGAAAACAGAGGTTGGAATGGTTGTTTGCAGAGGCCTCTAAACAAAAAACAGAGTCTGCTAATCTTGTTCATAATGAAGAATAGGCGTTTACTACTATTTATAGTTTTGATCCATCTTCTCCTGAACAGTGTATGTCTGCAGTAGACTCAGACGTTTAGTACTTTGATAGTGGGGCAACCAAACATATTATCTCACAGCACAATTTCTTCACTCCACTCAAGTCTTCCCCTACATGGAATACTGTCACATGTGCCAACAACTCCTCTTATCCTATCATGGGAGTTGGTAAGATCATTCTAACTACTACTGATGGTAGTTCTTTCATTTTGTCAGATGCTTTATTTGTGCCAAGGATCAAGAAGAATCTGTTATCAATTTCAGCTTTAGCCAAGATTGGCTTGGTTGTAAAATTTATTGATGACAGATGTAGAGTTCATGTATGTTAAATGGCGACATGATTATTGCTTCTAGCATTTTATGTCATGGGTTGTATAAGCTCATAGACTATGAAAAATCTATGAATGATTCAGCATGTGCAGTACATGATTCTCAAGCTATGTCAGATGCGAAGCTTTGGCATGCATGCTTTGGTTATCTGAATTTTGCTAGTTTGGTACACCTGCAGAAATATAAAATGTGTCCTCTTTACCCAAAACTTGAGGCACCCAGAAAACATATCTATAAAGGCTGTATTTTGGGAAAAATGCAATGTTCCTCCTTTCCAAAAGATGGTTCAATTCGAGCTACTAAAAAAATGAAGCTTGTTCACAGTGATGTCTATGGTCCTATGCAAACACCCTCTTTTGGAAATTATCTTTACTTTGTGCCTTTCATTGATGATTTTTCCAAGCATGCATGGGTATATCCATTGAAAGCAAAGTTCAAAGTGTTTATGTGCTTCAAACAGTTTTTGGTTTTGGCTGAAAATCTGTCATCATGTAAAATAGGCACCCTCCGTTCTGATCGACGGGATATTGCATTTTTGACTAAATGTGCGATAGAACATCAATGTACAGTACCGTATACACCTCAATAGAATGGAGTTGCTAAATGGAAGAACATGTCACTCATGGAGATGGCGAGGTGTATGGTAAAGAGTCAGGCTTTACCACATAGTTTCTAGCTTGATGTTGTCATGTGTGCAATATATGTACTTAACAGATGTCCCACTAAATCACTGCAGTCTATCACTCCATATGAGGCTTCGCATGGTCGCAAGCCATCTGTTGTTCATCTATGTGTTTTTTGTTGTGTTGCATATGCATTGGTGCCTGAACAACATCGCAAGAAATTAGATGATGAAGTAGTAAAATGTATTTTTGTTGGGTACAATTTTAAAAGCAAAGGCTATCGTGTACATCATCCATAGACTAAACACATTTTGGTTAGTCGTGATGTTTTTATGGAAGATGCTATTCAACCTTTATTTTCATGTACAAAGGAGACATATGTTAGCCCCAAAGACATGTACGATACTTTGTTGCCTCTTTTTACAAGTGGACAGTCTAGTGTTGGTCCTTATGAGGCAACTTCTTAGCCTTTGCAAGTTTCATGTGATGATGCAGATCATTCCATTTCTAATGTTGATTTACATGATATACTTGTTGATGAGAGAGCAAGTTTCATGTGATGATGCAGATCATTCCATTTCTAATGATGATTTACATGATACACTTGTTGATGAGAGAGCTGATATTGAGGAGGCAAAAACTATGCCAAAATGGCTGGTGCAACCTTTGTGTGACAACAAATTAGATGCATCTCTATCATATCGTACTCAATCATGCTCTCATAGTGCCTCTTTTGCATCAGATTGCTATGCTATGGCTGCCTCTAGTATCTGCGATGAGAATGAGCCTATTTTGTTTGATGAAGCACAAAATTCTAAAAATTGGATGGTTGCTATGCAATCTGAATATGATGTTGTAATAAAGAATGGTATGTGGTCTTTATGTGACTTGCCTCTTGGTGAGAAGGCCATCGGCACTAAGTGGGTATACAAGTTGAAGCGTAAGCTTGATGGAACAATTGACAGGTAAAAAGCCAGACTTGTTGCAAAAGGTTATGCATAGGAAAAAGGCATTGATTTTCATGAGACCTTTGCACCTACATGCCGAATGACCATTGGTCATAGCATCTGTGCACTTGCAGCTCATCATGGTTGGAATGTACATCAGTTGGACATTAAAACAACATTTTTGAATGGAGACTTGCATGAAGTGTATGCTTTTCAACCTTGTGGCTTTGTACAGAAAGGGCATGAAAACTAGGTGTGCAGGTTGAAAAAATCTTTATATGGTTTGAAACAAGCACCACATGCTTGGTATGAAAATATACATGCTTATCTGATTGCACATGGTTTTGAGACCAGTCCAACTTCAAGCACCTTATATGTTAAGTATGCTAATGATGTGCTTCTAATCATTGTTGTGTATGTTGATGACATGTTGCTCACTGGTCCTCTTGATAAGCATATTGCTAATTTTAAGGCTGATTTGCATGCCTCATTTGAGATGTCTGAATTGGGCATTTGCATTATTATTTGAGCATTCAGTTTATGCAAGTTGATGGTGCGATAGCTTTGTGTCAAATGAAATATATTGACACATTATTACGACGTTGTGGCCTTGAGGACTGTAAGCCTATTGCCACTCCTATGGAGACAGGTTTACGATTGAGTCTTCATGATGCTGGAGATGCATTTGATGCTTTTCTCTATCAATAGGCTGCTGGATGCTTGATTTACTTATGCATTAGTCGATCAAATGTTCAATTTGTTGTCTCTCATATGAACAGGTTTATGCATTGCCCAGATGTCACACATTGGAAGGCCGTTAAGTGTATCTTTCGCTACTTGAGTGGTACTTGACTACTTGGGTTGTTTTATCCCAAGGGGCGATCACTACCAACAGATTTGCATGCTTTTTTTGCCTCTAATTGGGCTGGTTGCTATGACACTCATGTGTCCACTAGTGGTCTTTGTTTCATGCTTGGTAGCTCATGCATATCTTGGCTGAGCAAGAAGCAGCCTTCTGTGACCACTTCCAATTGTGAGGCTAAGTTCAAGGAAGCTTTCACAACGACTGTTGAATGTGTGTGGCTCAGATGCCTTATGGCTGATTTGGCTGTTGGTCAATCTTCTGCCACCACCATCTTCACTGATAGTCAGAGTGCATTGGCAATTGAAAGGAACCTTGTGTTCCATGCTCGCGCTAAGGACATTGAGGTGCATTATCACTATGTAAAGAAGAGATTCTCTGTTGGAGAGATCAGCTTGCATATGTGCCCACCCAAGAGAACATTGCAAACCTTTTTTCGAAGCTCTGCCTAGGGAGAAGTTTGAAGCTTTTCGCTTGGGCTCACTTCCTTTTGTGGATTGATTCCACATAGCTTGGCACTTCCTTATACATGAGTGTCAGCTCCTTGTTCACCGCATCACACCGGGGGGGGGGGGAGGTGGATTTGTTGACATATTTAGGTGGTGAAATGTGTGAACACACTAGGACCGCCGGGGCACTTTTTCCCTATTTAGGAGGTTTTTTTTCCCGGCTTGTAATGCATATTGCCCTAATAGGTTACTTATCTTTGTACATTCTAGTGGTAATACATTAAGTATTGTGTGTTATGCTCCAAGCTTCTTCTTCTTCCTTGTGCTGTTTGCGTGCTTCTGCAGATCTCTACCTCCAACATCTACTCGTCTATTCCATTCTGTTGTTATTTTCTTACAACATAGGACCAGGGGTTGACATTTCACCATTTTCCAAGACCACAACAAATTATGGGTTGCTCGACATCCACATCAAACACCATTTGAGAAGCTCTCTAGAAGCTTTAAAAGCTCAAGAATTCAACCGACTCTATAATTCTTAAACAAACTCATTCTTAAATAGTTATTTCACATTCTTGCACATGCGATGAGAGCTGCTAGTAATTGGGCTCCACTTAAGCACTCCCAATTTCAGTTTTCAAAGAAAGATGAAATTATCACGACTATGTACGCAAGGAATGAGAAATTCTTATCTCCTTTGTACTTCTCACCGTGATAAATGACAATAAACCTCATACGGTTGAAAGGAAAGAATCCAGGTGGCCAAAAGATGTAGCTGCATTCTTACTAGACATTCGGATGATCCTAAAATTCCATATGTTAAAACAGATTTACAAGCCGGCATCTGTTTGGATCTATAGAGGCTTCAAGTCTAAAGATTTACGCCTATAAGATAAGAAAAAACTAGAACAAGAATTCTAGAGTTCACTCTGTAAACCATGAACTGATTTCGATATTTCAAATGCCATGTTCTCCACAAAAAATTCGTATGTAGCTCATGCTGATTCGACTGATCCTGATTATCTGCATGGCCACTTTACTTACGGCAAAAGTAATTGTTACTGCATGTACATTCAAAAAATTAGCATGTCACTCTCAGGGTCTCTATACTTTGATTTCCAATCGTTTGGGTACCTTAGTCACATCCGGGGAAACAAGAAGTATGTGCATGCGCTTCTGCACAGAGAGAGAGAGAGAGAGAGAGAGAGAGAGAGAGAGAGAGAGAGAAAGAGAGAGAGAGAGAGGGGGTATGATTATTTCTCCTAAACTGAAGATCAAATCAGACATAAATATACAGCTCCTGGAGCTCCGATACTCATCCGGCATGTATAATAGAAAATCAGTATATCATCTGGAATATGTACATACACAGTTGCGTATCCCTTTAATGCTTGATCAAATACGACGCTAATGGAAAACAAATTGTGCTTCCATGATAGCTAAACAGTCTGTTGGAAGAGTTAAGAAAGCATTCATAAACACATCCTCAATGGGAACAAGGGGAGCTACCCCTACAAGCTTGCACTTCCCTTCTGAGTTTAACCTTTGCCCATGACCACTCCGAAGCCGGCCTGCTGCCGTCTCAGTTGTTAGTAAGGCATTGACGACCAAGGGTGGAGCTTTATAGAGAGAGCCCACCGAAAAAAGGAAGTCGGCACAAAAATTCAGCTCCACCTGCAGATTGAACCGCAACTTTGTTACTGAACCGTTCTTAAGCTGTCATGGCGTTAAACATGTCAATCATGGAAACTCCTTTAAGAAGTATAAAATAGAATGGAACTTTCCAATGCAGTTGACAAACCAGTTCAATTAATCGGGAACAAGAAAGAAAAAACTACACAAATAGCACCACTTCCAGAGTAAACAGAAAAACAAATATGGCATCTCTGCAGCTCATGTGAAGCAATGCACAGAATCCCTTTCGTCTGCTGCCACAACCATTGCTGATTGCTTGAAACATGTGAACTTCTGGAGCATATCCAATGGTGTCTTTAGGATGACATCCTACTGGAACGTCTTGGGATTCCCACGAATAAAAAGAAAGATAGATAGTAAACAAAGAAAAACACTCACATACACACAGAGCAACTGGCCTTTCTTTATTCTCCATCAACAATGTGCGAAGGAAAGGCTCAGTTTTATCCCTCTAATGACGATTTTCCAGACACAAATTTCCTTGTCAAAGTCCGTCTACAAATAATAAAGTAACCTACACGTTTGAAAAATTTGTGCACAAGAAGGTGCCAAAGAAAACTGTACCTTCCCAGTGGACCTGTCGATCAGACCTTCTAAAGACTTGGGGACAACCTGAATGCAAAGAAATGGAGGCAATGGCAATCCAAGGAATGTGGTAGTCTTTCCCTCAACCGCAGGGATATGCAGTTCATCAGTATCAAACTTAACTGCAAACTTTCCATCAGAGAGCTTTTCCGAAGTTCCATAGCCGCCGCCGCCATCAGCATTGTATACAAAATCAGGGTACATCGCAATGCCAAGCTTGCAGTTACGAAGTGTCCGGATTTCGATCGAAGAAGATCTAGGTATTGAAGAATCCTCCTTTTCAAGGATCACAGACTGCTCTTGCAGTGTAGAAGCTGCAGATGCTGAAACGAGGGAACGCGATATTCCCACATTGAAAGGTAACACTTGTCGAGCAGCGGAAGTAGAAATCGGGACCGCGCGCTGCCTGTGCTGCCGAACTTTCTGCGCCTGCCGAGAACCAAGAAACATGGAGGTCTGCAGCTGAGAAGCTGCCATCGCAGCTTCCGTGGGATATGCAGAACCCTAAACGGCGTCAACTACAGATTGCCAATCGGAAAGACTGTATTCAACGGATTGAGCAGACATACAACGATTCGATGCGCATATTTGCGTGCCACATTTTCTCCCAACCAGGAGTTCATCTCGTGGCTCACTCGCTGCCAACACAACACAGTGCGACCACAGAGCATTCAACACACCAACAGTAGGCGTTCGGATTATAGATAGGGGTTCCCGGACCAAGAGGTAAAAAGTGAGAAACATCTTCTTTCACGACGAACAATGGAAAATCTAAGATCCTTCCTTACTCGTATACGTATTTACCACAATGTTTTTTTTGGAAGTTTGGTGGCCGACCTATTTTTTCATTATTTCTTGAAATTACAAAGAAATGCACACATTTTTTTTAAAGGAATTTTGGCCGAAGTTTAATCTCTTCGGGCTTGAATGAATTACAATTGTACAAATGAAGGTATAGTAATCATGAGATTCCCCATATCTCACAAAGCAGGGGTTAAACTACGAAAGTATTACAAAAAAAGGGTTGTCCGAAGGCATCTAATTTCAATGTCCCAAAGACATTAGATGGATAGACTGGCCACACTGGTCAAGGCATGTCCAATAGCCTGCAGGGATTGAACACACAACCTTCACCTCCAGAGGTAAGTGCCCAACGAACTCACCTATGGGTTTCGGACAAAATGCACATACTTTGATGTTCATGTTGGAGTTAGACGTCTGCGAAAGCACTCGAACAACACAAGGAAGAAGAAGAAGCTTGGAGCACAACACACAAGACTCAATGTATTACCACTAGAATGTACAAAGATAAGTAACCCATTAGGCTATGGGCATATATATATAAGCGGGGGGAAAAACCCTCCAAAAGAGGGAAAAAAGTGCCCCAGTGGTCCTAGAGTGTTCACACACGAATAGCACAAGGAAGCACGTGAATGGCACAAGGAAGAAGAAGAAGCTTGGAGCACAACACACAAGAGTGAGTGTATTACCACTAGAATGTTCAAAGATAAGTAACATGTTAGGGCTATAGGCATATATATAGGGGGGGGGACCTCCTAAAGAGGGAAAAAGGTGCCCTGGCAGTCCTAGAGCGTTCACACACATCACTACCTAAATATATCACCGAATCCCCCCTAGGAGTGATGTGGTGAACAAGGAGCTCGCACTCATGTATAAGGAAATGCCAAGCTATGTGGAATCAATCCACAAAAGGAAGTAAGCTCAAAGATTTGCGAAAAGCTTCAAATTTCTCCCTATGCAGAGCCTTCGTGAAAAGGTCTACAATGTTCTCCTACGTGGGCACATATGCCAAGCTAATCTCTCCAACAGAGAACCTCTCCCTGACATAATGATAATGCACCTCAATGTGCTTAGTGCGAGCATGGAACAGAGGGTTCCTTGCAACTACCAATGTGCTCTGACTGTCATCACTATGAAAGCTGCCCTATACTCAGCCTCACAATTGGAAGTGGCCATAGTAGGCTTCTTCTTGCTCAACTAAGATATACATGAGCTACGAAGCATGAAGCAAAAGCCACTACTGGACACACGAGTGTCATAGAAACTAGCCCAATCATTGTCAGAAAAAGCATGCAAATTTGGCGGTAGTGATCCCCCCTTGGGATAAAACAATCCAAGTAGTTGAGTACCACTCAAGTAGTGAAAGATGCGCTTAACCACCTGCCAATGCTTGACTCCTAGGAAATGCATAAACCTACTCATTTGTGAGACAACAAATTGAATATCTGGTGGAGTAATGCATAAGTAAATCAAGCATCCAACAGCCTGTTGATAGAGAATGACATCAAATGCATCTCTAGCATCATGAATACTCAATCGTAAACATGTCTCCATAGGAGTGGCAATAGGTTTACAATTTTCAAGGCCAAAATGCTACAATAATGTGTCAATATATTTCGTTTGACACAAAGCCATTCCACTATCAATGTGCATAAACTGAATGCCAAAATAATGATGCAAATGCCCCAAATCAGACATCTCAAATGAGGCATGCAAATCAGCCCTAAAAGTAGCAATATGCTTCTCATGAGGACCAATGAGTAGCATGTCATTAACATACACAACAATGATCAGAAGTACATCATTAGCATGCTTAACATATAAGGTTCTTTCAGTTGGACTGTTCTCAAAACCATGTGCTATCAGATAGGCATGTATCTTTTCATACCAAGCACGTGGTGCTTGCTCTAAACCATATAATCCTTCTTTAACCTACACACCTGGTTTTCATGCCCTTTCTGCACAAATCCACAGGGCTGAAAAACATACACTTCTTCATGCAACTCACAATTCAAAAATGATGTTTTAATGTCTAACTGATGTACATTCCAACCATGATGAGCTGCAAGTGCACAGATGCTATGAATATTAGTCATTTGGTGTAATAAAGTAAGTCTATGATCTAAGGATCCGGTCTGTTCAAATGGATCTAAAATCGGACACCGTTTGGTCATCCATGTGTATGACCAAAGATCTCGAGTTTAGACTTACTAGGAGGTCTTGTGCTCTTGTGAACAAGTGATCCACTTAGCTTAGTGGTTAAGTCTCAAGGATGTGAAGGAGGAGGTCTTGGGTTCAATCCCCATGGGAGACATGGCGAGAGTATTTTGCCCAAAAAGATCTAGAGCCTTCCAGAAGCATCCACTTGAGTTAACTCAAGTTAATTGGGGCACTTGGTGCACATGGAGTTACATGGCTGACACATGGATGGTTAGTATCCACCTGCCCAAGAAGGCAGTCCCCTGGAGAGAGCTATATATAGAGGCATTTGGTTGGGAGGAAAGTCATCTCTCTAGCATGTGGTGGTCGTAATCCTCGTTCTCTTGCATTGGTATCAGAGCTTGGTTAAGCTTTCATGGTGAGCTTGGTGGCTCATCATCTTTCTTAAGCTCCAATGGAGTCTTTTAAGATTCATTATCATCCTTTTCCCAAGGAGGAACTTCTATGGAAAGCTTCATATTTTCATCTTATTTATGAGAATGATCATTTGAGAACTTATCTCGAATTCCGTGTGTGGCGGTTTCCGCTCTGCATGTATAAAGATAGTAGAGGAGGAGACAGAAGGAGTTGAAGGGTGATCTCCAAAACTTGGAGAGTAATTAGAAATGAGAAGGTTTCCATCAATTACGCGGTTGCAGAGACTTGAACTCGCAACCTCCATATCTTTTCTCATTGACTTCACTGATCGAGCTAGCATGTTTGAGTGCGTAGTTCTCAGGACTATATATCTGGTGAGATTAAACAAGCTCTACTTTGTTATTAGCCACGTCAAAATGATCTTCCACAGACGTTGTTGTGCGGGAATAGATCCCGCGACCTCGCCTTACAGCAATGTTTTTGTATCCAAGTGTGCAACACAAGCTCATGACTTCTTCATCTTGAAGTCATGGAATTATTATCGAGACCATAGTCACTCTCGTTCTTTATTTCGTTCTGACGAGATTCCCTGAGGATGATTTGGCAACCTAATGAACTACCGAATAACAATGAGTAAGTAGGTGAACTAAAATATAGATTTTTTGAAAATGAGAATGGGAGGAATCTGATGACTACTTGCTTGTAGTTGACTGGCGAGGAAGGCGCAAAAATAAAATAGCAACGAGAAACAATCTGAAAAAAAAAAAGAAAAAAGAGGTAAATAGGTGATTTCTTTCTGTGGTTGTTGCTTAGTAGTTAACTTATTTCGTGACGAGCCACTGGTCAAGCCCGGCTGCAGAAGCTCGCAAGCAAGCAAAACTATGGAAATTCTTTCGACGACGGGACTGGGTTTCAACCCGCTATGTCTAGCATGAGCATTTCCTCTATTCACAAAGCCAAACGGCGACAGTTTAATCATCTTCGCATTTGATTTTTAATAGCCTAATCATCAGTGCGGTAGAAGCTCACAGAGCACAATCAAAAGGAGGTCTGTAGGCAGCGCCTTTCGCGCTTGAACTAACAGCGACAAAGAAAGCTTGCAGATTATAAGCAAAAGAAAGAGGACTCTCAGGCCATGGGATTCGGGGATCAAGTTTGAGTCGTCAGGCAGATAGAGATTTCGACAATCGATGCAAGCTAGCCATGTTTGGTGACATTCTATTTCGTTCATTTTATAATAGATGGTATAACCTTTGCAGGGACGAGCAAAGTAAGATATTCTTGCTGTGCACGCACGGGGTTCGAACCCATGGCATCCCTGTTAAGGATTCAATCTCCTAATCCGAGAGGACCAATCGCGTCTGGTATTTTAGAAGGAAACTAATTTTTTTATTAACACAGATTGGTTGCATCAAAACGCCATATTTGCGTGCAAATCTTTGAAAATAGTCGGTTTTGAGCCTCGTTGACTGTGGTTTATCGATGTCTGAATGCTTCATCCTATCCACTATAGCAAGTTGCAACTCGTTGACTGTGGTTTATTTCCAATCTGTTTCTGAGCTAAAAAAAATCTTCTCGATTAAGAGACATACAACGCCATCCGTAGATGGTGGGAGTCGAGTCTCGAACCCTCGTCATTTGTGCACGATGTGAGTTTAAGCCGTTAAGCTCCCCGAAATCGAGCTTGTAATTCTCTACTTTGACGGAATTAAGCGATCCACAATAGCATATTGTTCTATTATCAATAATGCAATCTTATAATTGCAGAAGATCATTGTTTGAATCTAAGCCCCATGAGCATATTTCCCTCTTCTGTTTTGGGGTATATTTGAATTTGCACCCGATTTGATGAAGCCCTGTGAGTTGAAAGTTATTTGTTGATTTGGCTTCTAGAGAGCTTTGACTAGCTCTTTGCTTCATCGCAAGTCTATGCTTCATCTCAAACACCATTAAAAGCCAAAGTGAAGTAACATCGGATTGGAGCAAGGAAGATCGTGTTTTTGTTAGATATGCTCAATACTCCACCCTCATGTGACCACAAATGATCCATGGTGCTCTAAGTTGTAAGGCCCCCATTATGAGGAGAAGCCATTATGAGAGCCCAGACATTTGTGGAACACTAACTTCTAAGTTAGATGAGGTCTATGTGTGACCGTTGATGGTTGTAGATGATCTTTGTGAGCCTAGCCGTTAGGTTAGGTAGGGCATAAACTTCCAGGCCATTGGGTTGCCATTTAAGGTGAAAATAAAGGCACTGTGGCATCACGCAGTTTCCCCATAGAACCTTAATGGGGGGAGTGCAGAGGGAGGCTTGCCCCCTTCTACGGGGTCCGGGGGGCCTATACCCCTGGCCCGTAGGGCCGAGACGGTAGGACTTCTAGTCGTGGAGATATTGTCGGATCATATATTTTACTGACTATTTTGTATCTCCCGACCACGTTTATCTATACGGAACCGCCTTGTAAAAGCTATATAAGCACGGCCCAGGTTGGGCTTTATGTAGCATTGCACACTAGTAAGCCCTTCATCTAGAGTCTGTCTAGATCGCCATCTAAGCTCCACAGTGGGAGCACACGGGTGGACAGCACCATCATTGTAACTGCATTACGCTCGGCAATATGAGAATTTGAGTTCTCTATCTCTTAGTCTGCGTCTATCTTTGTCTGCGTTTTTCTCTCAACTCTGTCTACAGGTCTATTTCGCTGTGCTATTATTTTCTTACATGGTATCTGAGCTCAGGAGGCTCTGAGTGGTGCAGAAGCAGAAACGCAGAGGTTGCAGAGGTCTGAACAACAAAAGAGAGAAGATGTCAAGTGGTGCATCATCATCTACCACTGAGGGCCAAGGTGGTTCATCAACAGGAGTAGGTGGTGCACAAGCAGGAGAAGATGCCAGTCATCCCAACATTGCGGATACGTCCACCAACCTTCACAGAAGGTAAACTTGATGGTACGAACTACACCCCGTGGAAGTTCAAAATCACTTCTATTCTTGATTCGTATGAGCTTTTGGAGACTGTTCTTGGGACTGATCATGAGCCCCAAGAAAGACCTGATCCAAATAATCCTAGTCGAAGGATTCCTCTTGATGCTGATCTTCTACATGCTTGGAAACGTAGAAATGCAGATGCACTTTGTGCTCTAGTTACAAGTACTTCTGATAGTGTTCTAACTCTCATTCAACATACTACGAAGGCATGTGAAGCATGGAACATATTGAGAAATCACTATGAAACTTGTAATCACACACGGATTCAGAACTTGGAGAATCAGCTTGCAGCAGAATGGTTTGCTGATGGGGAGACTGCAGAGGTGTTTATCACTCGCATAAAGAATCTGCGAGATCCTGGCAAGAGCAGGTGTTCAAAAGTCAAGTGAGGAGCTAGCTCGTCGTTGTCTTCGAATTTGTCCACCCAAGTTTGATGGTTTGGTAACTGCTCTGAACACTCAAATCAGACATCAACCACTGACTTTTGAAGAATTTAGTGCCTTACTCATGGAGGAGGAGCTGCAACTCAAGGCAAGGAGTGGTGGTAGCAAAGGAGATGCTGCATTCATAGCAAATGCTAAAGGAGGCAAAGCAGACTCTTCAAAAGATGGAGACAAAAAGAAGAACGACAAAAAGAAGAACGACAAAAAGAAGTTCAAGGGAGAGTGTTTCCACTGCAAGAAGAAAGGACACAGAATCCAAGACTGTCGCATCAAGAAGGCAGAAGAGAAGAGTGGCTCTTCAAAAGGTGGCAAGGGCAAGGAGTCTGCCAACACCGTTGAAATAGAGCTTGAGTTATTTATTACGATAGAGGAGGTGTGCTCCTCGATTGAAGATTTAGTAACACATGACTCATGGGTGTTGGACAGTGGTGCATCTCATCACATGACGAGTAGAAAAGACATTTACAGTTCCTTATAGCCTATAAAGGAACCCATCACAATAAAGGTAGGGAACAATGTAAGATGTCCTGCAGAGGGCGAAGGTACGGTTTCTTTCATTAACTCTAATGGTGATATCAGAAAGTTTTCAAATGTTTTGTATGTTCCACAAATAAAACGAAATCTACTTTCAGTAGCTTCTATAACTGATCAAGGTCATCAAGTATCTTTCAGTAGGACAGGAGCTAAGATTACAGACAGTAACAACAACATTGTTGGGACTGGCATAAGGAGGAACAACCTGTATGAGTTGTGTGCTCTTACAGCCACTACAAATGTGGGCACAAGTAAGCTATGGCATGAGAGATTTGGCCACATTGGATACCCTGTACTGAAGGAGATGCATCGCAGAGGTATGGTTGCAAACCTACCATCGATTGCAGAAATGAAGGAACCATGTGAAGCTTGCATGATGGGCAAGCAACAGAGGAAGGCATTCCACAAGAAAGCAAGAAGAGGGCAAGCTATCCTCTAGAGTTGGTGCATGCTGACTTGTGTGGAAAAATGCCTACACAAGCCTTGGGAGGATCTTCCTACTTCATGTTACTTGTCGACGACTATAGCAGGAAGATGTGGGTGTACTTCCTTCGCGATAAGGCTCAAGCTTTTGGTAAGTTTAAAGAATGGCTTCAGCTTGTTGAAACTGAAACAGGGAAGAAGATGAAGAAATTCAGGACAGATGGTGGTGGTGAGTTCACATCAACGGAGTTTGAAGATTTCTGCAAGAGTAAGGGAATTAAGCATCAACTCACAGTGGCACATTGTCCTCAACAGAATGGTGTTGCAGGACGTCGGAATCGAACCATCATGGAGATGGTAAGGTGCATGTTGAAAGGAAAGGGTTTGCCTAATCAATTCTGGACAGAGGCTGTCAACACTGCTGTCTACATCTTGAATCGAAGCTACACCAAGGCACTTGATGGAAAGACTCCATAAGAAGCCTACACTGGTAAAAAGCCTTCTGTTTCCCATTTCAAAGTATTTGGAAGTGAATGTTATGTACATGTTCCAGATAGGGAGAGAAACAAGCTTCAACCAAAAAGCATCAAATGTATCTTCCTAGGGTACAATGAAGATAAGAAGGCTTATAAGCTTTATGACCCTAAGGCTAAGAAGATCATGGCGAGTCGTGATGTGATGTTTAAGGAGGAGCAGCCACATGCAGTGGAGGAGGAAAAGAGAGCTTCCACTTTATCATCAGGCGAAGGGGCAATCCACTATGAACCTGGCCCAAGAGCTATCCCTTCTACACAAGAGAAGGAAGCATCATCTTCAGATGATGAGTCTGAAAGTCACCAACCTGCCGACACCCAAGTGGAAAAGCCATTGCCACGTTGGGTGAGGTAGCTCTATGATTCTGCAAACCCCATCCCACAGTCACTAGAACAGGTTGCAGATGGACCGAGGTGATCATAGAGAATAGAGGAACAGAGACGAGCAAGCGCCCATATTGTAAACACAGCCTTGATGGCTGATCTCATTCAAGAAAAAGCGAAGGAACCAACCAATGTGGAAGAGGCACTCCATAATCCGAATTGGAGGGCTGCCATGCAAACAGAATACAACAATATCATGAAGAATGGAACTTGGGAGCTAGTGGATCGACCCCCTAAGCATAAAGTCATAGGCACCAAGTGGGTTTGGAAGCTAAAGTACAAGGCTGATGGTACTCTAGAAAAATATAAAGCAAAACATGTTGCACAGGGCTACTCACAAGTTGAAGGCATTGACTTTTGTGAATCATTTGCCCCAACTGCAAGAATGACTACTATCCGAGTAGTACTAGCTGTGGCTGCACATAAGCGTTGGTCAGTCTATCACATGGATGTTAAATCAGCGTTCCTTAATGGAGACCTCAAGGAGGAGGTATATGTGTCTCAACCACCAGGGTTTGATGCTCCCCATTTAGAGAACAAGGTATGTAAGATGAAGAAGGCATTATATGGGCTAAAAAAAGCCCCTAAAGCATGGTACCAACGGATAGATAAGTATCTCTTGGATCTAGGGTTCAAAAGATGTGCTTCTTCTGCTAACTTGTATGTTCTAAAGAAAGGAGGGAAGACAATTGTGCTTGTACTCTATGTAGATGACCTTGTGATTACAGGAAATGATGATGCTCTTCTTCAACAAACAAAAGATGCCCTGAGTTCAGAATTTGAAATGACAGACTTGGGCTTAATGCATTATTGCTTAGGTCTTGAAGTTTGGCAGGAACCAGGGAAGATTTTCATCTCTCAACAAAAGTATGCAAGGCAGATATTGAAGGCATTCGACATGGAGAATTGCAAGGAAATTTCTACACCTATGGAGGTCAACACAAAATTATCTGTTGAAGATACTTCACCTCTAGTGGATATTGGAAGATACAGGAAATTAGTTGGAAGTCTCATCTACTTGTGCAATAGCAGACCAAACATCTCTTATGTTATTGGAGTAGTAAGCAGGTTCTCTAATAAGCCTTGCCAAACTCATTGGAAGGCAAGCATGCGGATACTCAGGTATGTGAAAGGAACCACTGATTATGGTATTCTTTATGAAGAAGGATCATCTCTAGTCGGATAGTGTGACTCAGATTGGGCAGGAGATATTGATACCAAAAAATCAATTTCTGGATATTGCTTTTCTTTAGGATCAGGGATTTTCTCTTGGATCAGTAAGAAGCAACCGAATGTGGCATTATCTTCTACTGAAGCTGAGCACAAAGCTACATGCATTGTAGCATGTGAAGCCGTATGGTTGAGGAGGATCCTATGGCACATAGGAATACAAGGACAGGAGGCTACAGAGTTGAAGTGTGATAATCAAAGTTGCATGGCCATCGCCAAAAATCCTGTTTTCCATGCACGTACCAAGCACATAGAAATCAAGTATCACTATGTGCATGGGTTGATTGAGGACGGGGTCGTGGAGACAACCTATTGCCCTACTGAAGAAAATGGAGCAGACATCTTCACCAAGGCTCTTGGGAGAGAGCAACTTCTTCGGCACTTTCCAAAGCTTGGGATTGGACCAAGGAGGTAGTTCACCATTGGGTGGACATTGAGAGGGAGGTGTTATATATGCTCAATTCTCCACCCTCATGTGACAACAAATGATCCATGGTGCTCTAAGTTGTAAGGCCCCCATTATGAGGAGAAGCCATTATGAAAGCCCGGATATTTGTGGAACCCTAACTTCCAAGTTAGATGAGGTCTATGTGTGACCATTGATGGTTGTAGATGATCTTTGTGAGCCTAGCCATTAGGTTAGGTAGGGCATAAACTTCCAGGCCAATGGGTTGCCATTTAAGGTTAAAATAAAGGCCCTGTGGCGTCGTGCGGTTTCCCCATAGAACCTTAATGGGGGGAGTGCAGAGGGAGGCTTGTCCCCTTCTGCAGGGTCCGGGGGGGCTATCCCCCCGACCCGTAGGGCCAAGACGGTAGGACTTCTGGTCATGGAGATATTATCGGATCATATATTTTACCGACTATTTTGTATCTCCCGACTACGTTTATCTATACGGAACCCCTTGTAAAAGCTATATAAGCACGGCCCAGGTTGAGCTTTATATAGCATTGCGCACTAGTAAGCCCTTCATCTAGAGTCTGTCTAGATCGCCATCTAAGCTTCACAGTGGGAGCGCACGGGTGGACATCACCATCATTGTAACTGCATTACGCTCGACAATCTGAGAATTTGAGTTCTCTATCTCTTAGTCTACGTCTATCTTTGTCTGCGTTTTTCTCTCAACTTTGTCTACAGGTCTATTCCGCTGTGCTGTTATTTTCTTACAGCTTTCAATTTTTATTTCTTTTTGACTGCCAAAAGAAAGCTCTCTTCAAGGTTTTGAAGAAATGTGAGCATGGCTATGAAGGTTGGCTCTTCTTTGCATGGAAATATTTTTCCATGATCAAAGTTAGGAGAATGGATTTTCCAGAGGTCAATGGAAGGACGTAGCTAATTGGGAGATAAGTATTTTCCAAGTTAATGATTGGTTTCAATATTTGTTTTTTGCTCTCTCCTTTCATGTAGGAAGCATTTTTATCATTGAAGTATGGTAGTAAACTTTATTCTTGATAATCTTGATGCAAATTATATGGAAACCTACATGAAATAGCATAAAGATATTGAAACACTCATTAAACACAAGCATAAGCATGCATCTACAAAAGATTGTTGGTGCATCTCTCCTTTCAAAAGAATGTTTTCAGGCACCATACACATTTTCTTCTTGCTTGCAAAAGGAATAGGATGCACTCAAGTTTGTGCACATGCATATTTATAACCTTTTGTAAGGTAGAGGATAGATTGTTTGTGCATGGATGATTGGATGCACACATGTCAAGCTCAAGAATTGCTTGATTTAGGTTTGATGCTTGAAAGGAGAATGCCAACACGTGCATGCACTCACATGCATTTGAATGCAAGAACAAATATTTTTATATGCATGATTGTTGGTTAAGTAGTTGAATACTTATATTAAGCACTTTTCTGAGGATGAGAAAAGTATGCTTGGTTTTGTTTAAGCTAATTAGAGCTTAAAGAAGAAACCCAAGTAATCTTTAGGAATCAAGATATTTTCCTAAAAGATATATGAAAGTAATCTTTAGGAATTAAGCTACTTCCTAAAGATAAGCCAACAAAGAAAATAGTCTGCTTAACTATTTCCTTGGATTAAAAAGAAATATATTTTGGACAAGCAATAAAGCCTTAAGTCTTGATCTTGTCCAAAAGTCAAGAATTTCTTTTGAAGATCGTTCCAATAAAGCAAAAGATTCCAAGATGAATCATTGGCTTAGTATTACTTGATTCCTTGGTAGGAATCTAAAGTTCTTGAAAGGAAAAAATCTCTCTAGATGTGAGACTAGAATCTTTCAAGAAAAGTTTAATAGCAAGTAGTTCCCAGAAATTCCCAAACCACCGGTATTGGTAATTAAGTCCAAATATTGATATAACCTAAAGATATATCAAAGATTCTTAGCTTTGGAATCTGAGAGGCATCAGTGTTCGCCTGGACTTGAGTAAGGGAAAGATCTCTAAAAATTCTTGCATGTAAGCAAAGAAGCTTTAGATAATTCAGGAGATTTTAAAGATAAAGACTAATTCTTTATTTTAGTCGCAAGATCAACTAGACTTGATCAAGATTGTCCATGATTGTCCAAGAATGTGCGATTGGAACTACTTTGTAGATTGCCCAAGTATTGGCAATAAAATTCCTTTTGGGAAGTATTCACTCAAGTTTCATTTTTTCCAATGGAAAATTGTGAAAAGAGTAAGCTGTTCCAAGTCTGAACAGAGTGAAGGAATTTCAAGATTGTAGTCTGCAACCGTGAAGATGGTACTTAAGTCTATGGAAGGTAAAACATAATGTTTGCCCATCCTTAAAGGGATTTTGGTACAAATCCAGAAAGCATGAGCGGATGCTTAGACATAAGCAGTAGAGAGATGCCTCTATAAAATCCCCGAAGTAGGTACCTAAAAGCATTAGTAAAGAAAGGAATCTAACAACAAGAAGTTAAAAGCTCTTGTCACTACAAGTTGGTCAGGAATCAACCAATTAAACTTGAATCTAGGAAAATTCAAGTATTTGGAATTCTAACTAGTTTTCATTTTGAAAACCCTAGCAAAGAGGAATAGATATTCCATCAAAAGGTTTTCCAGTTCCCAAAGGAAAGCACAAGATCATGAAACGATCATGTAAAGGATCAAAACCTAGAGAATCTAGTTAGAGGTAGTATCTGAAACTTCAAAATTCTTGTCAAGAATTAGAGGGAGAAGGTTCTCTATCAAGAGATGTTTAGACTTTAGGATAAAATTCACTCACATATCAATGTGAGTATAAAATAGGGTGGTATGGGACACCAGATTTTATACTCAGATTGATGTAGGAAAGATGGTATGGGACATCGGAGCATGAGATGATGATTATCTTTTAGTCCTGAAAAAATCTTGAAGTTAGATTTGATCCTCAAGACAATTAAAGACTTCAAAGAAGAAGTTTAATTTCAAGCAGGGTAAAATTAGTATCTCAAGATATTTCAAGATAACTTCAAGATCAAGGAAACAGAAGATATGAAGTAAGTAACTTCCAAGATCTTCTTGAAACACTTCAAGATAAAGTGTTGTCATCGGAGCTAACATATGTCTCCTTGGTACATGAAAGTAAAGGTTGAATAACATCTTCCATAAAAACAACATGGCTAACCAAAATGCATTTAGTTTGTGGATGATACAGATGAGCCTTTGCTTTCATAACTGTACCCAACAAAAATACATTTTACTACTTTATCATCCAATTTCCTGCGATGTTGTTCAGGTACTAATGCATATGCCAGACAACCAAAAGCACGCAGATGAGCAATAGATGGCTTGTGAACATGCCAAGCCTCATATGGAGTGATAGACTACAGACCTTTAGCGGGATACTTGTTAAATACATATGCTACACGCATAACAACCTCAAGCTAGAAACTATGTGGTAAAGCCTGACTCTTCACCATACACCTCACCATCTCCATGAGTGATTTGTTCTTCCATTCAACTGATTTTTCTTGATCCCTGGCGCAAATAGAGCATCTGACAAAGTGAAAGAACTACCATCAGCAATAGTCAGAATGATCCTACCAACTCCCATGATAGGATAAGAGGAGTTATTGGCACATGTGACAGTATTCCCTGTAGGGGTAGGCTTGAGTGAAGTGAAAAAAACTGCACCGCGAGTTAATATGTTTGGTTGCCCCACTATCAAAGCACCAAACATCTGAGTCTACTGCAGATATACACTGTTCATGAGAAGATGGGTCAAAATTTCAGACAGTAGTAAATACCCATTCTTCAGTCTACACAAGACTAGCAGACTCTGTTTTCGGTGTAGAGGCCTCTGCAACAACCATTCTAACCTCTTTCTTCTTTTCCTCTTTAGCAAACAGTTTTGGAGAGCTCTTAATGACATGATCATTTGCTTTACAATATTTGCAAAACAATTTCATCTTTTTTTATTTCTTCTCATCTTTGTCTTCCTTCTTTGATTGTGCAACATTTGCAGATTTTTGCTTACTAGTAGATGAGATCCATTTATAGTATTTGCAAAACAATTTCATCTTTTTTTATTTCTTCTCATCTTTGTCTTCCTTCTTTGAATGTGCAATATTTGCACATTTTTGCTTATTAGTAGATAATGGACCTGTTCTACCTAGACTGATCTTCCTGCAGTAGAATAGAAACTAACTCTTTTACTGTTAAGGCATTTGGATTTCCTTTCATCATCAAATGAAGAGTAGAAGCAAAACTGTGATATGAGTCAATAAGACCATTCAAAAGAGTCTACACAAGTGAACTGTTAGGAAGGACTTCATCAACAGAAATCAATTGTTCCTTCAAATCCTTGATCTTTGTCAAAAAACTATCCATAGAATCACCTTCATTCATATGCTCACTCTCCAACTATTTTTGGAGGTAAGCAGCATGAGCCTCATTCTTAGCCTGGTACAATGTGGTAAGTGTATTGCAAGCATCCTTAATTGTTTTGCAGGAGCGAATGTGAGGAATAATGGCATGTTTGATAGAGAAGGCTATCAATGCATGTGCCTGAGCATATCTACCATCCCAATGGATTTGCTTCTATAGTAGGTGCAAGAGAAATTGTAGCACGAACAAGAATATGAAGAATATCAACATCTTCAACACTATCTGCATCAGCTTCAGTACCTGTATTTGTAGGTGTAATAAGATATTTTTCAACACACTTCACAATGTTCCACAGTCCTTTTGCAACCAATACATGTCGCATCATATAAGCCCACAATGGGTAATTGGTACCGTCCAATTTATCCTCAACAACCAATATACGGAATACATCACTGCTTTCAGCCATGGCTAGTACTCTTCTTTCTTCCCTTGATGAGTATGCTATAATCCAAGAGCATGCTCTCAATGTTGACAAGTGCTCAAAATTTAACCAAACACATGATGCCTTAGTTGAAACAAAGTACAAAATTGTAGACAAAAAAATCAAACCCATAGCTCAACCATTATCCCAAGGAAGTAATGAAGAAATTATTGATGTGAAAAATGATCCAATTCTTCTGGATAAGAAAAACATAGGACATATATTCACAGATGAGACAATCAAACAGGTGAAAATTGGTAGAGATGATGACTCTCTTTTGCTAGCATAGAGAGATAAATTTGAGAGAGTCATACGTAGCCATGGAAAAGCCTTTACTATGTATCCTCATGAGATTGGTTGCATAGATCCTAAGCTAGTTGCACCCATGATAATCTTTACTATTCCACATATTCCATGGAATCTTCGCCCTATACCAGCTCCAAAGGCTCACTTACCTAAACTAATGAAACTACTTAAGGAGAAGATAAAGATGAGAATTTTAGAGCCATCTTTTGCACCTTACTCAAACAGATGGTTCACAATGCCTAAAAAGAATGGGAAACTACGTTTTATTCAAGATCTCCAACCTGTCAATAAAGTCACCATAAGGAATGTAGGAACAAGACCCATTGTAGATGAGTTTGCTGAATCATTTTCAGGACATTCTATCTATTCAATGGGTGATTTATATTCGGGATATGACCAATTCCAATTAGCAATTGATAGTCATGACATAACCTTAATGATAACTCCTTTGGGCTTAGTGCGAATGTGTACTTTACCTCAAGGAGCGACTAATTCTGTGGCTCATATGATGAGTGCTATGAACATGGTCTTACATGATTTTATCCCTCATATAACCATGCCATTCATTGATGATATTCCAATTAAAGGGAGTGAGGAATGTGTAAAGGACATTACTTTATATTCATCTAGATGTCGTAAATTTGTTCTTGACCATATCTCTGATTGTGAACGGATATTTCCACTATTTGAAGAGGTAGGTCTCACATTTTCCATAGAAAAATCTATTTTTGGCATCAACAAGGTTCTTATTGTTGGACATTTATGTGGTCATTATGGTCAAAAGCCTTACCCACAAAAATTTGATGCCATTAGCAAGATTTTTGAAACATGTAACAATGTGAGTGAGGTATGCAGATTTCTTGGTGCTTGCATCTTTTATGTTATTTGGATCCCATGCTTTGCTCATGTTGCTGATTGTCTCTATGACTTGTTGAGGAAGAAACGAAAATTTATTTGGACTAACAAACACACTCAAGCCATGCGTAAATTGAAGAAATTATTGCTTGGAGCTCCCATCCTTTAGCGTGTAGACTATTTTGTTAACATACCTATTATATTGACTGTTGATACTAGTCCTATTGGTATAGGTTGGGTCATAAGTCAAGATGATAGTGAAGGAAATAGATATGCAATTAGGTTTGGGGCTAAAATTTTACATGAAACACAATGAAAGTATCCACAGATCAAACGAGAACTATGGGGTATGGTAACTGCTTTGAAAACAGACAAAGAATATTTCATAGGTGCAAATGTTCAAGTTGAGTCTGATTGTTTGCCTCTCATTGGAATGATAGCCAATTGTTTATCTCTTGATATAGCCATGCTTAGATGGATCTCATATATTAAGTTCATAAATCCTGAGTTAGTTCATATTTCAGGTAAGTCAAATTCAGTTGCTGATATTTTATTGAGAGCTAGATTTGATGATGGTCTTGAAAGTGATCTAATAAACAATGTGAACTTAGTTGACTATGTTCCACATATATACGAGTATGAGAAATTTCATGAGTCTGAGTAGGAAGATGAATGGAGAGACATAGGAAAGTATCTGAGTACATTGCAACCATTACCTAGCTGAACTATGAATAGATTCCATAATATTAGGAAACGAGCTTATAATTTTTTCCTATGTAACATTTATCTTTGGAGACATGCTAAGGGTAAGGTTAAGAATCCACAACGAGCCCTAGGAAAACGAGGTCTTCAGTTGCAAGTAATGAAGGAAATGCATGAGACATTATGGGTGGGTCATAAAGGATTTTTTGGAACATATGAAAAAATTAGAACTACCTATTATTGGCCTAGGATGTATGTTGACATTAGTAGCTATGTTTCTACATGTTCTACTTGTCAACTTCATTTGTGAGTTAAACATGGAGATCCGTTGCATTCTACTTATCCACCCTATATTCACTACAAGTGGGTAGTAGATCTTGTAGCTATGCCTAAAGGTATTGAAAAATGTGTTACATTGTACTTGCAAGAGAAGACTTAACTAATCATGTAGAGGGACATGCACTATGATCTAAGACCACTTACAATGTTTGCAAATTCTTGCTTGAAGATGTCATAAGTCGCTTTGGGTACATAGAGAAAGTAGTTGCGATCGTGGAGAGTTAAATGCGAGAGAAGCTAAAGAGTTCTTTGAAGATCACAATATTTGTTTATCTCTCACTATTGCATATAATCTAGAGGCTAATGGTAAAATAGAGAGAGGGCATCCACCTATTGTGAAAGCCATATCTAAAGTATGTAACGGTGACATCAAACAATGGCCTAGATTCTTACCTTTTGCACTTTGGGCAGATAGAATGATGTGCACACGTACTACTGGGTATATGCCTATTGAACTCATGTACTGTCAAAAACCGTTGTTTCCAATTCATTCTCATATTTCTGCATGGTCAAGTTTGCCTTGGTCTGAAAACATGCCTACTGATGATTTTTTGAGTTTGTGCATTAAACAGTTAGAACAAGGTAAATTAAGACTTGATGATGCTGTTGAAAAATTAAGAGAATCTAGAATGAAGAACAAGCATTATTTTGATAAAACTCCTCGATTGCATCCTAAGTGGATTGAAGAAGGAGATTGGGCACTCATTTATGATAGTACATTTGACTCTCAATATGATGCATGCAAAAAGCTCACTCAATGGTGGTTTGGGCCATACATTGTATCAAAAGTCAACAACAATGGTACATATGCTCTTTGTGAATTAAATGGTGTTGCACTCAAAACTTTGATTGCAGGTAAAAGGAAAGCTATTCAAAAAACGTGATAATGATGAGTACATTTTGGATGACGACATTGAAGAAGATGACAACAATGAGGCCGATTAGTAAACATGAGTATCCATGATTAAAAAATAAATAAAATAAAATTAAAAATTAAAAATGAAAAAATAAAAAAAAGATAAAAAAGAAAAAAAAGAATATCATTTCTTTTTCATGTTCATGTTTTTTCAATTTTGTTCCACTTTCTTTTTTCATTCTTGCTTGTCTCGAGTTTCACTTTATGCATGTTTCTTTTCAATCTTTGCATTGCATTGCATATCCACATCACTTGAGTCAAAAAGGCAAATGATGATTTCTCTACTTGTGTAAAATTGTATCTTAAGTAGTAATTTATCTACTAAGAAATTGATTATAATCTAAGATTATGGAAAGATAGGACACTGGTAGATTTGGAGGTTTATTTTGGTGACATGACTTTCCTATATAAACATGCATATGTATCCTGTATCAAAAGCATAATTGTTGAAGTCCTAGCTCCTGCTACTGCATGTTTCTACATCCTTAGTCCACCTCACAACACTTGTATCGGAGTTTAAACAACTGTTCTCCGTCATAAAAAATGGTTGTACCTTGTATCAGGGCTTAATTTTTCCCCATCATAAAAAAAAAGTTGCTACATGCTATTAGGAAGTTTAGACTTACATGTTATTAGAAAAAGAGCATATTCATATTTACGTAGGAAAGAAGTTGATCTATAATAAGCTAAAGATGAAAGATGTCTCTTGAGAATCCTAAATCTTTGTTTATAATCGTATTTAAGGTAGATTGCTTTATGAAAAAGGTGCAAATTTTTCTTCAACATGAGAGGAACTGATGCCTAAAATGACTCAATACATCCACTTCCACTTCATATTGATGCTTGTTTGTTCTTTACATGTTGTCAATGTTTCCTGTTCATTTGCATATATGTTGCCTATTTGTTCATGCATATTCATGTTGCTTGTTTCAATTCTTTCTTTCAAGCAAATTTTGCTTCATGTCATAGTGCCTACTCATTTATGTATATGATCAATTTTTTCTTCCATATGTTGCCTATAAAAGAATTTGATGCATGGAACTTTTTGTTTTTCAGAGATACTAGAGTGGCACTTCTGGAGGAATCGCAGGTTTAGTGGGGGCGAATGTCGTCTAGATTTTCTCTCCTCTCTCACTCATGAAGGCCTACAGGAAACACATTTGGTGAAGGTAGCCAGAATTCCCTGAGAAGTCCAAGATGCATCAAAGATGTCAAAGGTAGTTCACATGAAAACTTTGGAAGAAATCAAGCAAATCCAAGGTAGCAGTCAAAGCTGATCAAACTTTGGAAATTAGGGCAAAAGTTTTAATGCCACCTTGCAAACTTCCAAATGTAGTCAAACTTGTATAAGGGAGATTCGGATGGGAGTTTTTTTTGCATATTCCTAAAGGAGACCTTTTGAAACATAGCCCTACAAATTTTCATCTTCATCAAAGGATATTTGAAGGGTCAAAGAGCACAAAATCCAGTTTTCAAGGTCATTGTAGTTTCCTAGAATAAGAAAGTTGAAGGCTTGAAGGGCTGCCACATGGCAAACAATGATTGAACCATGTTGTACGATCAGGATGAGATGCACTAAAGCATAAAGCAAGGAGGATCCACGAGTTTTTTTCATTGGATAAGCTTTTTTGATGATCAAAGATCAATAATGCAAAGTTTCTCCAAAAATAGTAGCTTATCTTATTGATGTCAACACTAATCCGATGGTCAAGATCAGCCCCAGATCCAATGGTGGAGAATGAAGCCACCTATTTTTCCCCCCTTTGCCCTAGATATCATGTAAAGAAAAAATCTTAGCCATCCATTTGATAAATCCAATGGTTGTAATGAAAAGCAGTTGATCTTAGGGTTGAGAGTTGATTTCTCTAGATCCAAGGGCCAAATTCATTCAAAAAACTATATAAACCCCCCTCCAAACTCCCAGAACATCATTGTTAGGCATCCATAGGGCCCTTTCTAGCACATGGTTTCCTTGAGAAGATCACCCTCAGTTGAGCGTGTGAGGATCCAAGGTGGGCTAGTAAGAGCATAGTTCCTACAAACAATTTTTAGACTTCCAATCTAGGACATGCTCCTAAACCCAATTTCTCTTTCTTTGCTCACCCTCAATGGAGCGTGTGAGTGAGTTAGAGCTGGATTGATGAGTCTTAGACTTCTTTAGAAACACATTTCGATCCTAGAAAGACATAGGGTCAATGAAGTGGAACATATCCTCTTACGTGTGACATTCGGTTGAATTGTCATGGTGAAAGGGTCGTGCGAACCCCCTTTGACCAATAGAATGCTTAGCTTGACGTTTCACAACATTCATGTCTATGTATGTTATAGCAATATCTTCTAATTCATGTCTCTTGTCTCTTGTCTCTTAGTCTCTTATATGTTTTTACATGTCTTCTATCTCTTTCTATGTGTGAGAAGGCTTCGCAGTCATGCGTTGAACCAGTGAGGATGATCCATTGAGATTGAGAGAAAAAGTTTCTATTCATTTATACATCATGACCCATATGCATTCATACCATCCACAAAAACCCATGCATATGATTCGGTTTTTAAAGTGTTTAAGAAGCTCCATTCTTGGACCATTCTTCCTTTCAAAAATTGATTCATGTATGTGGTTTTCTTTTTGTTCTCATCATGCATACATCCACAAGAACCCATGCATATGAATTGATTTTCGAAAGTGTATAAGAAGCTCCATTGTTGGACCATTCTTCCTTTCAAAAATTGATTCATGTGTGTGGTTTTCTTTTTGTTCTCATCATGCATACATCCATATGTTCCCCCTTCTCATAATCAAATCATGCCATCTCTCCTCTCCATACCCAACTTCATCTTCACCTTCACATTTTTATCACAAAGACCTTTCAACACTCACTAGCTCCATACACTCTGCGTGTGCCATGACCAGGCCCGATCCACCCGGATTGTGATCACCTCCACAACATGTCATCCTGGATCATCATATGTTGAGCTTGATATCTCAACACCCCCTCAAGCTCAACGTCATGTCCTCTAATCCAAGCATCTTCTGAAACTTCTTCAGCTTCTCTGCTCCAAGTGCTTTAGTGAAAATATGAGCAACTTGCTCATCTGTTCTCATATAAACAAAATCAATTTCACCTGCTAATACCTTCTCTATGATGAAGTGATAATGTACCTCGATATGCTTTGTTCTAGCATGAAAAATAGGGTTCCGTGCTAACTGTATACTACTAAGATTATCACAATAGATAGTGATAGGCTTTTGCACTTCCACACCTAAATTTGCAAGTGTGCCCAATAACGATGAGGCATATTCTTTTCAGGCATCAAGGCTCTCGCTATTTCTACAATATGTCTATTTTTGTGTTAAAAAACGCCATTCTGTTGTGATGTGTACTTGCATGAAAACTGACGTCGAATTCCATGACTTTTTAGAAAATTACTAAACTCATTTGACATGTATTCACCTCCTCCATTAGATCTTAATGTCTGAATATACTTCCCTATCCGCTTTTCCACCATACCTTTAAAATTCTGAAAGTGAGTGAATACCTCACTCTTCTCTTTCATGAAATAGACCCACACTTTCCGTGTATGATCATCAATGAAAGTAACATAAAACCTGCAACCACCCATAGATGTGGTCTTTGCAAGACCCCAACCATCTATATGTACTATTTCTAGCACATTCTCACTAACATGCTTGTCATGTGGAAATGATGATCTTGACTGTTTACCAAATTGACATGCTGCACATACGTTTTGCATCTCTGCAACCTTGAAACTTGGTAGTCCATGGACAATCTCCTTTGATTGCATCAACTTTAGCCTTTGCAAGGAAGAATGATCTTCTTCTTCTTCTTCTATTAGCCTTTAGCACACACTTAGATTGAGGCAAGGAAGAATGATCTTCTTCTTCTTCTTCTATTACCTAAAAAAGGAATGTACAAGAATGACCTAAATACAAGAATACAACAAGTGCAATATATAAAGATCAATACATAAGGAAAAACCTAATGTTTGCAAATGAGTGAGCTGGCAAGAAACAAATGTGCCATCACTCTCGGTAGATAAATCTAGTACAACTCAATGAAGTATCCCTGACATATACCGGTGTGACCACTATACATGTCAGAGAAACAAAAACTGATACATGTCATCTTGGATCATCACATGTTGAGCTTGATATCGCACCTATGACCCATATACATTGATTCATGCATCTCTTTCATAACAGATTCTTTAAAAGCTTGTGTGATGCATAACTTGTGTTGGAACTACAAGAATCCATTATGAAAAGTGTAGTGATCCTCATTAGATGGTGTAGAATTATTGAAAGCACTCCATGTTTGTGAAAAATACAAATCATATGCATAAGTAGGAATCATTTCATGAAATGAATGAATATGAATAGCAAAAATGTTATGATTGAAAGAATATTTGTTTGTGGGGACGAGAAGCGATTAAGTGCATCAGATACAACATTAGCTTTGCCAGGTTGATATTGAATTAAAGGTTGAAAATTTTTTATGAATGAAGCCATTTAATGTGTCTTTTGGAAACTAATGGTTGATTTAATAAATGCTTAATATCCTATTGGTCTATTTTGATTAGAACTTCAGAACCCATAAGGTAATGTTTCTGAATTTTTAAAGCATGCACAACAACTAAGAGTTCCTTATCATATGTACTATAATTTTTTTCAAAAGGTTTAAGTTTCCTAGTTTCAAATACAATGGGATGATCATTTTTCATCAATACAACACTTATAACTAAACCACTAGCATCTGTAACTACATGGAAAGGTTGTGCAAAATCTAGACATTGCAAAATAGGTGTCATGAGGAAGGAGATAAGGAAGAGAGCTCACACACACTCTCACTCTCAAGGAGAATCACACACACAGATTGAGGCAAGGAAGAATGATCTTCTTCTTCTATTGCATAAAAAGGAATGTACAAGAATGACCTAAAAACAAGAATACAACAAGTGCAATATATAAAGATCAGTACATAAGGAAAAACCTAATGCCCGCAAATGAGTGAGCTGGCAAGGAACAAATGTGCCATCCCTCTCGGTAGATAAATCTAATAAAGCTCAATGAAGTATCCTTGACATATACCGGCGTGACCATTATACATGTCAAAGAAACGAAAAACTGGTATGTGTCATCCTGGATCATCACATGTTGAACTTGATATCTCAACACTCCCCCTCAAGCTCAACGCCATATCCTGTAATCCAAACATCTCCCAAAACGTCTTCAACTTCTCAGCTCCAAGTGCTTTGGTGACAATATCAACAACCTGCTCATCTGTTCTCACATAAACAAGATCAATATCACCTGCTAATACCTTCTCTCTTATGAAGTGATAATGTACCTCGATATGCTTTGTTCTAGCATGGAAAACAAGGTCTCGTGCTAACTGATTGCTGCGAAGATTATCACAATAAATGGCGATAGGCTTTTGCACTTCCATACCTAAATCCGCAAGTAGAATCTCCAACCATGATGCCTCACATGCTGCAATTGCAGCACCTCTATACTCAGCCTCTATACTCGACAAAGCAACAGTGGGTTGCTTCTTGCTGCTCCATGTAACAGCTGCACTCCCAAGTGAGAATAGAAAACCACTAGTAAATCTTCGATCTGGAATGCTACCATCCCAATCGGCATCGCTGTATCCATAAACCTGCAAATCTACACTAGCCTCATAAAACAATGCATAATCCAAAGTAGCACTCACATAACATAGAGTGCACCTCAGAGCATCCAAATGTGGCTTCCTAGGAACCTGCATAAACTAACTTTCAAGTCCAATAGTATAACTTAGATCAGGCCTTGTATATGTGAGATATATAAGACTTCCCACAATTTTCCTATACATTGTAGCATTTTCCAATGCCTCACCTGATGTAGTGACTAACTTAAAATTCTGATCTAAGTGAATAGAAATTGGCTTACAATCAACCATACCATACTTTTGCAGCATATTAAAGGCATATTGCCTTTGCGGCATCCATATACCTGTTTCTGTATGTGTAAACTCGATGCCCAAGAAATAACGCAACACACCAAGATTTTTTATGTCAAATTCCTGCATAAGAAGTTTCTTTACCTCTTTGATGCTTCCTTCATTATCACCACCTAGAATCAAGTCATCAACATAAATAGCCACAATAGTGATGCCATCATCCGCCTTCCTTGCATATAGTGAGTGATCCACATCACACATAGAAAACCCAATGCTGGTTAAGTAATCAGCAATCCTTGCATGCCATGCACGAGGGGCTTGCTTCAGCCCATACAAAGCCTTTTGCAACCTGCAAACATATTCTGGATGCTTTGAATATTCATATCCTTGTGGCTGGTCCATATATACTTCTTCCTATAACTCACCATGTAGGAAAGCATTCTTCACATCCATCGGATGGAAATTCCATCCTTTTGCTGTAGCTAATGCAACAAGTGTTCTAAAAGTAGACATTTTAGCTACAGGGACGAATGTTTCCTCATAATCAATGCCATATGTTTGTGCATATCCTTTAGCTACCAATCGTGCTTTATACCTGCTTATGCTACCATTAGCATTATGCTTTACCTTGTAAACCCATTTGCAGCCTATGGGTTTCTTTCCTTGTGGTAATGGAACCAGCTTCCATGTATCATTTCCATAAAGTGCAGCCATCTCCTCATCCATAGCTTTTTCCCAATCTGCAATTCCAAGTGCATCTTCAAAGCAAGAAGGTTCAACATCTTGTATTACGTTTGTCATGTAGGCACAATGACGAGCCATATAACTGTCATACGTCAATCGTAGCACTGAATTCGGCATCCTCCCAGATCTTCTTGGTCCTGGGTCACTTCTCCTTGTATCATCTACATGTGCCCTTCGTACTCCTAGAGTCTTCATAGAGGGCAATCCAAGTTCCTCATCAAGACTCTTTTCTGAACCACTTGAATCTCCATCAACGTCTTCAAAACCTGCACATGTTTTACTACCAGTAGAAAGCTTTTCTTTACCTTTCTTGGATGTATTTGACTTGAGATTCTGCACTTGATATTTCAACATTTTCTTTGTCATTTGGTTCAAGATTCAATCCTTCTTTGGCATCAGCATAGAAGCTTGACATTGTTGGAGATAGACGTCTGCGGAAGCACGCGAACAACACAAGGAAGAAGAAGAAGCTTGGAGCACAAACACACAATATTGAATGTATTACTAGAGAATGTACAAAGATAAGTAGCCCATTAGGGCAATAGGCGTATATACAAGCCGGGGGAAAAAAACCTCTTAAAGAGGGAAAAAAGTGCCCCGGTGGTCCTAGTGTGTTCACACACATCACTACCTAAATATATCAACAAATCCCCCCTGGGAGTGATGCGGTGAACAAGGAGCTGGCACTCATGTATAAGGAAGTGCCAAGCTATGTGGAAATCACTCCACAAAAGGAAGTAAGCCCAAAGCTTTGCGGAAAGCTTCAAACTTCTCCCTAGGCAGAGCCTTCATGAAAAGGTCTGCAATGTTCTCTTGCGTGGGCACATATGCCAAGCTGATCTCCCCAGCAGAGAACCTCTCCCTGACATAGTGATAATGCACCTCAATGTGCTTAATGCGAGCATGGAACACAGGGTTCCTCGCAACTGCCAGGCGCTCTGACTGTCAGTGAAGATGGTGGTGGCAGAAGATTGGCCAACACCCAAATCAGCCATAAGGCGTCTGAGCCACACACACTTAACAGTCGCTGTGAAATCTGCCCTATACTCAGCCTCACAACTGGAAGTGGCCACAGTAGGCTGCTTCTTGCTCAACCAAGATTTACATGAGCTACCAAGCATGAAGCAAAAACCACTGGTGGACACACGAGTGTCATAGCAACCAGTCCAATTTGAGTCAGAAAAAGCATGCAAATCTGGCGGTAGTGATCCCCCCTTGGGATAAAACAACCCAAGTAGCCGAGTACCACTCAAGTAGCGAAAGATGCGCTTAACCGCCTTCCAATGCGTGACTCCTGGGCAATGCATAAACCTGCTCATCTGTGAGACAGCAAACTAAATATCTGGCCGAGTAATGCATAAGTAAATCAAGCATCCAACAGCCTGCTGATAGAGAACAACATCAAATGCATCTCTAGCATCATGAAGACTCAATCATAAACCTTTCTCCATAGGAGTGGCAATAGGCTTACAGTCTTCAAGGCCAAAACGCTGCAATAATGTGTCAATATATTTCGTTTGACACAAACCCATTCCACCATCAACTTGCATAAATTAAATGCCCAAATAGGGATGCAAATGCCCCAAATCAGACATCTCAAATGAGGCATGCAAATCAGCCTTGACATCAGCAATATGCTTCTCAATAGGACCAATGAGCAACATGTCATCAACATAGACAACAATGATCAGAAGCACATCATTAGCACGCTTAACATATAAGGTGCTTTCAGTTGGACTGTTCGCAAAACCATGTGCAACTAGATAGGGATGTATCTTCTCATACCAAGCACGTGGTGCTTGCTTTAAACCATATAATGCCTTCTTTAACCTGCACACCTGGTTTTCATGCCCTTTCTGCACAAAGCCACGGGGCTGAAAAACATACACTTCTTCATGTAAGTCACCATTCAGAAATTTTGTTTTAATGTCCAACTGATGTACATTCCAACCATGATGGGCTGCAAGTGCACAAATGCTCCGAACAGTAGTCATACGGCATGTAGGTGCAAAGGTCTCATCAAAATCAATGCCTCTTTCCTGCGCATAACCCTTTGCAACAAGCCTAGCCTTATACCTGTCAACTGTACCATCAGGTTTACGCTTCAGCTTGTATACCCACTAGGGCCAATGGCCTTCTTGCCAGGAGGCAAGTCACATAAAGACCATGTACTTTCTTCATTACAGCATCATATTTAGATTGCATGGCAACCATCCAATTTTCTGAATTCTGTGCTTCATCAAAAGAAACAGGCTCATTCTCATCACAGAGACTCGACGCAGCCATAGCATAGCAATGTGATGCAAAGGAGGCACTATGAGAGCTTGAATAAGTACAATATGACAAAGGTGCATCTAATTTGCTGTCACGCAAAGTCTGCACCAGCCATTTTGGCATAGTTTTTGCCTGCTCAATATCAACTCTCTCATCAACAAGTGCATCATGTAAATCTGCATCAGAAATAGAATGATCTGCATCATCATATGAAACCTGCAAGGGCTGAGAAGTTGCCTCATTAGGACCAGCACTAGATTGTCCACCTGTAAAAAGAGGCATCAACGTATCATACATGTCTTTGGAGTTAACAGATGTCTCCTTAGTACATGAAAGCAATGGCTGAATAGCATCTTCCACAAAGATAACATCACGGCTAACCAGAATGCGTTTAGTCTGTGGATGATACAGACGATAGCCTTTACTTTCAGAACTGTACCCAACAAAAATACATTTTACTGCCTTATCATCCAATTTTCTGCAATGTTGTTCAGGCACTATTGCATATGCCAAACAACCAAAAACACGTAGATGAGCAACAGATGGCTTGCGGTCATGCCAAGCCTCATATGGAGTGATAGACTGCAACGCTTTAGTGGGACACCTGTTCAGTACATATGCTGCACACATGACAGCCTCAAGCGAGAAACTATGTGGTAAAGCCTGACTTTTGACCATGCACCTCGCCATCTCCATGAGTGACCTGTTCTTTCGTTCAGCAACTCCATTCTGTTGAGGTGTATATGGCACTGTACACTGGTGTTTTATCCCACGTTCAGCCAGAAATGCATTAAAATCTGAAGACATATATTCCCCCCCTCGATCAGAATGGAGGGTGCCCATTTTACATGCTGACAGATTTTCAGCCAAAACCAAAAACTGTTTGAAGCACATGAACACTTCGGACTTTGCTTTGAGTGGATATACCCATGCATGCCTGGAAAAATCATCAATGAAAGTCACGAAGTAAAGGTAATTTCCAAAAGAGGGTGTCTGCATAGGACCACAGACATCACTATGTACAAGCTGCAATTTCTGCGTAGCCCGAACTGAACCATCTTTTGGAAAGGAAGAACGCTGCAATTTGCCCAAAATACAGCCTTCACAAACATGTTTTCCAGGAGCCTCAAGTTTGGGCAAAGAGGACACCATTTCAGATTTCTACAGGCGTAGCAAACTAGCAAAATTCAGATGACCAAAGCGTGCATGCCAAAGCTTTGCATCTGACATAGCTTGAGAATCATGAACTGCACATGCCGAATCATTCACAGATCTTTCATAGTCTATGAGCTTATACAGCCCACGACATAAAATGCCAGAAGCAATAATCACATCACCATTTGAGAGATCATGGACTGTACACCTGTCATCAATGAATTTCACAACCAAGCCAATCTTGGCTAATGCAGAAACTGATAACAAGTTCTTTTTGATCCCTGGCACAAATAAAGCATCTGACAAAGTGAAAGAACTACCATCAGCAGTAGTCAGAATGATCTTACCAACTCCCATAACAGGATAAGAGGAGTTATTGGCGCATGTGACAGTATTCCCTGTAGGGGCAGGCTCGAGTGAAGAGAAGAAACTGCGCAGCGAGGTAATATGTTTGGTCGCCCCACTATCAAAGTACCAAACATCTGAGTCTACTGCAGACATGCACTGATCATGAGAAGATGGGTCAAAACTGCAGACAGTAGTAAACGCCCATTCTTCTTCCTGCACAAGATTTGCAGACTCTGTTTTTGGTGTAGAGGCCTCTGCAACAACCATTCCAGCCTCTTTCTTCTTTGCCTCTTTAGCAGCCAGTTTTGGACAGTTCTTTATGATATAATCATTTCCTTTACAGTACTTGCAAAACAATTTCTGCTTTTCTGATTTCTTCTCATCTTTATCCTGGTTCTTCGATTGTGCAGCATTTGCAGATTTCTGCTTACTAATAGAAGAGCTCCATTTTCCTTTGCCCTTCTGACTAGCCAGGAAAGCTTGATCTGCAACACGCATAATGGACCTGTTCTGCCTGGATTGATCTTCCTGCAACAGAACAGAGACTAACTCCTCAAATGACAAGGCATTTGGATTGCCTTTCATCATCAACCGAAGAGTAGAAGCAAAACTTCTGATATGAATCAGGAAGACCATTCAGAACAGTCTGCACAAGTGAGCTATCTGGTATAACCTCATCAGTAGAAATCAATTGTTCCTTCAAATCTTTGATCTTCATTAAGAAACTGTCCATAGAATCACCTTCATTCATGTGCTCACTCTCCAAATGTTTTCGGAGGTAAGCAACACGAGCCTCATTCCTAGCCTGGTACAAAGTGGTAAGTGTATCCCAAGCATCCTTTGCTATTTTGCAAGAGCGAATGTAAGGAATAATGGCACGTCTGACAGACAAAGCTATCAATGCATGTGCCTAGGCATCTCTGCCATCCCAACGAATTTGCTCTGTAGTAGGTGCAACAGAAACAACATCACGAACAGGAATCTGCGAAATATCATCTTCGACACTATCTTCATCAGCTCCAGCACCTGTATTTGCAGTAGCTGTCGTTACAGGTGTAACAGGACGTCTTTCAACACCCTGCACAATGTTCCACAATCCTTTTGCAACTAGTACATGTCGCATCTTATAAGCCCATAATGGGTAGTTGGTACCATCCAACTTATCCTCAACAGCCAACATACGGAATACATCACTACTTTCAGCCATGGCCAGTGACTAAAATACCTTGATGCAAAAAATTGACTGTATCTCAAAAAGTTGAACGGAACTGCCCAGACGAGTTCTGCTAGACCTGTAGCAGACTTTGAGACGCTTAAACTGGCGAACAGAAACTGGTATATACCTTTGGCACAAAAGGATGAAATAGCCTGCACAAGCGCTGCGATAGTGCGTTCGGAGGCCGAAACGAGCTCAGATCGCGATTTCGGCACCACAAGGCAAAGCTGTTTTGATCTCGGAAACACCCTGAGTATGCTCACCAAATTTCGTGCGAATCTGAGACTGCAAACGGAGGAGTGTTGACGGCGCCCTAGAAGAAGCGACAACCTACTCTGATACCAATTGTTGGAGATAGACGTTTGCGGAAGCACGCGAACAGAACAAGGAAGAAGAAGAAGCTTGGAGCACAAACACACAATATTGAATGTATTACTAGAGAATGTACAAAGATAAGTAGCCTATTAGGGCAATAGGAGTATATACAAGCCGGGGGAAAAAAACCTCCTAAAGAGGGAAAAAAGTGCCCCGGCGGTCCTAGTGTGTTCACACACATCACTACCTAAATATATCAACAGACATTTCATCAAATACCACATCTCTGCTCACCTTTACCTGTCGTGTGAGTGGGTTCTAACATTTATATCCCTTTTGCTCAAGGGAGTATCCAATGAAGACACACTTTTCTGCTTTTGGATCAAGCTTCATCCTCAATTCATCTTGGACATGTACATATGCAATATAGCCAAAAACTTTTAGATGTGATAAGTTTGGCTTTTTACCTGTAACCTTCTCTTTAGGTGTAGCTTGATGTACATCAGCAGGTAGAGTTCTGTTCATGATGTATACAACAGTATGCACAGCTTCTGCCCAATAACAATGAGGCATATTCTTCTCAGCCATCAAGGCTCTTGCTATTTTTGCAATATGTCTATTTTTGCATTCAACAACACCATTCTGTTGTGGTGTGTACCTACATGAAAAGTGATGCCAAATTCCATGATTTTTTAGAAAACTACTGAACTCATTTGACATGTATTCACCTCCTCCATTAGATCTTAATGTCTGAATGTACTTCCCTGTCTGCTTTTCCACCATAACTTTAAAATTCTGGAAGTGAGTGAACACCTCGCTCTTCTCTTTCATGAAATATACCCATACTTTGCGTGTATGGTCATCAATGAAAGTAACATAAAACCTACAACCGCTCATAGATGTGGTCTTTGCTGGACCCCAAACATCTGTATGTACTACTTCTAGTACATTCTCACTAACATGCTTGTCATGTGGAAATGATGCTCTTGACTGTTTACCGAATTGACATGCTGCACATACCTTTTGCATTTGTGAAACTTTGAAATTTGGTAGTCTATGGACAATCTCCTTTGACTGCATCAGTTTCGGCCTTTGCAGATTTGCATGTCCAATTCGTTTGTGCTGATCTCTATATGAGCAATAACTCCTACACCTTTTGCAAACATGGCTGCATTCATTTTAGGAATCTTCACATATAAGGTGAACATCCTACCCACTTTGTTTCCTTTTGCAACCAATAGTCCATCCTGCTTGTAATCCTCTACATATAATCCATCAGCATTGAACCTGACTTGTAATCCCTGGTCAACCATTTGTCCAACAGAAATGAGATTCTTTGTTATACTTGGAACATGCAACACATCAACAAGATGTTTTACCTTTCCATCCTCCATAGATAGTGCTATGTTTCTTGTATGCTCAATAGGATGTGATGTGTCATCACCTATTTCAACATATCCATGAACTGACAATTTTTGCAAAGTACTAAACCATTCCACATGATTGGTCATGTGATTTGAAGAGGAAGCACCTGAATCAACATACCAGACATTATCATTCGATTTTGAAACACTAGCAGACATCATATTCATCATGTGATGTTGAACCATAAACAACTTCTCTGTGGGATTTGAACTCAAGACCTACCAACTAGAAGTATGATGGGCTAACCACTTGCCCCAAAAGCCATGGTTGAGGATTACTTCCTAATCCTCCCTCTTAGGGTGTGGTTCAACCATCTCCTGCCAGTTATATATTGAGTCTAACACTCTCTTCCCCTTCTAGAGATCATTGTCCTCAATGATCAAACCTTGCTCTCCCCTTGGATTGATGTCCTCACCCTCACACAGTCTTTTGAACCATGTTGTTCTCAACCTTGGTCTCTTGAGCCTTGCCTTTTTGCTTCTTGGCCACTTTGCCTATAGAATTGCCTTCCTCTCAACCTTGGTGTCTTGAGCCTTGCCTTTCCGCTTCTTGGCAACTATCCTACGGACTTGCCTTGCTCTCAACCTTGGTCTCTTGAACCTGGTTCTCACCCATGCTATGTATCTTGGATCCCCAATCTAGTGTGTCCATTGGAATGCTCGTTCCGAGAGCTTCCAACGGTATATTACATGTCAAAATCCAACCTACGGATTGGGAGATACAATCAAATCTTTGTTAAGCTTACCTTTGAAATCGACGCGCGCGCCTTCCATCTGCCTTGCCCAAGTCTACTTCCTTAGCTCTAATACCAAATGTGAGAAGTGGAGAATGACATGCCTGGGACTCACCTCCCAGCCTATTTATAGCCCTTGCCTTGTCACCATCTAGAGTTCTCTCTAAGGCCCCTTTACTCATCTGGCCATAATGACTAGGCACCTCGAATGAACTCTCTGGCTTTTGGCCTTGGCTATCCCTCAAGCAAGGAACTTCTTGTTCCTCCAAGCATGTACATCTCTGGAATATAACATTCTCAAAATCATCTTCACTTGTAGATGCATAGTTGTTTTGCTGCCTTCTGTTATTTTGATTCTTCAACCTACAATCACGTTCAAAGTGTCCATGTTTACCACAATTCTAGCATCCTTTACTATCATTACCTGAATCATTTCTTTGGAAATTTCTGCGACCTCTACCTCCTGCCTCGAAACTTTCCTCTTCCTCTTGCATGATTCTATTGTTGACCTTGGTCTTGGTTACTATTTCCTCATCCACTTTCGAAACCTCTACCTCTACCTCTTCCTCTGCCAGAGTAGAATACCTGCTCAGAACTAGGCTTTCCTTGGGAGTTTGAATCCTCACCAAAATTCTTTTCTTCAATAATCAGCATAGATACCAGATCATCAAAATTTGGAATATTTTCCCTAGTCTGTATAAAAGTTCTGAACTGCTTATATGTAGCTCCTAAAACACAAAGGCATACTTCCACCTTATCATCATCATCTACATTTACTCCAATAGATGCAAGTGACTCACATATGCTTTCGATTTTCAGGGTATAGTCACTTACCGACATGCTCTTTTTCTCCAAGGTATGTAGCTCGTTCTTGAGTTGCAATTTCCATGCCTTTGTATTGGTCTCATACAATGTGACCAAACTATTCCAAACCTCTTTCGGAGTCTTGGCGTCTGTATATGCCCAATCATGCTATCCTGTATGCTAACAGATAGCCAATACATTACCTTTCGTGCTCCTTGATTCCATTCCTCATATGCTCGTATCTGTTCTGCGGTCCGATTCCTCTCTGGTAACTGCGGAGCATTTTTGTTCTCTCCTTCAATGTACTTCCAATAGCCTTTTCCCATCAGGAAATTCATCATTCTGAATCTCAAAGCATGGAAGTTGTTCTTGTCAAGCTTATCGCTCATAAGTTCATGGCAACCATCAAGATTATGGATAGGGATCACTATTTCCCTATTATGTCACAAGATTTCAAGACCATAATACAAGGGTTACCACATATCGAGGAAGTATGGACTCAAGCTGGCATTGAAGCATTTTTGAAGATACCTATATGTGTACCCGACTTCCAAAGATGTACACAAGTAATGAATACTATGCAGCCGGCTGCTACAAAGATTTCGGTTCCAGAAGCAAAGGTTTTGGACAAGGTGGGCACGTGGAAGACCATTCAATTCACTCATGAATTGATCAATAAGGCCTTTGGATGGAATCAAGAAGGCATTACCAATGTCAAAGAGGAATGCCATGACCCCAAGAAAAGATCATTCCTGGAGATTAACAGAGTAGATATTGAAGATGCGGTACGTTTGGTACATCAACACTTTTGTTTTCCTGGCATGAACAGATACACCGCACCACAAAAAATTGTAGTACAACTCCTATCGCATGCCATGAGACAGATAGGAAACAAAGTGAATCTCACAGGTTACGTACAAGAGCGATTGTTTGAAGCTCAGAAGAAATGGGGGCAAAAGAAGTTCCTGAACGGTGGTTCAGCTTTGACCTTATTGATATATGAAGCCCTAGACATGAGACACTGCTTACGAGAGATGCCGACAGCAGAGGGGCTAGCAAGGTATGCAAAATCCGCTTCTGTCCCCAAGAAGAAGAAAGCAGCAGTCGTGGTGGAAGAGGCTGGAACCAGCACAAAAAAAACCATGAGGGGCACTAAACGCTTGCGAGAAGAGGAAGCCCAAGCAACACCTCAGTCTAAGAGAACGCATCTCTTGCCTAAGATCACGACGGCTCAAATGCCGATATCAAAAAGAGATTTGTCTGCCGCCCTCGAGCAAACACATCAGTATATGCAAGGGCAGGTAAATCTAAATGTCCAAGGACATCAATATAGACAAGCAAGTCAAGCTCAGCAAAAAGAGAGTACCGAAAAGACTCCAAAACAACCTGGAAGATACCAAGAATTGGGCATTGATGACTCGAGTACGAATACGGAATCCAGTCCTGAGAAAGACACGCTAGATACCGATATCAGGACAGAAACATATGAAGAGGAAGGACAAGAAATTGATCAAGTGGACGTGACACCGGACAGCCAGAAGGAAAAAGAAAAGAAGGTGGATGATGCTAAGGAACAGGAGCACGTCATTCAATTGAATGACAATACAAAAATAAGCATCAAGGAAGATACGACTATTGGGGTTACACATGCCAAAATACCTATTAAAGAGGAAGAACAAACCCCAGTGAATACGGAAGCAGAAGAGCCCCAACAGAAAGAACGAACAATAATCGAGGTGCCTGATGACACACCTCAAGGACAGGATGAAAACATGAGGGCTGAGCCACAGATACAGCTTCAGATCAGGCAGCCCCATGATACCACATTACACATTGCTCAAGGTAAAGACGTGACTACCGGAGAAGAACCCTCAATACCGAAAACTTGGCTCAATGTGGATGTGACTCAACTGAAGCCGGTAGTAAAGCAAATGATCCAGACAGCCATGGACACCCAGCAGCAAATGATGGATACAGATGCTGAATATGATCAAGCACGAAGAGAAAAAAATCAGTTTCAACTCATGAGTGAACAGTTATCGGCACAGCTAATTGCAGCACAAAAAGAAGTGGCAAACAAAAATACTGAAGTGCTAGCAATTAAGACACAATATGACGAATCCATTGCCCAAAATCAAAAGCTGCTTACACAACTAGAAGAGTTGCAACAATTACACAAAGCAAGCGAGGCTGAGAAAGAAAAAATGAAGATGCGAAGCGTACTATTAGAGCAACAACTCAAGCTATATCTCGAAGAGAACGACAGCCTGCGCGATAGGAATAAAGAATTAATGAAATCTTTATTATATGATCAACCACTGATACAACAGGGCCCCTCAGAAACTAAAGAACAGGAATTAAAAGAACAGATAGCGGAGTATGCCAAGTTGCTACGACAAGCTAAGGAAGTACAAGAAGAATCAGAACGGCGGCACAATCAAGAAATAAGTGAGCTCAAAAGGCAGCTCAATTCAGCACAGGCAAAACTAGTACAGAGCTACAGTGAAAACATGGATCACGTAGCTGACATAGGTAAAGAGCTCCTAACCACCAAAGAAAAACTCGGGGAAGCCCTACAACAGATAAAGGAAAAAGATGACTGCATTGAAGAGTTAAAAAATCAGCAGAAAAGCAAAGAACCGACCGGGACATCAGTAGTGCCAGAAACAGAACATCCTACTGACGAGGTAGAGATAAGCCCTCTATCTCAACCGATCTATCATTCTCCAATACATGAGCAGATGGCGGATATGCATGATGATCATCCAATGCCATACACTGCAGAAATAAGTCAGAAGGAACGGGCACTAGTGGTGTCCCGATTGACGGAAAATTTTGAGAATGAAGTCATCAAGGTCATGAAGGAAGCAAAAATCAAAGGTAAAGACTTGGACAAGATCATAAAGCCTTTCAACATTCCATATGGACTGTTGAAAGAGAAAACAAGGCAATATATAAAGAAGGTTACGCACAAAAGCCCAGATGAGCAGCTCAGTTTCAAGAACGACACATTCATGTACACTCAAGCAGAGTTCGAAGCTGCACAGCCGATGTGGAGGAGAAAATTTTTGGAAAAACATCCCACACTACGGGTGCACTGGGAGGCCGCACCTTATTTATTACAGGTAAACCCTTCGTTTTGTCCAATACCACGCAGAAGGGATACAACAGAATTTTTGGCTTTACAACGCAGCGGCAATCTTAATAAACAGTGGCTAAACTATCCGATGTTACCTAGCCCGCCACATAATTATTTGCCAACCGAGGATTATATGATCAAAACCATAGAATTTTGGCTACAAAACTATGCGACAGTACCAGATTTAGCAGTTAAGATGACAAATAAAATACTTAGTATGCTACTTACAGTTTTGAAGGTCTTCAAGCATGCAGCGTATACATTTCTGAACTTCATCGGCATTAATCAAGGCACAGATATACTTATTTTTGATCTGTCAGTAATGCCGAGCCGCCCCACAATAATGGCATACTATTCCAGACTCATGTTTTTACCCAGTCCGTACATGCAAACATTTGAAGAAGCATTTTTTACAGGCTTTTTTGAAATAGATTCAGAGGTATTTTTGAAGATGTCATCAAATCTGAATGCCAGACTTGTGGCATATGAATTAAGCTTCTTCGTAGATCATAGACAACCGCCAAACGATGGAGTCAAAGCTGAACAATGGAAACAGATCATGATACGTGAAGCTAATCTGCTAAATGATACAGAGCAACAAGTATACAGAACATATGCCCGGCGCTTATCCAAGCCTGTCGGGGACGACAGAGTTCAGGAGGGGGGCAGTGTTGAGGGCGAGACGAGTAAGAAGAGGAAAAAAAGAAAGCAACGAAAGAAACAGCTTCACTAAAAGGGCAAATTTGAAGATAGACAAAGGTAAAGATACATCTCTGCAGGAAGCCCCGCAGGGGCGCAACACCCATCTCTGCACAGAGCCCCACAGGGGCACGCACCAGGCTACAAAGCTAAACCCCGGGGTCCAGAGGAGTGGATTTTTCAAACATCAGAGTAGGACCAAAAGTTAGAAAGGGGTAGAGGCTGAAAAGTTGAAGAGGGTGACTAAGAATAGCACATTCCTAGTCACTGGTGGCGTACGTGGCAACCCAAGTCAACAGGCAAGACAATTACATCAGGCTCTCGAGTAGTAGAGCTTGAATCAAGAAGGCCATCGAATCTGCATGTCTGTTTAACTGCAGACAATACTGACCACAGGGCGCGTGCGCGAAGCAAAGTCTGTCAAAGGAAGCGAGACTGTCAAGGGACGACAGAGGCGAAGAGGGGGAGAGTGTTGCAGAGCCAAAGAGCGCACAAAGCAGAGAAAAAGACGGGCCCCAAAATTTTTCCGATTTGGACCACATATTTTTGTAACATATTCATTTTTGTAATATATTTCCCCTTGTAAAGGCACTAGAGGAGTCCTCTAGATGCATTCCCACAGAAGAATAGAAGCTTACCCATGTAAAATAGTAGGAAATTAGCTCTTAGTGAATAAAGTGCCGGTCACTTGTGTGAAAGGACCATTTTTAGGGCACTAGTATATAAGTCAAATGTGACTCTTTGTAAAAGACTTTTTGCCATTGTGAGAATAGAGAGCACAGAAATTCGAATTTGTGTCTTCTTCCCTCTTCATCTTCTTCTTCGCGAGCTTGTATGCATGTGTATTGCTTGGAAAGAGTGCTTGTGAGTGTGATCTATCCTTGAGAGTGTTTCTTTGCTGTAGGAGAGGTGTGTGCGAGGTGTAGGGAGTGCTGAAGTGTAGGAAAGTATTTTCGCGTTTTAGTATTTCTGTCATAACTTGGAGTAGGAGTGTCGGAATTGCGTGAAACCACTGCCATTGGATGCGTCTTCTCGAGAGCTTCGAAACGCATATGCTATTCGCTATGTTTGGAGCTCGGAGCTAGGAGAAAAGCCCAAAATACTGACGGCTGCTGCACCAAGTATCGTTTCGTCTTGACCTACAGTTGAAGCTTGTTAGGATAAGTGTTTTCCTCATTTTCACTTTTGAGTAATACTTTTGCATTGACCATTGCGTGAGTGCATGTCTTCATACACTCGGCTAGGTTAGTGTACTCTTCGGATTGATAAATTAAAAGCGTGTATCCCCACTATATGCACTTGTGAGGGGATTGAGGTACAGTCTCTTTCTCCGCAAGTCCCTAAGTTGAAGCTTAGGTCAACACACATGGATTGGATGACTGAAACGGATGTCGAATCACGAGCGGACATAGTGAATTATGACCAGATGCCGATATGTACACCTCCACAGATGTGTGTGCAAGGTCTGATACCACTGTTAACTAGATCTTGTAGGCACACATATATAGAGATAGTACAAAAACAAAATATCAAGAAAGCATAAACAAAATAGAGAGAGACAAGAGATTGGACACAAGATTGTGTAAAATCCTCCCCCACATACTGTAATGGATGATTCTATCAAAGTATGTGTATTTATGGGTATTTCTCATTATAGAGGGCAACACTTCAAAAAGCGTGCATTTACAAAAAACTGCTTTATTTACAAAATCGTCGCTTTCTAAGTGATCTAATTTTTTTAGAAAAATGTTGCCTTCTAAGCAACCTACTATTTTTACAAAAAATATCTAAAATACTATCTTTTAACTATCTTCAAAAATATCTAAATAACTCCACACGCATTCACTCCCTCATGATTCTTCACTTGCTAAATCAAAACACAATCACATTAAAAACCTCAAGACATTAAAATCCATATAACATTACACTATTCCATAAATTATAATACCCATGGTGGACATTTTCTCATACCCTAGCAACCTCCATACTCTAAAAAATGGAGATGCAGAGGGGGTGTTGAGAATATGAGAGTGCATCCCCATTTTGTGTCTAGGGGACACTCCATTTCTAGTTCATTTCCATTTTATATTATATCTCTTTGTATTTGGGTACCTTTCCATTTGCTTCTACCTGTGTATTCATTCTCCTTCAAGGGGAATTATTCCACATGTGATGTACTTTGGAGAGGTCTCTCCAACTCTATATAAGGATGGCCGCTTCCCCCATTTATACAAGGTTAGAAGATTGAGGAGCCTAGTCTATGCTCTTGGCAAGCTCACTCTTATCCATGTAAGTTTTCCCATTTCATGCTCTACTCATTTTTTAGTCTCATGCTCTTTCGTTTTGTGATACACTCGTCTTTTCATTTTGCTTCCACTTGTGTACTCTCTATAAGAATATCCATACCTGATTTGGAATATCTAATTTGGAATATGCATTCCAAATCAGATATGGAGAAAAATGTGTTCGGTCGAGGGGTCTAAAGGGGAGGTGGAGAATTATCAAAATAAGAGACTCATTGAAGTGGTTTTTAAAGTTCAAAGTGAAAGAAGAGGGTTGGCTTTGTGAAGAATCGAAGCATATGATGTGGACCCCAAAATTTCCAAAACTATCCATTTTCATTAAAGAGTCCACCTTTAGAAGTATATTTAGAAGCCTTTTTTTGCTACTTATGTTTAATTACACTTTCAGTTTGTCAAATACAAACTTCCAGAAGTGTCCTATGAATTTGACATCCCTATTTGAACCTATGGATGTTGGTAACCCATGCAATATGAAGACATGCTGGCTAAACAACTCCGCTACCTATGGAGCTTCTATCATCTCCTGCATGGGTATGAAATGAGCCATCTTGCTTAATCTATCTACCACAACTAGGATAGTATCCCGCTACTCATATTTAACAAGGATGATCACCGCTACTCATCTTTAATGACACTTTCACTTTGTCAAATACAAACTTCCTGAAGTGTCCTGTGAATTTGACATCCCACCCATGCAATATGAAGACATGCTGGATAAGCAATTCTGCTACTTGTGGAGCTTCTATCGTCTCTTGCATGGGTATGAAATGAGCCATCTTGCTTAATCTATCTGCCACAACTAGGATAGTATCCTATTTCCTTTGGATCCGCGGTAACCCGACTATGAAGTACATGGATACACTATCTTAGTTACGATCTGAAATCTATAAAGGATGCAAAAGACCTAGTGTCTTTATCCTTTTTTCTTTGTTGAATTGACACTTAAAAGCATTGTTGAACATAAGTGTGGACATCTCTGGCTAATATAGGCCACCAAAATGTTCTTCTAACAAGCTGTATTGTCTCGTCAACACTAGGATGTCTTGAGCAAGGCACACCATGGTTATCATGCATGACATTTCTTCTCAAATCTCGAGAACCTCGTATGCAAACCTTTCCTTCCCATTTGAATATTCCATTCTGCTATGAGAAATCGGAATATGGAATGGACTTGTTCGCTCTGCTAGGTGAAGAAACAACTGGAACTGCCTTGTCTCCTATGATATAGTCATCACTGATGGCTCAAATAATCTGCAACAAATGTGGATCTTCCACTTGTGCTTCCTTTATCTCTTGAAGCAATGAACTTTCTAGAATTGTGAAGCTCATTTGATACATTATCTGTGATAATGCATTAGCTACTATATGCTCTTTGCCTCTTCTATACAAGATTCGCATGTGAAACTCTTGCATGAGCTTAGCCCAATGAGCCTGTCTGCCTCGAAGATCTGGCTGACTACAAAAATACTTAAGTGTATGGTGATCTGTGTATACCTTAAAGCATGCACCATAAAGATAATGTCTCCAAACTTTATGTGCATGCACCATTGCATACAACTCCTGTTCATGCACTGGCCAATTGCATTGTGCACTACTTAATTTCTTGCTTTCAAAAGTTATTGGCCTGCCATCTTGGCTCAAAATTGTCCCTATGGCTATGCCACTAGCATCTATCTCTAACTCAAATGGTTTCTATGGATCTACCACTTTGAGTATAGGAGCCTCTGAAATAGCTTGTTTCAGAGTATTAAAACTATCTTGTTGCTCTTGCTTCCATGCAAATGTAACTTTTCCTTGAAGCAAGTTAATCATAGGTGCTGATATCAATGAATAAGAAGGAATGAGTTTTTGATAGAAACTAGAAAGTCCTAGAAATGAACGTAACTACCCCTCATCCCGAGGAGTAGGCCAAGATAATATAATTGAGGCCTTCTTGGGATCCATATGAACCCCATCGATTGATACCACATGCCCTAGATACTCTATCCTCCGAAGAAACAACTAAGGCTTCTCTGAATTAACATACAACTGATTTTCTTTTAAAACATTCAATACTAATGTAAGATGATTGTCATGCTCATGCACAATCCTACTATACAATAACAAACCATCAACAAAATCAACAACACACTTTCCAATGAATGGATGTAAAATGTCATTCATTAACATCATAAATGTCGTTGGTGAATTAGTCAAACCAAATGGAATGTCCAAATACTCATAATGACCAAAACGGGTCCTGAAAGCTGTCTTATGTACATCATGATCTCTTATTCTAATATGATGGTAGCCACTTTTTAAATCTATTTTACTAAATACAATGCCTCCACCTAGAGCATCTAAAAGATCATCTATCCTAGTCATGGGATATCTGTGTCTAATAGTAATCTTATTGAGTGCTCGATAGTCGATGCACATCCTATAAGATTTGTCTTTCTTCTTCACACGAAGAACTGGTGTTGCAAAGGGTGAATAGTTGGGTATTTTGCTCTCATTTTTGCTTAAAATGCTGGAGCATTCCAACTAGAGTCTCGATGATTGCATGAATCCATCATAATACATGATGAATGCATAAAATAAAGGAAATAAATAAACTTACAATCAATCTTAAGAAACTTGGTAGCATTTCCAATCGTGTCTCTTGGAGATCTGTCTCTCCACGGATGAGTAGTCACCTCCCCTCATGCTCAAACTGATAAACATGTGAAGCAAAGTCAATGACTAGTCTCTTCCTTGCACGCCTCTTCTTACCAAGGACTAAATCCAAATGTGCTAGTCTCGCTATCTCGAAATCCAATCTTTCCTCATAGGATTGGATCTGAATAGGTAGATCAACAACTCATCAATCCCATGTCTTTGTTCCCTTCACATTGGCTAACTCTACTCTGTAGGCATACTCTAATTGCAGAATCTCTAGATGTAACCTCTTAACTAGTCGAGAACTAATGAAATTATGTGTCGACCTAGTGTCAAAGAGTACTTTGATAGGCTATCCTGCCACAACTCCCCCCATGACAATGAGTTCTGTGTTGGGAAAATTGATATCCTTTTTGTGCCACTAGTGAAAGCATAGCGTCTAACATAGTCGAGACCTTCTTCATGACCATCATGGCCACTATGGGAAATGCTATCGATGATGGGGAATCTCCAAATTCCTCATCATCATCACTCCCAACCTAAGTGGGATTTATGACTGTGGCGGTTTCTATCTTCTTTTTCTTAGGACAGTCCTTGAACAGGTGCTTCCCTAGACACCCATAACATAAGCATTCTTTTGTTGGCTTTTCTTTCTGCTAAAGGGTAAGAATAGACTTACTGTAAGCTCTCTAAATTGGTAATCCTATTACTCATGGTTTGAATGGGATCTATGGGGTTCTCCTCCATGAGTGTATCTCTCCTAGAAGGGGATGATGGTCTTGAATCCATACTAGGTGATGGTCAATTTATGTGTTTGCTATTCTCTTGTTTTATTTTTTTTGTGGTTTTCAAATAGTTCGCTCTATCTAAACCTAAAGTAAATAAGTGGCAGTGGAAAAGAAACAAGTCACAAGCCTTTTCTCAATGAAAAATTAAGAAAGAAGAAACTTTTATTATGTTTTTCATTCTTTAATGCATATGCATACTAATTTCTAGAAATTTTGGCAGCATAATGACATAATTTTGAAAATTGAAAAAATTATACCAAGTAATTGACAAGTAATTTCCACAATAACGATGCAGATAGACACAATCTAACTACAAATAGACTGAAGGGGATTACACACCTTGAAAAATTTCTCTTTCTTTCCTTGCTAAACCTGCAAGAAAATACATACTTGTCCCTACAAATAAGAATACATGCACCACACAAAACTAGACAACATCCTAGCTATGGATATACTCTAGATGCTATGCAAAATTGCATGTTCTATATGCACTATGAAGCAAAAAGAAACCAGTAATGCATATTAATTGACAAAGAAACTTATTTAGAGGTTCAAAAGATGATTTCCAAGTGTGTGCAAGTGTTGGAAATGGTCCATAAAAATGCCTTCCAAATAGCTTTCCAAGACTCTTCCAATAGTTAGTGCTTCAAAACGATGCTTGAAAGAGGGTTGATGACAAAGAAGGATCAAACTTGAAGCTCTGAAGGTAAATGAGATTGAAGCCAAAAGCTAACTTGCAACCTCAAAGAGCTCTCAAAGAGCTATCCATAGCAAGAAAAAGCTCTAAATTTGGAGGTTGGATGCTCAAGTTATGGGCAAAAGAGTGGATACAAGAGGTACAAATTGGCTACTTAATAGATCTTAAGCTATGGCTTCCCTATGAGGAAATTCAAATGAGGCGTGGAGACTTCTCAGACACGCGTGGTACAAGAGAATTAATCCCACATGCAAGAGAAACTCTATTGGAGGTGCCTTGATATAGAACACAAACTCTTTGTATCCTTCAACTGTTGGGAGAGAGCAAAAAGCTTATTCTTACTCTCCTCTGTGCTAAAATGGGGGCAGAGTTGGTACACGCATGGGTAGAGCCTGAGGCCATTAGTAGCATTGGTACATGCATGGGTAGTCATCCATAGGCAGATGAGCACATTCACATGGCTGGTCTTTCGAGGGGGGGGGGGTCCTATGGGCTCCCCCGCACTCCCTTTTATCTCTACTACTTGTGCGGCTGATGACGAAAAGCTTTTACAAAAGCTTCACGAAGACAATGAATGCAAAAACGCCCCCGATGATGACAATGGTGGCACTGGGAAGAAACAAGAGGATCTCTTTTGCTCTGGTACCAATTGTAAGAAAGCTTGAATGATGTGTGTGACTCTCCTCACATCCTTATATACTCTCTTGTATTCTAAAAATAACATAGATATTGAATGGTCTAGTGCCACCATGTGGCCATCATGCAACACTCAACCCCATTAATATCGAATACCTTAGGGTATCCCCCTAGCTTGGGACCTTGGCTAGCTGGCCTTTGTCCCTCACACACATAGAATGATCCCTATGTACCAATGTCATAATCCTTGTGGATCAATGTTTGACAAGAAGCATGTAAATCTAGTGGTAGTGATCCCCCCTTTGGATAAAAAAATCCAAGTAGCTGGGTACCACTCAAGTAGCAAAATATGTGCTTAACTGCCTGTCAATGCTTGACACCTAGGCAAGCATAAACCTGCTCATCTGTGAGACATCAAACTGAATATCTGTCCGAGTAATGCATAAGTAAATCAAGCTTCCAACAGCTTGCTAATAGAGAACAACATCGAATGCATCCCCAGCATCATGAAGACTTAACCATAAACTTGTCTTCATAGGAGTGGCAATAGGTTTACAGTCTGCAAGGCTAAAACATTGCAATAATGTGTCAATATATTTTGTTTGCCATGAAGCTATTCTACCATGAGCTTGCATAACTAAATGCCCAAATAATGATGCAAGTGCCCTAAATCTAACATCTCAAATGAGGCATGCAAATTAGCCTTAAAATCAGTAATATGCTTCTCAATAAGACCAGTGAGCAGCATGTCATCAACATAGACAACAATGATCAAAAGCACATCATTTACATGCTTAACATATAAGGTGCTCTCAGTTGGACTGTTCTCAAAACCATATGCAATCAGGTAAGCATGTACCTTTTCATACCAAGCACGTGGTGCCTTCTTCAAACCATATAATGCCTTTTTCAACTTGCACACTTGGTTTTCATGCCCTTTCTTCACAAAGCCATGGGGCTGAAAAATATACACTTCTTCATGCAAGTCACCATTTGGAAATGCAATTTTAATGCCCAACCGATGTACATTCCAACCATGATGAGCTATAAGTGCACAAATGCTACAAATAGTAGTCATTCGGCATGTAGGAGCAAAGATCTCATCAAAATCAATGCCTCTTTTTTGAGCATAATCCTTTGCAACAAGCCTAGCCTTATACCTGTCAATTGTTCCATCCAGGTTATGTTTTAGCTTGTATACCCACTTAGTGCCAATGGCCTTCTTGCCAGGAGGCAAGTCACATAAAGACCAGGTACCATTTTTCATGATAGCATCATATTTTGATTGCATAGAAGCCATTCGATTTTTTGAATTTTATGCTTCATCAAACAAAACAGGCTCATTCTCATCACAAAGACTAGATGCATCCATAGCATAGCAATCTGATGCAAAAGAAGCACTATCAGAGCTTGAACAAGTATGATATGATAGGGGTGCATCTAATTTGCTATCATGCAAAGTCTACACCAGCAATTTTGGCATAGTTTTTGCCTCCTCAATATCAACTCTCTCATCAACAAGTGCATCATGTAAATCTGCATTAGAAATGGAATGATCTGCATCATCACATGAAACTTGTAAAGGTTGAGAAGTTGTCTCATTAGGACTAGCACTAGACTATCCACTTGTAAAAAGAGGCAGCAAAGTGTCATACATGTCTTTGGAGCTAACTAATGTCTCCTTAGTACATGAAAGTAATGTTGAAAAAGAAGGAGCAAGCTTAGTGGATATTTTTGGTAGTTTGGATACTCCAAATGTGCATAAATACTTGGATAATCATAGAGCCACAACTCCTTATCAATTAGGAGTCAAAGGAAACATCAAAAGATATTCAAAGGAGTTGGAACATCAAGAAGAATGCATTGAAGAGTCAAGAGACAAGGAAGGGGTAGATGAAAGGTCATACCCTCACTCATACAAGCATGAAGGCGAATTTTTGGGACACCAAGACTGAGGAGAAGCATCTAACAAGTGCCCAGGGACCAGAGAAGCATGCCAAGAAGTTTCAGCACCAGATCATTTCTGTAAGTGAGGTTTTGGATCAGTTTCTCACACTAGACCCTCTCTCTCTAGTGTAGTCTGTCAGACATACCCAACTTGTAACAGGTGTTGCTCTCTGTGTATAAATCCAAATTCAGTGATTTCTATCTTGAATGAAAGCTTATCTTTTATACTTTATCTATATCAATTTTTAGAGTCATTGTCTATCGCTGGGCTGAGATATCTGTGTTTCTCTGTGACTATAATTTTTGCACAGGTGGGCAGACATATAGTCTGTTTTGTAATAGTGAGTTGCCTAACTTATACTCATCCAAATTGAGTGTTTGTTGGCTTATTGGAAAGCTAATAAAGTCTACTAAGTGTGGACAAAATCGTGGAGTCATCGGATTTCAGGTGGTGGGTGAAACTGCTTGATCCAGGTCAAGTACGTTTTCAGGTGTAGGCTTGGAGACCTACTTGGGTTCATTGTGCTTTTGTTGTGCATATAGAGGATTTGTTCCTCACAGTTGGTATCAGAGCTGTGGAGCTTGGATTAGCAGCAACACACTACAAGGAAGTACACTTGGAGAAGAAGGTGCTTCATCAAAGAGGAGAGAAGTGCAACACAAGGGATTGCTTGCAAAGGTAACCTCTTTATCGTACTCTCATTTCAATGGCAGATTTGGGGCAAAAAGTGGAGTTGTTGGACAAGGACAACTACCAACCTTGGAGGTTCAGAGTTACAAATTACCTCATGGGCAAAGGGCTATGGTCCATAGTGAATGGAGAAGAAGAAAGACCTGATGTAGACCTTGAAGATGCAACCACTACCAATGCACAAAGGAAGGAGCTCAAAGAGTGGGAAGAAAGGAATAGAAGAGCAATGTTCCTCATATCTCAGGTAATTTCTAATGCTATGGTTGATCATATACAAAATTTTGATAATGCCAAAGATGTATGGGATGCTTTGGAAAAGGTTTATGCAACCTCTACAAGAGCTAGGAAAATGCAACTCAAAAATGAGCTCAATACCATGAAGAAAGGTAGTAGCCAAAGTGTGGTTGAGTACACACTCAAAATCAAGGAACTAAGGGATCAATTAGCATCAGTGGGATGCAAGGTTGATGATGAAGATTTGGTTCAGGTCACTCTCAATGGATTGAGAGGAGAAGACAAGTGGAAGCCTCTCATTACCACTATCCTCTATCGAGATCCACTTCCATGCTTAGAAGACCTCATTCCTCACTTGGTGGCTGAGGAGGCATCATTTGGAGATTCATCCAAAAGAAAGGACACTCATGGTCAGGTCCTATACTCTTCAAGAGGCAAAGGGAGAGGTAGAAGAAGAGGAAGAGGAAGAGGCTACAACAATCAAGGCAACCATCAAAGCAAAGAAGAAGGAGAAAGCTCAAGTGACTCTACATTCCAAGCAAAGGCAAGAGGTAGAGGCAAAGGAAGAGGAGGCTACAACCCCCACAAAGGTATGCTTTGCTATAATTGTGGTAAACCAAATCATATAGCTTCAGATTGTAGATATAAAGATGGTAAATATACTCAAAGAAAGCAAGGGAACTATGCAAATGCTTCAAATAAGGAAATAGGTAATGATCAATTGCTTGCTATGAGACATGGTTATTCAAATGATGCTAAATATGATACCAAATGGTATATAGACTCAGGGTGCAGCAATCATATGTCTTGTGAGGGTGATATATTCACCAATTTGCAGGTTCCAAAGTCCAAAGGGTGTGTGGAGACAGGTGACAACACTGAACATGTCATAGAGCACATTGGAGATGTAAGAATTGGATGTGACAAATCAACCAAGGTGCTTGAGAAGGTATTGCATGTTCCATCTATTACTAAGAACCTTATTTCAGTAGGGAAAATGGTAGAGAAAGGTTTGCAAGTCACCTTCAATGACAAAGGATGCTTTATGAGGAATCCTAAAGATGGAAACAAGCTTGTTGCTCAAGGAAGAAAGGAGGGAAGAATGTTCACCTTGGATGTGTCTCCAAATGCAAGCAAGGTATGATTTGTAATGATTGGTAATCAAAGAATTGCTGAACTTGACCTTTGGCACAAGAGAATAGGGCATGTCAACATTCCTAAGCTAAGGAATATGAGCAAGGAAGAGCTTGTAAGAGGGCTGCCCATGTTTGAGAACAAAGAGCTTCATGAATTTTGTGATGCTTGTCAACTAGGGAAGCAAGCAAGACAACCATTCCAAAGGAGCACACATAGGGCTGCAAATCTCTTGGATCTCATCCATACGGATGTATGGGGACCTTCCAAAGAGTCATCCTTGGGAGGACCAAGGTATTTTGTTACATTTATTGATGATTATTCTAGAAAAGTTTGGATATACATCATTAAAGAAAAATCAGATGTGTTCTCTATGTTCAAGAGGTTCAAGCAAGAGGTTGAGAAGGAGACAGGTAAATATATCAAAGCCCTAAGGTCTGATGGAGGGGGAGAATACTTCTCCAAAGAATTCAGCTCTTATTTGTATGAGAATGGTATTAAAAGGCAATTTACATGCAGGTATACCCCCAACAAAATGGCGTGGCTGAAAGGAAAAATAGGCACATTGTTGAAATTGCAAGGTGTATGATTAATGAAGCGCACATGCCATTATTTTATTGGGCTAAGGCTGTTTATACTTCAGTTTATTTGATGAATAGGGTACCTACAAGTGGTGTGCATGAGCTGACTCCAAATGAGGCCTACTATGGTAAGAAACCAAGTGTGGAACATCTCAAGCTTTTTGGATGTACTTGCTATGTGCACATTCCACAAGAGGTAAGATCTAAACTTGATGCAAAATCTGAAAAATGTGTTTTCATTGGTTATTCTACTGAGCAAAAGGGGTACAAATGCTTTAACCCTTACACCAAGAAGTTGTATGTATCAAGAGATGTGGTATTTAATGAATTGAAACCTTGGTATGTAGACAAGGGAAAAGAAAAGGTAATAGATGATGACTTGGATGATGTATCGATTTGTGGTAAAGGTGATATGCAGGTTGAATCAACTCAAATGAGTGGGCCTGAGGCTTCAACATCAAGATCATCTAGCCAAGGACACATGGGAGAAAGAAGAAGTCTATCAGAATCACCAACATCCAGGTATAAGTCTCTTAGTGACTCTCATGATGATCATAAAGGTGATAGTGAGTCACAGGATGAAGAAGACTATGAAGAGGTGGTTACACCACAAGTAAAGCTATCAAGGTTGAGGAAGCAATTCCCTAAAGGGAATGAGAGGAGATCCTCAAGGCTCAAGAAGCCAATACAAAGGTTAAGTTATGACTCTTTCATGGCCAAGTACTATGCCTGTATGATGCAGGTTGTTGGAGATAAGAATCCTCAAATCTATGAAGAGGCATCAACAAAGGAGGAATGGAAGAGAGCAATGGATGAAGAGATGAAAGCACTCAAGGGACAATGAGACTTGGGAATTAGTGCCTAAACCACTAGGTATGAAAGTGGTTCAAAACAAATGGGTGTATAAGCCGATGGTTCACTAGCTAGACACAAAGCTAGGTTGGTTGCTAAGGGGTTCACACAAACTTTTGGTGTGGATTATGAAGAGACCTTCAGCCCCGTGGTTGTATGGTCTTAAGCAAGCACCAAGGGCCTGGAATCAAAGGCTTGTGAATTACCTTGAAAAGTGTGGGTACACTCAAAGAAAATCAGATCCCTCACTCTACATGAAGAAAAAAGGGAGTAAGGTGATATTAATATGGATATATGTGGATGCTCTTATCATGACATGTAGTGATCATAAAGGAATTAAACAAAACAAATGGAGACTTGGAAAGAAGCCACAAATTGACTTGGATATGCAGGTTGGAACAATCTCCCCTTATGGAGATAATATGTCTTTTATACAATTGGCTTATAACTCCATGTATCATGCTAAGAGTAAGCACATTGAAGTGCATTACCATTATGTAAGAGAAAAGGTTGCTACTAATGAAGTGGATGTTCATTTTGTGACCACAAAGGAGCAGGTTGCTGATCTATTCACCAAAGGATTGGATGCATCAAAGCTAAGCAAGTTCAAGAACATGATGAGCTTGATGGACATAGACACTTCCTACCTAAGCTTGAGGGGGAGTGTTGAAAAAGAAGGAGCAAGCTTAGTGGATAATTTTGGTAGTTTGGATACTCCAAATGTGCATAAATACTTGGATAATCATAAAGCCACGACTCCTTATCCATTAAGAGTCAATGGAAACATCAAAAGACATTCAGAGGAGTTGGAACATCAAGACGAATGCATTGAAGCATCAAGAGACAAGGAAGGGGTAGATGAAAGGTCATACCATCACTCATACAAGCATGAAAGCGCATTTACGGGAGACCAAGACTGAGGAGAAGCATCTAACAAGTGCGCAGGGACCAGAGGAGCATGCCCAAGAAGTTTCAGCACCAGATCATCTCTGTAAGTGAGGTTTTGGATCAGTTTCTCACACTAGACCCTCTCTCTCTAGTGTAGTTTGTCAGACATACCCAATTTGTAACAGGTGTTGCTCTCTATGTATAAATCCAAATTCAAGGATTTCTATCTTGAATGAAAGCGTGTCTTTCCTAATTTATGTGTATCAATTTTCACAGTCATTGCGTACTGCTGCACCGAGATATCTGTGTTTCTTCTTGACTATAATTTTTGCATAGATGGACAGACAGGTAGTCTGTTTTGTAACAGTGAGTTGCCTGACTTATACTCATCCAAATTGAGTGTTTGTTGGCTTATTGGAAAGCTAACAGAGTCTAATAAGTGTGGACAAAATCTTGGAGTCATTGGATTTCATGTGGTGGGTCAAATTTCTTGATCCAGATCAGGTATTTTTTCAGGTGTAGGCTGGGAGACCTACTTGGGTTCATTGTGCTTTTGTTGTGCATATAGAGGATTTGTTCCTCACAAATAATGGTTGAATAGCATCTTGCACAAAACAACATCACAGCTAACCAAAATGCACTTAGTCTGTGGATGATACAAATGATAGCCTTTGCTTTCAGAACCGTACCCAACAAAAATACATTTCACTGCTTTATCATCCAATTTCCTATGTTGTTGTTCAAGCACTAATGCATATCCTAGACAAAAACATGTAGGTGAGCAACAAATGGCCTACAGCCATGCCAAAATGCATATGGAGTGATAGATTACAATGCTTTAGTGGGACTCGTGTTAAGTACATATGTTGCACACATAATAGCCTCAAGCCAGAAACTGTGGTAAAGCCCAACTCTTGACCATACACCTTACCATATCCATGAATGACTTGTTCTTCCTTTTAGCAACTCCATTTTGTTGAGGTGTATATGATATTGTACACTAATGTTTTATACCATGTTCAGCTAGAAATGCATTAAAATTAGAAGCCATATGTTCCGCACCTCGATCAAAATGGAGGGTGCGCATTTTACATGTTGACAGATTTTCAGCCAAAACTAGAAATTGTTTGAAGCACACAAACACTTTTGAATTTTCTTTCAATAGATGTACCCATGTGTGCCTAGAAAAATAATCAATGAAGGTCACAAAGTAAAGATAGTTCTCAAAAGAAGGTGTCTTCATAGGACCACATACATTAGTATGAATAAGCCGCAATTTTTGAGTATCTTGAACTCAACCATCTTTTGGGAATGAGGAACGCTTCATTTTGCCCAAAATACAACCTTTACATACATGTTCACCACATGCCTCAAGTTTGGGCAAAGAGGACACCATTTCAAATTCTTGTAGGCATATAAAACTAGCAAAATTCAGATGAACAAAGTGTGAATGCCAAAGCTTTGCATCTAACATAGCATGAGAATCTTGAACTACACATGTTGAATCATTGAGAGATTTCGCATAATCTATGAGCTTATACAACCCACAACATAAAATTCTAGAAGCAATAATGATGTGACCATTTGAAAGATCATGAACTATACATCTGTCATCAACAAATTTCACAACCAAGCCGATCTTGGCTAATGCTGAATCTGATAACATATTTTTTCTTGATCCCTGGCACAAATAAAGCATTTGACAATGTAAAGGAACTACCATCAAGAGTAGTTAGAATGATCTTACCAACTCCCATAACACGATAAGAGGATTTGTTGGTGCATGTGGTAGTATTCGTTATAGGAGTAGGCTCAAGTGAAGTGAAGAAACTATGTTGCAAGGTAATATACTTGGTTGCTGCACTATAAATGTACCAAACATCTAAGTCTACTACAGACATACACTGTTCATGAGAAGATGGGTCATAAGTGCAAACAATATTAAATGCCCATTCTTCATTCTGCACAAGATTAGAAGAATCTATTTTGGGTGTAGAGGCCTTTGCAAACCATTCCAACCTCTTTCTTCTTTGCCTCTTTTGCAGCTAGTTTTGGACAACTCTTTGTGACATAATCATTTCCTTTAAAATATTTGCAAAACAATTTTTGCTTTTTTGTTTTCTTCTCGTCTATGTCATCCTTCTTTGATTGTGTAGCATTAGCAGATTTTTGCTTACTAGTAGAAGAGCTCCATTTACATTTGCCCTTTTGAATAGCGAGGAAATCTTGATCTCCAACATGCATAATGGACCTCTTCTGCCTAGATTGATCTTCTTGCAATAGAATAGAGACTAACTCCTCAAATGTTAAGGCATTTGGATTGCCTTTCATCATCAATCAAAGAGTAGAAGCAAAACTTTGATATGAATATGGAAGACCATTCAAAACAGTCTGCACAAGTGAACTGTCAAGCAAGACTTCATCAGCAAAAATCTACTACTCCTTCAAATCTTTGATCTTTGTCAAAAAACTGTCCATGGAATCTCCTTCATTCATGTGCTCACTCTCCAACTGTTTTTAGAGGTAAGCAACACAAGCCTCATTCCTTGCCTGGTATAAACTGGTAAGTGTATCCCAAGCATCCTTTGCTATTCTACAAGATCGAATGTGAGGAATAATGGCATGTTTGACAGACAAGGCTATCAATGCATGTTCCTGAGCATCTCTGCCATCACAACGAATTAGCTTTGCGATAGGTGCAACAAGAACCACAACATGAATAAAAACATGAAGAATATTGCCATCTTCAACACCATCTACATCACCTTCAATAATTGTATTTGCAAGTGTAATATAACGTTTTTCAACACCCTGCACAATATTCCATAGTCCTTTTGCAAATAGTACATGATGCATCATATAAGCCCATAATGGATAATTGGTACCATCCAACTTATCCTCAATAGCCAACATATGGAATACATCACTGCTTTTAGCCATGGCCATTGATTAAAATTCCTTGATGCAAAAAAATGATTGTATCTCAAAAAGTTGAGCAGAACTACCCCATTGACTTCTATTAAACCTGTAGCAGACTTTGAGATGCTTATACTGGAAAACCAAAACTTCTATATATCTTTGGCACAAAAAGATGGAATTGCATGCATAAGTGCTATGATAGTGCATACGAAGGCCAAAATAAGCTCGGATCGTGCTGAGTATGCTCACCAAATTTTGTGCGATTTTGAGACTATGAACGGAGGGGGTTGACGATGCCCTAAATGAAATGACAACCTACTCTGAGGTCTACGGAAGCATGTGAACATCACAAAGAAGAAGAAGAAGTTTGGAGCATGACACACAATATTGAATGTATTACCAAGAGAATGTACAAAGATAAGTTACCCGTTAGGGTTATAGGCATATATACAAGCCGAGGGAAAGAACCCTACTAAAGAGGGAAAAAAGTGTCCCGATAGTCCTAGTATGTTCACAAAAATCACTACCTAAATATATCAACAATGCCAAATACCAAAAGCTTGATCTAGGGAGTGTTAAATATACTCAACACTCCACCCTTGAATTGTTGGTGCATTTTACCCAAGCCTACATGCTTGATATGATTTGATTTATATTCATTTGTAGTCATATGTGTAGACATATGAACACCTCTTATAAAAGAGTATATTTTATCTCTTGTAATTGTGAAAGAAAGAATGGCTTAAGTCATCCATGATGTAAAAAGGAAATTTGTGGCTCTAACTACCTAAAACCACGAATCCATCAGCTGAGAGAATATCTCCTAATTCTTAGCATCACTTTTAGGTGAAGTTCTTTGAATTCAAATTCAAAACTACCTCCAAAAGTAGCTATAAAAAGAGCAAGAAGGAAGTCACCATTGGAGAGCTTGATTCGTGCCCACTTCATGTTCGTTTGTAGAGATTGAAGAGCTTACTCCATATCTCTATCATTCTAGTCCCATTTTGCAAGTATTCATTGCCAATGTGGTTGTAATTATATGTGAATCTATACATTCATCATTTACTTCTTCTCTGTTTTATTCTCTGCTATACTCACTCAGAATAGTAACTTCAGAAGCACATATCTCGGCCTATACATAACGCTTTTCAGAGTTTTAAAGTGCATTGGATTGCTGCTTAACTCTGCCTTATGGATACAAAATTTCATGGTCATTGAATGTACTGCTCGTGAGAAATCTGTGTTTTTCTGCTCACTAGTCGAATCTCTATAGAGCCTTGAAAATGGTGGGAGTGTTCCATATTTTACTAAATCTTGTTCTTAGTGCTTAGTTGATCAATTGAAGTGTTTTAACTTGTATTAGCAAGATATCTAAGTCTATTTTCTATTTCCAAAAGGAAGTTTTCTAATTCCTACTAGGTTGAGAGCACTGTTCATTGTTTCTAGCAGGTGTATGTACAAAAATAGCAAGTTTTCGGAGCTAGTCATTTTCCAACTAGTCCGCCTTGACTTAAACTTTTGAGATACTTGTTCCAAAACACTTTGGTTATTTTTTTTGTGGATTTAGGAAGCTCAAAGGGTCTACTAAAAAACTCTGAAGTATCAGTTGGCTGATGTGAAGCAGGTTGTAGCAGCACCAACTCATCTTCGGATTGCATCCACCATCTCTCCTTACAGTGGTATAGTCAATCAACATGGGAGATGGATTTCCATCAACAAATGAAAAATTGGATAGAAAAAACTACCCAGCATGGTCTCTAATGATGGAGGCATATCTTCAAGGGAGGAATCTATTTTGATACACATATGGAGATGAAGCTATGCCAAACCATGAGGAATGAAGGGCAACCATCACATGAAGAAGAGGAAAGACTTTCAAATTGGTGTTCAAAGGATGCACTTGCAAGGTCCTATATTCTAAACTCAATCTCATATTTTCTTTTACCTCATGTGAAGGGATGCAAGACAGAGACTTTGAATGCACTTGCTTCTTTCTTCTCCTCCAACACTCGATAAAGGAAGAACCAATTGTGGATGGAGTTCACAACAATGAAGAAAAGCCCCAAGCAAAGTGTGACTGATTATGTCACAAAGATGAAGGAGATTTCAGATCAACTTGGAAGCATTGGAGAGGATGTACTTGAAGAGGAACAAATCATTAGACAAATCATAAATGGAATCAAAGCAGATGACAAGTGGGATTCCTCCACAACAACCATGGACTTGTACATGGATATGCATGTACCCGACCTCAACACACTCATGGGCCAACACTTCACTCATGAAGCAAAAATTAGAAAAGGTGGTGAGTCCTTAAGAGGTAATCAAACTTCTACCTTATATTCTGATAATGCTAAGGTCAAGGAAAAGTCAAAGAATAAGAAGAATCAAGATGAAGATAGCTCTTTCCAAGCAAACTTTGCAGGTAGAGGAAGAGCAAGAGGAAGAGGTAGAGGTGGAAAGCAAGGCAGGGGGAGATTCCAAACATCTCAACCTTGCAATATATGTGGCTTATCTAATCATACTATTGAAGAATGTTTCAGGAACTTGAGGAACTCAGGAGGAAGAGGATTCAATAGAGGTGGCTATGGATCAAATAGAGGCAGATACAATGGAGGCTACAACAATAACTACAACAACAATTACAACAACAACAACAACAACTATCAAAGCAACCATAGAGGAAGAAGAGATTATAATAACTATGCAGAGGACCAAAGTCAAGAAGATTCATTATTGATTATGAATCTATTAGTGAAGAAGGGTAAGGATGATGATCACATCTTTTACATTGATTCAGGATTCTCAAATCATGTAGCAGGAAATATGCTTTACTTTCTAATTTGGAAGATCCTCACAACAAACATGAAGTGCAAACAGGAGATGATACAAAGCACTCGGTGGAGAAGATAGGTAATGTGAAGAAATCGGATGGGAATATGAACCTCTTAAGAAAATTCTTGTATGTCCCTACAATTACCAGAAATTTTATAAGTGTTTGTTGAAAAAGGATTGCAGGTTAGATTCAACCGATTTGGAGCATATGTTGAAGACCCAAGGCAAGGCTTTAGAAGGATTGCCAAAGGAGAAAAGATAGGAAAGCTTTTCACTTTTGAAGTGGAAGATACAAAGAACATAGCTTTATTTAGCTATGGATCTCAAACTCTCAAAGAGTTGGAGATATGGCACAAAAGGCTTGCTCACATTGGTGAGAGGACACTCAAACAAATTTGCAGGGACCAAAGTGTACTTGGTTTGCCTAATATCACAAGGCAACACATGATTTATAAGTGTGAAGCTTGTCAATTCGACAAGGCTCATAGACAACCTTTCAATAGGAAGGGATGTTGAGATATCAAGCTCAACATGTGATGATCCACGTATTAGTTTTTCATTTCTCTAACATGTATAGTGGTCATGTCGGTATATGTCAGGGATACTTCATTGAGCTATACTAGATTTATCCACCGAGAGTGATGGCACATTTGTTTCTTGCCAGCTCACTCATTAGCGAACATTAGGTTTTTCCTTATGTACTGGTCTTTATATATTGCACTTGTTGTATTCTTGTTTTTAGGTCATTCTTGTACATTCCTTTTTTATGTAATAGAAGAAGAAGAAGAAGACTCTTCTTCCTTGCTTCAATCTGAGTGTGTGCTTCTCTTTGATTGTGAGAGTGTGTGTGTGAGCTCTCTTCCTTATCTCCTTCCTCGTGACATGATATCAGAGCCAATGTGGCTGTAGAGAGCTCGTGGAGAAGGCCAACGATGAAGAGTACGCGAGACGGGGTGGAGAAAGTGCGATTGACAAACGACCTCAGATTGTTGCAAAAATTGGCATGAAGGTAGAAGAACTCAAAAGATTTTTGAGTGTTATCCCTTTAGGGTCACTCATTTTTGTCAGATCAAAGTTTCGGAGGCATCACAACCTCTTTTTCGAGCCCACAAGGTGGGACCCATAGAAAAACCAGGTCAGTTTTAGAAACTGCAACTTGTGTCATGTTCGACAACACTCATATATTCTAGATCCAGAATTTCAAGTGATTCGGTGTACTGTTGATACACAAAAACTGTGTTTTTCTGAGATCGAACTATCATGTCATAGTGTGACACTGTTCAGGCAAAAGTGCTACTTGTAGTGTTTTGGAGTGTTGTGAATTGCTACAGAAATGGCAAATGCAGATGGAATGAGTCAGCTTATGAGCGATAAGCTGGAGAAGAACAACTTCCATGCTTGGAGATTCATAATGGCGAATTTCCTAATGAGAAAAGGCTATTGGAAGTACATTGAAGGAGAGAACAAAAATGCTCCGCAGTTGCTAGAGAGGAATCAGACTGCACAATAGTTAAGAGCGTATGAGGAATGGAATCAAGGAGCACGAAAGGTAATGTATTGGCTATCTGTTAGCATACATGATAGCATGATTGGGCACATACAGGATGCCAAAACTCTGAAAGAGGCTTGGAAAAGTTTGGTCACATTGTATGAGACCAATACAAAGGCACGAAAATTGCAACTCAAGAACGAGTTGCATACATTGGAGAAAAAGAGCATGTCGCAACACATCACACCCTATCAAGCATACAAGAAACATAGCATTGTCTATGGAGGATGGGAAGGTAAAACATCTTGCTGATGTGTTGCATGTTCCAAATATAACAAAGAATCTGGTTTTTGTTGGACAAATGGTTGACCAGGGATTACAAGTCAGGTTTGATGCTGATGGGTTATATGTAGAAGAATACAAACGAGATGGAAGATTGATTGCCAAAGGAAACAAAGTGGGTAAGATGTTGACCTTAAATGTGAAAATTCCTAAAATGAATGTAGCCATTTTTGCAAAAGGTGTAGGATTCATTGCTGATATAGAGATCTGGCACAAACGGATTGGACATGCAAACGTGCAAAGGCTGAAATTGATGTAGTCAAAGGAGATTGTCCATGAACTACCAAATTTCAAGGTTGCAGAGATGCAAAAGGTATGTGCAACATCTCAAATTTGGAAAACAGTCAAGAGCATCATTTCCACATGACACACATGTTAGTGACAACATACTAGAAATAGTACACACAGATATTTGGGGTCCTGCAAAGACCACATCTATGGGTGGTTGTAGGTTTTATGTTACTTTCATTGATGACCATACACGAAAAGTATGGGTATATTTCATGAAAGATAAGAGTGATGTGTTCACTCACATCTAGATTTTTAAAGCTATGATGGAAAAGAAGACAGGGAAGTATATTCAGATATTAAGGTCTGATGGAGGAGGTGAATACATGTCAAATGAGTTCAGCAATTTTCTAAAAAGTTATGGAATTCGACGTCAGTTTTCATGGATGTGCAAAAGATCTCGCTGTGTAGATTCAAACTCATGAAGAAACGCGCCCTCGAATATGTTCCATTGGATGTGGCTAGAAACCAATGGTTGAGATTAAATGTTTTGAATTTTGGGCCACTTTTAATGCTATCCATTGGATCCTTGCTAGATCGAATGGTTGTGAGGGAAAATCTTTGAGAAGACCTCAAGATTCTTTATCAACCTTTTGATCTTTGGCCCATCAAACGATCACAGATCTACCCCGCCACGGAACTACGTCGATCAATTTGTCGTTTTTTGCTAGTCCACAAACTCCCATTTCTCATTTAATGCATCCTATTTTGTCATCTTTTGATAAGCATACCCTCCCTAATAGTGGCCATCCGTGTCATTTAATCTAATGGCTAGAAATACCCACGACTGCTCATCCTTTATGGGATGTGAATAGCCATGACTCCCTTCAGACTAAGCACATATTTTTATACATTATTTTACTGCAAAAACCACTAGCGGTTTTTTTTGGACCCTAATCCCTTGTTTTATTGATCTTAATCCCTAAAAATTAGGGACCCTTACAAGGCCCATGCAGTTTCCTGTGCATAACCCTTTGCAACAAGCCTAGCCTTACACCTGTCAATTGTACCATCAGGCTTATGCTTCAGCTTGTATACCCACTTAGTACCAATGGCCTTCTTGCCAGGAGGCAAGTCACATAAAGACCAAGTACCATTCTTCATTATAGCATCATATTCAGATTGCATAGCAGCCATCCAATTTTCTAAATTTTGTGTTTCAAATAATGAAACAGGCTCATTCTCATCACAAAGATTAGATGCAGCCATAGCATAGCAATCTGATGCAAAAGACGCACTATGAGAGCCTGAACGAGTATCAAAGGTGTATCTAATTTGCTATCACGCAAAGTCTGCACCAACCATTTTGGTATAGTTTTTGCCTCCTCAATATCAGCTCTCTCATCAACAAGTGCATCATGTAAATCTACATCAGAAATGGGATGGTTTGCATCATCACATGAAACCTGCAAAGGCTGAGGAGTTGCCTCATTAGGACCAACACTAGACTATCCACCTGTAGAAAGAGGCAGCAAAGTATCATACATGTCTTTGGAGCTAACAGATGTCTCCTTAGTACATGAAAGCAATGGCTGAATATCATCTTCCACAAAAACAACATCATGGCTAACTAGAATGCGTTTAGTGTGTGGATGATACAGATGATAGCCTTTAGTTTCAGAAATGTACCCAACAAAAATACATTTTACTACTTTATCATCCAATTTCCTACGATGTTCAGGCACTAAAAAGTGTGCAATATAGATTTTTAAGGCATTTGGCATGGAGGATTGCAAGGATATTGCTACACCTATGGAATTCAATACAAAATTATCTATCAAAGATACTTCATCTCCAATATGAAGTAGTATGGTTGAGGAGGATGCTATGACACATAGGAATACAAGGACAAAGGCTACAGAGCTAGTGTGACAACCAAAGTTGTATCGCCATCACCAAAAGTCATATTTGTTGGCATAGAAATTCAATATCACTTTGTGCATGAGTTGATCAAGGAAGGGGTCATGAAAATAAATCATCATCCAACTAAAGAAAATGTTGCAAACATCTTCACCAAGGCTCTTGGGGGAGATCAACTTCATCAAGACTTTCCAAAGCTTGGTATTGGGCCAAAGAGGTAGTTCACCATAGGGTGGGTATCGAGGGGGGTGGTGGATATACTCAATACTCCACCTTCAAGTGACCACAAATGATCCATGGTGCTCTAAGTTGTAAGGGTGCTTTTATGAGGAGAAGTCATTATGAGAGCATGGACATTTCTGGAACCTTAGCTTCCAAGTTAGACAAGGTCTATGTGTGACCATTGATGCTAATATATTATCTTTGTGAGAACTAACCATGAGGAGTCCTAGAATATTTTCAAGATGAAAGAAAATAAGAAAAGTTAGAGAAATCCCATGAAAGAATGATTGGACTTCATGCTACCAAACAAGGAACTGGGATGAATTTGGAAAATGGATTTTATTGGCCGGATATTAAGGAAAATGTCATTAAATATGTTAGCACATGTGCTCAATGTAAGAAATAGACGGCAAAGACTTAAGCACTCTATATACATTTGCTTCAACACCCTCTTGGGCTGAACATCTAGTGCCTTACCTTAAAGACCCAACTTAATATTTCAAACAATGAAGAGCTAGTGGATGGAACTTAGAAGAGGAAAGCAAGGTCTATGTACTTATAGGGAAAAATTTATATAAATGAGGAGGTGATGGTTACCTACACCTATGTATAAAGAGTATGAATATTTGCCTTATTATAAGTGGCTCATTTCAGTGTATCCATAGTTGGGAATGGGAATTGTGCTAGGTGCAATGAAGATGACAGTCTTTTTTTTTGGACTCAAATTCTCATCAAAGCTTGTTGATAACCTTTGCAAGGCTTGCAAGTATATTAACCCTAAGCCTTGAGTAGCACAAAAATTCATATAATTGGAAATAATGCATTATCCAAAGTAACACTCACATAATGTAGAGTGCACCTCAGAGCATCTAAGTGCCATTTCTTGGGAACCTACATAAATTGGATTTCAAGTCCAACCATGTAGCTTAGATCAGGCCTTGTAATTGTGAGATATATCAAATTTCCCACAATTTTCCTATACATAGTAGCATTCTCCAATGCTTCACTTGTGTTGATATATTTAGGTAGTGATGTGTGTGAACACACTATGACCGCCGGGTACTTTTTTCCCTATTGAGTAGGTTTTTTCCCCTAGCTTGTATATATGCCTAGAATCGCACAAAATTTGGTGAGCAGTGTTAGTGTGATTAGGAGATCAAAATTGCTTCACTTTGTGGTGCCAAAATTATGCCCTGATCTCATTTTGGCCTCCAAATGCACTATCGCATTGCTTGTGTAGCCTATTTCATCATTTTGTGCCAAAGATATATACAAGTTTTGGTTCGCCAGTATAAGCATCTAAAATTCTACTACAGATTTAGCAGAACTCGTCAGGGTATTATGTTTAATTTTTTCAAATACAAATCATTTTTTTGCATCGTGGTATTTTAGTAAGTGGCCATGGTTGAAAGCAGTGATGTATTTTGTATGTTGACTATTGAGGATAAGTTGGATGGTACGAATTACCCATTGTGGGCTTATATGATGCATCATGTATTGGTCGCAAAAGGGGTGTGGAATATTGCATAGGGTGTTGAAAAACATCCTATTACACCTTCAAATATAGGTACTAAAGTTGATGTGGATGGTGTTGAAGATGGTGATATTTTGCACATTCATGTTTATGCTATGATTCATGTTGCACCTATTGTAGAGAGAATTTGTTGGGGTGGAAGAGATGCTTAAGCACATGCCTTGGTAGTCTTATCTGTAAAATTTGCCATTATTCCTCACATTCACTCTTGCAGAATAGCTAAGGATGCTTGGGATACACTTACCACATTGTACCATGCTAGGAATGAGGCTTGTGTTTCTTACCTCCGAAAAAAGTTCGAGAGTGAGCATATGAATGAAGGTGATTATATGGACAATTTTCTAACAAAGATCAAAGATTTGAAGGAACAATTAATGTTTATTGACGAACTCTTGTCTAGTTCACTTGTCCAGACTGTTCTGAATGGTCTTCCTGATTCATATTAGACTTTTGCTTCTACACTTCATTTGATGATGAAAGGAAATCCAAATGCCTTAACATTTGAGGAGTTAGTCTCTGTTCTATTGCAAGAAAATCAGTCTAGGCAGAACAGGTCCATTATGTGTGTTGCAGATCAAGCTTTCCTTGCTATTTAGAAGGGTAAAGGTAAGTGGAGCTCTTCTACTAGTAAGCAAAAATCTGCTAATTCTACACAATCAAAGAAGGAAGATCAAGACGAGAAGAAAACAGAAAAGCAAAAAATGTTTTGCAAATATTGTAAAGCAAATGATCATGTCATTAACAACTGTTCAAAACTGGGTGCTAAAGAGGCAAAGAAGAAAGAGGCCAGATTGGTTGTTATAGAGGCCTCTACACCGAAGACACAGTCTGCAAATCTTGTGAATAATGAAGAATGGGTGTTTACTACTATTTGCAATTTTGACCCATCTTCTCATGAGTAGTGTATGTCTGTAGTAGACTTAGATGTTTGGTATTTTGATAGTGGGGCAACCAAACATATTACCCCGCAATGCAATTTCTTAACTTCACTTGAGCCTACCCCTACAGGGAATATTGTCACATGCGCCAACAACTCCTTTTATCCTATCATGGGAGTTGGTAAGTCAGTTTCAGCATTAGCCAAGATTGGCTTGGTTGTGAAATTTGTTGATGACAGATGTACAGTTCATCATCTGTCAAATGGCAACGTGATTATTGCTTCTCACATTGTATGTCATGTGTTGTATATGACCATAGACTATGAAAAATTTGGGAATGATTCAGCATGTGCAGTACATGATTCTCAAGCTATGCCAAATGCAAAGATTTGGCAAGCACGCTTTGGTCATCTGAATATTGCTAGTTTGCTACACCTGCAAAAATCTGAAATGTTGTCCTCTTTGCCCAAACTCGATGCACCTGATAAACATGTTTGTGAAGGGTGTATTTTGGAAAAAATGCAACATTCATCCTTCCAAAAAGATGGTTCAATTCGACCTACTTAGAAATTGCAGCTTGTACATAGTGATGTTTGTGGTCTTATGCAGACACCTTGTTTTGGAAACTATCTTTACTTAATGACTTCTATTGATGATTTTTCCAGGAATGCATGGGTATATCCACTCAAAGAAAAGTCCAAAGTATTTATGTGCTTCAAACTGTTTTTGGTTTTGGCTGAAAATCTGTCAGCATGTAGAATGGGCACCCTCTGTTTTGATCGAGGGGGGGAATATATGTCTTTTGACTTTAATGCATTTCTGATTGAATGTGGGCTAAAACATCAGTGTATAGTGCCATATACACCTCCAAAAAGTGGAGTTATTGAACAGAAGAACATGTCACTCATGGAGATGGCGAGGTAATCGTCAAGAGTCAGGATTTACCACATAGTTTTTGGCTTGAGATTGTCATGTGTGCAGTATATGTACTTAATAGGTGTCCAACTAAAGCACTGTATTCTATCACTTCATATGAGGCTTGGCATGGTCACAAGCCATCTATTGCTTATCTACGTGGTTTCAGTTGTTTGGCATATGCATTATGCCTGAACAACAATGCAAAGAATTGGATGATAAAGTAGTGAAATGTATTTTTATTGGATATAATTTTGAAAGCAAAGGCTATCATCTATATCATCTATAGACTAAATGCATTCTGGTTAGCTGTGATGTTGTTTTTGTTGAAGATGCTATTCAGCCATTACTTTCATGTACTAAGGAGACATCTGTTAGCTCCAAAGACATGTGAGAGAGTTGATATTAAGGAGGCAAAAACTATGCCAAAATGGCTAGTACAAACTTTTCGTGATAGTAAATAAGATGCACCTCTATCATATCGTACTCGTTTAGGCTCTCATAGTGCCTCTTTTGCATCAGATTGCTATGCTATGGCTGCATCTAGTCTCTATGATGAGAATGAGCCTGTTTCATTTGATGAAGGACAAAATTCAAAAAATTGAATGATGTTATGCAATCTGAATATGATCATATAATGAAGAATGGTACCTGGTCTTTGTGTGACGTGCCTCCTGGCAAGAAGGCCATTGGCTCTAAGTGGGTATACAAGCTGAAGTGTAAGCCTGATGGAACATTTGACAAGTATAAGGCTAGGCTTGTTGCAAAGGGTTATGCTCAGGAAAGAGGAATTGATTTTGATGAGACCTTTGCTCCTACTTGCCGATCACTATTGTTCATAGCATTTGTGCACTTACAGCTCATCATGGTTGGAATGTACATCAGTTGGACATTAAAACTGCATTTCTAAATGGTGATTTGCATGAAGAAGTGTATGTTTTCCAACCTTGTGGCTTTGTTTAGAAAGGGCATGAGAACTAGGTGTGCAGGTTAAAGAAGGCATTACATGGTTTAAAGCAAGCACCACGTGCTTGGTATGAAAAGATACATGCCTATCTGATTGCACATGGTTTTGAGAATAGTCCAACTGAAAGCACCTTATATGTTAAGTGTGTTAATGATGTGCTTCTAATCATTGTTGTATATGATGATGACATGCTACTCATTGGTCCTCATGAGAAGCATATTGCTGATTTTAAAGCTAATATGCATGCCTCATTTGAGATGTCTCATTTGAGGCATTTGCATCATTACTTGGGCGTTCAATTTATGCAAGTTGATGGTAGAATAACTTTGTGTCAAATGAAATATATTGACACATCATTGAAGCATTTTGGTCGTGAAGACTGTAAACCTATTTCCACTCCTATGGAGATAGGTTAACGGTTGAGTCTTCATGATGTTGGAGATGCATTTGATGCTATTCTCTATCAACAGGCTGTTGGATGCTTGATTTACTTATGCATTACCTGGCTAGATATTCAATTTGTTGTCTCACAGATGAGCAGATTTATGCATTGCCCAGGTGTCAAGCATTGGTAGGTGGTTAAGCACATCTTTTGCTACTTGAGTGGTACCCGAATACTTGGATTGTTTTATCCCAAGGGGGGATCACTACTACCATATTTGCATGCTTTTTCTGACTCTAACTAGGTTGGTTGCTATGACACTCATGTGTCCACTAGTGGATTTTGCTTCATGCTTGCTAGCTCATATATATCTTGGTTGAGAAAGACGCAGCCTACTAGGTCCACTTCCAAATTGTGAGGCTGAGTATAGGGCAGCTTTCATAGAGAGTGTTGAGTGTGTGTGGCTCAGATGCTTCATGACTGATTTGGGTGTAAGTCAGTCTTTTGTCACCAACATCTTCACTGACAGTGAGAGCGCATTGGCAGTTGAGAGGAACCCTGTGTTCCATGTTTGCACTAAGCACATTGAGGTGCATTATCATTAGGTCAGGGAGAGGTTCTTTGCTAGAGAGATCAGCTTGGCATATGTGCCCACGTAGGAGAACATTGTAGACCTTTTTACGAAGGCTCTGCCTAGGGAGAAGTTTGAAGCTTTCCACAAAGCTTTGATCTTACTTCCTTTTGTGGATTGATCCACATAGCTTGGCACTTCCCTATACATGAGTGCAAGCTCCTTGTTCACCGCATCACTCCCAGGGGGGATTTGCTGATATATTTAGGTAGTGATGTGTGTGAACACACTAGGACTGTCGGGGCACTTTTTTCCCTCTTTAGGAGATTTTACCCCAGCTTTTATATATGCCTATTGCCCTAACGGGTTACATATCTTTGTACATTCTAGTGGTAACATAGTCAGTATTGGGTGTTGAGATCCAAGCTTCTTCTTCTTCCTTGTGTTGTTCGCATGCTTCTGTAGACGTCTAACTCAAACAACATGAGGTAGTATCCAACTTTATATTTTCATCTAATGGCATAGAAATTGGCTTACAATCAGCCATACCATAATTTTGTAGCATACCCAAGGCATATTGCCTTTGTGACATCCATATACCTATTTTCATATGTATAAACTCAAGGCCCAAAAAATAGCACAACACACCAAGATCTTTCATGTCAAAGTCCTACATAAGGAGTTGTTATACCTCTTTAATGCTTGATTCATTGTCACCTCCTACAATCAAGTCATCAATATAAATAACCACAATCGTGATGCCATCATCACCCGTCCTTACATACAATGAATTATTTGCACCAAACATAGAAAATCCAATGGTGGTTAACTAGACAACAATCCTTGCATGCCAATCACAAGGGGCTTGCTTAAGCCCATACAAAGCCTGTTGCAACCTGCAAACATATTTTGGGTGCTTTGAATCTTCATATCCTTGTGGTTGGTCCATGTATACTTCTTCCTATAACTCACCATGTAGGAAAGCATTCTTCACATCCATCTGATGCAAAGTCCATCCTTTTGTTGTAGCTAATGCAACAAGTGCTTTGACAATAGAAATTTTAGCTATAGGGCTGAATGTTTCCTCAAAGTGAATGCCATATGTCTGTGCATATCCTTTTGCTACCAATCATGTTTTATACGTACTTATGCTACCATCAACATTGTGATTTAACTTGTAAACCCACTTGCAGCCTATGGTTTTCTTTCCTTATAACAATGCAACAAGCTTCCATGTTTCATTTCCATAAAGTGCAACCATCTCCTCATCAATAGCTTTCTCCAAATTTGAATTTCCAATTGCATCTTCAAAACAAGAGGGTTCTTGGTGCCGATACATCTATGTGAATTTGTTTCTCGGAGCGGAGGGGGAGGGTAGGCACTCATTGCTCAAAGTGATGAATGTAGGCGAGAGCTGAATGAATGGCTTCATCCAGGTCAAGCGCATCTGCGTGCAGGTTGAATGATTCAATAAACTATTCATCTACCTCTTCTTCTCCTAACATTTGACTTATTAGCATCTTCTCTCTTTCTAGTGACAACTTGTGATGCTCCTGTACTCTTTTCATGGTCTCGTACTCTTGGTTGTGTTCCACGTCTAATTTCGCTTCATCAGTTTCTTCTTCATCTTCGTCTACATCCACTATTTCAAGTTGGGTAGGAGCAGAAGTTCCTGTGGTTGGTTGCGGTCCCCTGGTCTGCTCTTCTTCCGTCTCAAGAGTAGCCTCGTTAATCATCCTAGCAATTTCTTCATCTGTTAAATCTTCTAGAGTGTAGCCTTGTGGGAACTCCAAGTCAGAGGGGATCAGAGGGAAAACAAGACTGGGTCCTTCTGCACTTAGCCTAGGTAAGCGAATAGTAAATGGGAGAACACGTCTTGTTTGAGGTGGTGTCACCTCTGGTGTGAAGGTGGCACCCCTTGCTTGGGCACAAGGTATTTGGACTGCTTGTCTCATTTTCTTAGAGGGTGGCCCTATTGTTGATGGCCGTCGCTGGAACTCTTGGGCTCAGGACCACACCAATGCTCTTTGAATGGGCACATCATAAGCTAAGCACCGATAAATGATTCTTGTAAGCACGCAACAACCATGAAGTACATTCTTATGTTTCTTGCTCTAGCACTGATATGCTAAGTGAATTTGATGAATGATCAAGTGGGGTAGATTAATGGTAAGATTTTCTGTCTCCACCAAGTACACGCTGAACCAAATTCAATTTGGTGGCATCGTGAAATGTTCTTGAGCCGGGAAGGTGAAGTGCTGCATGATTGTGCATAAGTGGAGGGTGATAGTCGATGTCATAGCTACCATATCTTTCAGTTTGTTGAGATCTTTGTGCTTCATTCTTCTCGGAATCAATGTTTCTTTCTCTAGGGGAATGTGCATACCTTTCATGTCCAGGGCCTCCCGTACTAAGTTGAGGGTAAGTTTGAACCTTTTTAGTTCATGTCCTGGTGTTAATGAGGGGAGCACAAAGGCACTATCGCCTCCTTTGGCTCTGCTAGGGATGATAGTGCTGATTAGGTAGGAACAACGCAAAAAATCAGGTTTGGGTAATAGTGCTCTAAAGTAGCTATCCAGGCCAGCTTTGGTCCATACTGATCTCATCACTTCTGCATGCTGATACTTTTCGAACTCGCGAGTAAAGAAATGGTACCTTCCCCATGTGCCATTAAATTCAATTTTCGCTTTCTAGAAGTATGTGCCCTCTCCTAGCGAACCTGCGATGTCACTAAACCGGTGTGCATGTTTGTCGACTTGTGACGTGTGCCCGTGCGGAGGGTCCTGAATTGGAAGGACATGCACAACCCTGAGTTCGTGAGGCCTCTCAGTTAATTGTGGTTCGAGGAGGAGGGTTTCAATGTCCATTATTTGGGTGCTGGATCCCGCCTAGGAGCTAGTTCCTATTGCTTCTGCCATGTTACTTCTTGCTTGCCGGTTCTGTGAGAATATAGAAGCACATGTTAACATTGTAGTGGACAAGAGATGACAATTTGTCCCCCTTACAACATTAACATGAGGCATAATGACAAGGGGGTCAATTGATGCTCGATGGTTGTGTGTGTAGTTAGTGATGAATAGTTCTATGAGCTAAGTGGAATGATAGAGTGTGAGGATGATGCAGTTAGTAGGTGGAGGTGAATTTACAAATTGGGGTCGGGGGGTTTATTACAAGCTTTTGGTCGCCAAATGTAATGCGTGGTTTTACAATGGGATCGTCGATGGGCTATGGGAGACTTCACAAAAGTGACTTATTGAAAATGAGGCTTTTTAGGGACCCATTTACAAGTGGTCCTGTTAGTGCCGGTTGGAGCATGTGTAATTGTGTGTGAATGGAGCTTTGTCTCATGAAGCTTAAGGGTAGCCATTTGAGCCCTCAAGCAAGCCTTAGGTACCCAGATGTGTCTTGATTGTGGGTCGCCCTTCATCGACTGCGTAGGTACCTAGATGAGTGTTACTTTCATGGGCAAATCCTTGAAAGATTTCTTATTAGTGTCTTGTCGTGGTTTACTAGCATGATGTTTAGTCATAGGCTTTAAGTTTCCCGCATCAAGATGCTCGCCTTTCCGCACCCATATTTGTTTTGTTGGCGGAGACACCTTGCTTTGTACTCTCCTTTGTCTTTGAGCATAGGCTACCTGCTTCCTCTGCATTCCGTACTCCTCCGGTTGCCATGTCTTGATCACTTTTGGAAAAGAAGGGAGTTCCATCGTATCTTTAAGTTCATGGTTGAAAACATCATCTCTCTGCATCACTGAGTTTTGGACAAGAACAACATCTTTATCTTCATGTGTACTGCTGGAAGGACCAAGAGTTGGTGCCTTTCCTATTTCCTTGAGTGCCTGATTTTCTAACTTGATGGTAATGCAATTTTCCTGGACATCAGCTTCCATAGTCGGCTAGTGCACTCTGAGTCTCCTTACCATCTGTAAAGTTCTTTGCCTTGAGTAGTGTTTCTCTAATGCACCCACATGTGCTAATTGCAACCATTTAGCATACTCATCCTCTTCCACACAACAAGCTAATATTCCTTGATCTGTATGCTTGTGCATACTCCATACCATGATATGGTACTTTTGGGCTTTTACTACCTCCCCATCGTGAGTGTTTATTACTGGGTGTTTAGGCCCGTATGTCAATACCGTCACTAATGTCTTAGCCCACTGAGGTACAACTTCCAAATTAAACAAGTAAGCATAAGGAAGATCATCTGATACTCCTTGTGGGGCCTCTCCGGATGTGAGCCTTGAGAGATGATCTACTCTCAAGTGAGTCCTACCTTTTCGCACCACTACCTCAAAGTCATATTCCATTAGTAAGAGGAACCATCTTACTAATCTACCTGTATTGCATGGCTTGTTTACCAAGTACAACAGTGCTTGATGATCAATAAAAAAATTAAATTTATTTGCAAGCAAATAGTGTCTAAAGTTTTTAACTGCATATACCAATTTGACACTATGTGTCCTAGAATCTTGCCTTGCTTGACCATGAAGATGCACTTTTTTGGGTTCAGGCAGACTTGATATTCTTTACATTTGTCAAAGATTTTCCTGAGTTCACATCTATGTGTCTGTCTAATGTTGGAGTGCACGCAGAGATCATCAACATAGACTTCCAAAGTCTTCCTCAAGAACTCTTTAAACACATGGCACATCAGTCTTTGGAAGGTTGTGAGCGCATTGGTTAGACCAAATGGCATTACCCGAAAAGCAAATATGTCCCACTCTATGGCAAACGCTGTCTTATGCTGATCTTTTGGAGCAATGGCTACTTGGTTGTAGCCAGAAAATCCATCAAGGAAGCTGTACACTTCCTTGCCTGCTACTCTTTCTAGTAGATGCTCGGTAATCGAAAGAGGATAGTTATCTCGAATGGTGGCTGGATTAACTTTCTTTAAGTTAATACATACACGTAACTTTCCATTCTTCTTGGGCACCACTACAATGGGGGATACCCACTCCGTGTGATCAATTTCATAGATGAATCCAGCTTCAACCAAATGATCTATCTCTTCTTTGATCTTAGTAGCATAGTTATCGTTATATGTGTAAGGCTCTGCTCGAAGGGTTTGGCCACTAAGGTCATGGGAATTGTATGAGAGCATATGTCAGGGTTACGCCTTTCAAATCCTTGTAACTCCAAGTGAATACACCTCTGTATTCTCTTAGCAAGGCTATCAACTCTTGCTCTTCTTCTTCCGTCAGGTCATGTCCAATGTAGGTGCATCTTTCTTCTCCTTCTTCTAAGGCAACCACAATTTTCTTGGTGGTTTCTTTGTTATCATAGGCCTCTCTTGCTTGTGCATTGAATTTAGGCAATTTAGGCATTCTTATCATGACTGTCCTATCGTCTATCTCATACTTTTTGAAGTTTTTTGGGACCTCAAACAAGGATTCTTCTTCTTCTGTTGTAGCTTCTTTATTCTTCCTCTTCTTGCCTTCATTCTTAGGGTTTACTTGTGTTGCTAATCTCACCTCATTTGCAAGTTCTTCATGTCTTTGAGGGTGAACTTCTACTTCATAGAAATATTCCTCATCTGATGCAAAAGGTGGGTCCATAATGATTGACTCTAGATCGGAGTCACTTGCGTCCTCAAATGCATTTGTGCTAGGTTCACATTCTTCTAGAACTGAATCACACATGATTGGCTCTATTGTGAAGATTGATATGTCATAGCCATCCTCGTCACAGTGGGGTGTCCATTGTTCTTCATTGATGACTACATATATTGTTGCTAAAATTTCTGCCAAACCATGAAGTTCAAATTCTTCGTCTGGGAAAACTACACGTGCATAGGTTGGGTCTTGAATTGATCTATGATTTTTCTTCGCACCCACCTCTCTGGCTTTCTCTCTTTTCTCTTCTTCTACAGCTACTTTACACATCCACAAGTGAGTGTCTTCATGCATCCATGAGAATCCTGATCCTATGGAATGCACGGATTCAGTATCATCCTTAGCTCTATGGATGGGATTCCATTGAATAGGGGGTACGTCTCTATGAGACTAATCTTTCAGATTGACTTTGGTTGTAACACCTAAGTGTTGTAAATACAAAGAATTGGTTCCCCAATCTGTACCACATAAATGTTCTTCCCAAAATCATCTCATAGGCCTAATTTTTGCTAAAGTCACATATAGCAAAAGTATGCTCAAACTCTACACCACATGTAGTGAGAGTTATTCCTTCTAGCAGTCCTAAGGGTCTCTCAATGTGACCATCGGCCATCTGCAATTTCATTCTCGTGGGCCTGCGTTCTGGCTTGCCCCATCGCTTCCATAGGGAAGTGGTGGCAATTGCAACTCCTATTTCTAAGTCCAAAATTGCCTTGGTTGTGTATCCTTGATGGGTAATGGGAAGATAGGTGTTTCCTTCTTCACCTTCACTCATGTCTCATATCTTGTCCAAGGGTATTTCTGGCACTGTTCTATGAGATCCTACCTGGGAACGAGGTTTAGCTATTTCCAACACCTAGTTGGCTACATGTTTCCATAGTTCTGGCCTAACCTTGAGTAGCTCTTCTAAAGTGAGATTGCACCGCACTTTAGTGTTTTTCACCACCTCTGTGTTCCTAGGTATGATTGAGTCTTCGTTTCTTACCATGACAGTGGGTGCTCTCATACAAGTAGACTTAGCTTCCCATGGGCCTGTGAAATGGGGTGGTTCCTGTAAGGAATTAGACTTGAAGTCTAATCTCTCATGAGATTGGGCACTCTCTGGCTCCTCATAAATGGAAGGAATGTCTTGCGGGAATTGATCATGCACGTCATCCACAAGTTCAATGGGAGGAGGAGCTTTACTCTCTTTAGCCCATTTTTGGGGTGGTGGAATTGTATGATGTGGGTTGGAAGGTGGTGGATTAGGTGGTGGTAGGGATGAAGGTGGTGGTGGTATGTGAGAGTGTGTTTGAAGGTGAGTTCAACAATTTTGGCTTTTGTTTCTCTTATGCTCTCTTCTAATTCGCTCATCTTCTTAGACCATTGTCTTTTCATCCTTTCCCGACTATCTTTTCATGCTCTTGTCCGTTTCTTGGTTATGATATTAGTTTCACTAACCTTGACACTCTTTTCTTGGCCTAAACCTTGGTTTTGCTACAAAGCCTGAGCTCTAGTGACCACTTATACTGGCACAATGGAAGTTACACTTCCCGTAGAGTCTACTACTAACCCAATAACGTTGATAGGAGTGACTTTCAGCATATTGTTGGGGTTCTTAGGACAATCTCACAAGAGATGCTCCTTCCCACAGTCTTGACAAAAGCCTTGAATTGTCACAGATTGGGGTTGTGTAGGGGCAGGCATTGGGCAATCACAAATGAGGTGATCTCCTTGACATCGGTAGCATGGTCCTCTCGGAAATGGGGGTCTTACCTGCCTAGGTTGAGGTCTAGGGTTGGGATTCGCATACATGCCATTTTCATACTCTGGCTCCCAAGTAGGTTCACTCGGTTCTTCACATTAGTAAGGACTCATTATGCTCAGGGGACTTCATGTAGTAAGCCTGGGGGCTATCAATATGTGTAGAATTGAAACTCTAATAAGTGGGGTCACCTTTTAAGAGTAATGGAATTACTGGCACTATAGCTCTATTTAGATTTTCTTCTATAGCTGCGTACTTTACTGGAATCACATTAGCTGGAGTAGGAGGTTGCTATACTAGAACTGGTTGAGGTCTCTGCTGCCCTTGATAGGGTGGTTGATAGGGTTGCTAGGGTCTACCGTACTGTTGTGGTGGATACTGGTTCTGGTACGTGCCGTGTTGTGGATATGGTTGAGGGTAATTTTGTCTAACCGTTTGTTTGTTATAAGGGCAGTCTTGTGCAGTGTGGTTGGTGTATCTTTGCTCTATGGTGCATGATGGAGAGTGTTAATCTCCAAAAGAACAACCTACTCTTGTGATTAGAGCACCTCTATACCAAGAGTAAGTCAAAAACTTCCACTAATGTAGAGGATCAATTACTAAATATCAAAGAATTGACAAATCTGTGAAGAAGATGAAACACAGAAAAGTCTGCTGCACTATTTCTTCACATTGACCTATTAAACATGTAAAGTTTTTGATGAAATTTTGTACGAAGTATCTCCTAGAGATTGCGCACCTTCTCCAAGTTGAATTACTTCAAAAGCTTTAGTATAACTTGAGAAATTAACTTCACAAGTTACCTATGTCAGAAACTGTTATTCAAAACAGTCGATTTTACACCTGTAACTTTTAAGACTTGGTTCTCCTTGAATAGAACCCGTTTAAGCAAATGCTTCTAGCCATGAGTAGCTTATCTTTCAACTTAAAGATTAAGCCCTCACTCATGCAAAACTTTAAATTGTACTAGGAGAAATGATCAAAACATTAACTTCAAAATCTGCGCCTGTTTTAGGAACCTGTGAACACACTTCATATATGAATGTTCCTACACTTAATTCTCTAAGCCTGATTGCAATTGGAAGCTAAAACTTTGTACAGAGGTCAAGTAACTCTAGACTTAGACTTGTACAAAAGCATTTCACAATTGATCTACTGTAGAAGGAGAACACGCAGAAACATCGGGCGCAAGATTTTCAATTACTCAGAAAAATTTACAGTTGAGTGATGAGAGTAAACTCAACTAACTTTTCTTCTCTCTCATTACATCTAACTTCCTCATTCTCTACTTCTAACTATTGTCACATATGCTCTCATACTTGCCCCGACTTTCCTCAAAGTATTTATAGAGAATTTGTACAAGATTCTTACTAAACAAAGATCTAAGTCAGCTATGACTATACTAATGTACATATGTGTACACTTCTCTTATCCTCTGAGTGCAATCTTCTTCCAAACTCTAAGAATTGATTCTTCCTTCATCCTTTGATCTTCCAAGCCTTCAATTGGTGATTGGTTTGCACCAACAGCTCCCCCTCAATCATCAATTGAGGTTTTCTCTGTCTTCTTTATACCTGCCATGTCTTTGAACCTTTGTAACTTTGGTCCATCCAAGCCTTTTGTAAGCATATCAGCTATCTGATCTTTTGTTGAAGTATGAATTACTTCAATCTCTTTATCCATCACCTTCTCTCTTAGAAAGTGATACTGAATCTCAATGTGTTTGGTCCTGGCATGAAAAACAGGATTAGCAGCTAAATACAATGAACTCATGTTATCTCCAAATATAATTGGTACCCCATGTACAATGTCAAAACTCTTCATCAATGTCTTGACCCAAATTACTTCCTTTGCAGCTTCAACCATGCCTTTATACTCTGCTTCTGTAGAAGACAAAGCAACTGTATGTTGCTTCTTAGAACACCATGAGATTAACTTATCTCCCACATAACACATGTATCCATAGGTTGATCTTCTATCATCTGGATTACCTGCCCAATCTGCATCACTATAAATTTTGATATTTGTATCTGAGGTAAACCCATAATACAAACCTTCATTGAGTGTACCCTTAATGTACCTCAACACCCTTTGACCTGCAATCCAATGTTCTTTCCTTGGGCAATGCATAAATTGAGACAAAACCCCTACTGCATATGATAAATCAAGTCTAGTTAAAGTAGCATAGATAAGGCTACCAACCAAACTCTGATATTGTCTCATGTCCTTGAGTTCTTCACCTCCAAACTTACTCAATTTGTGGTTCACCTCCATTGGTGTAGGTGCTACCCTGCAATCATCCATTTTAAACTTGATTAACAAGTTCTTCAAATACCTTTCTTGAGTCACAAATACTCCATGTTGAGTATATGTAATCTCCATGCCCAAGAAGTATGACAAGTCTCCCAAGTCACTTATCTTGAACTCCTTTTCCATTTGCCTCTTGAGCCTTTGTATTCCTTCTTCATCTGTGCCTGTAAGAATTATATCATCAACATATATGCACATGTATATGAAACCATTATCACTTGCTTTGACAAGCAAGCTACTATCTGCTTTAGACACCTGAAATCCAAGTTCCTTTAGGAACTTCACAAGTCTATAGTTCCATGCCCTTGGGGCCTGCTTCAAGCCATACAAAGCTCTCTTGAGCTTGCACACATGATCTGGATACTTTATATCTCTGAACCCTTGAGGTTGCTCCATAAATACATCATCTGAAATATAACCATTCAAAAAAGCATTTTTCACATCAAGTTGACATAACTTCCAACCTTTACATGCAGCAATAGCAATAAGTGTCCTGATGGTTGTCATCTTTGCCACAGGACTATAAGTCTCATCATAATCAATACCATATGTCTGAGCAAAGCCCTTAACAACAAGTCTAGCTTTGTATCTAGACACACTTCCATCTGCAAACCTTTTTGTCTTGTAGACCCACTTGCATCCAATGATTTTCTGACTATTTGGTTTTGGAACCAAATCCCATGTTTGATTCTCCAATAGTGCATCATATTCCTCCTGCATAGCACTCTCCCATTTTTCCTTACCTTTTGCCTCTTCATATGTAGAAGGGTCTTCATCTGTATTCACCATATAAGCATAATCTTTTGTGGCTAAAAATGAAGTATCATAACTATACCTTGTAGGTTGCCACCTATTTCTTGATGACCTTCTGAGTTCTCCACTCCTTGAGGTTTCTGGCTCTTCACATTCAGGATCAAATCTTGGTGTCTCCTCCACTTCAACCTGCACTTCATTATTCTCTTGCTCATCAAATATCTGAACTTTTGATTTACCTTTTCTTTGACTCACTTCTTCTTCATCACCTGTATTGATATTGATTGTACCTGCATACCAAGTACTTTGTTCATCAAATGTAACATCTTTAGAAACCATGAATTGTTTTGTAGATGGACTCCACAATCTATAGCCCATTTGCTTATCATCATAGCCAATGAAAACATACTTTTCAGCTTTAGGCTCCAACTTGTGCCTTAATTGTGATGGCACATATGCATATGCCACACACCCAAAAACTCTGCAATGATCCAAGGTAGGTCTCTTACCCCACCAAGCCTCATATGGTGTCATACCCTGCAAGGCTTTACATGGTAACCTATTGATCAAATAAGTAGCTGTATTTACAGCCTCAGCCCACAAATAATTAGGGCAATTTTTCTCCTTCATCATAGATCTTGCAAACTCAACAAGTGTTCTATTTCTCCTTTCTGCAACACCATTTTGTTGAGGAGAGTACCTGCAAGTAACTTCCCTTTTTATACCTGCATTCCATAAATAATCACTGAACTCATTAGAGAAATATTCTCCCCCTCCATCTGACCTTAGTCTTTTCAACTTATGACCTGTAATTCTTTCTGCATATGCATGATAGTGTTTAAATGTATTAAACACTTCTGACTTATCTTTGATCACATAGATAGTGATCCACCTAGTAGCATCATCAACATAAATCACATAATACCTTGATCCATTTATACTGAAATCTTTTGATGGTCCCCACACATCTGTGTGTACCAACTCAAGCTTCTCTGAGTACATAAAACCATGCTTGGAATAGGAATGTTTATGAGCCTTACCTAATTGACATGCCTCACATTTGTATGTCATATGTTAACCTGCAACATTAGGCAATCCAAGCACTGAACCATTGTTAACCATATCTTTAATACCTCTTTCATTGAAATGTCCAAGCCTCTTGTGCCAAAGATCTAACTCAGAGATCTTATGTCCTCCATATGTGAACATAGCATGACCAATATTGCCTTGAATCTTCAATGTAAATAATCTTCCTTCCTTTTTTCCTGAAACAATCTGTTTATACCCTTGGCTAGGGTCTTCCACATATACTCCATCATTAGTGAACCTTACTTCATATCCCTTTTCAACAATTTGTCCTACACTTATCAAATTCTTAGGGATTGTAGGAACATACAAAACCTTACTCAATAAGGTGCTTCCATCCTTGGCCTTCACTGATCCAATTGACTTCACATTGTGCTTTGTGTTGTCACCTGTTTGAACAACATGATTAAAAACTTTACTCTCCAAATCAGTCATCAAAGATATGTTACCACTCAGGTGATTGCTACACCCTGAGTCAATGTAGAAGACTCTTTGATCTTCATTCTGCCTTTCACAAGTTGCATTCATTATCAATGTTGAATCTTCCTTTTGATCTGAAGCATAATTGTAGTAGGTGTTGTTGTATTGTTGACTTTGGAATCCTCTACCTGCATTTCTTCCAAAGTAATTCCTTCCACCTCTACCTCTGAAATTACCTCTTTGATTTCTGCCACCTCTTCCTCTTGAATTATAATTTTGATTGTATCCACTATTATTCTGATTATTATGCCAACAATCATTAGCTAAGTGATTTGTCTTACCACAAATCCAGCAAGCTTTGCCTCCATCTTTATTGTTCCTGACTCTTCCTCTACCTTTGCCACCTCCTCTTCCTCTTAGGAAGTTGGCTTGAGTAGTTGTTCCTTCATCTTCACCTGCTTGTTGTTTTCCTTTGCTATTCTTCTTCTTGTCCTTTGAGTACATTGCATGACCTGTACTCTTGTCACCATCTCCTTTAACATCCTGCTCAAATGTTAGCATATGACCTAACAATTGATTTAAATCAGGAGTGAAATGGTCAAGTGATAACTCTGTAGACAAAATAAATGGCTTCCATTTGTCATCACCTCTCAACCCTGTAAGGATTTGCCTTACCAATTTATCTTCCTCAATGTCTTCATCAACAGCTCCTAAAGCATCTGCAATATCTTTCATCCTTGTTACATAGTCTGAGATGGATTGAGAGGCCTTCTTCTTGAAGGTAGTAAACTCTGCCCATAAGGATGCCTTCCTTGACTTTGTAGTGTTCTGGAAATGCTCCTCCAAAGCATTCCATATGTCAGTTGCACTTTCAAGACCTCTAATATGAGGTAACAAGTAATCATTGACTCCCATATAGATAATGCTCCTAGCTTGAGCATCTTTCTTCATCCAATTTTTCAAATCTGCTAACTCTTCCCTAGTTGGAACACTAGGATCTCTGAACTCTGGCTTCTCTTCTTCTCCTGTGATGTAACCAATTAAATCTTTGCTCATAAGATGAGCTTCCATCCTCATTGACCATGCAGGATAGTTTTCCCTATCCAATTTCTCTATCTGTAGAGCATCTCCCATCTTGTATCCACCTGTGTATTGAAATCTTCAAGCTTTACAAACAATGTATGTACCTTTACTTCGAATTAGACTCCTTTTGCCTTTCTTGATGTTGAATAGTCTTCTCCTCAGGCTTTTGACTCCAAGCTTTCACTTCTTAGTTCTTCAAGTGTTGAATTTCTTGAATCTGCAGCAGTCGGGATCCTCCTTTCCTTGATTTGATGTCTCCTGCTCTGATACCACTGATGGAGAGTGTTAATCTCCAAAAGAACAACCTACTCTTGTGATTAGAGCACCTCTATACCAAGAGTAAGTCAAAAACTTCCACTAATGTAGAGGATCAATTACTAAATATCAAAGAATTGACAAATCTGTGAAGAAGATGAAACACAGAAAAGTCTGCTGCACTATTTCTTCACATTGACCTATTAAACATGTAAAGTTTTTTATGAAATTTTGTACGAAGTATCTCCTAGAGATTGCGCACCTTCTCCAAGTTGAATTACTTCAAAAGCTTTAGTATAACTTGAGAAATTAACTTCACAAGTTACCTATGTCAGAAACTGTTATTCAAAACAGTCGATTTTACACCTGTAACTTTTAAGACTTGGTTCTCCTTGAATAGAACCCGTTTAAGCAAATGCTTCTAGCCATGAGTAGCTTATCTTTCAACTTAAAGATTAAGCCCTCACTCATGCAAAAATTTAAACTGTACTAGGAGAAATGATCAAGACATTAACTTCGAAATCTGCGCCTGTTTTAGGAACCTGTGAACACACTTCACATATGAATGTTCCTACACTTAATTCTCTAAGCCTGATTGCAATTGGAAGCTAAAACTTTGTACAGAGGTCAAGTAACTCTAGACTTAGACTTGTACAAAAGCATTTCACAATTGATCTACTGTAGAAGGAGAACACGCAGAAACATCGGGCGCAAGATTTTCAATTACTCAGAAAAATTTACAGTTGAGTGATGAGAGTAAACTCAACTAACTTTTCTTCTCTCTCATTACATCTAACTTCCTCATTCTCTACTTCTAACTATTGTCACATATGCTCTCATACTTGCCCCGACTTTCCTCAAAGTATTTATAGATAATTTGTACAAGATTCTTACTAAACAAAGATCTAAGTCAGCTATGACTATACTAATGTACATATGTGTACACTTCTCTTATCCTCTGAGTGCAATCTTCTTCCAAACTCTAAGAATTGATTCTTCCTTCGTCCTTTGATCTTCCAAGCCTTCAATTGGTGATTGGTTTGCACCAACAGTGCAGTACTGGCTACTAGGATTCACTTGGGGTTGAGCCATAATGGGACATACATTCGCCATATGGTCACCTCCACGAGTATAGCATCACCTCACTGGGGTGAATCGGGGTATCTGTTTGCTTGAGACACCTAATTTCTGAGCCATCTTCTCTGCAAGTTCCTCAATAGACGTGGATTGTCTGGAAGAGAGGCTGGTAGAGCTATCAGAATCTTTGTAGATTTTTGAAAGCTCCAACTCCTCCCCTAGATTATCCTCTATGTCTATTCACATGCATACACATTCTTCTATGGTTCTCGGGTCCTTCAGGTACACATATAATCTCAGCTTGGTACTCAGCAGTCCATCTAAGAATAAAGCCACCTGTTTGGCTGGAGTGGGTAACTCAAGAATATGACATCTCTCTAGGTATTGCCTAAACCTTCTCCCTGCAAGTGTAACCATCTCTTGAGGTGTTTGCTTAAAACTATGAATCAGTGAGGAAGTATTATGCCGTATAACACTTTTAGAGAATTCGATAATGAAAGCCTCTAGGAGTTGGTCTATCTTCCTGAAGTGCCTCTCAATTAGTGGTTGAAACCATGTGAGGTTAGACCGAAAGCATTGTACTGAGTGAATAGTTCCTCAACTTGTTCAACTCTCAAGACTTGCCTAAACTCAGCCACATGATCGTATGGGCCTCCAGTGCCATCGAAGTAATTCTTCATGGACTTAACCAGTTAGGTTGGCCTCAAGGTCCTAGTGTGTTCTCTAGGCCTTGGCAAGGGAAAATCATCTTCATTTATTTGGTTTCTTGGGGCTCTAGGTCTCTCAGTTTCTTCTCTATCTGTCTCTGTTCTTATCCTTTCTCTTCCCAAGTTGGAAAAACTTACTTCCGGCGTGTCTCTACTTCCGTCCCTATGAGCTCCAGGAGCTTGGGATGTCCCAACTCCTTGGTGATTATAGGTGTCAGGGGAGCACTAGATTCTGCTCTCTGGCTTTACAAGATAAGATTTCGCAAATACACTTATGATTACACGAACACCTACATAGGGAAAATAATAGAAGAAGATGGATTTGATACAAGATGTCCCACAACCCGGGACCAATAGGTATGGAAAACTGGACTAGAGATGATACAGGAGATCCCACAACCCGGGATCGTAAGTGTGAGACAAGATGTCTCGATTACAAGAACTCCCTTCTGGGAGATGACTGAATATAAGAAGGAACTTGACAAGATCTCGTACTACGAGATTACAAGAGGACAAGACAGGATGTCCAAGAACTAGACTAGACAAGATTAGAACAAGAAACAAGACAGGAACTGGAACTGGAACTTGGAGAATACTTACTTGGCGGTCAACACTCCTTGAGCTCCAAAGACTGGTATTGGCAAGACTGATTATGAATCTGGCCAACTCCTCCTTATATAGGTTTTCAAGGGCGGTTCCCAAGGGCGGTTGCGACTTGATGATATCATCATGATGTCATCAACTGAAGGATGATCTCTGGATGTCAGAATCAAGCAAGAAGACAGTCAATCTTAGGGTTTTGGCACGTTCCAGACGCAATGGAAGCATTAGTTTCACCAATTTCTGAACCAATCATGAGATATAGGATTCACATGGAATCTGAGATTTAAGATGGTTTCCTTTGTCCATGACATTACCTCCCCCTCAAGCGACGAGTTCCACGAGGAGCAGTCATGTTCTCTGGTCTTGGCTTCATTGGATTTTTCTTATGGAATTCTCAAACCTTGATTGGTGCTCTTTGAAGGTTTTCTGCAGGTTTCCAAGTACGATCACTGATGTCATACCCTTTCCAATGAATAAGGTACTCTAATCTTCCTCGGGATATTCTCGAATCTAGGACATGCTCGACTTCAAATTCTTGATGATCATCAATCTCGATAGGTGGTGAAGGACTAGGTCTCTCCCCCTCAATGGTGAAATCTGATATGGTTCCAACATGGTTACATGGAAAACTGGATGTATTCTCATGGTACTTGGTAGCTGGAGCTTGAAGGTGACTAGATTAATCTTGGCCAAGATGGTAAATGGACCAAATCTTTGATGATCTAACTTTGCACAAGGCCTTGAAGTTTGCAAATTGTTTATGGGTAACCATTTATCCCCAATTTGATACGATGGATTCTGGACACGATGTTGATCGACATAGTACTTATATTGTTGTTGAGCTTTATGGATCTCTTCCTTGAGTTCTTTGTGAACGTCCATCAGGTACTGGGCCTTGTCTTTGGCAGCTGGGTTCTTGACATGATTTGAGAGTTGTATATCCATCCTTGGATGTTGTCCATAGTTTGCAAAGAAGGGAGTTTGCTTAGTAGATGCATGAACACTATTGTTATAGGCGAAATCTGCAAAGGGTAACAACTAAAACCAGTCATTTTGGTGATAGTTGCTAGTGCAATGGAGATACTGCTGTAGGACTTGATTCACCCGTTCTCTTTGTCCATCAGTCTGTGGATGATTTGCTATAGATAGTTTAACTTGAACACCAAGGAGCTTGCAAAGACTGTTCCAAAAGCTAGATATGAACTATGGACCTCGATCAGTGACAATATCATGAGGCAATCCATGAAGCCTAAAGATGTATCCGAGAAAGAGTCTAGCAGTGGATGCACCTGTGATTGCCTTTGTAGTTGGAATGAAGTGTGCCATCTTTGTGAATCTATCCACAATAACAAGAATGGCATCATACTTATCTGACTTTGGTAGATCTGTGATGAAATCCATAGATAATGAAGCTCATGGCCTTTCTGGAATAGGTAAAGGTTGTAAGAGGCCATGAGGCTTATGTCGTGGTACCTTAGATCTATTGCAAGTGTCACAAGTTTTCTTTGACTTCCTTCCACATTTGAGGCCACCAAAAATCCCTAGATATGAGTACTATTGCTTTATTTACTCCAAAATGTCCTGCTGCAAGATTGTCATGACGTTGTTGAAGTACTTGGATCCTAGGCTTTCCTAGCGGGACATACAATAGGTTCTTATAGAATAGTAACCCGTCCTTTTCCTGGAATTCATTTACTTCTTGGACTTTTACTTCTTGAGTTTTTTGCTTAACATTACAAAATAATTCATCTTGTGGTAGATTCTCACGAATCAAATGATTCAAGGCTGAATCTTCAGGATGGGTTGAAGAGATAGCTGCTAACTGGAGATGCTCAAGCTTGAGTAATACACTCTCTTGTTGATCGAAGTCCTCTTCACCCTTCTTTGGTGCAAGGTAAGATCTTCTTGATAAGGGATCTGACTGACATTGTTGCCGTCTTGGACGATATGTGATGACAAAGTTGAACCTGGATAAAACGTTACTCCATGGAGATTGCCTTCTGTTGAGGATACGAGTGGTCATAAAATACTCTAGGTTCTTGTGATCTGTATACACGATAACTTTATGAGCTGCTCCTTCTAGATGGTGATGCCAAGTATCAAACGCGTCCACTATGGCAAGAAGTTCTTTATCATGGATTTCATAATTAATTTCTAGAGGAGAAAATTTCGTTGAATTATATGCAACTGGATGTAGGTGTCCATCATCTCCATATTGTGAGAGAATGCCCCCTAGGGCAAAGTTTGATGCATCTGTATCTAGGAAGAAGGGCTTACTAGAATCAGGATGAACTAGAATTGGAGCAGTAGTGAATGCTGATTTCAAGGTCGCTTTTTCTGCTTCTTCGGTCCATGAGAATTTGGAGTTCCTTGTAAGCTTGGTAAGAGGTGTCACTATCTTGGAGTAATCTTTGATGAATATGCTATAGAAGTTGGCAAACCCTAGAAAACATTGTACATCTTGAACACATGAAGGTGGTTGCCAATCAAAGATTGTCTTAATCTTCTTAGGGTCCATAAAAATTCCTTTATCTGATACAATGTACCCTAAAAATTCCACTTCTGCCTTATGAAAAGAGCACTTCTCCAATTTTGCATATAATCCTTTTTCTCTTAGTTTCTCTAGGACTATCTTTACATGACATTCATGATCCTCTAGATTTTTGGAGAATATCAAGATATCATCAAGGTATATTACAACAAAATCATCTAAATATTCTTGAAAGATATCATTCATCATATGTTGGAAGACAACTGGAGCATTTGTAAGACCGAATGGCATACCTACATATTCAAAATGACCATACCTTGTTCGAAATGCTGTCTTCCATTCATCTCCTTCTCTGATCCTGATAAGGTTGTAATCTCCTCGAAGATCAATTTTCGTGAAGAAGTTTGCTTTTCCAAGGCATTCCAAGAGCTATGATATGAGTGGTAGAGGGTATCTGTTTTTTATAGTGACTTTGTTCAATCCACGATAGTCTACACACATCCGGAGAGTCCCATCCTTCTTCTTTACAAATAGAATAAGAGCTCCTGCTGGAGACTTAGAGTGTTTGATAAACCCCTTTGCTAGATTCTCATCAATGTTCTTGCGTAGTTCTGTAAGTTCCTCTGGGGATAGTCTGTAGATTGGTACAAAGGGTGGTTGTGCTCCCTCTTGAAGATCTATGGGGCAATCGTAAGGTCTATGCTTTGGGAGGATATTTGCATTCTTCTTTTCAAAAACATCTTCAAAGCCTTTGTACTGCTTGGGTAGTTGTACTGGATCATCTAGTTGAGAGAATTTCCAACCTCACTTGCTTATCCCTTGCTCGTTGGTGCTCAAGAACCCCGTTCTCAAGCTTGCAGAATGCCCTTGCTTTGGATGCCCTCGCGATTGATGTGTCAGTCGTGATCGACATGTTGGTCGCGTTTGACATGTCCGTCATGGTTGTCGGTCACGATTGATGGGTCAATCGCAATTGACACGTGGCCCAACAATTTCATCAATCGTGGTCAAATGATCGTTGACTGAGTCGGTCACGATGGACATGTCCATCGGGGCTGTCGATCACGATTGATGGGTCGATCGCGATCGATGTGTCGGTCGCGATTGACAGGTCCATCGAGAAGTGTCCGTTGTTGTTTGTCTGTCGCGATTGACATGTCAATCACGATTGGCAGAAAATAGAGGCATTTCAAAATCTTAAACACAGTTTTAGGATGTTCTAGGCCTAGACATCATGTTTATGCACTTAGATTAGTCCAATAGTCAATTTTTTTGTCAGTCATGATTGACAGAAGTCAATGCCTCGGGACTTGCATAGTTAGAAGTTTTTACCTACTTGAGCTGGTACAGCTGCTGGGGATGCTGATTCTTGCAGAAAATCTCAGAAAACACACAAATGCACAAGCATGCAAACGCTCTCACGCTCTCTCTTACTAGTGAAATGAGGGGAATGGTATGGGAATGGTGATATGACCAAAAAACTGAAAATTTCGCGATGATGGAGATGGAGGTGGGAGATGGTGATGATGATGATGGTGAGGAAGATGGCAAAAAAAAAAGGGAATAGATAAAAGTGAAAAAAATACCTATGATTCCAATGTCTCCACTCTACGTCTTACCATCACATGCTAATCCTCAAAGCTCGATCCCCGACAACGGTGCCAAAATTTGGTGTAGCTCAATGATGAGTAGCACCTCCTTTAATGTCAATCTGGGAAGACATGAGGATGGTATGAAGACCTCAAACAAGTGATGGCACAAGTGTGTGAGTGAGAAGCACACAAACATGCACACACATACACACACACGCACACAAGGCAAGAGCAAAGAGAGAAACAATGGAGTATCTTCTATTACCAAAGAGTTCTCATACAAGGTCAAATCTACAACAAGCTAACCCCAAAAATGAGCTCTCTAGCTCTTTTTATAGTTTTTGACTAGCTTTGGTCCTCTCCAGACTTAGTGTCTGGCGTAGTTAAAAATTAGGTTCCTAGGCTATTTTGGAGGCTATTAGCATGCTCAAAGTCATTCTAGAACCCTTAAGCTAACTCCAACCTACAAGAGTTGCTTAGTCAAAAGGGATGGGCAATCAACCTCTATCCTTGGGTAAAGGCACATGATTGAGTAGAATGGACAATCAGGTGTCTACTAACAATGAGGGAGCAAACAATCTTGACCCTAAAATCATGCATCAAATGACCCTAATGCAAGAAATCATATCAAACACAATCAAGTGCAAAGACTATTGAGTTCAATCAATCTAAGATCGAGTTGGCACCTAATCGAGATCAAACTCACACAATCATGATCACCCACATCAAGTTAGGAAATGCTCCTATCCCAAGACAATGCTTAATCGGGTATGATTCACCACAATCGTGATCCTTTACTCATGATCCTAAATAATGAAAAATGATCAAGATGGAGAAGAATAATCCTTGAGCGAGCTTCATCGCTCGAACATGAACTTGTTTTTTTTTAAATAAAGGAAGTTCGGCCTTAGCCTACTCTCCCGGACTTGAATTAATAAAAAGAAAAGTACAAGAGAAGGGGACTAGTACCCATGGGATCCCCCGAATCCCACTTAGCGGGGGTAGCTTTTACAGAGTTTAGATGGCATTACAAAGAAGGTTAGTCACCCTCTCATTACCCGCATGTGGGGCCCACATGGGATCAAGCTTGCTATAGGGAGAACTTGATGATGCCTAAAAAAAAGGGCGGATTCCTTACAAATAGTGATCCTTTTGCCAAGGAGGAACAATGATTTCTCAATCGACCCCACTATGGGGGAGTCACCAAAGTTGCATGCACACCTTTCCCGCCAGATCTTGCATAGCACCTCCCCTCTGATGGCATTCTAGAGAGGCAGAGCAACTAAACGCTTCTCCCAGTAGAGCAAGCATCCAACTGATATGTTTCTAAAGTCTAATTTTCTTCTCAACAATTTGCTAGAGCCTTCGTGATGGACCTTACAAGGCTTACATGAAGTTATAGAGGAGGTTGATAAACCTCGCATCCCCATCATGGGGAGCCCACTTGGTTTTAAGCTTATTGTTGACATATTGTAACTCTTTGTGATGTCTGAAGGGGGGGGGGTTTCTTACAGTTAACAATTCTTTTGCCGAGAAGGGATAGGGACTTCTCTATCGACCACTCCTTGGGGGTATTCCAAAGTTGTGTGCGCATCTTTCTCACCAAATCTTCCAAAGGATCTCTCCCCTGATCGCATTCCACAATGCCGCAGAGCAACCGATCGCTTCACCAATGAGGTCTTGCTTCCAATTGATTTGTTCTTGTAGTCCTAGGGAATGACCAAGGATCTTCCATAATCGAAGGGATTTAGGGCAAGCAAAGAATAGGTGACCAATATCCTCTTTGCTACGACAACATTGCTTGCACCAGGGTGGAACACCACAGATCTTGTTAGCTTTTGCATTGGTCCATATTCCACGGTGTAGAATTTGCCATAAGAGGGCTGACTTTTTGTTTTCAATGAGAGGGTGCCAGATAGACATAAATTTCATATCCCATCGGAGTCGCGTCCAGTTGAGGCACCATTTCTTGTTGAGATTGATGTGAATATCATTGTGGGCTTCGACATAAGGGAGCTTGAAGAAGCGATTACCATTAAACCATTTAAGGCCCATTAGGTCCCAAGCGTCGTGTCCCATCAATAGTTTGATTTAAGATGGGTCCCAAACATGGCGCCTGCTCAATAAAACATTCCATTCCTCGAATGTGACCATAGCACCAGGTCAAGGTCCTCAAAGTCCACCCATCTGTTCGTGTCCTGATTCCAGAGGTGCTTCCATTGTTTGAATCCCTTATTCCAGATCTTGGCACTTAATACATTCCAAGGCTCCACATTTCTCATGCCTTGGATTGGGAACCAAATAGAGTCATTTTGTCTTATACCTGCAGCCCACTTCCAATCTTCACTGATTTTGATGAGAGGTTTGAATCTATTCCAGCTCAGCCACATTAGGGCGAAAAACGGCCGAAAAGGGGCTGTTTGCTAATGAGAGATTAAGGAAATTGACAAATAGCGTCTTTCCACGTGTACAAGAATATAACATTGCTGTCTCTTTTAACCGTATGGAGAATTTCTTTTTTTGATACAATTTTCTTTCAAAGCGTCGCTAAAGTGATGAAGAGTCTCGTATTCAGTGTACAATTTTTCGGTTTGATGCAAAAAAAGATACTTTTGCACACTACACAAAGCATATTCTTGAATTTCCAAGAAGGAATTGATTTTTGAAGATACGAAATATTTTTGGGTTCACAAAATGTCATGATCATTCAACGACAGGGTTAACATCAAATCAAAAGTTTCCACGTGTACAAAGCCTTTTTTTCTATAAATACTGCCAAAATTTGTGAGCGTCGGTTTCTCGCTTTGAACATTCTTCTTCTCCTAAGTTCAAATGGCTTCTTCTTCTCGTCGTCCTTCCAATCGCGTAACTTCATGTGAGGTTTACAACAGAAGAGAGGATTCTTTGTGGAAACCTCTTTCCGTGAAAGTAAATGACTGGGTAACTATGCTTCCTAGCTGTAGAAGTGCCCATAAAGTCAAGCGTGCCAAAAGAGACAACACAAGAAACCATTGGAAGGGACGTATTCTCAGTTTCAAATTGAAGAGATGCGGTTGGTTTGCACGAGTACAACATGTGTACACCGCTAAGGATCTTGTTCTAGAAAATCATCTGCAATTCCCTTCGTACTGTAAGTGAAGTTTGACAATGCTCTTCTATCATTCTAGTTGATTTTGTATAATTAAACATATGTTTTTGTATTGCAGATATCTTTCCTTCCAATATTGTGGAATGGCAACCTGTTGAATGTTTAACAGGAACATTCAGAGTTCTTCATAAGGAATATGCAGAACTCATGTATGTAGAGAAATCTGTTCAATTTTTCAATAGCATAGAGTTATTTGTCTATTATGCAGATTATCAAGTGCCGTCAGGGAGGAGTTCTTATGGAATTCTTGTACATGTACCTAGTCCTCGCATCTGTTCATTAGATTGGGATGCTCCTGATCATTCAACAGTTTCAAGTTTTCTCTGCAAAATTAAATTTGACATCCAGAAGGCAATGTCAGCAGGCCGAATTTCTAGAAGGATAAAGATTCAATGGTTTTTTCCTATTCATGTCTTTGTAGCATGCTTTAAGAACATGTTATTACAGAAAAAAAAAACAATGTGGTTGAATAGGAGAGTCTCTATTTCAGAGATTGATGATGTTTTAGGTAGGGAATGGGATAGCAAAGAAGTTCAAAAGCTAGGTGACATTATTTTATGTAAAGTTAGTCCCAATTCTCTTTCAATCTCATATCAGATATGTCGACAATCTCTGGTGCTAGGATATGACTATAGAAGGTGGAAAAAAAAGCTTGGACTTTGGATAGCCTTGGACTCAGAGGAGAGCTGTCCAGAATTTGAGTTAGAAGTATTGATTCATCCAGATTTTCAATCAAGGAAAATAATTGTCACTGCAAATTGGAATCTCAAAAATATAAGGGATCTTCTAGAATACCTTGATGAGGTATCATCTCAGTGTAGATTCTCAATTGATGATGCAATAGTTAACATTAGATCAGAGAAATCATTATCTTGCATAAGCTGCCTGCCACCAAGGGTGATTAAGTTCCAACCTTTAATATTGTAACAAGTTAACCCTGACATTCTTACATAATGTATCTTCATCTAATAGAAGCTTCTATTGATACTTCCATTGAATTTTCTTGGCAGGATGGTTACAAACAATGTGTGTTAAATTATTAATTTTAAATGTCTTAGATATTTTTTAGGTCCTTAATTTCATATTTCCATTGATTTTTTTTTGCAAGAGTGAATTGATGACTACAATTATCCCCCTTCATCTAAACTCATATTGGCATTTATTTGTTTAATCTTAACATTCTGATGAGGTTCCAACTAAGAAATAATTATACAGGAACTTGCATAAGTTAATTCTAGATGAAGAAGAGATCTAGAATTCAATATCTAATTTCAATTTAATAATTATAGTCTATCAAAGGTGCACATTAGTCTCAGTTAAATAATTTGATTCTATCCAACTTTTCTGTCCTCAAGTAATGCAAGAGAAATTATCATGGTACACATAACAAGTAATATAAGAGAGTGTGGAGAACCTGGTGCAAATTCCAATCCAAGGTTTGGTATTTCAATATTAGAAGAGCATGTCTTAAGGCATAAAACAGAGGAGACGAGATAAGTGAAGACGACCGATGCAAGCGACTAGTGCAATCTGAAATTGTTGGATGGCCCTTATCGCTTAGATCGGTTGTGTTAGCAAACTACCGCGAGAGACTTTAAGAACTGACCTTGCGTAAAGATTTGACTCACGAGTTTAAAAACAACTAGCAACAACGATGAAATAGATAATACGACCGATGCAAGCGATAGGGGCAATCCCAGATTCTCCGATTCCCCGTATCGCTTGTATCGGTCGTGTCCTCTTAATTCTTTATGTCCTTTAACTTCTCCAATTTAAGCACTTTCCAACAGGAATGAAGTAAGAAACCCACAATGCATTCATAATTGTGACATTAATAAACTTAATTGGACCATCCAATGAACTTTTGTTTAACTCTCAAGAGGTGCAATACAACTGTGACCATCTTCCAGATGAAGATTGGCATAACTACATACAATTTGTACATAAATAAATCTTCCAACCTTGGTTGGTTTTACAATTGATTTCAATCTAAGACTCAAAAATTGATTTAACCCTTTCTATCCTTTTTAGAGCCCTGCTTTCTCTATTGCTTCTGTCCCTTTTTGGAGCTTTCAGCTTGACTCTTTTTGTTGTTCCCATGCTTTAGTGGTGAGTGAAGAGGAAGCCCTTTCTTTTTATCTTCAGATTGTTTTTTATCAGGTGGAGGGGGTGGAGGTGAGTCTGGATCATATGGGCAGATTGCATGTTTCATGATACTATTTATTGCTCTCTCTCTGATCAAGATGTTCCATGCATCTGGGTAGTCTGATAAATTCAATTCAGGACTGTGGAACCTTCTTTCCAAGAATCTTACAGCATTTGCAATCACTCTCCAGCCACATGATGTTGAGTCTCTCTACAATGGCACATGAATTTGGCTGTATCCAAATTGCTTTTGTTCATTCATTTTAGCTATTCTTGGAAAATTCTGATCAATATGCATCTTGAGAAGCTTTGCAGCACTGCATTGTAAAGTGAAAATCAGAATGGATGGCATGGCTTTAAAATAAAGAACAACAAAATGTATAGTAACTTACACTTTGCAATTCCCATGCTATGATGGAAGAGAATTGAGGAAAAGAGCTTGATATGCATTGAAGTCCACAATAATCAAACTCCAATGGCCCCTGTCAATGAGTTGCATGTAAATATACTTTCTTAAATGAAACAAATATGTTTCCAAAATGAAGATGAATACTTACTTTTCAATATATGGGTAAATAACACATTCTACCTCTTCTGTAAAATCCTGTAGAAAGGACTTGGCATCTCCATGTTTATGCAAAAAACACTGTGTCACCAGAGGATCTAAAATAAATACTTTTCTTTGAACCGCTTCCTCACATTGTTGAAGAAGAACCCTACAAATCAAGAAATAAAAATGCACTTAAGGAACTAGGAAATTATGCAAAACAAAAGCATTTTAAGGCCTCTAGATATACCTGAGTGAAATGTTGACCACACTATCTGATATTTCAACATGAAGCTCCCTCAACATTTTGTTGTCTTCAGGTCTAATGTCAAGAAACAATTCATTTTGCCATGGCATTGAAACATTAACTATTACCTGCCCATCTCCTTTCTTGAGGAGCTCTTTATTTGCTTTTTGTAACTTTTGAATCTGGGTTAAGATGACACTTTCCTCTGTAAATAATCCCTGCTTTTTCCTCTCCTCCTCACTATTTGCTGCAGTTCTAGTTTCATGATCATGAGTGACTTGAGCGTTGATCTCTTCAATGACAACTATTGTTTTGGGTGCTCGAGCTGGAGGTATATTTAAAATATCGAAGAATTTTTTATCGTGGTGATCAATAGGAACCAGAGCTTTATCAAATTTATATCTTATTCTTGAAACAATAACATAATCCTTCGCCATTAGTGTTACCCTATGAGAATGAGCAGCACATAAATAGGCATCATTCATAAAATCAATAGCAAAGTCCTCTGCAGCTTCTTGGAGGCATAGCAGTGCTTGAGTTTGCCACCTCACATTGACAAAGGATGAGGTCTTCATCAAAGAACAGAGGTTGGCTGAGATCTGCTTGACAACTCTCATAAATGGAAGTCTTGGGATCAACAATCCCACATACTTTTGAGCTCTTCTAATTTCCCTCAAGGACTTTACATGGTAGTTGACCCTTTTTTTTGAAGGCTTGTCTGGCACATTGGCTTGAACCTTCTGGGAATTTGGACATTTTCCCCTTGGGCATTTTGGTCCTGACCCTCAGGGTACAACTTCCTTGCTGTCTTTTTGGTTCTAGCCATACTCTGCAAAAAATCAGTCTTTAGGCAAGGAATTAGGAAAAGTGGAATACTACTCTCAAAAAGCTATGATGAATGACTCTTTCCACTGTCAAAACTTACTCTCAAAAAGCTATGATCAATGACTCTTTCCACTATCAGAGGCACGACTGATGCAAGCGATAACAGTCATCCGAAAATGCCCGGATGTCCCTGATCGCTTGCATCGGTCGTCTTTAAATTAATCATCAAATATCATTAAATTATATCTTACAATGCAAAATACTCAATTATCACTAAGAAAAAGATAATTGGAAAACTATAATCAATGACTCTTTCCACTATCAGAGGCACGACCGATGCAAGCGATAGCAGTCATCCGAAAATGCCTGGATGTCCCTGATCGCTTGCATCGGTCGTCTTCAAATTTATCATCAAATATCAATGAAATATATCTAACAATGCAAAATACTCAATTACCACTAAGAAAAAGATAATTGGAAAACTTTAATCAATGACTCTTTCCACTATCAGAGGCACGACCGATGCAAGCAATAGCAGTCATCCGGAAATGCTAAGATGTCCCTGATCGCTTGCATCGGTCGTCTCTAAATTTATCATCCAATATCAATAAAATATATCTTACAATGCAAAATACTCAATAACCACTAAGAAAAAGATAATTGGAAAACTATAATCAATGACTCGTTCCACTACAAGAGACACGACCAATCCAAGCGATAAGAGTTATCAGTAAATGCCCGGACGTCCCTCATCGCTTGCATCAGTCGTCCCTGAATTCATGATCATATTTCAATAAATAGTAGTTAAAATAAAGGTAACAGTGCGTTATACTCAAGCATCACAAAGGAAACCAAAATTTGCAAGCTATGATCAAGGACTCGATGCTTTTAAAAAACATGACCGATCCAAGCGATTAGGGTTATCCAAAAATCTCGAATGTCCCTAATCGCTTTGTTAGCAGCAGACAAGGAACTGAAGGACTGACAAGGCATGGCAGTCAGAGAAGAGAGTCAGAAGGGAGAGAAGGCACAAGCAGACAAGGGAGTCAACGACGATCTGGCAAGTATGCCAATAATTTTCTTCATGAAGAAGCAAGTATGAGCATTCACGCAAATCTAGCACTAAGGCAACCCTTTAATTTTTCAAAAACCCTTACACCAATTAAAAGTGATTCTCATCACTAAACACCATTGTAAATACCATTTCATATTTTTGTAGCTCCATTTTGTGCAAGCCAAGGAGTCCTTGAGCTTGAGGAGCTTTAGAAGTATCTACCTGCCAATTTTCATATTTTTTAGATCTCGTTTGAGCCCTCAAATAAGCCCTGGAACCTAATTTTTAACTAGGCCGGACACTAGGTCTGAACAGGGCCAAAGCTAGTCAAAAACTATAAAAGGAGCTAGAGAGCTCATTTTTGGGGTTAGATTGTAATTGAAACGAACTTGTAAGAGCTTTTTGAAAGTAATCTAAGAACTCCATTGCTTCTCACTCTTTGTCTGGCCGTGTGTGCGCGTGTGTGTGTATGTGTGTGCATGATTGTGTGCTTCTCACTCACGCACTTGTGCCGCCACTTGCTCGAGGTCTTCATACCATCCTCATGTCTTCCCGGATTGACATTAAAGGAGGTGCTACTCATCACTGAGCTACACCAAATTTTGGCGCCATTGCCGGGGATCGAATTTTGAGGACGAGCGTGTGATGGTAAGACGTAGAGTTGACGCGTTGGAGTTGTAGGTATTTTCTTCACTTTCATCTATTTTCTTGTTTTTCCTTCACCATCTTCATCACCATCATCATCATCACCATCTCCCACCTCCATCTCCATCATCGCGAAAATTTTTGTTTTTTGATTATATCACCTTCCCCACCTCATTTCCCTCATTTCACTTGTGAGAGAGAGCGAGAGAGCGATATTGCGTGTGTGGTTTCTTGCATGTTTCTTGAGCTTTTTGCAAGATCTTGCTGAATCATCATCCCCAGCTCTCTGCGCAGGTACGAAACTCGTCGAATCTGTCTCGCAGTCGCCAGCCTCTGTTGATCGCGATCGACAGAAAATTCGATCATTTGGTAAAACAAAGTTCACCACTAGCACAAGCATGATGAGCACATCCCAAATCACCTAAAACAGTAGAAAAATTCCGTGTTTTTCTGTCAATCGCGACCGACAGACCCTGTCAATCACGACCGACAGACCCTGTCAATCGCGACCGACAGACCCTGTCGATCGCGACCGACAGACTTCACGACTGACAGACTGCCACGTAGGACCCTGTCAATCGCGATTGACACCGTCGATCGCGATCGACAGCCACGACCGACACCTCTGTCAGTCGCGATTGACGCCGTCGATCGCGACCAACTGAAATTCAACGATTGATTGACTTTTACGCGTAGCCACGTGTCCATCGCGACTGATAGGCCCTCGATTGACTGAAATTTCGGCGAAAATCTCGGAAAACGTGTCGATCGCGATTGATACCGTCGATCGCGATTGACAGCCACGATCGACTCTATCGATCGCGATTGACACTGTCGATCGGGACTGACAGGCCCGACAGACACCTCTGTCAATCGCGATTGACAGACCTGTCGATCGCGATTGACAGGCTTTTCGGCCAAAAATTAGGGTTTGCTTTTGTTCAAAATTTGGGATAATTTTGGGGCAAAATAGTCAATCCAATAGCATTTCGGGAGGTTCCTACACTTGAGATTTGGGAGAAAATCCTAGGATCTGTCAGCCAGGTTGAATCCTGTCTTAACCCTCTAAACCCTGAACAGTCATAACTTTTTCATACGAAATCAATTTTTTGAGCTCTAGGGCTTGTTGGAAAGCTCGTGGCCAGGTAGGGTATTTTGAAGTTGACCATACCCAGGGGGATCAAAGTCAGGGGTCTTTAGAATTGTTTTCTTAAAAATCACTATGCAAGTTAGTGTTTGTGCTACAGGACTGAAAATCATCGGTTCTGTCTTTGGAATTTAAATCTTAAGGCTAACTTTGGAACTCTTACAGATCTATTGAGAGCTTCGAAAGGTGTTCTAAGCAAGTGTAAGTGCAAGCTTGGGAACACACTTCCTGGGCACTCAAGGGCAACCAAGCAGGAAACAAAAGGTTGGAAACTTTTAACCCCCTCTCTCAATTCATAGTTTAGGCTAAGAACGACTAGAGGTAGGAGTAAGTCAGGGCGACGATAGGCAGGTATCAAGTTGAAGACTACCTAAAAACTCAAGTTCAAGCTAAAAACCTAATCTCTGTACTGTCGATAACATAAAGGAAAAGAACCTAACGTGGAACGATCAACCTAAAAGCACGAAGAACATTCAAGTATTCCTGACGACGTAATATCAGACAAGACCTTAAACACGAGAAATAAAGAAAAAGAATCAAGTGACTGATACCAATTGATCGGCAACGAGGTTGTACTCTGGGCAAAAAATTGGGCTACTTAAATAGGCATATGAACCTTAGATCAGGACGGCATCTAGTAAGGGAGAGACAAAGCCTTAGGTCTTCAGAGGCTAGTGTCAACCACACTGCTGGGTCTTGGGCCCAGCAGTTGAGTCACCACTCATACTACCCAAGTTCTGAGACTAGTGAATCAGAGATGACTCAAGGTATGGAGAGACCTACAGGCAGTTCAGGAGTGCCTTACTTGCACAGAGTAGAAGGCCCCTACAAAACGCAGTTGGAATACCTTAGGACCAACCGATTAGGTGCCAGCATCTATGAGGACGGCCTAGGAAGATCTGTGGTACAGATTAAGAATCCTGATCAATCCATTGGACTAGAGCACCCAGCGGTCAAGTTTGAAAATGGAGCATACTTGGATAAAGAAGGAACCATATACGTAGTCACCAGTCACCCAGATAGGACGGACGAATTTGGAAATGTGATCCCCGAAGCAGACTTAGGTGACCTAGAGCAAGGAAACATGGGTGCAGAACCTAGAACCCCTCGAGGTAAATCGGTTCTCACTAGGATTATCACACCGGAATGGATTCCTCAAGACAACAAGAGCATAGATTTGCTCCTCAATCGAGAAACCGACGAAGCCTTGTGGAGGTATAAATCTGATCAGCCAACTGATATAGGGACAATCATGATCTATGAGTTTAAGGATCCTGATAGCCCAGGCAGAGTGATCTACTTAGATCACGCTTCAGAAAGGATCTTTGTGGTTACAGAAAATGATAGGCATGCTTACACTTGGAAGGGTGAATTCGTTTTCCCCCAACCAAGATCGAATGTAGCCTATGGTCACCCTGGAGCTGGAACATCCCAAGCTCATGGAATGCAAAGAGACAGAAGTAGAGATAGACCAGAAGTCAGCTTTGCTAACCCTGTGGGCAGAGAAAGAACGAGGACGGAAACGAATAGAGTAGAACCTGAGATACTCAGAGCTCACAGGAATCAAAGAAATGTGGATGAGTTCCCTCTACCACGACCTAGAGAGCACACAAGGACTTTGAGACCGACTCAGCTAGTTAAGTCCATGAAGAACTACTTCGATGGCACGGGAGATCCATACGATCATGTGGCTGAGTTTAGGCAAGTCTTGAGAGCTGAACAAGTGGAGGATCTATTCACGCAGTACAATGCCTTTGGTCTGACCCTTAGGAACACTGCCCTGACATGGTTTCAGCCACTAAATGAGAGGCAGTTCAGGAGCATAGACCAACTCCTAGAGGCTTTCATTACTGAATTCTCTAAGAGTGGCATAAGGCATAATACCTCCTCGCTGATTCACAGCTTCAAGCAAACCCCGCAAGAGACCGTGAGACTTGCAGGAAGGAGATTTAGGCAATATCTTGAAAGATGCCCTGTTTCGGAGTTACCCACACCAGCCAAGCAAGTGGCTTTATTCTTGGATGGATTGCTAAGTACCAAATTAAGATCATATGTGTACTTGAAGGACCCTAGGACCATAGAAGAGTGTGTACGCATGTGTATTGACATTGAGGATAACCTAGGGGAGGAGTTAGAGCTTTCCAAGATATACAAAGATTCAGATAGTGCCTCCAGCCTCTCTTCCACGCAATCCACATCAATTGAGGAACTTGCAGAGAAAGTAGCTCAGAAATTAGGTGTAACTAGCAAACAAATCCCAAGGTTTGCCCCTGTGAAAAGGTGCTATACTTGTGGCGGCGACCACATGGCGAACGTATGTCCCATTATGGCTCAGCCCCAGGTAAATCCTAGCAGCTAGTACTGCACCATAGAACGGAGGTACACCAATCACACCGCACAAGATTGCCCCTACAATAAGCAAACAGTTAGGCAAACTTACCCTCAACCCTATCCACCACAAGGAAGATACCAGAACCAGTACCCTCCACAACCATATGGCAGGCCACAGCAACCTTATTAGCAACCATATCAAGCCCAACAAAGGCCTCAACCTGTGTTAGCACAACAACCCCCTGCCCCAGCCAATGTGATTCCGGTAAAGTATACTGCTACAGAAGAGAACCTGAATAGAGCTATAGTCCCTGTAACATCCTTGCTTTCTGAAAGTGACCCCAGTGACCATAGCTTTGATTCTACACACGTCGATAGCCCCCATGCTTACTACATGCAATCTCCTGAGCATGGTGAGTCCTACTATAGTGAAGAACCGAGTGAACCTAGTTGGGAGTCAGATCACACAAACGTCATGTATGCGAACCCCAATCCTAGACCTCAACCAAGGCAGGTAAGACCCCCATTCCCTAGAGGACCATGCTACAGATGTCAAGGAGATCACTTCATTCGTGATTGTCCCTTGCCTCCACCTACACAACCCCAGTCAGTGACGATCCAAGGCTTTTGCCAAGACTGTGGAAAAGAGCATCTCTTACGAGATTGCCCAAAGAACCCCAATAATATGCCAAAAATCACTCCTATCAACGTTGTTGGGTTAGTGGTAGACTCCACAGGGAGCGTGACTTCCACTGCACCAGTACAAGTAATCACTAGAGCCCAAGCACTGCAGCAAAACCAGTGTGTAGGTCAGGAAAAAAGCCCAGAAGTTAGTGAAACAGAGAGCATGACAAAGAAAAGGACTAGAGCATGGAAAGATAGTCGGGAAAGAATGAAAAGACAATGGGCTAAAAAGATGAGTGAACTTGAGGAAAGCATAAGAGAAACCAAAGCCAGGATAACTGAACTCACATCTCAAACTCCCTCTCACACCGCCCCACTTCCACCACCTCCACCATTCCCACCGCTACCATCCCCATCACCCTCCATCCCTCCACCCTCTAATACACCCCATATAACCCACCCACCACCCCAAGCGGGATCAGTATTAGCTGATCCCACTCCTGAAGACCTTAATATGATGCTTAAAGCATATCAGGCCAGAATCCAAGAAGGGCCAAACGTAACTGATCATGAAAAATGTTACCCAAGAGCAGAATTAGAGCTTGAACGAACTAAAATTTGTGCCAAAATGGTGGAATTGGCTCAGACCATGTTTGAGGCCAGTCGCCTATTTAACATCTCTAGTTCAGCTAAGACACAGTTGCACTTTGATGGACTGTTAGAAAGAATAGAGAAGCTGATTGCACAATCAGAGAAGGAACCCACCTCCCGACATAAGGACAAGGCAAGTGAAAGAGCAAGTCTTCCTGCCCAGAAAGCGTATGTGCCTGAAGCCTATGTGGCTAACTCTACGGAGCCAGACACATCATCTTCTATGAATCGATTCACACTAGAATTCCTACGAGAGATTCAAGAAGACAAATGGGCTAAAGAGAGTGAAGTCCCTCCTCCTATTGAACTTGTGGATGATGCACATGACCAATTCCCACAAGATATCCCATCCATTTATGAGGAGCAGGAGAGCACCCAATCTCAGGAAAGATTAGACTTTGAGTCTAACTCGCTACAAGAATTACCCCACTTCACAGGCCCATTGGAAGCTAAGTCTACTTGTATGAGAGCACCCACAGTCATGGTACGAAACGAGGACTCAGTCTTACCTAGGAACACAGAGGTAGTGAAAAACACTAAAGTGCAGTGCAATCTCAAGTTAGAAGAGCTACTCAAGGTTAGACCGGAGCTATGGAAACATGTAGCCAAACAAGTACCAGAGATAGCAAAACCTCGTTCCCAGGTAGGATCACATAGGACAGTGCCAGAAATACCCTTGGATAAGATAGGAGATATGTGTGAAGGTGAAGAAGGTAATACCTATCTTCCCATTACCTACCAAGACTACACCACCAAGGCAATTTTGGACTCAGGCGCAGGAGTTGCAATTGCTACCACTTCCCTATGGAAGCGTTGGGGCAAGCCAGCACTCAGGCCAACGAGAATGAAATTGCAGATGGCCGATGGTCATATTGAGAGACCCTTAGGATTGCTAGAAGGAATAACTCTCACCACTTGTGGTGTTGAGTTTGAGCATACCTTTGCTATATGTGACTTCAGCAAAAATCATGCCTATGAGATGATTTTGGGAAGACCATTTATGCGACAGTTGCAAGTGGTACAGGACTGGGGAACCAACTCCTTGTATTTGCAACACTTAGGTGTTACGACCAAAGTGAATCTTAAAGATTACTCTCATAGAGATGTCCCTCCTATCCAATGGAATCCCATCCATAGAGCCAAAGATGATACGGAATCTGTGCATTCCATAGGATCAGGATCCTCATGGATGCATGAAGACACCCACTTATGGATGTGCAAAGTAGCAGTGGACGAAGAGAAGAGAGAAAGAGCCAGAGAGGTAGGTGCAAAAGAAACCCATAGATCAATCCAAGACCCAGCCTATGCACCTGTAGTTTTTCCAGACGAAGAATTTGAACCTCACGGTTGGGCAGAAATTTTAGCAACAATGGATGTAGCCATCAATGAAGAACAATGGACACCTCACTGTGATGAGGATGACATTTCAGTCTTCTCCATAGAGCCACTCATGGGAGAGGCAGTTCTAGAAGAATGCGAACCTAGCCCTGATGCATTTGAGGATGCAAGTGACTCCGATCTAGAGTCAATCATTATGGACCCACCATTTGCATCAGATGAAGAATACTTCCATGAAGTAGAATCTCAACCCCAGAGGCATGGAGAGCTTACAAATGATGTAAGATTAGCAACACATGTGACATGATGTAAGATTAGCAACACATGTGACCCTGAAGGAAGAAGGGAAGAAATGAAAGAAGAGAGAAGTCTCACCAGAAGAGGAAGAATCTTTGTTTGAGGTCCCGGAGAATTTTAAGAAGTATGAGATAGATGACAGGAGAGTCATGATAAGAATGCCTAAACGAGAGGCACAATCAGGAGAGGCCTATGATAACAAAGAAACCACCAAGAAAATAGTAGTGGCCCTAGAAGAAGGAGAGGAGAGATGCACATACATAGGCCATGACCTAACAGAGGAAGAAGAGCATGCGTTAATTGCCTTGCTAAGAGAATACAGAGATGTGTTCGCTTGGAGTTACAAGGATTTGAAAGGTGTTGACCCTGACATATGCTCACACACCATTCCCATGACGGCAGATGCCAAACCCTCTAAGCAAAAGCCCTATACATATAACGATAATTACGCTGCTAAGATCAAAGAGGAGATAGATAGACTGGTCGAAGCTAGATTTATCTATGAAATTGAGCACACTGAGTGGGTATCCCCCATCGTAGTGGTGCCCAAGAAGAATGGCAAGCTGCGTGTGTGCATTAACTTGAAGAAGGTCAATGCAGCCACAATTCGAGATAACTATCCACTTCCCATCACAGAACATCTCTTAGAAAGAGTAGCAGGCAAGGAAGTGTACAGCTTCCTTGATGGATTTTCGGGTTACAATCAAGTAGCCATAGCTCCAGAAGATCAGCATAAGACAGCCTTTGCCACAGAATGGGGCATTTTTGCTTTTAGAGTAATGCCATTTGGGCTTACCAATGCACCAGCTACCTTCCAGAGACTAATGTGCCATGTGTTTAAGGAGTTCCTGATGAAGAACTTAGAAGTCTATGTTGATGATCTTTGTGCTCATTCCAACATTAGACAAACCCATATCCCTGAACTCAGACAAATCTTTGACACATGTAGAGAATATCAAGTCTGCCTGAACCTAGAAAAGTGCGTTTTTATGGTCAGGCAAGGCAAGATTCTAGGATACATAGTGTCAAAGAATGGCATATCTACTGACGAAGAGAAAGTGAGAGCTATAGCAGAGCTACCTAGGCCAAAGAATTTCAAGGAAGTACAAGCTTTCATGGGGCATTGTGGTTATTACCGACGATTTATACACATGTATGCGGTCATTGCAAAGCCCATGTACGGACTTCTGACTAACTTTGAGTGGACGGATCAATGTGAGAATTCCTTCCAAGAGCTTAAACGAAGATTATGTTCAGCACCAATCTTGACCACACCAGATTGGAACAAGCCATTCCATGTTCACGTGGATGCATCCAATTATGCCATTGGATGTGTACTTGCACAACCTACTGGTGAAGGTAATATGGATCTTCCAATTGCCTACGCTAGTAGACAATTGAATGCAGCTGAACGAAATTACACCACTACAGAGAGAGAAGGCTTAGGCATGGTATATGCAGTTAAGAAATTTAGACACTATTTGCTTGCAAACAAGTTTAAATTTTTTACTGACAATCAAGCATTGTTATATCTCGTAAACAAGCCATGCAATACAGGAAGATTAGTAAGATGGTTTCTCTTACTAATGGAATATGATTTTGAGGTAGTGGTGAGAAAAGGGAGGACTCATTTGAGAGCAGATCATCTCTCTAGGCTCACATCTAGAGAAGCCCCACAAGGAGTATCAGATGATCTTCCTGATGCTTACTTGTTTAATTTGGAAGTGGTGCCGCAGTGGGCTAAGCCATTGGTACCAGTATTGACATACGGGCCTAACCATCCAGTAGTAAGCACACAGAACAGAGAGGTTGTGAAAGCCCAAAAGTACCACATCATGGCAGGAAGTATGTACAAGCACACAGAGCAAGGGATCTTGGCTTGTTGTGTGGAAGAGGATGAGTATGCTAAATGGTTGCAATTAGCACATGTAGGTGCATTAGAGCAACACTACTCAAAGCAACGAACCTTACAGACGCTAAGGAGACTCGGAGTACATTGGCCAACTATGGAAGCTGATGTCCAAAGGTTGTGCAAGGAATGCCCAATCTGCTGCACTAAACCACCTGTGGAACACGCCACTCTTTATCAAGTGTCCATAGTGCCAGATTGGAGTGAACCACTAGTATCCTTCCTGAGGACAAAAACATTCCCTACAGACATGACTCTGGCTAGGAAAAGGGGTTTAGAACAAGAAGCCCAAGATTACTCACTCATTGGTGATAATCTATATAAGCGTGGTAAAGATGGTTACCTGAGGTTATGTGTCCATGAAAGTGAATATCTCAAGATCTTGGAAACTGCTCACCAAGGTGTAGCAGGAGGACACTTTGGACCAGATCGGGTGATCAAGGCAATACTATTTGCGGGCTTCTGGTGGCCGACCCTTCACATGGATGCACATACCTATGTGAAACGATGCGATGTCTGTCAGAGAACTCAGTATCCTGTACGTAAAGATGAGATGCCACTGAAACCTATGATGGGTGGACGTGCATTCTCTAAGTGGGGAATAGACTGCGTAGGTCCTATTAATCCCCTAGCTAAGGGTTCCCATGCGGAATATATCATTGTTGCAACAGACTATCTAAATAAGTGGGTAGAGGTAAAAGCCACAACGAAGAACGATGCTCAAACAACTGCTAAATTCTTATTTGAGAATGTGTTCACTAGATACGGGCTACCTATAGAGCTAGTTAGTGATAGAGGCACTCATTTCTTGAACGAAGTGATTGAAAATCTACTCCAAGAATTCTTGGTAGTTCATAAGAAGTCTGCCCCCTATCACCCTCAAGCTAATGGACAAGCCGAAAGCACCAACAAGATCTTATGCAATGTACTGACAAAATTAGTGAACACTAAACGCTCTGATTGGGACAAACAGCTACACCATGCTGTTTGGGCATACCGAGTTGCCTACAAAACGGTACTCCAAGCCACCCCCTTTCAGATGGTATTTGGCCAAAACGCGGTGCTACCCTTGGACTTCTTGATACCTACATTGAAGGTAGCACAAGAGCACGAATGGACGGGTCATGAACTCTCCTCTAGACTTTTTGACCTTGAACGATTAGGAGAAACAAGACTGAGGGCGGCTGCAGGAATATATGCAGCTAAGAAATGACAGAAGGCCTACTTTGATGCCCATGTTAAGGATAAAGGTTTGAAAGTAGGAGACCTAGTACTAGTATACACGTTGAAACAACATGCAAGGAAGCTAGAAAAGAGAGGCTACGGACCTATGATCATCAATAGGATCTCCACGAGTGGAGCAGTACAACTAGCCACTTTAGAGGGTGATGTTCTCCCAAACTATATTAGGGGATGCAGAGTCAAGTTGTATCAGGAACCTCTCACAGAGGAAATGCTAAGTCGACTCAATACTGCTAAGCAACGTAAAGAGGAAGAAAAGCGAATTCGAGAAGAAGCTCAAGCAGAAGCTTTAGAACGCATCAGAAGGATGAAGTTGCGAAGGCAAGGTAGAGATCAGCCTAGAACAAATGACTATGCAGATCAAGGATATCATATGGCGATGTGTGAAGTCGTAGGAACAAGCTCACATAGGATAACTGATCGACGTCCTTTCATAACCTTAGATATAGGACAAGGAGAGAGTGCAAGGACTGTAAGAGCCTTGATTGACTCAGGCGCAGCCTCTAGTGCTGTTAAATTGTCTTACTGTCAAGAGTTGCAGTTAACTGTCAATCCTGTGGAAGCATATCTCATAGGATTGGGAGGCGTGGAAACCCCTTGCATGGGCGAGGTGGAACTTCCCCTCTATATTCATGATGAGGCAATGACAGTTAAAGTACTAGTATGTCAAGATGAGGACCTCACGGAACCCCTTGTCCTGGGTCAAGACTGGATTTATGACCAAGCAGTCAACCTGTTGGAGTTAGACGTCTGCGGAAGCACGCGAACAGCACAAGGAAGAAGAAGAAGCTTGGAGCACAACACACAAGACTGAATGTATTACTAGAGAATGTACAAAGATAAGTAGCCCATTAGGGCAATAGGCGTATATACAAGTCGGGGGAAAAATGTTGGTGCAGACCAATCACCAATTGAAGGCTTGGAAGGTTAAAGAGTGAAGGAAGGATCAACTATTGAAGCTTGGAAGAAAGACATATTCAGAGGATAAGAGAAGTGTACACATATGTACATTAGAATAGTCATAGGTGACTTAGATCTTTGTTTGAGTAAGAATCTTGTACAAATTGTCTATAAATACTTTGAGAAAAGTCGAGGCATGTATGAGAGCATATGTAGAAACCAAGATTGAGGAAGTTAGAAGTCAAGAGATAGAGAAAAGTTAGTTGAGTTAGCTCTCATCACTCAGTTGTAATTTTCTGAGTTAATGAAGAAATATTGCGCCCGATCTTTTCGTGTCTGCTCCTTCTGTGTTTGATCAATTGTGAAATCCTTTTGAGGATATCTAAGTTGTTAGTTAATGAGCCTGTGACCTGAATTTCAGAGTCTAATTGTAAACAGGCTAGGAGAATTGTTAGTAGGAACATTCATATGTGTTGAGTGTCTAGAGTTCTCTGAAACAGGCGCAAATTTCGAGTTTAATCTTTTGGTCAGTGCTCACTCCATAGTTTAAAGTTTTGTGCAAGCAAGCACTTAATCTTTAAGTTGGAAGGTGATCTACTCGTGGCTTAAAGCATTTGGCAAAACGGGTTAGATATTGTGAGAACCAAAGTTAAGAAGTTAGAGGTGTCTAAATCGACTTCTCAGAAGTGCAGATTCAGACATAGGTAACTTGTGAAGACAATTTCTCAAGTTATACTAAAGCTTATGAAGTAATTCAACTTGGAGGTGATGCGCAATCTCTAGGAGATGATTCGTACAAAGTTTCATCAAAAAACTTTACACATTTGATAAGTCAATGTGAAGAAATTCTGCAGCAGACTTTTCTGTGTTTCATCTTCTTCATATATTTTCTCAGATTTGATAATTTGGAGATTGGACCTCTAATTAAGTAAAGGTTTTGACTTACTCTTGATATAGAGGTGTTCTAAATTCAAGAATAGGTTGTTCTTTTGGAGATTAACACTCTCCATCAGTGGTATCAGAGCAGGAGACATCAAATCAAGGAAAGGAAGGTCCCGACTGCTGCAGATTCAAGAAGTTCAACATTTGAAGAACTAAGAAGTGAAAGCTTGGAATCAAAAGCCTGAGGAGAAGACTACTCGACATCAAGAAAGACAAAAGGAGTCTAATTCGAAGTAAAGGTACATACATTGCTTGTAAAGCTTGAAGTTTTCAATACACAGGTGGATACAAGATGGGAGATGCTCTACAGATAGAGAAATTGGATAGGGAAAACTATCCTGCATGGTCAATGAGGATGGAAGCTCATCTTATGAGCAAAGATTTAATTGGTTACATCACAGGAGAAGAAGAGAAGCCAGAGTTCAGAGATCCTAGTGTTCCAACTAGGGAAGAGTTAGCAGATCTGAAAAATTGGATGAAGAAAGATGCTCAAGCTAGGAGCATTATCTATATGGGAGTCAATGATTACTTGTTACCTCATATTAGAGGTCTTGAAAGTGCTACTGACATATGGAATGCTTTGGAGGAGCATTTCCAGAACACTACAAAGTCAAGGAAGGCATCCTTATGGGCAGAGTTTACTACCTTCAAGAAGAAGGCCTCTCAATCTATTTCAGACTATGTGACAAGGATGAAAGATATTGCAGATGCTTTAGGAGCTGTTGATGAAGACATTGAGGAGGATAAATTGGTAAGGCAAATCCTTACAGGGTTGAGAGGTGATGACAAATGGAAGCCATTTATTTTGTCTACAGAACTATCACTTGACCATTTCACTCCTGATTTAAATCAATTGTTAGGTCATATGCTAACATTTGAGCAGGATGTTAAAGGAGATGGTGACAAGAGTACAGGACATGCAATGTACTCAAAGGACAAGAAGAAGAATAGCAAAGGAAAACAACAAGCAGGTGAAGATGAAGGAACAACTACTCAAGCCAACTTCCTATGAGGAAGAGGAGGTGGCAAAGGTAGAGGAAGAGGCAGGAACAATAAAGATGGAGGCAAAGCTTGCTGGATTTGTGGTAAGACAAATCACTTAGCTAATGATTGTTGGCACAATACTCAGAATAATAATGGATATAGTCAAAACTATAATGCAAGAGGAAGAGGTGGCAGAAATCAAAGAGGTAATTACAGAGGTAGAGGTGGAAGGAATTACTTTGGAAGAAATGCAGGTAGAGGATTCCAAAGTCAACAATACAACAACACCTATTACAATTATGCTTCAGATCAAAAGGAAGATTCAACATTGATAATGAATACAACTTGTGAAAGGCAGAGTGAATATCAAAGAGTCTTCTACATTGACTCAGGGTGTAGCAATCACCTGAGTGGTAACATATCTTTGATGACTGATTTGGAAAGTAAAGTTTTTAATCATGTTGTTCAGACAGGTGACAACACAAAGCACAATGTGAAGTCAATTGGATCAGTGAAGGCCAAGGATGGAAGCACCTTATTGAGTAAGGTTTTGTATGTTCCTACAATCCCTAAGAATTTGATAAGTGTAGGTCAAATTGTTGAAAAGGGATATGAAGTAAGGTTCACTAATGATGGAGTATATGTGGAAGACCCTAGCCAAGGGTATAAACAGATTGTTTCAGGAAAAAAAGAAGGAAGATTGTTTACATTGAAGATTCAAGGCAATATTGGTCATGCTATGTTCACATATGGAGGACATAAGATCTCTGAGTTAGATCTTTGGCACAAGAGGCTTGGACATTTCAATGAAAGAGGTATTAAAGATATGGTTAACAATGGTTCAGTGCTTGGATTGCCTAATGTTGCAGGTCAACATATGACATATAAATGTGAGGCATGTCAATTAGGTAAGGCTCATAAACATTCATATTCCAAGCATGGTTTTATGCACTCAGAGAAGCTTGAGTTGGTACACACAGATGTGTGGGGACCATCAAAAGATTTCAGTATAAATGGATCAAGGTATTATGTGATTTATGTTGATGATGCTACTAGGTGGATCACTATCTATGTGATCAAAGATAAGTCAGAAGTGTTTAATACATTTAAACACTATCATGCATATGCAGAAAGAATTACAGGTCATAAGTTGAAGAGACTAAGGTCAGATGGAGGGGGAGAGTATTTTTCTAATGAGTTCAGTGATTACTTATGGAATGCAGGTATAAAAAGGGAAATTACTTGCAGGTACTCTCCTCAACAAAATGGTGTTGCAGAAAGGAGAAATAGAACAATTGTTGAATTTGCAAGATCCATGATGAAGGAGAAAAATTGCCCTAATTATTTGTGGGCTGAGGCTGTAAATACAGCCATTTACTTGGTCAATAGGCTACCATGTAAAGCCTTGCAGGGTATGACACCATATGAGGCTTGGTGGGGTAAGAGACCTACCTTGGATCATTGCAGAGTTTTTGGGTGTGTGGCATATGCATATGTGCCATCACAATTAAGGCACAAGTTGGAGCCTAAAGCTGAAAAGTATGTTTTCATTGGTTATGATGACAAGCAGATGGGCTATAGATTGTGGAGTCCATCAACAAAGCAATTTATGGTTTCTAAGGATGTTACATTTGATGAACAAAGCACTTGGTATGCAGGTACAATCAACATCAATACAGGTGATGAAGAAGAAGTGAGTCAAAGAAAAGGTAAATCAAAAGTTCAAATATTTGATGAGCAAGAGAATAATGAAGTGCAGGTTGAAGTGGAAGAGACACCAAGATTTGATCCTGAATGTGAAGAGCCAGAAACCTCAAGGAGTGGAGAACTCAGAAGGTCAACAAGAAATAGGTGGCAACCTACAAGGTATAGTTATGATACTTCATTTCTAGCCACAAAAGATTATGCTTATATGGTGAATACAGATGAAGACCCTTCTACATATGAAGAGGCAAAAGGTAAGGAAAAATGGGAGAATGCTATGCAGGAGGAATATGATGCACTATTGGAACATCAAACTTGGGATTTGGTTCCAAAACCAAATAGTCAGAAGATTATTGGATGCAAGTGGGTCTATAAGACAAAAAGGTTTGCAGATGGAAGTGTGTCTAGATACAAAGCTAGACTTGTTGTCAAAGGCTTTGCTCAAACATATGGTATTGATTATGATGAGACCTATAGTCCTGTGGCAAAGATGACAACCATAAGGACACTTATTGCTATTGCTGCATGTAAAGGTTGGAAGCTATGTCAACTTGATGTGAAAAATGTTTTTTTGAATGGTTACATTTCAGATGATGTATTTATGGAGCAACCTCAAGGGTTCAGAGATAAAAGGTATCCAGGTCATGTGTGCAAGCTCAAGAGAGCTTTGTATGGCTTGAAGCAGGCCCCAAGGGCATGGAACTATAGACTTGTGAAGTTCCTTAAAGAACTTGGTTTTCAGGTGTCTAAAGCAGATAGTAGCTTGCTTGTCAAGGCAAGTGAAAATGGTTTCATATACATGTGCATATATGTTGATGATATAATTCTTACAGGTACAGATGAAGAAGGAATACAAAGGCTTAAGAGGCAAATGGAAAAGGAGTTCAAGATAAGTGACTTGGGAGACTTATCATACTTCTTGGGCATGGAGATTACATATACTCAACATGGAGTATTTGTGACCCAAGAAAGGTATTTGAAGAACTTGTTAATCAAGTTTAAAATGGATGATTGCAGGGTAGCACCTACACCAATGGAGGTGAATCACAAATTGAGTAAGTATGGAGGTGAAGAATTCAAGGACATGAGACAATATCAGAGTTTGGTTGGTAGCCTTATCTATGCTACTCTAACTAGACCTGATTTATCATATGTAGTAGGAGTTTTGTCTCAATTTATGCATTGCCCAAAGAAAGAACATTGGATTGCAGGACAAAGGGTATTGAGGTACATTAAGGGTACACTCAATGAAGGTTTGTATTATGGGTTTACCTCAGATACAAATATCAAAATTTATAGTGATGCAGATTGGGCAGGTAATCCAGATGATAGAAAGTCTACATTTGGATATATGTGTTATGTGGGAGATAAACTTATCTCATGGTGTTCCAAGAAGCAACATACAGTTGCTTTATCTTCTACAGAAGCAGAGTATAAAGGCATGGTTGAAGCTGCAAAGGAAGTAATTTGGGTCAAGACATTGATGAAGAGTCTTGACATTATGCATGGGGTACCAATTATATATGGAGATAACATGAGTTCATTGTATTTAGCTGCTAATCCTGTTTTTCATGCCAGGACCAAACACATTGAGATTCAGTATCACTTTCTAAGAGAGAAGGTGATGGATAAAGAGATTGAAGTAATCCATATTTCAACAAAAGATCAAATAGCTGATATGCTTACAAAAGGCTTGGATGGACCAAAGTTACAAAGGTTCAAAGACATGGCAGGTATAAAGAAGATAGAGAAAATCTCAATTGATGATTGAGGGGGAGCTGTTGGTGCAGACCAATCACCAATTGAAGGCTTGGAAGGTTAAAGAGTGAAGGAAGGATCAACTATTGAAGCTTGGAAGAAAGACATATTCAGAGGATAAGAGAAGTGTACACATATGTACATTAGAATAGTCATAGGTGACTTAGATCTTTGTTTGAGTAAGAATCTTGTACAAATTGTCTATAAATACTTTGAGAAAAGTCGAGGCATGTATGAGAGCATATGTAGAAACCAAGATTGAGGAAGTTAGAAGTCAAGAGATAGAGAAAAGTTAGTTGAGTTAGCTCTCATCACTCAGTTGTAATTTTCTGAGTTAATGAAGAAATATTGCGCCCGATCTTTTCGTGTCTGCTCCTTCTGTGTTTGATCAATTGTGAAATCCTTTTGAGGATATCTAAGTTGTTAGTTAATGAGCCTGTGACCTGAATTTCAGAGTCTAATTGTAAACAGGCTAGGAGAATTGTTAGTAGGAACATTCATATGTGTTGAGTGTCTAGAGTTCTCTGAAACAGGCGCAAATTTCGAGTTTAATCTTTTGTCAGTGCTCACTCCATAGTTTAAAGTTTTGTGCAAGCAAGCACTTAATCTTTAAGTTGGAAGGTGATCTACTCGTGGCTTAAAGCATTTGGCAAAACGGGTTAGATATTGTGAGAACCAAAGTTAAGAAGTTAGAGGTGTCTAAATCGACTTCTCAGAAGTGCAGATTCAGACATAGGTAACTTGTGAAGACAATTTCTCAAGTTATACTAAAGCTTATGAAGTAATTCAACTTGGAGGTGATGCGCAATCTCTAGGAGATGATTCGTACAAAGTTTCATCAAAAAACTTTACACATTTGATAAGTCAATGTGAAGAAATTCTGCAGCAGACTTTTCTGTGTTTCATCTTCTTCATATATTTTCTCAGATTTGATAATTTGGAGATTGGACCTCTAATTAAGTAAAGGTTTTGACTTACTCTTGATATAGAGGTGTTCTAAATTCAAGAGTAGGTTGTTCTTTTGGAGATTAACACTCTCCATCAAAAAAAACCTCCTAAAGAGGGAAAAAAGTGCCCCGGCGGTCTTAGAGTGTTCACACACATCACTACCTAAATATATCAACAAATCCCCCCTGGGAGTGATGCGGTGAACAAGGAGCTGGCACTCATGTATAAGGAAGTGCCGAGCTATCTGGAAATCACGCCACAAAAGGAAGTAAGCCCAAAGCTTTGCGGAAAGCTTCAAACTTCTCCCTAGGCAGAGCCTTCGTGAAAAGGTCTGCAATGTTCTCCTGTGTGGGCACATATGCCAAGCTGATCTCCCCATCAGAGAACCTCTCCCTGACATAGTGATAATGCACCTCAATGTGCTTAGTGCGAGCATGGAACACAGGGTTCCTCGCAACTGCCAATGCGCTCTGACTGTCAGTGAAGATGGTGGTGGCAGAAGACTGGCCAACACCCAAATCAGCCATAAGGCGTCTGAGCCACACACACTCAACAGTCGCTGCGAAAGCTGCCCTATACTCAGCCTCACAACTGGAAGTGGCCACAGTAGGCTGCTTCTTGCTCAACCAAGATATACATGAGCTACCAAGCATGAAGCAAAAACCACTGGTGGACACACGAGTGTCATAGCAACCAGCCCAATCTGAGTCAGAAAAAGCATGCAAATCTGGCGGTAGTGATCCCCCCTTGGGATAAAACAACCCAAGTAGCTGAGTACCACTCAAGTAGCGAAAGATGCGCTTAACCGCTTTCCAATGCGTGACTCCTGGGCAATGCATAAACCTGCTCATCTGTGAGACAGCAAACTGAATATCTGGCCGAGTAATGCATAAGTAAATCAAGCATCCAACAGCCTGCTGATAGAGAACAGCATCAAATGCATCTCCAACATCATGAAGACTCAATCGTAAACCTGTCTCCATAGGAGTGGCAATAGGCTTACAGTCTTCAAGGCCAAAACGCTGCAATAATGTGTCAATATATTTCGTTTGACACAAAGCCATTCCACCATCAACTTGCATAAACTGAATGCCCAAATAGTGATGCAAATGCCCCAAATCAGACATCTCAAATGAGGCATGCAAATCAGCCTTGAAATCAGCAATATGCTTCTCAAGAGGACCAGTGAGCAGCATGTCATCTACATAGACAACAATGATCAGAAGCACATCATTAGCACGCTTAACATATAAGGTGCTTTCAGTTGGACTGTTCTCAAAACCATGTGCAATCAGATAGGCATGTATTTTCTCATACCAAGCACGTGGTGCTTGCTTTAAACCATATAACGCCTTCTTTAACCTACACACCTGGTTTTCATGCCCTTTCTGCACAAAGCCACGGGGCTGAAAAACATACACTTCTTCATGCAAGTCACCATTCAGAAATGCTGTTTTAATGTCCAACTGATGTACATTCCAACCATGATGGGCTGCAAGTGCACAAATGCTCCGAACAGTAGTCATACGGCATGTAGGTGCAAAGGTCTCATCAAAATCAATGCCTCTTTCCTGCGCATAACCCTTTGCAACAAGCCTAGCCTTATACCTGTCAACTGTACCATCAGGTTTACGCTTCAGCTTGTATACCCACTTAGTGCCAATGGCCTTCTTGCCAGGAGGCAAGTCACATAAAGACCATGTACCATTCTTCATTATAGCATCATATTCAGATTGCATAGCAGCCTTCCAATTTTCTGAATTTTGTGCTTCATCAAAAGAAACAGGCTCATTCTCATCACAGAGACTAGATGCAGCCATAGCATAGCAATCTGATGCAAAGGAGGTACTATGAGAGCCTGAACGAGTACGATATGACAAAGGTGCATCTAATTTGCTGTCACGCAAAGTCTGCACCAGCCATTTTGGCATAGTTTTTGCCTGTTCAATATCAGCTCTCTCATCAACAAGTGCATCATGTAAATCTGCATCAGAAATGGAATGATCTGCATCATCATATGAAACCTGCAAAGGCTGAGAAGTTGCCTCATTGGGACCAACACTAGCCTGTCCACCTGTAAAAAGAGGCATCAAAGTATCATACATGTCTTTGGAGCTAACAGATGTCTCCTTAGTACATGAAAGCAATGGCTGAATAGCATCTTCCACAAAGACAACATCACGGCTAACCAGAATGCGTTTAGTCTGTGGATGATACAGACGATAGCCTTTACTTTCAGAACTGTACCCAACAAAAATACATTTTACTACCTTATCATCCAATTTTCTGCGATGTTGTTCAGGCACTAATGCATATGCCAAACAACCAAAAACATGCAGATGAGCAACAGATGGCTTGCAGTCATGCCAAGCCTCATATGGAGTGATAGACTGCAACGCTTTGGTGGGATACCTCTTCAGTACATATGTTGCACACATGACAGCCTCAAGCCAGAAACTATGTGGTAAAGCCTGACTTTTGACCATGCACCTCGCCATCTCCATGAGTGACCTGTTCTTTCGTTCAGCAACTCCATTCTGTTGAGGTGTATACGGCACTGTACACTGGTGTTTTATCCCACGTTCAGCTAGAAATGCATTAAAATCTGAAGACATATATTCCCCCCCTCGATCAGAACGGAGGGTGCCCATTTTACATGCTGACAGATTTTCAGCCAAAACCAAAAACTGTTTGAAGCACATGAACACTTCGGACTTTGCTTTGAGTGGATATACCCATGCATGCCTGGAAAAATCATCAATGAAAGTCATGAAGTAAAGGTAATTTCCAAAAGAGGGTGTCTGCATAGGACCACAGACATCACTATGTACAAGCTGCAATTTCTGCATAGCCCGAACTGAACCATCTTTTGGAAAGGAAGAACGCTGCATTTTGCCCAAAATACAGCCTTCACAAACATGTTTTCCAGGTGCCTCAAGTTTGGGCAAAGAGGACACCATTTTAGATTTCTGCAGGCGTAACAAGCTAGCAAAATTCAGATGACCAAAGCGTGCATGCCAAAGCTTTGCATCTGACATAGCCTGAGAATCATGAACTGCGCATGCCGAATCATTCACAGATCTTTCATAGTCTATGAGCTTATACAGCCCACGACATAAAATGCCAGAAGCAATAATCACATCGCCATTTGAGAGATCATGGACTGTACACCTGTCATCAACGAATTTCACAACCAAGCCAATCTTGGCTAATGCAGAAACTGATAACAGGTTCTTTTTGATCCCTGGCACAAATAAAGCATCTGACAAAGTGAAAGAACTACCATCAGCAGTAGTCAGAATGATCTTACCAACTCCCATAACAGGATAAGAGGAGTTATTGGCGCATGTGACAGTATTCCCTGTAGGGGCAGGCTCGAGTGAAGAGAAGAAACTGCGCTGCGAGGTAATATGTTTGGTCGCCCCACTGTCAAAGTACCAAACATCTGAGTCTACTGCAGACATGCACTGATCATGAGAAGATGGGTCAAAACTGCAGACAGTAGTAAACGCCCATTCTTCTTCCTGCACAAGATTTGCAGACTCTGTTTTTGGTGTAGAGGCCTCTGCAACAACCATTCCAGCCTCTTTCTTCTTTGCCTCTTTAGCAGCCAGTTTTGGACAGTTCTTTATAATATGATCATTTCCTTTACAGTACTTGCAGAACAATTTCTGCTTTTCTGATTTCTTCTCATCTTTATCCTGGTTCTTCGATTGTGGAGCATTTGCAGATTTCTGCTTACTAGTAGAAGAGCTCCATTTTCCTTTGCCCTTCTGACTAGCCAGGAAAGCTTGATCTGCAACACGCATAATGGACCTGTTCTGCCTGGACTGATCTTCCTGCAACAGAACAGAGACTAATTCCTCAAATGACAAGGCATTCGGATTGCCTTTCATCATCAATCGAAGAGTAGAGGCAAAACTCTGATATGAATCAGGAAGGCCATTCAGAACGGTCTGCACAAGTGAGCTATCTGGTATAACCTCATCAGCAGAAATCAATTGTTCCTTCAGGTCTTTGATCTTTGTAAGAAAACTGTCCATCGAATCACCTTCATTCATGTGCTCACTCTCCAACTGTTTTCGGAGGTAAGCAACACGAACCTCATTCCTAGCCTGGTACAAAGTGGTAAGTGTATCCCAAGCATCCTTTGCTGTTCTGCAAGAGCGAATGTGAGGAATAATGGCACGTTTGACAGACAAAGCTATCAATGCATGTGCCTGGGCATCTCTGCCATCCCAATGAATCTGCTCTGCAGTAGGTGCAACAGAAACAACAGCACGAACAGGAATCTGCGGAATATCATCTTCAACACCATCTTCATCAGCTCCAACACCTGTATTTGCAGTACCTGTCGTTACAGGTGTAACAGGACGTCTTTCAACACCCTGCACAATGTTCCACAATCCTTTTGCAACCAGTACATGTCGCATCATATAAGCCCATAATGGGTAGTTGGTACCATCCAACTTATCCTCAACAGCCAACATACGGAATACATCACTGCTTTCAGCCATGGCCGGTGACTAAAATACCTTGATGCAGAAAATTGACTGTATCTCAAAAAGTTGAACAGAACTGCCCACACGAGTTCTGCTAGACCTGTAGCAGACTTCGAGACGCTTAAACTGGCGAACAGAAACTGGTATATACCTTTGGCACAAAAGGACGAAATAGCCTGCACAAGCACTGCGATAGTGCGTTCGGAGGCCGAAACAAGCTCAGATCGCGATTTCGGCACCACACAGCGAAGCTGTTTTGATCTCGGAAACACCTTGAGTATGCTCACCAAATTTTGTGCGAATCTGAGACTGCAAATGGAGGAGTGTCGACGGCGCCCTAGAAGAAGCAACGACCTGCTCTGATACCAATTGTTGGAGTTAGACGTCTGCGGAAGCACGCGAACATCACAAGGAAGAAGAAGAAGCTTGGAGCACAACACACAAGACTGAATGTATTACTAGAGAATGTACAAAGATAAGTAGCCCATTAGGGCAATAGGCGTATATACAAGCCGGGGGAAAAAAACCTCCTAAAGAGGGAAAAAAGTGCCCTGGCGGTCCTAGAGTGTTCACACACATCACTACCTAAATATATCAACACAACTTAAACCTAAGAAGTGGACTTCTTCAGGTATGGGTGAATCAGACTAGAATTACAATGGAGTTAAATAATGGAGCACTAAGGAACTAGGAAAGGCACAGACTCCTGGTCCCTCCAGGGGTGCACATGAAGTTGACCATGCTGTTCTTGTCCAAGGCTATGTGATGCAGAAGAATGAAGATCTCAAAAAAGGAGTCAGAACCACAACGGAACTCCCTTCTTTTCCAAAGGCCAGAGGGAGGCACCAACCAAAGGTGAATCAAAGGCAGAAGAAGCAGAGTACTACCTATGTCGGAGATCAAAAGTACCTGCGCAGCAAAATGTCTCAGCTAGTAAACCAAGTGTGGGTGCGGAAAGGCGGACACCCGGTTGCACTCAAGCCAACCACATGGGCAAAGCCTCTTATGAGTGACCAACAACACGACACCAATAAGAAGTCTTTCAGAAGTTCTTCTGCTAACGTGAAGTCTATTTAGGTGCCCAGGAAGTCGATGAAGGCTAGCCCACAATCAAGACAAATTTGGGTGCCTAAGGCTTGTTGGCGGGCTCAAATAGCTACACCAAGATCACACCCTATACAGCGTGATCCATTCACTCGTACAGCCGGCATCCACTCATTTTCAACACTCAGGAACACACCAAGGCCCATGAGCACGAACATAATCACTTGTAAATGGGTCCCTAAAAGGCCTCATTTTCAAGCCGACACACCTATAAAGCTCTCGAGAGTCTCTACGAAACCAAGAGCAAAACCCATCCACTGCATTTGGCAGCCTAAGACTTGTAACAAACCCCCGGACCCCATTTGTAAATCCATGACAACCTACTAACCACCTCACTATCACACTACATTGTTTCACTTAGCTCTTAGGTCTATCGAACTCCTAACCACACACACACTCGCACCGAGCACGTGCTAACCCATTATTCGCTCCCGACCCTCATGTTAATGTTGTAATGGGAACAACAACGGTTCTCCCTTGTCCTGTACAATGTTAACACATGTTTGTATATTCTCACAGAGACAGGCAGCAAGAAGTAACATGGCAGATACGGTAGGAACTAGCTCCCAGGCAGGCACCAGCCCCCAAGTGGTGGACATCGAAAGCCTTCCGGTCGAGGAGGAATTAAAGGAAAGACCAGCGGCATTAAGGGCACTACATGCCATACCGATTCAGAATCCTCCACAGGGTCACACAATACTGGTGGGCAAAACCTCACACTGGTTCAGTGATGTTGCGGGACCTCTGGGTGAAGGCACATACATGTGGGAGTCCGAGGTAGAATTCAATGGACGATGGGGCAGGTACCACTTCTTTACCAGGGAGTTTGAAAAGCTACAGAATAACGAAGGACTGAAGCCGATATGGAAGAAGGCTGGGCTCTATGATTATTTCAAGTTCCAACTACCAAAGCCCGATTTTCTAAGGTGCTCATACTTGATCAGCACCCTCACTCCAAGCAAAGACAAAAAAGGATACAGCTCCTTTGTACTCCCATCACTCACAAGGGGCAACGAGCTGAAGCGTTTCCGCTTGACTATCAACTTGGTAAGAGAAGCTCTCGACATGAAAGGTATGCACATTCCAACAGAGAAAGAGACTATGGTTCCAGACAATATGAAGAACAGGAATCTGATGAAGTTGAAGGACATGGTCGCGATGACACCTACGATCGCCATTCACTTACGCATGGTCATGCAACATTTCACATTCCCCGCGCAGGAAAGGTTCACAATGCCTCCCAAAAAGATCTGGTTTAGCCTCTACTTAGCGGATGCTTTTGATTTGACAATCAATATGCCCCACTGGATTATCGACCAAATTCATTTGGCTCATCAAAGGTGGTATAAGAAGCAAAAATCTGTACTGTATGGTTGCTGTGCGCTTACCAGAATTGTGTATAGATGTCTCGCATATGATGTACCGGTGCAAAGGGCTCTCATTTGGACCAGAGCACAGGAGTTTCAATGCATATTGTCAGCCGTAGGGCCTCCCTCAAAGAAGATGAGAGGCGCTGTCCAGATGCCTTGTGCACAAGCTCGCGGTGCAACCCTAACGCCTGAAACAACCCCAAGACTTCCCCGACGAGTACAATCATTTACTATCAGGTTACCCAGGCACAGCACAAGTGGCCCTAACCTTGTGTTTCCACCAGTACCTACTGATCTGGAATTTCCGCATGGATTCACTTTGGAGGATCTAACGGATGAAGAAGTTGCCAGAATCATCGAAGCTGTTGATGCGGAAGTCGAAGCAGAGCAGGGTAGTGGACAACAAACCGCTACAGAACAACCCCAGCCAAGACAACCAAAAGTGGTGGAATTGGAGGATGAAGAAGAAGAAGGCCAAGAGGATGAACAGGAAGAATTTTCTGATGAGGAGGCGCATGACTATGAGCAAGAAGTTATACAAGAACTAGAGGGTGCCCCTGCATATACAAAGGAGCTGAAAAAGCTTTATGATACCATCAACAGGGTCCAACAACAACATAAGTTATCCCTTGCAGTAGGAAAGGCTATCATGCACCAAATCCTTGAGGAGGAAGGAGTTGACGAACAGTATCGTGCCACACTAGATATGATCTCTGATGCCTTAGGAGTACCGGAGGCAGTGCAGACGGCCCTGGCACAATCACGCAGAATGGAAAGAAGATACAGAAGACGTCCCCCACGAGCAGGGAAACAAATGAATGTATTAGGGTCAGGACCACAAGGCACCCCCACAACCACGGGCACTGCACACACCGCTCACGACACCGAGGAAGCCCATACATCAAGTGCACCTCCATCACCCCCCTTACCACCTTCGCCCCCACACCCGCCACATTCACCTCCCCTTACCAATGTAACAACCACCGTTACCGCCCCCGAGTCCGCCATGACTGAAGCACAAACCGCCAATCAACCCACACACCCTCTCAACACCTCCCGTGTATACACCTCCACTAACACTGTAATCCTAACGGCAGTTACTGACATCCCCATTCCCCCACTCACACTTTCGGGCAGTTTACATTCACAACTGCACACACCACTGTACACATTCACCACAATCACTGCACCCACCATTCCACTATTCATGATCACTCCCACTACTGTTTCCACCATGGATTTTATGGACATATCACCCTCCACTGCACCTCTCCCTCCCCCTATGCGGCCACAATCTCCCATTCCCCCACCACCCACTTCACCACTTTCTAGCACCGCATTCACACTTCCCTTCCCCTTTCCCTTTCCCTCTGCATTTAACACCCTTCCTGCATCCACCCCCATTAACAATGTATTTAATAACATGTATCAGTGCATGTCTCAGTTACAACAACACTATCAGCACCTCGATGCTCAGCATACAAGCTTGTTCAAGAGTCACGAAGCGTTACAAGGAAGATTTATTGACTTAGAGCAAGAGAAGAAACAGTTACAACAGCAGTTCAGCGCCTTGCAAGAACAACATGAGCAATTAGTGGCAAATCCACCGCAGCCAGATGCCGAAGAAAGACAACACATGGATGATCTGCTACACTCCCAAATCACGGAAAACCTCAAGCTCCGCCGCAACATGACTCTCTTACGGAAGCATATGTCTGCAGCCCTGGAAGAAAATAGACGGCTTCAGACACAAAACGAAGAGAACTTGGAATTAGCCATGGAAGGTTCCCCACAAGAAATTGACCCGGAGCGGTTTAAGGCCATTCCCTCGGACAATATGCAAATCATATTGGAAACCCATGCTGATCTCCTCGAAGCCCATGCAGCCTTAGAAAAGGAAAGAGACGAACTACGAAAGCAATTGGCAGCTCAACCAGCACCACCCAAAGAGGTTCCAACCACAGCTGACACAACTGACGAAGTAGCAGCGCTCAAAGCACAGCTCAAAGAATTACAAAAGAAAGTGCTTGTGTATGAACGCCAACCCTTCGCCTTGGCGGAACCAGAACCTGAAGACCTAGTGCCCATCGAAGTAGAGGAAACCTTTGAGGATCCGTACGTTCTGATGCCAGCACCTGGAGGCAAGCGAACAGATGAGGGCATGGACACCCTTGAAATAGAGGCTCCGGAATGGATGCAGAAATTGGAAAAGGTGGCCACAACACATGATGATAGGGTGGCAGTCCAGATAGCATTGATGTCACGCTTGGAAGAGGTGGTCATAAAATCGGACTATTTTAGGAACCTCTCTCATCACAGGTGGATCGGCACCTCTGACGACTTGTATGTTCCATTTTGCGTCTTAATGGCGGACTATAATGCTGAGATCAAGCACCACACTTCACGGGAACCAACCTCTGCCACACAGTTTGCACCAGATGACATCCCAAAAAGTGCCAAGCAAGGAAATATTCGCCAACCCACTTGGAGAATTCGGCTGCTTGAAACCTACCCGGAAATGAATTGCACATGGAATAACATGCCCCTGTATATCAAGTTCAATCCCTGCTACTGCCCTGTCTTTCGAAGAAGGTCGTGGCCGGAATACACAAAGATGGTGCTGACAACCAAAGGCTGCGAGAAGTGGCTCAACTATGTCTACTTAGCACCACCTAAAGGTCAACCTACCGTAGGGTATATGATATCGACAATTCGGCATTGGGGTGTCAGGTTCAAAAACGTACCAGATGTCATGACACAGATGTGTCTTAAAATTTTTGAACTCATGATAGTCACCTTCCGGACCTTCAAGAATGTTAAGGAACCTCACCTCTCTGCGCTCGGCTTTAATGAAGGCAATCAGGATCTTGTTTATGACATGAGCACAACGCCCTCTATTAATGTTATTTATGCATGGCATGCCCGCATAAAGTACCTACCGGCCTGCTTCAAACAGACATTTGAAGAGATGTTTGTCACCGGGTTCTGGGAATACCACTCAGAGATCTTCGTTCCCAAGCCCTCACATTTATTACAATTGTTTGCAGTGGAACAAGCTCTCCACTCAGATAAGTTACGTATGCCACATCCAGAGGTTCCCGGGCCGGTAGATTGGGATGCCCTTACACCAATTAAAAGTGATTCTCATCACTAAACACCATTGTAAATACCATTTCATATTTTTGTAGCTCCATTTTGTGCAAGCCAAGGAGTCCTTGAGCTTGAGGAGCTTTAGAAGTATCTACCTGCCAATTTTCATATTTTTTAGATCTCGTTTGAGCCCTCAAATAAGCCCTGGAACCTAATTTTTAACTAGGCCGGACACTAGGTCTGAACAGGGCCAAAGCTAGTCAAAAACTATAAAAGGAGCTAGAGAGCTCATTTTTGGGGTTAGATTGTAATTGAAACGAACTTGTAAGAGCTTTTTGAAAGTAATCTAAGAACTCCATTGCTTCTCACTCTTTGTCTGGCCGTGTGTGCGCGTGTGTGTGTATGTGTGTGCATGATTGTGTGCTTCTCACTCACGCACTTGTGCCGCCACTTGCTCAAGGTCTTCATACCATCCTCATGTCTTCCTGGATTGACATTAAAGGAGGTGCTACTCATCACTGAGCTACACGCTTGCATCGGTCATGTCCACATTACCTTACGTAGAGAGCGCTCTCTATAGAAATTGTGAAGTAGCCTAAAAACGTGGTCGCGATGGAACTACAACGCTTGGCAAGTGTTGACAGAAAAAAAAATGAAGGAAATGAATAGGGAAGCTTAAATAGGTCCCAGTACTGAGTTGACCATTGTGCCATGTGGCATGCTCCCATAGGTCCATGTCATATAGCCGTTGCGAATTCCAACGTCTTTTGCCACGTGGCATGATTTGATTGGTCCATGTCATCTATCCGTTGCCTCGGGGAACGTACACTTTGCCACATGGCACTTTGTGATTAATCCACATCATTCGACCGTTTCTTCCCTCCTCGCCTATAGATAGCTACTTCCTTCACAAACTCAAACTTTCAACCTTCAGAGAACTTGTCTCACTAGCGATCAAGCGATAAGAGTCATCCGTAAATGCCTGGATGTCACTCATCGCTTGCATCGGTCGTCCCTGAATTCATCATCATATTTCAATAAATAGAAGTTAAAAAAAGGTAACAATGCGTTATACTCAAGCAACACAAAGGAAACCAAAATTTGTGGTATGATCAAGGACTCGATGCTATTTAAAAAACATGACCGATCCAAGCTATGATCAAGGACTCGATGCTATTTAAAAAACATGACCGATCCAAGCGATTAGGGTTATCCAAAAATCTCGGATGTCCCTAATCGCTTGCATCGGTCGTGTCCACATTACCTTACGGAGAGAGCAAACTCTATAGAGATTATGAAGTAGCCGAAAAACTTGGTGGCAATGGAACCTCGACGCTTGGCAAGTGTTGACAAAAAAAATGAAGCAAATGAATAGGGAAGCTTAAATAGGTCCCAAAACTGAGTTGACCGTTGTGCCACGTGGCATGCCTCGATTGGTCCACGTCAGATACCCGTTGCAAATTCCAATGTCTTTTGCCACGTGGCTTGATTTCATTGATCCACGTCATCTATCCATTGCATCGGGCAACGTACACTTTGCCACGTGGCACTCTATGATTGGTCCACCTCATTCGATCGTTTCTTCCCTCCTCGCCTATAAATACCTACTTCCTTCACAAACTCTAACTTTCAACCTTCAGAGAATTTGTCTCACCTACATGCGTATTTTTCTTTCGTCGCCGACACGACCGATACAAGCGATTTTCGCCGTTTGACCTACGTTGACTCGCTCTAGTCGCTTGCATCGGGTGTGTTCTCCTAATAGACATATAGGAGAAGCTGCAGCTAAGATGGAGGGAGTGAATGAGATCCTTACTGTCTCTCCATCAGAGAAACTTCTTGATTTCATGGTTCAAGAGGGATTAAGTGTAGATTATTTTCCTGATGCAATGACCATATTCAACCCCAAAATTGATTTTGCAAAACTCTTAGAGAACTCGAAAAGTTTTCTTAAGGATGAGTGGGAGATTTTCTTGGGGTTGGTCAATGGAAGGATCCTTTCTATTTCTCAGAAAACCTATGTCCATCCTCACATCTTTGGGAAGGATCCAATAGATAGGGCTAAAATCACAAGAAAATGCAAAAGGATATCCCCTTTGCCAAGGAAGCTTGATTTATGCCCGGAGCATGAAAAGGACTGCTGCTTGCTCCCTTTAAACATTGCTTTCTTGATAGGGCTTGATCATATCTCAGTTGAAAGGGAGGAAAATGTTCATGATGAAGACGAGCCTTGCTTAGAGCTAACACTCGAGGCTAGCTCAAAAACTATGAAAGGTGTCATGGAGATTGTTGAGGAGATCAATCTCCAAGCAGAAGAAGAGCAGTTCAAAGATTTTGATGTGGCCACTTTCAAAGCAGAGACTGCAATAAGGGACCCAATTGAAGAAGTTCAAGTGTCTGAGAAGTCCCTACTTCTCCCAAATCTACCTTTTTACTTTATCTCTAAGAAAGACTTCATACCTCTATTTTACATTCAGGAACTTTTCAATCTAAGGGAGGACTACTGCCTTGCAGCTATAGCTGAGGCAGAAGAAGTTGCAAGGAGATTCATCAATAAGAAAGGAGAAAGAAGAGAGGAATTTTTGCATCTTGATTTGGATTTGTCTAATGAAGAATTCAAAGATTCAGCACAAGCTCTTTCAAAATGCTTTGAGAAAGCTATCTCAGAGAAGCCAAAACTTGCTGATGAAGAGTTTGATGAGCATCAGAAGCAACTTGGAATATACTCGTTTGGACGCGGCTATTCATTCTTGGATGTCGCTGAGGACAAAGGAACAATTTGTATTGACTCAAAAGAGCTCATTGAGGAGGAAGATGAGGTCAAGGTATGTTGTTTGATATATTCTATCAATTAAAGTTTTTGTCCGAGATCTCCATTTAAGTGAGAAAATGACCACGACCGATCCAAGCGATACAGCCTATCGGATAATTTCCGTTGGGCCTTATCGCTTGTATCGGTCGTGTTCGGACTTGAAGAGGAAGATGAGGTCAAGTATGTAGTGAAATATATTCTCGTGATTTAAAGGCAAAGGAGATGAGATGGGCTTGATGCAAAATCTCTATCTTGTGTCAGTTTGTCCAAGTTCTCCATTAGAAGTGTCAGAGGTGGATCACGACCGATGCAAGCGATAAGGCCCATCAAATATTTTCCGTCGGGCCTCATCGCTTGCATCGGTCGTGTTTGGACTTGAGGAAGATGACGTCAAGGTATACAGTTAACTATATTCTCAAGAACTCATTGAGGAGGAAGATGAGGTCAATAAAAGTTTTTGTCCGAGATCTCCATTTAAGTGAGAAAATGACCAAGACCGATGCAAGCGATACAGCCTATCGGATAATTTCCGTTGGACCTTATCGCTTGTATCGGTCGTGTTCGGACTTGAAGAGGAAGATGAGGTCAAGTATGTAGTAAAATATATTCTCATGATTTAAAGGCAAAGGAGATGAGATGGGCTTGATGCAAAATCTCTTTCTTGTGTCAGTTTGTCCAAGTTCTCCATTAGAAGTGTCAGAGGTGGATCACGACCGATGCAAGCGATAAGGCCCATCAGAAATTTTCCGTCGGGCCTCATCGCTTGCATCGGTCGTGTTTGGACTTGAAGAAGATGACGTCAAGGTATACAGTTAACTATATTCTCAAGAACTCATTGAGGAGGAAGATGAGGTCAAGGTATGTTGTTTGATATATTCGTATGAATTAAAGTTTTTGTCCGAGATCTCCATTTTTAAGTGAGAAAATGACCACGACCGATGCAAGCGATACAACCTATCAGATGCTTTCCATTGGGCCTTATCGCTTGTATCGGTCGTGTTCGGACTTGAAGAGGAAGATGAGGTCAAGTATGTAGTAAAATATATTCTCATGATTTAAAGGCAAAGGAGATATGGGCTTGATGCAAAATCTCTATCTTGTGTCAGTTTGTCCAAGTTCTCCATTAGAAGTGTCAAAAGTCGATCACGACCGATGCAAGCGATAAGGCCCATCAGATATTTTCCGTTGGGCCTCATCGCTTGCATCGGTCGTGTTTGGACTTGAGGAAGATGACGTCAAGTTATACAGTTAACTATATTCTCAAGAACTTAAGGTTAAGGATATGAGATAGGACCAATGCAAAATCTCTTTCTTGTATCAGATTTGTCCAAGTTCTCCATTCGAAGTGTCAGAAATCGATCACGACCGATGCAAGCGATTAGGCCCATCGGATATTTTCCGCTGGGCCTTATCGCTTGTATCGATCGTGTCTAGGAGTTGCATGCAGCAATGATAATACATGTCTTGCTTGTGGGAATTCCCCTCATTTATCAAACATGAGATGTTTCTAGGCAGTTTGCAAATAGATATTGATGACGACCGATGCAAGCGATAACGACTGCCTGAATTTCTCTGAAGACTCTTATCGCTTGCATCAGTCGTGTCTCTTGCTTTTCTTTCTAATAGTTTCAAGTTACTTCACATGTTTCCTAAAGTGTGCTTGCACTTCATCTAACCTTGTTTTTCATTTTTATCACAAATAACTTTATCGGATGAAGACAATTACCTTGGCAGGGGCAAGGGAACAAGAAAAGCCATAGAAGAGAAAGGAAAAGCAAAGGTGGATATTCATTCTATTATCCACTATCTTCCAAAGTTGAACCCAGACACTTTTTGTGTTATTCACAAGCACTATAGTGAGGAGCCAGACTTTGCATTGTTCTGCTTGAGGACTCTATCAAAATACATGGGTTTTACTTCAATACCCTTTAATGCTTTCAGAGTTTTACTGCTTGAAAGAGCAACTGCATTCAGAATTTTTGGATATGCCCCAAGACTCAATGCTTCAAGGGCAGGGTACTTTCTTTGTTATTCAAGCTATGCAATGGCTGCATGGATGTCAGATTTAAAAAGCATTGCTGGATACAGGAGAAAAGAGTTCCTGAGATATAGAGGTGATTTGCCAGAGCCAAGCTCTTTAAAAAGGCTCAAGGAATGACTTGATTTTTTCAAATTCTATATCTCAACAAATGTACATATACAGAAATTGCCCAATGTGATATAAGACATTGCAAATTTTTTTGGTGTAATTGATCCATGGCCTAATATTAATTGTTATTGATTCTCTGGTCAAAGTCATCTGATTGTGGTAGACATATTTCTTTTCAAAGCATAATAAATCATGAAATGTACATACATGACATCTTTTATTTCTCAAAGAAATAAAAGACATTGCAAATATTAAAGCTATGTTTGAAATGTGGTCCTTTTCAGTTTGTGATATTGATACATGATTTGTCTGGAGATAGCCATATCCTTCTGATTATATTTGGCATGAGGTCCTTTGTAATTGTCTTCTAAAGAACCAATCAAAAAGCTCTCTGAAGGCATTGCTCTTTGTTACTCCCCTCCTTTCCTTGTACACCTAAAGAAGCTTGTCCTTGCTTGATAATGAGATTTTTCCATGCCTTGGGTGTTCCACATGGCAAGTGGTTCTTTTTCTGCAAAGAATGCACCATGCACAAGAAGAATATGCTGGAAAGCAGAAGAATTTCATTAGATCTTTATTTCAATTAAAAATAAATAAATTGAATAAAATATCTTAGGAGCTCACCAAGTAGTATGTTATGTCTTTGGCACCCCATGCCTCTATGATGGTTTCTATAAGCTCTGTGGTCGCCTTTCTGAAATCTGTCACATAACTTTTTGACGTTACCTGCTGCCTCATGATCTTTAAAAGATTATCTAGTTTGACCCACACCTCCATTCTCTTTTTTGCTATTTCTGGTTTGCTTTTTACATTAGTTGTGACCTCACAAAATGTTTTCCATGAATTCCACATGGCATTAAGTTGTTTGCCATCATGGTTGCTGAAGAATCTCCTTGCTTTTGCACCTCCCATTGAGACATCCTGTAAAACATCACCTGTATTTTGTGAAAGCTTTGGATCTTTTCTTAGATGAACATCACCACCATGAAATCCCATTTCTGAAAGAAGACATTCACATTTTTTTATGCATTCATCTGCAAGAGTTGTAGGCTTGATAGAATATGCATAATCCAAGTGAAGACGGACCAACTTGTCAATGATTCTTAACTCTGCATGTAGTGTACATATGTGTACATTTGTCAATGCTATTGGAAGTATGGGATCCCAAATCATTGAAGAAGATGAGTAGTTACGAAGAATAACATTTTGTCTAGAAGGAGCCTCTTCACCCTCAGCTCTAGCAATCCATCCATTTGTACTTGGGCTTTGCATGCAGTACAAGCAAGGGTACTTAGAATTTCCTCCCCCACTTATACCAAACATGCATTTGAGTGTCTTTAGGTCTCCACTCAAATGCCACTCAACTTGAAAGTTTCCGTAGTCTTTGACATTCAACAATTCTCCTGCATGATGCCCTTGGATAACATTTGGAATGTTTGTCTGTGAGAATAACCATTTAAGTGTTTTATGGCTCTCAGATGGAACTTGAGCACAACCAACCCACCATAACTCCATTTTTGATTGTACTTTGAGAGATGGAGTATCCAATTTCCCAAGGCTATAGTCCAAAGCTTTGTTCATCAGTGCAATGCTTATTCTCTCCATCTTTTGATGTTTTTTAAGCTCAGCTCCATCAAGTTTGATTACAAATTTCAATAGACCAGAACATTCATGCTCTTTTATATTATAGAACTGAACCATGTATGTTTGAAGTTTTATAACATCTATCCATATGTTGTTAAATGCATTGTAAGTGAAATGTAACTTTTGTTTTCCTACTTCGTAAGGCATATTACCGTGAATATGTTTATATTCACCAAATACTGATGTGATCTTCTTATTCAAGCAGAGCCGAAACTTTCCTACATGATGGGGTCTAGGCAATCCAAAACTTCTAACTTTGTTAAATTTTAAAAATTCACACCAAACTTTTGAAATTGCTCTATAACCTTTCCTACTCACTCCGACACTATCACAAATATTTTGAATTTGAGATGGTTCTAGTAAAAGATTCATTTCTGTCATGAGTTTTTGAAAAACAAAGCGTTTCAAGCATGTATTTTCATTTAGTTTCAATAGTCTTAAAACATCATCTTGACTCAAAATTTCATTACAAAAATGTATGCGCTCAAAACTGCTCGACATATTGAAACCTAGCACATTTGTCACATGATCTCTAACAATTTTCATTCTTTTCTTTTTCTGGCCAGATTTTTCAGTCAAATCTAAAAAAGGTTTTACTCGTTTTGACCGCATTCTCAAACCTATAGGAGTTTCTTTCATTTTTTTAAAAGACTGTAACTGAGAAGATAAAGTGGATAATTTGTTTTCTAGCTCCCTCATATGTAAATTCTTCTGGTGTAGTGTGTTTTGTAAATAGTTTATGTATTGTACATAATTCCTTGAAATATCCCAGAGCCTTGAACAATAGCCTCGTAAACCATCCTCACCATCTCCCACAAATCTAATCAGATCATGAAGATTATGAAAAGGGGGGTACCTTCCAGTTTGTGGATCAATTGGATAAACACTTCCATCTGTCCATATGTCGATATGTTTCTTGCCTTCCTTTCGCAATCCATCCACTTCAAGAGGATGAAGAGCCCTTCGAAATACTTTTCTTGTCGTCGCATACTGCTGACTAACTGCAATGTTGATATGGAACTTTTCACAATGATTTCCATTGTTTGAAAGCTCAGCGAGAGTATTTGGGTTAACGTTCTCCATGGTCTGCTATGAAAAATGACCGGAAAGTGTCTAAAATGACGTGAAAGGGAGAAACAGGCGCTATGAAAAGTAGAGAAAAAAAGCGCAAAACGTGACCATCAGCACAGATTATATAGGTCCGTGAACAAGAGGAAAATTCAACTTTTGAGGCGTAAGATATCACACAAACTTCGAGGCGTAAGATATCACACAAACTTTTCATGATTATATGATACGAGTTTTCTCTCTCTTCAAAATTTGAATAAGATACGTTTTAAATGAACTTACACGGAATTTCTTAAAGGATTTGACAACTTTAATCCCGATTAAGCACAACTAATTGAAATCCTTACACGGCCCTTTTTGGGCCGTTTTTCACCCTAATGCAAGGATCTTACCAGGATAGATCCTCTGGGTGAGACCGGAATCGGAGAGAATAAGAGGGTGAGGATGTCGATGTTTTTCCATCCAGGGTAGCCCACCAGAGTAATCGCATTCGTGTTTCTGAAAATAAGTATGGCCCAAGAAGAATCTTTGTTGCACCAGGCCTTAATCATCCACTTGGCCGCGAGTTTATTGGACATGTTGCCAATGTCCATAATGCCTAGACCTCCACTCTCTTTCCGGCTAGTGCAAATGGACCATTTGATTTTAGGCACTCCCTCCTGTTATGGTCCCCCATCCAAAGAAAGTTCCTACAAGTGCTTTCCAATTTGGCTAAATCTTGATCCTTCTGCCTCCAACAAGAAAGAAAGTATAGGATTGAGGATATGAGGAACATGTTGATCACCATGGCTCGGCCAGCAAGATTAATTTGCAAACCTCTCCAATAGTTAAGTTTATTATTAAGTCTCGCGAGGATCCAAGCCCACCTTTGTTCCAAAGTAACACCGAATCCCATGGGGATACCAAGAATGCGAACGATCTGACCAAATTGAATGCTTTGGCATCCCTGTAGAGTGAGGAGATTGGGTTGAGTTCCTTTGATAGCCCTGAACGTTGTCTTGGAATGGTTAATTCTCGACCCAGAGGCCACACAGAAGGTATCAAGGCACCACCAAAAGGTTTCCAGGCTGGTATCATTGTTGTGAACAAAGGCATTTGTGTCGTCAGCAAATAGCCTCATGATCATTTGCCCAGAGTTATGTGGCAAAGTGATACTGCTTATGCGACCAAGCTCCATCTGTCGCTCCACAAGCCGGCTAAGTCCTTTAGTGGCAATGGCGAATAGCAACGGGGCCAATGGGCAACCTTGCCTTATGGATCGTTTCAGTTTGATTGCCTTTGAAAGTTTCCCGTTGACATTGACTTTGGTCGAAGCATTACCAAGGAGAGTGGAGATCATCCTGAGGAATCTTTGACTACACCCGAGGTCTTTCAACGATTGTAAACTATAGTCCCATTCCAATCTGTCGTAGGCTTTGTCAAAGTCAATTTTGAGGAAGACAATGTCGTGATTAGATTCTTCCACGAGGTCCAGACCTTCCCAGATATCAATGATGGCTTCCAATATTGACCTTCCCTTAATGAAGCCTTTTTGGTCTTTGCTAAGCCAGTGGTCTAAATGGCAAGATATCCTGTTGGCAATGACTTTAGCAAGAATCTTATACCTGGTTTGGAGCATTATGATAGGTCTCCAATTCTCAATTCTGTTCCTCTCCCCTTTTCTATGAATAAGTTTGATGATGCCGTTGTTGAGGCAAGTGGGAAGGGCACCAAACTCTAGTGCCTCAAGCCAAACAAGACGCAGAGGGGTGGCCACCACATATTTGAATGATTTAAAGAACTCATTAGTGAGGCCATCAGGCCCCGGGCTCTTGCCATTCGGAAGCGATTCAATAACTTCAAGGATCTCTTGTGCGGAAATGGTGGCATCAAGCAGAGCGCTCAAGTTCCGTGGGATTCTGTGTGAGGAGGTCCGAGAAATGGTGGCCATGCAATCCCGCCTATGGGGGCAGAGGGGACAAGCTCCACCCAAGAGACTCGTGAAGTGTGCTTCTATAATGCCAATGTTCTCTTCCTCAGTCTTACAATCCACCCCATTCTTGTCAAGCAGTAGCGGGATCTCGTCTCTAATTTGTTTTCTTCAGAGAATATTGCACATCTCTTTGGAAGGTCTATCTGCCTTACCCGCCCACCATTCCTTAAAATAAGTTTGAAGATTTTTCCTTTTGATCTCCTCCCCGTATCTTAATCTTCCTCTGATATTTTGGAGTCCCTTTTGATATTGATTCTTTCCTTTATTAACTTCTTCTTCGAGTCTCCGGAGCCGGCAGTATAGGTTTTCTCTACGTCTTTGGCGGATGGTTTTGAGAGCTTTTGTGGCCCTAATCAAGATCTGACGAGACTTTTCCACCGCATTTCTCCAACACTTGGCTGGAGAGGTGCAGACAATGATTCTCTACAACCGATCATAATGAAGCAGGTGGACCTACACAAAATTTGTTCTTGAAAACATAGACAATGCTTTTGAATTCTAGGTTGAAAGCAATTGTTTAGATAGAAGAAACACTTTTCACTCTTGTGCAATTCTATTGTTACTCCATTCCATGCTCGACACACAAGCATTATGGAAAACCACAAGGAATAGGGTGCTAGAATCCAACCTAGAGTTCTTGGTTAATCTAGAAGGTACAAAAAATCACTTATCAACTTTGCTCTCCACTCTTCTCTCTACAACAATCATTCCCATTAGTGCTTTCACTCTCTCCTCTATCTTTTCACTCTAAGTAAGAAACTAACATTAAAATATGGCTTAAATACTTGACTGATGTATCTAGCGCGACATATAAGGTCCTAGCCAAACGTGAAGCATGCCCCTTGCATTCCTAGCTTTAACGTAGAATACCAAGAATTTCCACACAAAAGCCAATTCCAATAACTATCCACACTCATATGCCACAAATTACTCTCAAAACAATCCAGCAACACTTTCACAACCATCAACACTCTTACCTTCTTCCTTATCAAAAGTCTAAAAGCATTATGAGGCATCCCAAATTTGGTGGCTAGTCCCAAAAAGAGTGAGTGCCACTCCAATGGCTATGGCCAAGTGAATCTAACCTCCACACCTACAATTCACTTCAAGACACTTTCAAACACATGAAAACAATGCATTAACTCTACGTCTACCTTCTCCAAGCAACATTCAAGATTTCCAAGAGCAAGGCCAGGCAACTTACCAAGGGGCAACATCAAGAAATTTGCAGAAATTTAACCTGGATGATCCAGTAAAGGAGATGAATCGACTAAGCTTCTCAAATAAGTTACTTAACAACTCAATTTCACGTGAAGAGTACCACAACAAGCATCGTGCAACCATATGAAAGACAATTTTCACAAAGAAGCCACAATATCATCACACACACACAAGCAAAGAAATGAAGAACTTCAAAGGGGGAGGGTGCAGACAACCATTTTCTCACTAGGTAGGGATAAAATTATGGGATTATCTAGTGATCAAAATAGTTACAATTGATTTTGCTGGAAAATAGATAAGCAAAAAAAAAAATCAAAGGGTTGTTTGGATACTTCTAGCTTAAGCTTCTGACCTATTAGAGGCTTCCTTAATTATCTTCCAACAAATACCTCTACCATACACACACACACATATATATTTGGTTATCAATCTACTTTTTGAGTTATGCTTGAAATATTGAAATGAACAACACAAACACAATTTGGGGATCCCCTTTATCTCCCACTTCCAACGGTCATGCATCAACCCGTAGTCTAGGTTTGAACCTTGGACCTCATAGTCGAGTGCCTAATGTTTTACCACTACACCACGAATATCTAGTGTATTCTATAAAGTATCCATTCGAGGGCCTAAAGTGTGACTTCACTTTGGAATGTTCCCACTTCTCTTGAATTTTGACTTGTTACTATAAAATAAAGTGCTTCGAGCTTGAGATTCCATTGGTTATACTTTTTGGAACACCCAAAGTTCAATCTAGGTCCTAGAGACTAATTTCTATACTAGTATGCACTAGCTAACTATATAGGTTATAGGCCCTAGGCCCAAGGAGATGGTACTAGCTATGCAATGCACAAATTCAGTTTGACATTTAGTAACATCTAGAAAGATCTTAGTGTCGAGGTAGCCTGGTGTACTGGCCATTCTTGAGAAAATGATCAACTACTCTTTTATATTTCCATCCCTTTATCTAATGTGGCTCATTTCTATAATAGCATCTCCATTTTTCATTTCTTTGACTTGCCATGTGAAGAAATTTGATGGCGATGCACCATAGTGCTCTCTCCTTCTCGAGAGCTCCACGATGATATGCTCGGAGTAGATAACCGAGCTCCTAAGGCCGCACACAGTATGCCGCACAGAGACAGCAGAATACACAAAAAACAAATACACAGGGAGCACGAAGACAAACTTCTTAGGTCTTACAAATGCGGTCGAACTTACAGCCTGTGACTGACCAGGACACTATATGTTTTATTAAAGAACATATACAAAGAAGTGGCCTTTCACATGGAAACTAACGGTAACAATCTCCCACTAAAGGCCAACATGGCCAGAGTAGCTATGGGAGAAAAATAAAGAATGATAAAGAATACCTGAGTGTAAGTATACAAAGTATACCTCCCACCTGATGGGCATGTTACACAATATACAAGTGACTGTGTAAGATCAAGAATCAAGTAACCCCCATCAAGTGACAATAGTGCCGAAAGCTATCCTGTGGTAGAGCTTTAGTCAAAGCATCTGCAACATTATCTCGAGTGTGAACCTTCTCAAGAATAATGCATTCAGTGGCTAAGCAATCTCTAATGAAGTGATACCTCACCTCAATGTGCTTGGTCTTTGCATGATAGACTAGATTCTTAGCCAAAGCAATGGCACTCTAACTATCCCATATCTGAGGTAGCCAACTTTACATGCTGAGGTAAACCCATATCACAAGCAAGATGAGAAAGCCATAATGCTTCCTTACATGCCTCACTTGCTGCAACATACTCTGCTTCTGTGGTGGAAACAGCTGTACGTTCTTGAAGACGAGATCTCAAAGAGATAGCACCTCCAGCAAAATGAAAAATGTACCCTGATGTAGACTTACGGTTGTCTACAAAACAACATAGTCAGAATATGTGTAACCAATAATGGATGCTTTCCCTCTACCTAAGCATAGACACTTGTCCTTAGTGCCACTCAGATATCTCAAAATAATCTTGACCGCTTCCCAATGTGTCTTGCTAGGATTAGACATATATCTGCTCACAACTCCCACTGCAAATGCAATATCTCGTCTCGTAACTACCATAGCGTACATGAGACTACCAACAACAGACTGATAGGGAATTCTGGTCATGAATTCCTTTTCCTCATTTGATTTGGGGCAATCATCCTTGCCCAATTTCACATATGTGGGTAAAGGTGTACTAAATGCCTTTCCACCCTGCATATTGAACCTGTGAAGTACTTTGGATATGTACTCACTTTGAGACAAGTATATGCATCTTTTACTCCGATCACGAGTAATGTGCATGCCAAGAATATGTTTGGCAGCCCCCAAATCCTTCATATCAAATGTCTGACTCAACTTCTTTTTGAGAATTGACAAATCATAAGAGGACTTCCCAGCAATTAACATATCATCGACATAAAGTATCAATCATATCAAGCTGCCATCTGAGCATCTCTTTGTGTAGAGACAATGATCCTCATTGCTTCGAGAATAGCCTTGAGACTTCATAAAAACATCAAACTTTTGATACCATTGTCTAGGGGACTGTTTAAGTCCATACAAGCTCTTCTTGAGCTTACAAACTAGACTTTCCTTGCCATGAACTACATAACCCTCTGGTTGTTCCATATAGATCTCATCTGTAAGATCTCCATGCAAGAAAGTAGTTTTCACATCCATTTGGACCAGCTCTAAGTCCTCCATCGCAACGAATCCAAGCAACATGCGCAGGGTAGTCATCTTGACCACTGTAGAAAAGATTTCCTCGAAATCAATACCATGTTCTTGCTTAAACCCCTTTGCAACGAGTCGTGCTTTATACTTTGAAGAAGCACTATATGATGTGAATTTCAATGTATATACCCATTTACATGGTAAAGCTTTCCTGCCCTTTTGCAACTGTACTAAATCCCAAGTACCATTCTTGTGAATAGAATCCAACTCACTCTTCATGGCATGCTCCCACTTGATATGATCCTCTATTTGCATAGCCTCTTTGTAGCAAGAAGGCTCATCGACATCTATTAGCATAACAAAATCTAAACCTGGAACATATCTATCAGGTGGATGTGAGACACGTGCAGAACATCTCAATGATTGCTGAACAGGAACATGTGCAGACTGATTTGAATGGACATTCTCTTGAACATCCTTATGTGTAACATTTTTATGCATGCTAAACGGAGGACTAGTATCCTCAAACACCACTCTTCTCACTTCAACCTCCTTAATGGGTTGTTTATGCATCTTAGACTCATTGAAAATGACATCACTGCGTCTGATCACTGTCCGTGTTTCAGGATCCCATAAGCGATATCCAAATTGTCCTTCTTGACCATATCCAAGAAAAATGCATTTCTTTGACTTATGGTCCAACTTTTGTCTACGATTCTTGTGTATATGAACATATGCTTCACACCCAAAAAATCGAAGATGATCATAATATGGTGGCTTCCCTGTCCACAACTCTTGTGCCACTTTCAGACCTTTGGAAGTACTAGGTGAAAGGTTAATCACATGAACTGCAGTCAATACTGCTTCTACCCAAAAGCCTTGTGAGAGGTTTGCATGATGCAACATAGAGACTACTCTATCTTGAATAGTTCTATTCATCCTCTCAGCTACACCATTCTGTACTGGGGTATAAGGAGCTGTAAACTCTCTATGAATCCCTCTAGACTGACAGAAAAGGCTAAATTCATGTGAGGTATACTCACCCTCATTATCTGAGCGTAAAGCTTTAAGCTTAGTTCCTTTTTCAATCTCAATTGAAGCAAGCCATTTTCTGAAAGTAGGGAATACCTCATCCTTTGATTTGATAGGATATACCCAAACTTCTCTAGTAGCATCATCTATGAAAGTGACAAAGTAAAGAGAACCACCTAAGGACCTAGTGAGCATAGGACCACACACATCTGCATGAATGAGATCTAAAGGCTGAATTGAATAGTCAATGTGTGTTCTATGCACATTTTTGGTTTGCTTTCCATATTGGCAATTCTCACAAAATGAAAAATCAAAGAAAGATAACACAAGTAAGTAGCCAGAACGAGAAAGATTTTCCATTCCACTATGAGATATATGGCCCAAATGACCATGCCAAATACAAGCGATAGGTTGTCTAGTAGCAACTAACAAGTGTTCTTTCTATGATACAAATAAAGGATAAAGTGAGCCAACTTTGCTTCCTTTTGCAATAACCATATTGCCCTTTGATATACGAAAGGACTGAGCATAGAAGACCACCTTGTAACCAAGGTCATCAAGTTGACCAACTGACATCAAACTGCGTGATAACTGAGGTACATGGCATACATTACACATAGTAAATTTTGAACCATCAATGGACTGCACAATCACATCTCCAATCCCCACAACATCATACTGGTAAGAGTCACCAAGTCTCATAGTACCAAGAGACTTCGCTGCCTAATTAGACAACCATTCTCTGTGTGCTGTCACATGGAAAGAAGCACCATAATCTACAAGCCATGTGTGGGAAAGAGAATCAGCCATAAGGGCCTCAGTTGACATAGTACTATCAAGTGTAAACACATCAGCATCATCAGAAATAGCATTAATTTCTTCAATCTTCACAGTTGAAGTAGATGGTGCAGGCAACTGTTTAACATGCCCATCAATGTTTTGTCCTTTACCTTTAGCATTCTTTAATGCATAACAATCTTTCTTCATATTTCCTTTCTTATGAAAATAATGGCATTCAATATCCCTCTTCGTTGATTTACTTCTACTCTTATTCCGTTGCCCATTCTTTTCCTTGTTCTTGCTCCTGCCACATTGCTGATTCTTTCCTTGGTAAGAATCACGAACATTATATGCATCTCGACTCTGAGTGTTAACCATATATTTTCTACGAATCTCGGGGCCAGTTTTGGTTGTGAAGATGATTATACAATAGCTTTCATAGGGACTGTTGAGTGTGTGTGGCTCAGATGCCTTATGGTTGATTTGGGTGTTGGTTACTCTTCTCCCACCACCATCTTCATTGACAGTCAGAGCACATTGGAAATTGTGAGGAACCTTGTGTTCCATGCTCGCATTAAACACATTGAGGTGCACTATCATTATGTCAAGGAGAGGCTCTCTACTGGAGAGATCAGTTTGACATATGTTCCCACAAAGGAGAACATTGCAGACCTTTTCACAAAGGCTCTGCCTAGTGAGAAGTTTGAAGCTTTCCGCAAAGATTTGGGCTTACTTCCTTTTGTGGATTGATTCCATGATATATGTGCCCACAGAGGAGAACATTATAGACCTTTTCACAAAGGCTCTGCCTAGTGAGAAGTTTGAAGCTTTGCACAAAGCTTGACACTTCCTTATACATGAGTGCCAAATCCTTGTTCACCACATCACTCCAAGGGGGGATTTTTTGATATATTTACGTAGTGATGTATGTGAAAAAACTAGGACCACTGAGGCACTTTTTCCCTCTTTAAGAGGTTTTTCCACTTGGCTTTTAATACATCCATAACCCTAACCGATCACTTATCTTTGTACATTCTCTTGGTAATACATTCAGTATTGTGTGTAGTGATCCAAGCTCCTTCTTCTTCATTGTGTTGCTCGCATGCTTCCATAGACCTCAAACTCCAACAATACCAATTAACTCAATAACCATAGATGTTAATTTAAAAGGGACATTCTCGATCTTAATGAATATCTTTGATAAGACTAATAGGCTGCCCACGGGATTGATCTACTATCCTTGTATAAAATGGAGGAGGTTGAATAGATTTCCATCCCAATTATCTACAGAAAAGAAAGATAGAAATACTATGGATCCACCATCAATCAAAAACTCTAGAAATCTGCTTACTCTTGTTCTAAGCAGTTTTCTGATCGTAGATGATGGCGAGTAATGCTCTCTCTCTCTCTCTCTCTCTCTCCAAACACTTGGCGCCGTCTTCGTGTTCGGCCCATAGGACGCTCTACTGGCTGCTGACTCCATCATTGGCGGTGGCATCTTCATGACGAACCCCCATGTATCTATCGACTGCAGATTGATGAATTCCCGGATCCGCCTATTGACGCACTCTGATTATGACATGGCTTGGATTGCTGCAAAATGTACCTCTCATGATGCTACGGCATGGAGATTTCGCTGCTACAGTACCACAAGCTTTCGAGTAGACGTCGATGACGGAAGTGCTGCCTGTAAGCATACCTGCTTTCTATGTTATGCGCTTAATTGCATGCATGAACTTATTGTCATTTCTTTGTAAGTTGGCTAATGTTCGAGATCTCTCAGTACTTACTGTGGAGGATACAGCGCACATTTTCTTCAAGTGCCGGTGGTGACTCTGTTCTGATTTGGTCTCACGAAGTTGTCTTGCATTTGCTGCGCAATATCAGACTATTACAACGGTTCTCCAAATGTTTCAGAGGTTGGATGCAGATAATTTTGAGCCTAGTACTACCACAGAGTTATATGTTGCTCTACTCGCTGCTAGTTCTGACGTCAACCGTGCGCTCTGTCTAGTGTTATTTTTTCGACTTTCAGTAGGACTTATGTGTTGTTGTGCCTGCAAATGATTTCTTGTATGAATTATAGATATGCTATAAGTTTTGGCCAACATGCATTTCGATTCCTGGTTCTCTTGATGTTTACATGTTTAGCAGCATTCGGATTACAGTTCTCTGTCCTTATCCATAATCGCTTGTATCGCCTTCTGTGATGATGTTTTCTGCATGCTTTATCATCGTTGATTCTGTGTGATTATGCGCGATGTTGACTTTCTATTGCTCTGCCTACTCACGCATGTTTTTTTGGGTTCATCTTTGCTCATGAATGATAAATCTCGTTTGTAATATTGCTTGCATAGTTTGGGATGCATTAATCATTTGGGTTTCCATTTGCAATCATATTGGGGGTATGCTTGTTGTTTTCTTCTAGGTGTGCGCTGACTATGTTTTCTTGAATGATCCATGTTCATGAATGTACTTATCAGCGTGTGTTTGATTTTTTGTCCTATATGCTTTCTTGGTTATCATCGCACATGCTTTGATCCTTCTATTTTCAATGTTATCATTGTGCAATTATTTGCCCTTTTGTGAGCACGCTTTTGCAAGTTCACGCTCTCATGGTCAAAATTTTGAGTATATTTGAAGAATTAAATGGGAGACCCGCAACTTAGATTGTGCTAAAATGGAATACACGCGTGGAAACTTTAGAGCCGTTTCTACATAATGATTCATGTTGTATATGAGCTGTAACATGTACACACATTGATTCATGATATGATGTAAATGATCTGTCCTTGTACTTTATTTGCATACATATAGGAGGGGAGGCTATAAGTTGTGTGTAGTGTATTTGCATACCTTGGATTTAGTTCCAGGCACTATGCGTTGCATTACACATTGCTTATGGTTTTGGATATGTTATGAGCCTTACTTGCACTCCATACCATGATCTAACCATGCACTTTGGTTTGCAAGTATTGTTCATAAGGGTAGGGCATAATTATGTGTGCACATATAAATTTGGATTGCCAGGTTGTTACTATATTGGTTATGTACATGGAGTTTGACTATTGTATTTCAAGAGAGGTGCTATCACTTTAGCATTATGAAAAGTTACATGGGGATTGTCTATTGGATTGAGTACTTATCTTTAGAAACTTCATTTTAGTTAATCAATGTGATGGTGCCAGAGACCTACTCCACAAGAGATGTGGAGGCTCACACATTTAAACCCTTGTGGAGAAGGCTTAGAGAAGATATGCCTCAGCCTCTCTTTCTTATGACATGTTGTATAAAGGTTCCCAGACTATAAATGGTTTCCTGTAATTTTCATCTTGTTGAGGGGGTAATATCAATCAAGGGATATTGGTAGTTCAAGTCCACCATGCGTGCCAATGTTAAGGGCACTTTGTATCTTGCTACCCTTTGGGCTATTCTAGAGTTTATATTTGTAAGGTTGAATTGGAGGGTGAGTTAGAGGTTGAGTGGAAAGAGCCTTTAAGGCCACTAACATTGTATAAATAAGGCTTTATGAATAATGCAAGATCTCTCTTCATTTGCATCCCCATTCCCATGGCTTTTGACGTGTATCTTTTCTTGTTTCTTGATAGATAGTACCGTTTCTTGTTTCTTGACTAAGTATGCATGCTAAACAGTTTTCTGATCGTAGATGATGGCGATGTAGTGCTCTCTCTCTCTCTCTCTCTCTCTCTCTCTCCCTCCCTCTCTCCCTCCCTCCCTCTCCCCCTCCCTCCCTCCCTCCCTCTCCCCCTCCCTCCCTCTCTGTCTCTCTCCCTCTCCCTCCCTCTCTCTCTCTCTCTCTCTCTCTCTCTCTCTCTCCAAACGACTCCAAGTGTTTGGACAGAGAGAGAGAGCACTACGTCGTCAAGTCTTTGGATAGAGAGAGAGAGAGAAAGAGCACTACATCGCCATCATCTACGATCAAAAAACTGTTTGGACAGTGCCAAGTGTTTGGACAGAGAGAGAGAGAGAGAGCACTACGTCACCATCATCTACCATTAGAAAACTGTTTAGCATGCATACTTAGACAAGAAACAAGAAACGATACTAACTACCAAGAAACAAGAAAAGATACACTTCAAAAGCCATGGGAGTGGCGATGCAAATGAAGAGAGATCTTGCATTACTCATAACGTCTTATTTATACAATGTTAGTGACCTTAAAGGCTCTTTCCACTCAACCTCTAACTCACCGTCCAATCCAACCTTACAAATATAAACTCTAGAATAGCCCAAAGGGTAGCAAGATACAAAGTTCCCCTAACAAGACTCAATCATAAACCTGTCTCCATAGGAGTGGCAATAGGTTTGCAGTCATCAAGGCCAAAATGATGCAATAATGTGTCAATATTTTTTTTTTGATACAAAGCTTCTGCACCATCAAATTGCATAAACTAAATGCTCAAATAATGATGCAAATGCCCCAAATCTAACATCCGAAATGAGACATGCAAATGAGCCTTAAAATCAGCAATATGCTTCTCATAAGGACCAATGAGCAGCATGTCACCAACATAGACATTAATGATTAGAAGCACATCATTTGCACGCTTAACATATAAGGTGCTTTGCATTGGACTGCTCTCAAAACCATATGCAATCAAATAGGCATGTATCTTTTCATACCAAGTATGTAGTGCTTGCTTCAAACCATATAATGCCTTTTTCAACTTGCACACTTTGTTTTCATGCCCTTTCTACACAAAGCCACGGGGCTGAAAAGCATACACTTCTTCATGTTAAGTCTCCATTCAACCAAGTGGATCTTGGCTAATGTTGAAACTGATAATAGATTTTTCTTGATCCTTGGCACAAATAAAGCATCTCACAATGTAAAAGAACTACCATCATTAATAGTCAAAATGATCCTACCAACTCCCATGACAAGATAAGAGGAGTTGTTGGTGCATGTCATAGTATTCCCTGTAGGGGCAGGCATGCGTGAAGTGAAGAAACTATGTTGTGGGGTAGTATGTTTGGTTGCCCCACCATCAAAGTACCAAACATCTGAGTCTACTACGGACATACATTGTTCATGAGCAAATGGGTCATAACTGTATGCAGTAGTAAATGCCCATTCTTCATTCTGCACAAGATTTACAGACTCTGTTTTGGATGTAGAGGCCTCTCCAATAACCATTCCAACCTCTTTCTTCCTTGCCTCTTTAGCATCCAGTGTTGGACAACTCTTTATGACATGATCATTTCCTTTACAATATTTTGCAAAGTAATTTCTGCTTTTCTATTTTCTTCTTATCTCTGTCATTCTTCTTTGATTATATAGAATTAACAGATTTCTTCTTACTAGTAGAAGATCTCCATTTACCTTTGCCCTTCTCACTAGCCAGGAAATCTTGATATGCAATACACATAATGGACCTGTTTTGCCTAGATTGATCTTCCTGCAATAGAATAGAAACTAACTCCTCAAATATTAAGTCATTTCGGTTTTCTTTCATTATCAAACAAAGAGTAGAAGCAAAACTTTGATATGAATCAAGAAGACCATTCACAATAGTCTACACAAGTGAACTGTCAGGCAAGACTTCATCAGTAGAAATCAGTTGCTCCTTCAAATCTTTGATCTTTGTCAGAAAATTATCCATGGAATATCCTTCTTTCATGTGCTCACTCTCCAAATATTTTTGGAGGTAAGCAACAAGAGCCTCATTCCTTGCCTGGCATAAAGTGGTAAGTGTATCCCAAGCATCCTTTGTTGTTCTGCAAGAGCGAATGTGAGGAATATTGGCACGTTTGACAGACAAGGCTATCAATGCATGTACCTGAGCATCATTGCCATCCCAACAAAGTTTCCCTATAGTAGGTGCAATAGAAACCACAACACAAATAGGAACCTGAAGAATATCAGCATCTTCAAGGCCATCTGCATCACCTTCAGCAACTATGTTTGCAGGTGTAATAGGACGTTTTTCAACACTTGATGTAGAAACATGATTGTATCTCAAAAAGTTGATGAGAAGTACCTTGTCGAGTTCAGATAAATGTGTAGCAGAATTTGAGGCGCTTATACTAGTGAATCAAAACTTGTATATATCTTTGGCATAAAAAGATGAAATTGCTTGCACAAGCACCATGATAGTGCATTTGGAGGTTGAAACAAGCATAGATTGCAATTTTGACACCACAAAGTGAAGTTGTTTTGAGCTCCTAATCACCTTGAGTATGCTCACCAATTTTCATGCGATTCTGAGACTATGACCGAAGTGGTGTCGATGCCGCCCTAGATGAAGCAACGACCTGCTTTGAAACCAATTGTTGGAGTTTGAGGTCTGCGGTAGCACACAAATAGCACGAGGAAGAAGAAGAAGCTTGGAGCACAACACACAATATTGAATGTATTACCCTGGCGGTCCTACTGTGTTCACACATATCACTACCTAAATATATCAACAATATTCATCTCCCTCTTTACATAACATCCAATTAAATGATTGAGGTAATCCCAAAAATAGGCTAGACCTTGGTTTTTCAAGTAAAAGAGGACAAAGTCAGTTGAATTACCAAGGCTATGGGCGAGGACGTAGACCTTTTAATCAATAGCATAAGGATGAAGGAGAGTATCAAAGCAAAGGTAAAGATCCCCAATGCCAATTTTAACTGGAATATGGTCATATTCGTGCTAATTGCCTAGATGATCAAGATTATGACATGAGAAAATAAGAAGCTAAACTTAAGTCTCCAATGACCAACATGGTAGTCTTAACCTTTGAGGATCCAGTATCTAGTCCCAAAGATTTTATAATAATGATTTCACGTTAGTTCCATATATCATGTTACATCACCAAGTTTATAATCAAGCAGTAGTATGGGCTCAAAAAACTCTGTTTGAATTTTTAGCAGCAAGTTCTAGTAGGCATACCCAAAATGAATCCACAAATTAGGTTACTAGATGAATAATTAATGATGATACAGTAGTTCCAAGTTAATCACCATTACATATACAAAATCGAATCATGTAGCAATTACTAATTCTTCCGAATCTAATGATCCGTAGATTAGTAATAATGTAGCATATCCTTGGAAGATATTTTTTGAATCTACAATATAGTCACCTCTTGGGGAATCATTGGAATTAGTCCATGCCTTTCGAGATACTTTATTGAAAGAAAAACAGAAGCTTAGTGCAAACAATACTGATGAAGAAGCTCAAGTCAATATGGTGGATCAAGCTCAGGATGAACCAGTAGATTATGCAGTGCCTCTCATTTCAGTATGGACTCATACTTTGACAAGAAATGATACTAACTACCAAGAAACAAGAAAAGATGCACGTCAAAAGCCATGGGAGTGGCGATGCAAATGAAGAGAGATCTTGCATTACTCATAAATCCTTATTTATACAATGTTAATGGTCTTAAAGGCTCTTTCCATTCAACCTTTAACTCACCTTTCAATCCAACCTTACAAATATAAACTTTAGAATAGCCCAAAGGGTAGCAAGATACAAAGTCTAACAGTCTTCATGATGTTGGAGATGCATTTGATGCTATTCTCTATGAGCAGGCTATTGGATGCTTGATTTACTTATGCATTACTCGGCTAGATATTCAGTTTGTTGTCTCATAGATGAACAGGTTTATGCATTGTCAGGTGTCAAGCATTGGCAAGCAGTTAAGCGCATCTTTCGCTACTTGAGTGGTACCCGACTACTTGGATTGTTTTATCCCAAGGGGAGATCACTACCGCCAGATTTACATTCATTTTTTTATTCTGATTGGGTTGGTTGCTATGACACTCGTGTGTCCTTTTGTGGTTTTTGCTGCATGCTTGGTAGCTCATGCATATCTTGGTTGAGCAAGAAGCAACTTACTGGGGCCACTTCTAATTGTGACGTTGAGCATAGGGCAGCTTTCATAGTGACTGTTGAGTATGTATGGCTAAGATGCCGTATGGTTGCTTTGGGTGTTGGTCAGTCTTCTGCCACCACCATCTTCAATGATAGCCAGAGCACATTGGCAGTTGCGAGGGACCCTGTGTTTGATGCTTGCACTAAGCACATTGAGGTGCACTATCATTATGTCAGGGAGTGGTTCTCTGCTGGAGAGATCAGCTTGGCATATGTGCCCACTTAGGAGAACATTCAGACCTTTTCACAAAGGTTGTGCCGAGGGAGAGGTTTGAAGCTTTCCGCAAATCTTGAGTCACTTCACATTCCATTTACAATGTTGACCTTCTTGATTATTTAAAGAAGAAAGCAGAGAGCACTATTGCATCAAAATATTTTTCACTTCTGATTGACTCTCAAAGGCAAATGTGGTGCACTTAAAATGAAAATAAGTGCAATCTATTACCATTCCAAATGGGCTTTGCAATATTATTGCATTGTCAATACAAAGATTTGGCTAATGTAGATGGAGAAGTGATATATGAGTGAGAGGATGAAAACATCCATGATTCACTAGAGGCTCTATTCAATAGACAAGATGTGGGAGTTGAAGAGAGCTTTTCTCCCACTAGAGAGGAGAATTAGACCATAACAGCTATTTAAAGGGATATGCATACAAAGAATACATAGGAAATGGCTTGGATTAATCCATCTATTGCATTACCAGTTTTCCTAGATTTTGAAATCAAACGGAATGCATATTTTTTGCCTTGGTGATATTCAAAGATTATACAACATCCGAGGAAACTATGCACTTCCAATAATTGCACACAATGCATAGGCAGATGAAGGAATCATACTTGATGATGAAGAGGAGCATCTAGCCCTAGAAGAGAATTTTTTCATGCAAGACAATGCTTGAGTCTATGGTTGAATAGGATGAGGAAAAACTTTGAAATAGGAAGAATACCAAGTGAACAAGAATTTAGGAATTTGTAAAGAGAGATTGGATATGTCAAGCTTCTGGATAGTACGAAGCATTTCTTGAAGGATCGGCAAGAGGATACAAAAGCTAGTAGTGTAAAACGTATGAAGGAAAAGACTTCTCCCTATGACAAGAGGGTGGAGTTAATAGAATTTTGCACTCTGTATTCTTTGATTTGAAATTCATTATTACCCTGGGTTCTAGTTGAATATGACTGGTAGCTATGACTTGATTATGCATATTATATCTACATTGATATGTACTATTAGTAATTAAATTACAAATGGCACAATACATCGGATTTAATGCACAATTAGCCGCTACATGGCCCGAATTCCTACATTTTATACAATATAACGGGCTTTATAGATAAAAAACTACCAATGTTTTTGTGTTTACCTGGTGTATGGCATCTTGAGAATGTTTCCAAATAGGATTGGTAGCCTTTAGATTCTGTTCTAATTGCTCTGTAGCATCTAATGATCTGATCCAACATTCGAGTACCATCTAAAGCAAAAAGGTAGATTTTTCTTTTTTAGTAACAAAGTCAATCCATCCATAAACTAGAGATGTACCACATCTTTGGGAGGGCACTCCACTTCCAAAATTTGTTGCAAAGTACTTCCAAACAGGAAAGCATATTCCAGCACTCCGAGTCAGTTGTTGCACCATATACTACAAGGTGATAAACAACAGATCTATGGTTTTAGCTTTTCAAAATTGGCTTAGAAATGAATTTTAGAGCATTATACGTAGCAAAATGATTGGGTGTAAATCTTGTTAACCAGTGAAGAGCTTCTCCTCCAAGGGTAGCCAGAAACACTTGACATTTTCTTACATTATCCAGCTTTCCTTCTACCAATTCATACTGTGTATTAAAAAGACAAACATGCACTCCAGGGCATCATCAATTTTCCTGCTAAACTGATTGAACTACATTCCACTAATTCAATGCATTGGGATTTCCACACGAATCAATCCCATTAATCCGATTAAACTGAATTCCACTAATTCAATGCATAGGGATTTCCATACAAATTAGAACTTGTCAGTTCTTCCACTCTTCTTCAATAGGGATCCACGGAATGTCGTCTTCTTCTTCAAACTTTATGCCTTCCTAGGACTCTGTCTCGAATACTATGCCGAACTGCCTTCGTAGTACAGTTTGCTTTTCTTCAAGCTGCTTTATCCAAAACCAATCCAAGAGGCCTAGATTCACACCTAAATGCCAAGGTCATCTATCTTGTTCCCTATCTGATTCCTCTTTGGCCCACTATCCTACATCATCTGCTTGCAACTTTGTTGCTTCGAAAGCCGCCTTCAACTCCAATAGTTGTGTCAACAACCGTACGATATTACCCCTTTATCCACTTAGGCAAGCAATTGTTCTGTGACAAGGGTGCTAACTCGAACCTTCTCCTCCAACAATATTCGCATGTTGCGGTTCAGATGATCTTGCCACTCCAAGCATTTCTTGTAATTCTCGATACTTGGAAGACCACTTACCCAATTGTGTTGGCATACTCCCTCTCCATGGCCAGGAATGCTTCCGTTCGTCTCTTTACTGCACCAATTATGACTTCATCTCACGAATGTTGTTGATGATACGCATCCCATCATGACCGCCAAATGTTTGGCGATGTTCCCTTTTCAACATATTGGGGCTCAAGGAAATTGGATTACCAAGATGAATTCCAATGCGTTTCTATTCTGAGAATATCATGTTAAAATGCATTCCTTGAACATAGATAATTTTCAAATACATAGCATAGAGAATACAATAAAAGAAAATTTTATGCATTATAGTGATTGCAAGAATACAAAAGATACAAAGTTACTTCCAAGTTTCTGCTTTCTCTGTATATCTCTAGTTCCTTCCTAATACTTTTGCCTCTCCTAGAGAATACGAGATTGTATCACTTTAACCTCCCTGATCGGTTACAACTCTGAATGATAGTTAACATTCCTAGGGAGTTCTAGGGACATTTACAACTACAATTTACAAATTCAGATAATTACAAAATTCAGATAGTCATACCAATGGTGGAGCAACCTAACAAAACTATAAATGGGTCAACTCTGAATGATAGTTACCATTCATAGGGAGTTCTAGGGACATTTACAACTACAATTTACAAATTCAGATAATTACAAAATTCAGATAGTCGTACCAATGGTGGAGCAACCTAACAAAACTATAAATGGATCAACTCTGAATGATAGTTACCATTCCTAGGGATAACTAGGGACATTTACAACTATAATTTACAAATTCAGATAATTACAAAATTCAGATAGTCGTACCACTGGTGGAGCAACCTAACAAAACTATAACACCCATTTAACTTCGGCAAACCTTCCAAAAGAAGGTTCATCTCTAGAGATATCCCTCATACTCACTAGGTAGAAGGATTAGGAATGGTGAAAGATCTCGCACCTTCCAGGACTAGCAAGGTGTTTGTCTCTAGAGATATCCCTCATACTCACTAGGTAGAAGGATTAGGAATGGTAAAAGCTCTTGTACCTTTAAGCACCACAAAGTGTTTTTCGTGGAAAAAAGACAGTATATCCCTCATTAAAGGGAACGAAAAGGTTATATCAGCCTTCCATGTACGATTCTCTCTAATCCTGTATCATTTTCCTTCCCTCATTAAAAAAGTACCAGTCTATAGGAAGCAAAATTATTAAGCAGGAATGAATTTTAGACTACCAAAGCGATACAGTCAACCTTCTCATACATTGTTTTGCATCCGTCTTCAGGGGGAAAGAACAAGATACATAAGTTTTTCAAGTCATTCAAACACGAATAACAAAATAAATTCAAAATAAATTCATATCTTCGCTAGCATTGTCCAGATCTAAAATACAAGGAAATGTTGTACATTAGACTAATCCCTTTAATCTGCACTTCAGAAAATACGAACTAGGACGTCCTGATTTTTATCAATACAAACAGTTAAATCATCTCTTGCATTTCTCGTGTGCGCTAATTTGAAGTACATGACCATGTTCATCATTGAATTGTAGACCGGCAGATATATTAATCCAATAGATAATACAATTACAGTATACAGATGATCACAACCTTTATTGTAAATGTTGCTCTAGCACAATGGTGAGAACCACGTTAAGAAGCTCCACCTCCTTAATGTCAATCCGCGGAAGAGATAGGAGTGATATGAAGATCGTGAATGTGAGATGAAGTGAGAGTGAAGGTGAGAAGCATAGAAATGCACACACACATACACACACACTACGAAGAGACAAGCAAGACACAATGGAAGGTGGGAAATTAGCTCTAATACTCAAGAACACTATTACAAGCTCAAAAGAACTCTAAGCTCACACTAGCCAACACTAACCACCTCAAAAATGAGCTCTCTAGCTCTTTTTATAGTTTCTAGACTAGTTTTGACCGGTTTCACATCTAGTGACCGGCCTAGTTAAAAATTAGGTTATGGATGCTATTTGGAAGGGTAAACGGTGTCTAAAAATAACGAAAATTGGTACACTTGTTCTACCTAAGCTCCTCAAGCTCGAGGACTCCTCGGCTTGCACAAAATGGAGCTATGGATTACAAAATGGGGTTTTCTATGTTACATATGTTACAATAGTGATCAAAATCACTGTTGGAGGTTTTTGAAAAGTATTTTTAGACCATGATTCTTTGAAAAAAGATTCCACTGGCTCACTGCTCCGTCGTTACATGCTTCCGCGTCGTCTGTGCCTCTGGCTACTTCCAACACCCCCCTCCCTCTCGCTTCTGTCGTCCCTGACAGAACCTTGTTGTGAGGTCTGCCGGATATAGTTCTGTAGGAGGTCTTGAGCGAGGGTGTGCTTGGAGATACGAATGCCTCGGGCCAGATCTGCCTCGAGTTTCTCCCAGTCGATTGGTTGCCGTTCTTCCGGTGGCAGGAGCTGATAGTGTGTGGAATAGACCATTCGTTCACAGGCAAATAATTGTAATAAATGTGTAGGCCTGCTTATGAATACCTCTAAATGGTATTCCCAGAAGCCGGTTGTGAACATCTCTTCAAACGTCTGCTTGTAGCACGCCGGTAGGTACTTTATTCTGCAGTGCCAGGCATAACACACCCATAGCGATGGCATTGTACTCATATCATATACCAGATCGAAATTGCCATGCTCAAAGCCCGGGGTGTTGACATGGGGTGCCTTGACGCGTCGGAAGACTTTAAAAATCATTTGCATCATGTCAAAGATTTTGACAGTCATATGCGCCGCTATATCATCCATATGCTTTAATCTAGGGAGCCAGTGGCTAATTGTAGCCATCATGTAGCCCACAGTTGGTAACTCAATGGGTGGCTTAAAATAGGGGTAATTCAACCAGTCTTGGCACTGCTTATTGTTTTGTACCTTAATAGCAAAGGCAGTCTAGGAGCGGCGTCGTGGCACTGGTCCCCAACACGGGTTGTACTTCAAATGCAAAGGTGCCTTTACCCATGTACTCATCATCTCTGGATACTGCTGTAGTAAATCTTTTCGCCACTCTGGTTGATAGATCCTTCCTTGCTGTGCATCTAGTGGTAGATCATCCGCCTCGAATTGAGTTGCATGCGATGGTTTCTTACCTGTCTCTTTCTCAATGGCTAACTGGTATTCGGCCATTAACATGAAATACGGTTTATATTGTAGCTCATGCCCAGATATGTATCGTCGCGGGGCCAAATGAGCAAAGAATGGAGATTGTAAAATTCTTTCTTCTATCATCGCCATGGCATGTAATTGTGCCTCTACTCTTGCTGAGTGCGTTGTTCCAAGTTCCTCAATAGTCTTCATCCACGCGGGGGTCGGAAGTTCGTACGTCATCTGACCTTCGGCCGTGACGCGTCCGCCTGGGATGGGTTGTGGCTCGTATGCCTCTTCAAACGTTTCCTCCACCGGGATGGTGACCGTTTCTTCCTCAGCTGGTAGCTCTGGTGGGGAATCTGGCCTTGGTGGTGCTTCATATACTGCAATCCGTGATTCAAGGTTCGATACCTGGGCCCGTAATGCGTTGAGTTCCTCTAAGATGTCAGGAGAGGGGTCCACAGGTGCTGGTATGTCTTGGTGTGCCGGTTCTCGTAACTAGAGTAATTTGTGATCTTCTTTGAGTTTCTGTAACTCCTCGTTCATGCGGTCGTATTCATCTAGTAATCTTACATGATCGTCTAGCAGCATTTTCATCGAGTCTGAAGGAATGGCTTTGAACCTGCTAGGATTGAGTGGTTGGTCTGGGTGGTCGAGCGTTGCTTCTAAGTTTTCTCGGTTTTGATTCTGTAAGCGCTGGTTTTCTTCCTTGGCGGCTGCTAGGTGTCTTCGTAGTAAGCCCATGTTGCGTGTTAGCGTTGCATTGCGGACTGTCTGGGCTCTTAATAAGTTATCCAGGTCAGCAGTTGCTTCCTTGGTCTTTTCTTTGCTTTCTAGTTCCAATTTGTGATAGGCCTCTCGTAATTCCTGGTATCGGCTGTTCAGAGAGGCATTCTCAATAGACAATAAATTAAGCTGCGACTGTAAGTCATTGGTTGTCCTCTGCAGCTGCTGATAATTATCACCAAGAGATGTGAACTCATCTCTTACTTGCGTCATACACATGAACATCTGTCGGAATGCATTATCTACAGTGGGTGATAGTATTAATGGGGTGCTAAATGAAGATGCAGTTGGTGTAGATGCAACGGGAATGGGGAATGGGGGTGGGAAGGTGGATGATGTAGTGATTGTTGAAAATTGTGATGTGCCTAAAAATGTTTGTGCCGTGAGTGAAGTGAGTGATGGTGCAGTGGGTGGTGAGATGTCCATGTCAGTGGACGTATCTAGTGCGGTGACCGTGAATATGGGTGTGATCGTGGGTGCTCGTGCTGGTGTAAATACGGGATTTACAAAGGTTGAGGGGTAATTTACAGGGGGGCTGGCTGGAGCAGCTTGGTGGAAAGGGGAAAGAGGGGTTACAGTGGGTCGGGGAGGTGAGACGGGGGAGAAGGTTAATGGCGGTGGGAATGGGAAAAGGGGTCTTGGAGTTGTGGGGAAAGGTGGAAGAGATTGATGAAGGAATGGGTTGGATAGAAAGGTGGGTGTGGGAGGAGGTAGACTAGGGCTAATGGGTGCGGGAATTGTGGGGTTAGTGGTCGTAAAGACAATTTCTGCAACACCACCGGCGAATGAAGATGTTTGTCTGGGGGAAGGAGGGTGAAGAGGGGAGGCTGGATGGACGGGCGGTGAGAGAGGAGCGGTTGGGGTGGTCGGTACTTCAGTGACTACTGAGGTTTGTACAGCTGTAGCGCGGGGTGGGGAATCTACAAAGATGGTTTCTACAGCCAACGAACTTTCGGGGACGAGGCGTGCTTCCCTGGCTTGTTCAGAAGACTGTGCTCTTGTTGGTACACGAATGTATTCGCCGGGCTTTGAAAGTAGTCGTACCCTACGGGGGTCAAACTCTGGTAGTGGTTTTCGTTGCAAGTACCTGAGGGCTTCGTTGGAGCCTACTGATTTGACTAACTCGTGGAATCCTTTGATGTATGCGTCTTCGAATCCGCCTGTGACAAGTTCTTGTTCTATTATTGTTTGACTCTCTTCCTCTGTCAGCTTTTTGCGTGCCCAAACTTTTTCCATAGTTCTATACAGCTTCTTGATAGCTAGTGTGTAAGCTGCTGCTTCGTAAGTTTCATCTTCATGAGTACTTGTATCACCATGTGTGTCTGTTTGTTGGCCTTGGCCATCTGTCTGTTCATGCTCTTGGGATTCCTGTGTTCCCTGGCTAGCTTCGTCGTCTCCTTCGTCGTCATCGGTTGCTATTCTTTCGTCATCAGAGCTGGACACGATCTGTCCTTGTGGCTGATCCCTGGGTGTGGTAGGGTAGCTAGGCCTTTCAAATTCTTGAGAAAACAATTGTCCTTCTGAAAACTGGAACTCATTGGAGAATGCATCAGGCATCTCAAAATCAAAAGTTTGGTCCAGTGGCTCTGCTTGTCCTGCTTCTAAATGGGGTATTGGAAAAGAGAAAGCTTCCGCACCAATAGTGGTGGGAAGTTCAGCTGCTGTGGTGATAGGTTCTGTGGATGTGGCTGCTTGGGGTGCAACAGTACTGGTGGTGCCCTCCGCCGTAACTGGTCTTGATAACCGTATACGAATTGGTGGTACCGTGGGAGTGGCTGCTGTTGGTGACTGCTCTGGAGATGGTTGTGGCGAGGGTGATTCTGGGACTTGTAGGCACGGGATAGTACCTCTCATCTGCTTTCCGGCTCTGCCTTTGCTAGACTTTCTAGCCTTCCTAGTGGTGCCTTTGAATGCTTTCAGTTCCTCACTGGTCATGGCACGCTCAATTGGTAAGTCATACGCCAAGCACATATATATGATCCTGGTGAGGGCGCAGCACCCATTGATTACCTTCTTTCGCTCCCACCTATGTTGTGCCAAATAGAGCTGATCAATTATCCAGCTGGCTAGATCAACCGTTTGCGGTCCAGTACATGCTAAGTACAATCCAAACCAGATTCTCTTGTGAGGCATGGTAAAACGATCCTGAGCTGGGAAAGCAAAGTGCTGCATGCATATCCGTAATGGCTTAGAGAGCTCAGGTGTTATAGCAGAAATATCCTCCCATTTAGTTACGTCACCACGTTTCATCTGCTCTGGGACTAGCTGTTCTCTCTCCGTCGGAGTGTGTGTTCCATGTATTTTCAGAGCTGCGCGAATTAAATCTTTAGACAAATAAAACCTTCTGAATGGAGGATCATTTACCAAGGATGGTAACATGAATGTGCCGGGTAGATCCTTGTTCTCTGAAGCCGTCAAGGTGGTTACTAGGTAAAAACATCTGTAAAAATCGGGCTTAGGCAGAGGGTCGCTAAAATACTCTCTAAATCCCGCTCGTGCCCAAACGTGCGTTAGATCTTGTGTATTCTGTAATCCTTCAAATTCTCTTGAAAAGAACTGGTACTTGGCCCATGTGCGAAGATCAAATGCCAAATTGGCCTCAAATATGAAATCAGTGTCTGCTAATGGTCTTGCTAGGCCTTGAAACCAGTGAGAATTACGATGAATCTTCTTAGTATATCCTCTAGGAGGATCATCGATTGGCATGGGTCCTGGGAAACCTTGAAACTCTGGTGGTTGCATCGTAGGATAAGATTCCGCGAGTAATTCTCCAATATTGGCCATTGGTGTGCTTGGGCCAGCTTCTGATGGTCCTGCTTCGGTTTGCATGATGACTGATGAGCTAATGGAAAAGATCTGCTACAAAAGATTAACACATTAGTATGGAAATTAATTATGATCCCATTAATGTGAGACCGCAATCCCTTTCCATAACCGATGTGTAACCCGTGTAGCCAAGTGTCGTGAAGTGATTGATGCAATGATTCTTTGTAGAGCTAATGCAGGTCTCTAGACACCTACATGGTTCAGATTATGCCTACATTTCTTGATGAGCTTTTATTATGCATGATGTGGGGTTTTGGTGTGTGAATTTATACAAGGTTTGGTTGAGGGTGAATTATTACAAGGGTGGAGTTTAAATGGGGTGGGAGAATTGTTAGATAAGGGGGTACAAGAAGACGTCTGGATGCGTTTCGGTATCCATTTCCTAAGAGTCTTTGAGTGGGTGGTGGGTTTCTGCTGAGGGACAAAAAGTGGTATCGGTTTTGGTGGTATTGAGGGATGGAAAGATTTTTGAGGGGTATACATTACATGTCTAGAGGGTTGGGCTATAATACATTGCTTGGGTACCCAAATCTGCATGGGTGTGGGTCGATTGATAAGATACTTCTTGGCGATCCAAATCTGCCGAGTATTTGTACTTGGGTAAGAAGATCGAGGGGACTTTGGATACTGACTCTGCTTCTGTTGCAACTTTGTCCTGTTCTCGTCTGCAGCGTTGCCAATAGCCTGTGGTTGCCGTCCTTTTGGCACCCATATTTGTCTCGTGTCACTTGTTCTGTGATGTTGATACTGCTGCTTTCCTTGCCTTGTCTGGTGATGTCGTCGGTCTGGGTTCCTCTGTTGTGGTTGACTCGTTCGTGGTTGGGTTTGAGAGGTCCATTGGACGCTCTGCTTTGGAAAAGAAGGGAGATCCAACACTTGCGTGACCTGCCCATTAGGAAGTGATTCGTTATTTATCTTTAATCTAGGCCAGTCCGCAGCAAGTTTGGAAGGATGAGCACCGCAGGGTGTTGTGCTCATTTGGCCGCTAATGCAACCCATCTGATCGCTGATTGTGTTCATCTGCCCTAGCGGTTGGGTAGCTGCCCCTTCTAGTTTGCAGGAAGCCCCAGGGAAGATCTCCTGTCGCCCTTCTGATTGACAACTGTCCATAGCCAAGCCCGAGTGGGTTGGTGTAGACGTAACATGACTGGTCTGACCCAAGATCTTCCGGTCTTCCGTCGCATGCGTTTCATAGGGTCTAGGGTTACAAACCTCAATTAGAATGCAATTAGGGAAGTCAAGCGGTATCACTCGCTTCTGTTCTAAGGTTCTAATTTGTATGGAGCCTTGTCTAAGATTTAGGTCCACTGAGTGATCGTATAGCCAATCTTGGCCAAGGATTAGGGGTTCTATCAGGTCGTCATCATGGCACACTAGTAGCTTCGCTGTCATGGTCACATCCTTAATGAGGATAGGAAGGTCCACCTCACCCATGCAAGGGGTTTCCATGCCTCCAAGCCCTATGAGGTATGCCTCAATTGGCCGCATTTCTATTCCTGAATCCTTATAGTGGGACCATCTAATAGCACTAGTCGCAGCACCTGAGTCAATTAAAGCCTTGAGCTCTTGGCAAGGGTTGCCGTGCTCTAACCTGACTGTAATGAATGGTCTCCTGTCCACTATACTAGGATGAGTGTTTGAATTTACTTGACACATGGCCATGGGGTATCTGGGTGTAGTTTCCAGATGGTTATAATGTTCTCTCCCTAGTCCTTGTCTTCTTAACTTCATGCGTTTAATGCGTTCTATTGCTTCTGCCTGAGCTTCCGCTTGTATTCTATTTTCTTCCTCCTTACGCTTCTTTGCCAACGTGAGTCGTCTAAGCATATCCTCAATAAGAGGTTCCTGATATAGCTTGACTCTACAGCCACTAATATAATTAGGCATTATATCTCCTTCTAAAGTGGCTAATTGTACTGCTCCACTTGTTGAGAGTCTGTTAATGATCATAGGTCCATAACCTCGCTTTTCTAACTTACGTGCGTATTGCTTTAGCGTATATACTAGAACTAAATCTCCTTCTTTTAGGCCTTTATCTTTCACATGTGCATCAAAATGTGCTTTCTGTCGCTTCTTCGCTGCATATATTCCTGCTGCTGCCTTTAGCCTGGTTTCTCCTAATCGTTCCAAGTCCATTATTCTTGCGGATAATTCATGGCCGGTCCACTGATGTTCTTGTGCAACCTTAAGGGTCGGTATCAAGAAGTCCAAAGGAAGCACCGCATTCTGACCAAAACCATCTGAAAGGGAGTTGCATTGAGTACGGTCTTCTAGGCCACTCGATATGCCCAAACAGCGTGGTGTAACTGTTTGTCCCAATCTAAACGTTTGTTGTTCACGAGTTTCGTCAGTACGTTACAAAGGATCTTATTAGTGCTTTCAGCCTGACCATTGGCCTGAGGATGATATGGTGCGGATTTCTTGTGAATCACCATAAAATCCTGTAACAAATATTCAATGACTTGGTTTAGAAAGTGAGTGCCTCGATCGCTCACTAACTCTATAGGCAATCCATATCTTGTAAAGACATTTTCAAATAAGAATTTTGCAGTTGTGTGTGCATCATTCTTTTTTGTGGCTTTTGCCTCTACCCATTTCGTAAGATAATCTGTGGCAACAATAATGTATTCAGCATGTGTACTTTTTGCAGGGGGGTTAATGGGTCCTACAAAGTCTATACCCCACTTAGAAAATGCACGTCCGCCCATCATGGGTTTCAATGGCATTTCGTCTCTGCGAGTAGGAAACTGAGTTCTTTGGCACACATCACATCTCTTTACATAGGGATGAGCATCCATGTGAAGAGTGGGCTACCATAATCCTGCAAAGAGGATGGCTTTGATTATCCTATCGGGTCCAAAATGACCTCCGGCAACACCTTGGTGTGTAGTCTCTAGTATTCTCAGATAATCGCTCTCATGAATACATTGTCTTAGATATCCATCTCGTCCTCTTTTGTATAGGTTATCGCCAATAAGTGAATAATCTTGAGCTTCCTGCTCTAGACTGCATTGTCGTGCTAAAGTCATTCCTTGAGGGAATGTCTTCGTCTCAAGTATGTCACTAATTGTTCACTCCAGTCTGGTGTGAGAGACACATGATACAATGTAGCATGCTCTACTGGTGGTCTTTCACAACAAACATTGCATTCCTTACACAACCTGTAGACATCTGCTTCCATCGTAGGCCAATATACTCCTAATCTATGCAGAGTCTATAATGTTCGATGTTTTGAATGATGTTGCTTTAGTGCACCTATGTGTGCTAATTGCAACCAATTCGCATGTTCTGATTCATCTACACAACAAGCAAGAATCTTTTGATTATCCTGTTTATATATGCTTCCTGTTTATATATGCTTCCTGCCATGATTTGATATCTCTGAGATTTGGTAATCTCTCCTTCTTTGATCTTTATCTTAGGATTCTTGGGTCCGTATGTCAGAATAGGGACTATAGGTTTAGCCCATTCTGGTGCTATCTCAAGATTAAACAAGTATGCATCTGGTAGATCATCCGCTACTCCTTGAGGAGCTTCTCCTGAGGTTAATCTTGAAAGGTGGTCAGCTCTAAGATGTGTCTTTCCTTTCCTGACTACGACTTCAAAATCATATTCCATGAGTAATAGAAACCAACGTATCAGTCGTCCTGTGCTACATGGCTTATTGACTAAGTACAATAGGGCTTGATGATCTATAAAGAACTTGAATTTGTTGGCCAACAAGTAGTGCCTAAACTTCTTTACTGCGTAGATCATCCCTAATCCTTCTCGTTCCGTCGTGGTGTAATTTCTTTCTGCTGCGTTCAATTGTCTACTAGCGTAAGCTATGGGGAGATCTATGTTACCTTCATTCGTGGGTTGTGCTAACACGCATCCTATGGCATAATTGGATGCATCCACATGTACATGGAATGGCTTACTCCAATCTGGGGTTGTCAATATAGGTGCTGAGCACAAGCGTCGTTTAAGTTCATTGAATGAATTTTCACATTCATTTGTCCATTCGAAATTGGTTAAAAGAGAGTACAAAGGCTTGGCTATGATTGCATACATGTGTATGAATCTCCTATAATAACCGCAATGGCCCATAAATGCCTGTACCTCTTTCACATTAGTTGGTCTAGGTAAATCTGCAATTACCTTCACCTTTTCTTCATCCGTAGAGATTCCATTTTTTGACACAATGTGTCCTAGAATTTTGCCTTGTCTGACCATGAAAACGCACTTTTCTGGGTTCAAACAAACCTGATATTCTCGACATTTGTCAAATATTTGCCTTAACTCTGGGATATGCGTCTGTCTTACATTTGAATGTGCACATAAGTCATCGACATAAACTTCCAAACTCTTGCGTAAGAATTCCTTGAAAACATGACACATGAGTCGCTGGAAAGTGGCGGGTGCATTTGTTAAGCCAAATGGCATCACACGAAATGCAAATATGCCCCATTCAGTGGCAAATGCCGTCTTGTGTTGATCTTCTAGAGCAATGGCTACTTGATTATAGCCTGAAAATCCATCAAGAAAGCTGTAAACTTCCTTGCCCGCAACTCTTTCCAATAGATGTTCCGTGATAGGAAGAGGATAACTATCTCTAATCGGGGCGGCATTAACTTTTTTAAGGTTAATACACACACGCAGTTTTCCATTCTTCTTGGGCACTACCACAATGGGAGATACCCATTCGGTATGCTCAATTTCGTAAATGAATCCTGCTTCTATCAAGCGATCTATCTCCTCTTTAATCTTCGCAGCGTAGTTATCATTGTACGTGTACGGTTTCTGTTTTGTCGGTTTTGCATATGGAGTCATAGGGATTCTATGAGAGCATATATCTGGATCTACTCCTTTCAAATCTTTGTAACTCCACGCAAAAACATCTCTATATTTGCGCAATAGGGCAACTAGCTCTTCTTCTTCTTCAGTTGTCAAATCATGCCCTATGTATGTACATTTTTCTTCTTCTCCTTCGATAGCAACTATTATTTTCTTGGTTTTCTCTCGGTTATCATATACTTGTCCGTCATTCGCTTTTCTATTAGGCATTCGTACCATGATTCTTCTATCTTCGATTTCATATTTCTTGAAGTTCTCGGGTGCCTCAACTAAAGATTCTTCTTTTTCTGACATGGTTTCTTTCTTCTTTCTTTTCTTGCCTTCACTCTTGTTAGTCACTTCCATGGCTAACCTCACCTCATTCGTAATTTCCTCGTGTCTCTGAGTGTGAGTCTCTACCTCGAAAAAATATTCTTCCTCTGATGCAAAGGGTGGGTCCATGATAATTGGTTCTAAATCAAAATCACTTGCATCCTCAAATGCATCAGTATTAGGTTCACACTCTTCTAAAATTGCATCGCACATGATTGGCTCTATCGTGAAAACTGAGATATCATAGCCATCCTCGTCACACTGGGGTGTCCATTGTTCTTCATTGATGGCTACATCCATGGTTGCTAGGATTTCTGCCCAACCAAGGGGTTCAAACTCTTCGTCCGGGAATACTACAGGTGCGTAGGCTGGATCTTGAAGGGTTCGTGGATGTTGTTCTGCACCTAAGGTCCTGGCTTCTAACCTTTCTTCCTCTTGTTTGGCTACTTTACACATCCATAAATGAGTATCCTCATGCAACCAAGAAGGATCTGATTCTAATGAGTTCACGGATTCCGTCTCTACTGGTGTCTTATGGATGGTATTCCATTGTATTGGGGGTACATCTCGATGTGAATAGTCTTTAAGATTGACTTTGGTAGTCACCCCTAAATGTTGCAAGTACAAAGAATTAGTTCCCCAATCTTGTACAATTTGCAACTGACGCATGAAAAGTCACAAATGGCGAAAGTATGCTCAAATTCTACACCACAAGTGGTGAGAGATATGCCTTCTAGTAAGCCTAATGGTTTTTCTATGTGTCCGTCAGCCATTTGTAGCTTCATCCTGGTGGGTCTTAATGCTGGCTTACCCCAACGTTTCCATAAGGCGGTGGTAGCTATGGCTACTCCGGCTCCTGAATCTAAGATGGCTTTCATGGTGTAGCCCTGATGGGTTATCGGAAGATAAGTGTTACCTTCCTCTCCTTCGCTTACATCTCCAATCTTTTCTACGGGTATTTCTGGTACCTTATTTCGTGATCCTATTTGTGAGGGAGTAGTAGCAGGCTCGGGGAATTGATTTGCTACATGTTTCCACAGTTCTGGTTTAACCTTTAACAACTCCTCTAGAGTGAGATTACACTGTATTTTGGTATTCTTGATCACTTCCGTGTTTCTAGGGATTACTGATTCTTCATTCCTCACTATTATCGTGGGTGCTCTCATATTAATAGACTTTGCTTCCCAAGGTCCTGTGAATTGAGGTAATTCTTGTAACGAATTAGATCCAAATCCTGTGTGTTCACTCAATTGTTCTTCCTCTACATCATCGTATATAGAGGGAATGTCTTGGGGAAATTGTTCCTGCAAGTCGTCTATTTCTTGAATAGGAGGATGGGTTCCTTGTTCCTTTCTCCATTTCTCTTCTTGTATTTCTCTCAAAAATTCATGTGAATATTTATGTATGAAGACAAATTGTCTTGACTTTCTGAGTTGGGTACTTGATGTTGAAAGTTTTTCAAGCTCAAGAGTGTGGGAACATGCCCCAAATTGAACCTTCCACATCATCCACAATCAAAGGAGGCTGATTTCCACGAGTTTGAGGCATCCAATTATGCCCATAATGGAAAGAAGTTGATTAGAGAAGATTTAGCTCACCTCTTGATGTGATTGGACCTCACTTTTGACATGTATATGTTTTTGATTGGTTAAAGAGGTTAGTAGGTGGTCTTTAAAACCCCTAATGAGTTGTATTATGACTTAGAGTCGTGGAAATACGTGCCCAAGCTGCCCCCTTGCTTAAGCACACCCCCTACTAGCTGTTCTCTGCATATTTTGCAGAAATTTCACTTTTACACACTCTATCTATCTAGATGTTTTTGGCAGACCCCCCGGTCTTGTAATTGTTGTTTCTCCTTCATCCGGAATCCATTTGCAATGATTTTTGTCTTGTTGGAAAGCTTATAAGTTCTACTTTGTCTGGTATAAGTCTCAGGTTCAGTGCCTGCACATGTGCAGAGAAATGTCCAGAACAGTGTCTGTCCAGTTAGCTCATACTCTGTGAAGAGATCAAGTTATCTGTTTTGTTACAGCTGGTTGAGGCATCATCCAGTATCCAAATGGAGTGATTTTACTCTCATTTGAAAGCTCTTAAAGTCTAGTTTATGCCTGCAAAATTTCATTTTCATTCTCTGCATATACTCAGAGAAACTCAGAAAATACAGAACCTATGTCTGAAAAAATTTCAGGATCCTAGGAGGGTTCATTTGCTTTTGTTGTGCACATAGGAGTGTTTATCCTCCAACAGTGGTATCAGAGCTATAAGTGGAGTATCAAAGAGAGAAGAAGGAGCTACTGAAGTGAAGTGAAGACTTCATCAAATTTTGAAGGAAGGAAGCAAAGAACGGGCACGTCAACAACAAGGGGAAGCAAATACATCATCAAATCAAAGACGAAGCTTCATCAAGAGGAGTAGCTCTATTTTTTGAGGTAAAAGCCATCCTTTTCAACTTCATTGCATCAAGGGGGAGGTTCAAAAGAGTTAGGAGGCACCATGGCTGATCTCAATGCTCAGATTGAGAAGCTCGAAAAAGGAAACTACCAACCGTGGCGATTTAGAATAAGCAATTTTTTGATGGGGAAAGGTTTGTGGGGACTTGTGAGTGGTGGAGAGCCAAAACCCTACATAGATGAGGTAAATCCAACCAATGACCAGAGAAGAGCAGTAAGAGAGTGGGATGAAAGGGACAAAAGGGTCATTTTCATTTTATCTCAGCATATTAGCAACTCTATGGTAGGGCATATTCAAGATTTGGATACATCGAAGAAGGTGTGGGAGTGCTTGGAGAGATTGTACTCAACCTCCACAAAAGCTAGAAAAATTCAGCTCAAGAATGAGCTAAATAATCTTAGGAAAAGCCCCTCTCAAGGTGCTAATGATTACATATTAAAGGTTAAAGAGCTTGCAGATGCACTAGGGTCAATCGGTTGTGCCCTAGATGATGACGATCTTGTCGCCCACACCCTAAATGGACTTAGGGATGATGAAAAATGGAGGGCTTTCACAACTTCAGTGTATGTAAGGGACTCTCTTCCTGATTTTGATCAACTAATCACTCTCATGGTGACAGAGGAGATGAACCTTGGTGGTCATAATGCCAAGGATAGCCAAGGGCAATTGTTGTATGCAGGTAGAGGAAGAGGAAGACACAACCGAGGTGCTACAAGAGGAAGAGGAAGATATCAAAGCAACCAAGGAGGTCAAGGACAACAAGAAAATGCAGGTCAAAGAGGTGGAAGAGCCACAAATAGAGGAAGAGGTGCAAGATTTGGTGGAAGAGGACAAGCCACTTCAAATGGATGCTTTGTATGCGGTAAGCCCGGTCATTTTGCAAATGAATGCTATCATAGAGCTCAAAGACAAGGGAATCAAAGCAACAACAACAATTATAGAGGGCAAGGTAATTATGCAAACACATCATCCAGCCAAGGGAATGATTATTTACTTGCCATGAGGTATGGTGAAGATACAACTCAAGCTAGTGAAGATGTATGGTATGTAGACAGTGGATGTAGCAATCATATGTCATGTCGAAAGGATCTTTTTAGTAATTTGCAGGTCCCAAAGCATCAAGGGCATGTGGAAACAGGTGATAACTCAGAGCATACCATTCAACATGTGGGAGATATCAGTTTGGAAGGAAATCAAAGAGCAAAGTGCTTATCAGAGGTATTACATGTCCCTACTATTACCAAAAACTTGATTTCGGTAGGCCAAATGGTAGAAAAAGGCTATCAAGTTAGGTTCAATGAAAGAGGATGTTTTGTTGAGGATCCAAGGGCAGGTTTCAAGCTCATAGCAAAAGGAAAAAAGCAAGGGAGAATGTTCACAATGGACATAAATCAGCCACATCATTCAATGTATGCTCAATGAAATGAATATGCCGCATTGTTATTGGGGAGAGGCTACATATACAGCCACATACATCATGAATAGATGTCCTACATCAGGTATACATCATCTAACCCCTGAGGAAGCATGGAGTGGAAGAAAACCTTGCATTTCACATCTTAGAATCTTTGGTTGTATATGCTATGTACATGTACCTCAAGAGTTGAGGTCAAAGTTAGATGCCAAATCTGAAAGGTGTATTTTTTTGGGATATTCTATGGAACAAAAGGGGTATAAATGCTATAATCCCATCACCAAGGAGCTGAAGGTAAGTAGGGATGTTGTCTTTGATGAGTTGAAGCCTTGGTATGCATGCACAAGTCCATTGCAGGTTGAAGACATAGGTGAGACAGATTTAAAGAATGATGATAGAGTTCAAGAAAGCATGGATTTGAGTGGTCCAAGCAACTCATGCAACACAAGGACACCCTCACCATGGAGTGGAAGGCTTAGGGAAAGAGAGACCAGCTCTGAAGAAAGCAAAGTCAAAGGCAAAGAGAAGATTTCAATTGAAGAAGGAAGCTATGTGGACGAGAGCATGTTGGAAGATGAAGAGATAGAAGAAATTCAAACTCCAGGAGTGGCAAAACAAAGAAAGAAGATGGCAACCACACCCAAAGGAAGTGAAAGAAGGTCTTCAAGAGTAAGATATCCAGTACAAAGGTTAACATATGATAATTTCATTGCAAAGCATTATGCATACATGACTCAGGTAATCAAGGACAAGGAACCAACTAGTTATGAAGAAGCTAAGGATTGCAAGGAATGGCAAGAGGCAATGAAGGAAGAGCTCAAAGCACTTGATGAGAACCATACTTGGAGCTTGGTACCAGCTCAAGAAGGCATGAAGGTGATAGGTAATAAGTGGGTTTACAAAATTAAAAGAAATTCAGATGGTTCCATTGCTAGGTACAAAGCAAGGTTGGTGGCGAAAGGCTTCTCCCAAAGCTACGGGATAGATTATGATGAAACTTTCAGCCCCGTAGCCAAGATGCCAACAATTAGGACTTTGATTGCAGTGGCCACATCAAGGAAATGGAGCTTATATCAGTTGGATGTGAAGAATGCCTTCCTCAATGGAGAGCTTGAAGAAGTAGTCTACATGAGCCAACCTCAAGGATTTGCTAGTATGAGGTACCCAAATCATGTTTGCAAGCTAAGGAAAGCATTATATGGACTAAAGCAAGCCCCAAGGGCCTGGAATCAGAGGTTAGTGGATTATTTATCAAGTTGTGGATACAAAGAAAGTGTTGCAGATCCATCACTTTACATGAAGAAGCAAGGAGACAAGATGGTATACATATGCATCTATGTGGACGATTTGATCATCACAGGAAGTGATATTGCAGGTATTAAAGATATCAAATCAAAGCTAGGGAAGGAGTTCAAGATATCTGATCTTGGAACACTAAAGTACTTCTTGGGAATAGAGGTAATCTATGCACACAATGGCATCTTCTTGATTCAAAGAAAATACTTGTTGGATGTGCTATACAGGTTTGGTATGAGTGGTTGTAAGCCACTTTCTCAGCCCATGGAGCCCAATACAAAGTTGGTTGCAGGTCAAGGAGAGGCTATACAAGATATTACACTATATAGAAGCATAATTGGTTCATTAATTTATGCTACATTCACTAGACCTGATCTTGCATATGTAGTAGGTGTTCTCTCTCAATTTTTGCATGCACCTACTCATGATCATCTTATGGCGGCAAGAAAGGTGCTTCGTTACATCAAGCACACCATCAACCAAGGTCTATTTTACTCATATGATGCTGATCTAAGTGTCAAAGGATATAGTGATGCTGATTGGGCAGGTAGCAAGGATGATCGAAGGAGTACATCGGGTTATGTTTTCATGATAGGTACAAAAGTGATCTCTTGGAGCTCTAAGAAGCAACCCACTGTTGCTCTTTCATCCACAGAGGCTGAGTACAGAGGTTTAGCATTGGCTACATGTGAGCTATTATGGCTTAAGAAGCTACTTAAGGACTTGGAAGTGGAAGTGCAGGAGTTTCCTCTTTATGGAGACAACATTTCAAGCATCTATCTAGCTAACAATCCCATGTTTCATGCAAGGAGCAAGCACATAGAGGTTCATTACCACTTCGTTAGAGAAAAGGTGATGGCAAAAGAGCTAGATATAAGGTATGTGAACACTAAAATGCAGGTTGCAGACATGATGGCAAAGTTTCTTGAAGGTACAAAGCTTGGAGGATTCAAGGAAGCTATCAACATAAGAGACATAGGTTGAAGCAACAAAGGAAAAGACTTGAGCTTGAGGGGGAGTGTTGAAAGTTTTTCAAGCTCAAGAGTGTGGGAACATGCCCCAAATTGAACCTTCCACATCATCCACAATCAAAGGAGGCTGATTTCCACGAGTTTGAGGCATCCAATTATGCCCATAATGGAAAGAAGTTGATTAGAGAAGATTTAGCTCACCTCTTGATGTGATTGGACCTCACTTTTGACATGTATATGTTTTTGATTGGTTAAAGAGGTTAGTAGGTGGTCTTTAAAACCCCTAATGAGTTGTATTATGACTTAGAGTCGTGGAAATACGTGCCCAAGCTGCCCCCTTGCTTAAGCACACCCCCTACTAGCTGTTCTCTGCATATTTTGCAGAAATTTCACTTTTACACACTCTATCTATCTAGATGTTTTTGGCAGACCCCCCGGTCTTGTAATTGTTGTTTCTCCTTCATCCGGAATCCATTTGCAATGATTTTTGTCTTGTTGGAAAGCTTATAAGTTCTACTTTGTCTGGTATAAGTCTCAGGTTCAGTGCCTGCACATGTGCAGAGAAATGTCCAGAACAGTGTCTGTCCAGTTAGCTCATACTCTGTGAAGAGATCAAGTTATCTGTTTTGTTACAGCTGGTTGAGGCATCATCCAGTATCCAAATGGAGTGATTTTACTCTCATTTGAAAGCTCTTAAAGTCTAGTTTATGCCTGCAAAATTTCATTTTCATTCTCTGCATATACTCAGAGAAACTCAGAAAATACAGAACCTATGTCTGAAAAAATTTCAGGATCCTAGGAGGGTTCATTTGCTTTTGTTGTGCACATAGGAGTGTTTATCCTCCAACACTTGAGACAGGGATGGCGCATTCCTTTCCTGTGTCTCTGGGACAATAGGGTTCCTAGGCTGATCCTTTTTCTCTTTGCTTTCAATCAAATATTCTAGCCTCTCCATTAGTCCTTGAAAATGCAATTCCGATTTTGCCATGTTATTCCAATTGAGATATCTAGAGGCTTCAAACAAGGCTTGTGCTAGTTCTACCATCTTCATGCAAAGTTTAGTTCTCTCAATTTCTAGATCAGCTCGAGGGTAGTTTTTGCTCATTTTAGCTATACCTGAGGTCCCTCTTTTAATCTAGCCTGATATGCACGAAACATCATGTCTAGATTTTTTGGTATGGGTTCCGCTAAAACTGATTCAATTCCTGTGAAGTCAATTCTTGGATTTTGGCTCTAGATTCCTTCAAACTTCCTTCCAACTCACTTATCTTTTTACTCCATTTTCTCTTTATCCTTTCTCTAGAATCTCTCCAAGATTTTGTCTTTTTACTGCTAGATTCTGCAACTTCACTACTTCCAGCTACTTTCCCTTGATTAAGTTGTTGGTTCTGTAAGAGCGCCTGGGCTCTTGTGATAGCTTGGATAGGCACGTATGTAGGGTTGGATCCATCTGCGTTATTTACAATACCTATCACGTTGATCGGTGTCACATTCGAAGCATTAACAGGGTTCTTAGGACAATCTTTGATTATGTGCTCCTTGCCACAATCAGCACAAAAGCCTTGGATGTTATAGTACTGTGATTGTCCTGCTATCGGGGGATGTGGACAATCCTTTATGAAATGATCTCCTTGGCACCTAAAGCATGGTCCTCTAGGGCCCTGCGGTCTTTGTTGTCTTAATTGGGGCCGTGGATTTGGGTTGGTGTACATCACATTAGCATAGTCGGGCTCCCAACTACGTTCCACTGGTGGACTATCATAATGATGTGTCTCCACATGTTCTGGTGACTCTGTGTAATATGCGGGTGGACTATCTACATGCGTAGAGTCAAAACTATTTGAGTGTGGGTCGCTCTCTGTGATCAAAGGTGAAGAAGGCACTAAGGCCCTACTTAGATTCTCTTCTGCAGCAGCGTATTTGACTGAGATGACATTCGCTGGTGGGGGTGGCTGCTGAGCTAAGACAGGTTGGGGTCTCTGTTGGGCCTGGTATGGGTAGTTCTGAGGAGGCCTATAGTAATAAGGCTGAGCATTGTATTGGCCTTGATACCTACCTGGCTGTGCGTATGCTTGCGGGTAGTTCTGTCTCACGGTTTGTTTGTTGTATGGGCAGTCCTGAGCCGTATGATTCGTGTATCTTCTTTCAATTGTACAGTATTGGCCACTAGGGTTGGCTTGTGGTTTTGTTGCATTGGGACACACATTTGCCATATGATCACCACGACAGGTGTAACAACGCTTGTTCATTAGCACCCTAGGTTTACTAGAAACTCCTAGTTTTTGGGCCACTTTTTCTGCAAGGTCTTCTATTGAGCTAGACAATTTTGTGGATGCTAGAGATGAACAGTCTGAGTCCTTATAGACCTTTGAGAGTTCCAGCTCGTCTCCTAAGTTGTCCTCAATGTCTATACAAATTCTTACACATTGTTCTAGCGTTCTGGCTTCTTTTAGGTACACATAGGAGCGTAGTTTAGAGCTCAACAAGCCATCTAAAAACAATGACACTTGCTTAGCTTGTGAGGATAGCTCTTGCATTGGACATCGTTCAACATATTGTCTAAACCTACGTCCTGCCAGTCTTACTGTTTCTTGAGGGGTCTGTTTAAAGCTATGAATCAACAAAGACGTGTCATGTCTAATCCCACTTTTAGAGAATTCAGTGATGAATGACTCTAAAAAGTGATGGATGTCTCTAAATTGCCTTTGTTGCAATGGTTGGAACCAAGTTAAAGCGGTATTCTTTAACCTTAGCCCAAATGCGTTGTATTGCGTGAACATGTCTTCAACTTGTTCGACTCTTAGTACTTGCTTGAATTCTGCGACGTGGTCATAGGGATCTCCTGTCCCATCAAAGTAATTCTTCATGGATTTCACTAATTGAGTGGGTCTCAATATTCTTGCGTGTTCACGTGGTCTAGGTAGAGGAAAATCATCTCTACAACCTGGTATTCCATGATCTCTTTGTCTATCTGCTCTATTAGTGTCCGTGGTTGTTCTATCTCTCCCCATGGGATGATTAAAGCTTACTTCCGGTCTCTCTTTATTTCCCTCTCTTTGATTTCCATGGGCTGAGGATGTTCCTGCCCCTTGTTGACTTGTATTCATGTTCATCCTAGATGGAGGGAATACCAATTCACCTCTCCATGTGTATGTGTTTTTAGCGCGATCAGGCACCACAAAGACTCTTTCTGAAGTCTCATCCAGGTATACAACCTTTCCAGGTGTATCCGGGTCCTTGAACTCGTATATCGCGATGATTCCTACCTCACTAAGTATTTCGGTCTTGTATCTCCAAAAGGCTTCATCAGTTTCTTTATTTACAAACAACTCTATGCTTCTGTTGTCCTGAGGGATCCATTCCGGGATTAGTACTCGTGTCAGTACAGATTTCCCTCTAGGTGTTCTAGGCTCTTCTAATGGTTCTTTTCCTTGAGATTTTGCTTCCGTCTCTGGTTCACGCCAAACTCGTTGGTATTGTTTGGCTGCATACTTAAGATGTACATCATTCCTTCTTTGTCTATGTACGCGTCTCTCGAATTTCACCACTGGACGTTCCAATCCAATGGGTTGATCGGGGTTGTGCATTTGCACCACTTGCCTTCGCAAACCATCCTCATAGATGCGAGCACCTAATCGGTTGGTTCGGAGAAACTCTAGTTGTGTTCTATAGGGTCCTTCTGGTTTTTCTAAATAGGCTACATTAGACCCTCCTTCTGGTCTTTCCCTGCTAAATGCCATTTCTGAATCACTAGTATCTGAGCTCTCGTAGGGATAACTAGTGTTCAATTGTTGAGCCCACGATCGTGCAGTAGTTCTTACACTTGCCTCTGATGATCTAAGGCTTTGCCGGTCTGACTTACCTAAATGTTTGCCCGATCTAAGGTTCATTAATTTTCTTTCTTGCACACTCAGTACACGCTCAGATCGTCAATGATTCTTTGTTATTACTTTCTTGATTCTTTTTAAATTTCTTTAGATTCTTGTCTTAATGTATGCGTCAGGAATTCGACTTTCCGTGGTACTTTGAGTTCTCGTTCCGTCAGACTTATGTTCTTTCCTTTAGATTTTCGTGTCACACACCTTTACTTTAGTCTTGAACTTGATAAATTTAATTCTCTTGAACTTGAGGCGTTCCTATCGTCTTTAATCCACAATACTACCGTTTATCCTAGGCTACGAATTGACTGAGGGGGTTGAGTAATCTTCCAACCTCGAGTCAGCTTTTCTGGTTGCTCTGATGCCCAAGAAGCCGCGCTTCCCAAGCTTTATGCCCTTCACTGACTTGCCTTGGTTGCCTTCGATTGCCCTTGCTAGACCTTTTTGCAGCCTTCCTGATGCACTGGAGTACTGTTCCTGCAAGAAAACTCAAGAAAGCAAAAGTACACACAAGCACAAAAGCTCTCTCTCACTCTCTCGCATGCACAAATGAGGGGAAATGAGGAGAATGGGTGGATATGGTGAATTTTCTGATTTTTTTTTTGGAGATGAAGATGATGATGCGGTGATGAAGATGGAGTGTGGGGGAGGTGAAAAACACTAAAAACTAAGTAAAAACAACAACAAAAACTGAAATTTTTACCTTCCAACGCCACTTCTTGCTATACTCTTACCATCACACATTCGTCCTAGATTCGATCCCCGGCAACGGCGCCAAATTTGGTGTTGCTCTAGCACAATGGTGAGAACCACGTTAAGAAGCTCCACCTCCTTAATGTCAATCCGCGGAAGAGATAGGAGTGATATGAAGATCGTGAATGTGAGATGAAGTGAGAGTGAAGGTGAGAAGCATAGAAATGCACACACACATACACACACACTACGAAGAGAAGCAAGACACAATGGAAGGTGGGAAATTAGCTCTAATACTCAAGAACACTATTACAAGCTCAAAAGAACTCTAAGCTCACACTAGCCAACACTAACCACCTCAAAAATGAGCTCTCTAGCTCTTTTTATAGTTTCTAGACTAGTTTTGACCGGTTTCACATCTAGTGACCGGCCTAGTTAAAAATTAGGTTCTGGATGCTATTTGGAAGGGTAAACGTGTCTAAAAATAACAAAAATTGGTACACTCGTTCTACCTAAGCTCCTCAAGCTCGAGGACTCCTCGGCTTGCACAAAATGGAGCTATGGATTACAAAATGGGGTTTTCTATGTTACATATGTTACAATAGTGATCAAAATCACTGTTGGAGGTTTTTGAAAAGTATTTTTAGAACATGATTCTTTGAAAAAAGATTCCACTGGCTCACTGCTCCGTCGTTACATGCTTCCGCTGTCGGGATGAAATCCCGCAGGGAGTGTGCATGATTTTATTTAAAAGTTCATTGTTTTGTGAGTTTTTGTGTGATGTTTTGATCGAGAGAGTGGTATATTTTGTACATATTTAGGCCGAATTGATTGATTGTGTGATGCAGAAATAAGTTTGAGATGTATGTTAGACGTGTGTGTAAAAATAACTGACATTAGAAACACGAAAACCCTAGTTTTGACCCTCAGAACTCCCTGAAAATGTGAGTTTACCCCCCTGAAAACCGGACTTGAACCCTTGGAAATCCTTGGAGTTTAGGCCGAAACTGTAAATAAAACCTTGAATCGGTGAGTTTAAGATAATTGTGAGCAAATCCTTGCTTTTCCCGATCAAAAACTTTAGGTTGGACCCTTGGAAATGGCGGTTTCTGTAGGCCAAACCTTAAAAACCCATTAAACTGTGAACATCCAGTGTGAAATGGAAACCTTAGTCTAGGGAAAAATTAAAAGACTGCCAAAAATAGAAAGTTAATTGAGGAGGTGGGAATGTTCTAGAAGCGAGTCCAAGGGGGGGCCTATAAATAAGTGCTAATTCATTTGTTTCTTCCCTAACCCTGTGGATCTCCTTGTGGATCGTCTCCTCCAGGTTTATGCGGGTTTTGATCATCTGAAGTAAAGAGACGGAAGGCCATTGCGGAGGATACTTGAAGAAAAGAACGGACCGAAGTAAAGTTGGAAGAAAAGCTTGGACTGCGAAGACCGAAGCTGGATCCCGTAGGCGATTTCTCGCACTGTAGCGAGGGATCTAGAGTAGACACTAGCCGGCCCGCACTGTAGCGGCGGCGTTTATATTGTATCATCGCACCGCACTGTAGCGGTTTTATTGTACCATCGGCCCGCACTGTAGCGGCCTATTTTTGTATCATTCATTTTATTGGAGGCTTCAGTTCCGTTTTCGATTGTATCTTCGAGCTTGATCTACATCACGTGTTTCACTGCGGTATACACGTCTCTCTTTCCGACGCCCACAGTCCCACGTCTCGACACTTCCGAGGGGCAAGGGACCCTACGAGGATCGCGCACGCTCCGGAGAGCAGAGGCGAGGCGCCCAGCGCGCAGACGCCGCTCGCAGGACAGCGGGAACGGCGCACCAGAGCGGGGCCTGATCCAACCCCAGCCGCCGGCTTCCCGCCACGACCTCCTTCTTCCCGACACCGCGTCGTCTGTGCCTCTGGCTGCTTCCAACAGTAAACTTAGTCATTAACTAGCACACACTGCAGACGGTGATACAAACTTTTCAGATAATATGATTGTGAGTCTAGGGTGTTTCATGTAGTCTTAAACGCGTTTGAACTCTTCAGGCTAATATGATTCAATCATTCTAAGTAACATCATCAGTTGCTATGTATGTTACTTAGAATGATTCAATCATTCTAGGTATAACATACAAGCAACTGATCTCCGCATTTTAAGAGCCATAATCCTTCCTACTTGTTGTAGACACAAGTTGGCACAACACTTGCCGCAAGCAGTTCTCAATCGAAACTCAAATCTTTTGCTTTAATGCCAAACGCAAATAGCTAATGCATATCTATTAAGAGGAATAGAAAGGAAATTCCTACCTTGGAAGGTAGTGCAAAAATAAAATGCAGATATCATGTTTTGTGTACGGCAGGGGCCATTCGACAAGATAACTGTCTTTGAATTTAGATTCTAGTATTTATGAGATTATCAAAATATCATGTCACATAAAAATCCTGATTTGCTGAAAACTCAAAAACATCACATGCAGAGACCTCGTCCGCCCACAATTTATAGCTCTAATACAATGAGATAAAAAAGAATCTTTTGAGGTTGAAAATATAAATCACATACTTCTCAGGATGTACACTTAATAAGATTTCATGACCTCTATCAGTAATTACTTTGTGATTAAGCTGAGCTATGATTTTACGGTTGATGGCTGAACACGTTCTACAAAAGCCAAAATGTGACGGATTGGGACGCATAATTATTGTCCAAATATGGTACAGATTATCGAGATCTGAAACAGAAAGTTTGGAAGTGTTCTATATAGTGAGCTACAACTATAATTTAAATCCACAGCTAAATGAGTTCATAGCTATCATAGAATGTGTAACCTCACAACTAGATGTGGAGACATGATACTTTTGAGGCCCATGTGCATAGTTGTTGTGACGTTTGCCACTCTACCTCTACCCTTGGATCATTGAGCCAATCGAGGAGATCTAATTCACTTTCAAGACCTTTGAAACCATTCATAGAATAACACCACGAATTCTTGGTGGTTTTCTCCTATTTGACCACACCAAAACAAGGGAAGCCTATGTCCTACCTATGTGATTAGTAGACTGGGCTATGGCCACCACCTTCTCATTGGTCCACTAATCATCCCTTAAGCTAAAAGGCCCAAGAAGGGTTCATTTTTCCCCTGATGACTTATAAATTTCATTGTAATGGTCGGAACATAAAGAAACCTACTGAACAAATTCATAATACCATTGGAGGTCTTCACATTTCCTATCTTCTCAACTTGATGTCTTATGTCATCACTTGTCTTATGTCATCACTTGTGTTGTACATTAGACTAATTCCTTAATTTTCACTTCGGAAAACACAAACTAGGACGTCCTGATTTTATCAATATAAAAAGGTATATCATCTCTCTCTTTTTTTTTTTTTTTTTTAAATGGAGGTTCCGCCGAGGCCTACTCCCCCAAGTTATAACTTTGAAATTGCAACTATACAATTGCATTTGTCGTGAGCGAACTTAGTTATTACAGCAGACATTGCAGACAGTGATACAAAGTTTTCAAGTAATATGAGTGTGAGTCCAGGGTGTTTCATGTAGTCTTCACGTTTGAACTCTTTAGGCTAATATGATTCAATCATTCTAAAGTAACATACATAGCAACTGATCTCCACATCTCGAGAGCCATAATCCTTCCTACTTGTTGCCAATACACGTTGGCACAACACTTGCCCCAAGCAGTTCTCGATAGAAACTCCTCTTTTGCTTAATGCCAAACGCAAATAGCTAATGCATTTTTATTAAGAGGAAAGGAAATGAAATTCCTACCTTGTTGAAGGTAGTGAAAAAATAAAATACAGATTTCATGATTTGTGTATGGCAGGAGACATTCGACAAGATAATTGTCTTTGAATTTAGATTCCAATATTTATGAGATTATCGAATTAATATCATGTCGTATACAAATCCTGATTTGCTGAAAACTCAAAAACATCACATGCAGAGACCTCATCCCCCATTACAGTAGATGGGGTTTAAATGGTAACAAACAACATCAGACACAATGTATAGCTCTAATACTTTCGAATGATTAGCAGCAGTTGCTGTTCGGACGTGCAGGGAGGAACAGATTTTCAGATGGACATCTTACTAAGGACGGTGTTTTCATGAGAAATGTAAAGATAAATCACACATTTCACGATGTACAGCTCATATATGATTTAATGACCTCAAATCAGTAATTACTTTGTGATTGCACTGAGCTATGATTTTTCGGTTGAAAGATGGTTGAACACGTTCTACAAAAGCCAAAATGTGACGGGTTGGGACCCGTAATTATTGTTCAAATATGGTATAAATTATCGAGATCTGAAACAGAAAGTTGCAAGTGCTCTGTAGTGAGCTATTAGTGTCACAGCTATAATTTAAATCCACAGCTATATGAGTTTATATAAGCTATCATATAATGTGGAACCTCAGAGCTAGATGTGGAGACATCATAGTTTGGGGGTTGGTTTTGGGATGGAGAGGAGGTAAAAGCTTAATCTGAAGCAAGAATTACAATTATGTTGTTAGAGCTACAAGTTTCGAGTTTCAGTAAAAGATACTCGAAAGCAACTCCATAACTAGAATTTGAAACAGTAGGTACTGTCATATTTAGTGTTTTAAACATAATTTTAGCGACACTAGAGGCTGTAATCGTAACGACTCAGGAGGAACTTACATTCAACATCATACAGCCCTGAAGCGGCGTACAAACTACAAACTTGCCCCATGACGTACAAACTACAAACTTACTCAGGAGGAACTTACATTCAACATCATACAGCCCCGAAGCGGCGTACAAACTACAAAAAACTTGCCCATGACGTAGAACATTTAAATACAGAGAAAAGGGACTCAACCTTGCCAAGGTAGTAATCACACTAATATAGATACCATGATTATAACTTTATCCATGTGATGATTCTCTTACATAGATGCATCTCGTTGAGACTCCAGCTTTGCCCGTAATGATGTAATTAGACAACCCTTCTGCAATCCTGAAACATAAGATATGATTTCTTTTATCGGAGGCTGATTTGCCAAGGTACGTAATAATGTGAGTGGTGGATACGCGGAGAGACTCCGTCCTTGATTCCTTATCAAAGGAAAAGGTCATACGTAGCTAGGCATTTAAAGAAAGCAAAACATATAAGGAGGAGAAACGGAAATTCCCGTACGCGCTTGATCATAAAGATCCAAGACCGAAATCTCAAAAACGGTATCATAATATGTTGATACCGAGTTATCTAGGAAAATCAGGAGAAACTGTCAAAATTCGATTTTGAGAAAGAAAAAGACAAAAAAAAGGGGGGAAGAACCTCCCTGCGTGAGTGAAGATACTGACCTTGATCAAGAAAGGAATTAAAGAAAGGGGAGTGAGTAAAGTGAGTGAGTAAAGTGAGTGATGACCTTAATCATAAATAAAGAATGATTAAAGAATGATGCAGACCTACCAGAATCACTATATATGATTTTCATCCAGATTATATGCGACAAATAATGAGCAGAGACTATTCCACTGGGTTTAGAAGAGACCGTCATTCGATCATAAAGGTCGAGATCGAGAAGAGACTCCGTCCTTTGCCCAAGGAATGATTAAAGAGACTGATGCAGACCTACCAGAATCATATATAATCTGGACAAATAATGAGCAGAGACTATTCCACTGGGTTTAGAAGAGACCGTCATTCGATCATAAAGGTCGAGATCGAGAAGAGACTCCGTCCTTTGCCCAAGGCATCACCATACAAATATAATGATTTTTTGATCCAGGACAAAATTAACACAAATGTCATGATTTGTTGATCCAGGACAACATTGACAAAGTAAAGATGACAACATTGACAAAATAAAGATCTAGACTATATAACTCGAAAAAGAGACCGATTTTAAGCATAACGTCGAAACTTTCAAGTGAGAAACACAGAACGGTTATGAATTATAACGTCCAAACTTTATATACAGATTCAGGCTTGTTGAAAAACCTACACATCATATACAACAACCCTCATCTCAGGCTCCGAACATAAAAGGCAATTTTCATTCCACATCTTGAAAGTAAAAGCGAGACAATATTTACAGATATTTGCTGAAAATGTAAACATCAGATATCCTGATTTTAGCTGAAAACGAATAACATCAGATATAGTGTGATGATATAGTGATCCATTCTTCGGATGTCTTTGCTTTCTTGGTTTGAAGCAGCATTTACTGTTCTGACTTGGTGAACTTAGACTCATCTATATCGATTCCTTGTTCTTGAGCGGCTTCCCCACCGGATTGGCCTGTCCGAGCAAGGCCACCCTTCTTACCCATCTCGCTGTAACCTTCGGAACCAAGCTGCTGTGCCCTAGTTTGTCCACCTTTTCTCCCACCCTCCTTTATGTTTTCCTGCTCACAACAGATTAGAAACCATTTACGACTCCTAGGCATGGGCGAAGGAATTTAAAAAGATCGGACAATATAAGAACACACGATATCGAAAACAGTCGGACAACGTAAGAAATGACGATATCCAAAACAGACCATCTAGGAATCAGCAGGCCAACTCATTGAAGAACGTAAAGCGTAAAGAGAACATGCATACGAAAAGACTAAAGGGGAACGGTCAGAATATAAGGGAAGAATCGCCTCTTGTTGAACAATCATACAGGCGATGTGCATACAAAAAATAAAGAACAATCATACAGGCGATGTGCATACAGAAAACAAAGGTATTGCCATTGTATGCAAACAAAGATATTGCCATGAAGATATCTGGTTCAGCCTCTCACTAGCTGACACACAAACGTGTCATACACAATACAAAAAATAAAGGTACTGTTCACGAATGTGTCAAAGGGATTCCTGCTTGCTGACACATATGAATACTTGAACGCTCAAAGACGATCGTTTGAACGCGTTTAAGTGAATACTCACATAGGCTTCCTTGGAGGAGTAGTCGAGCCCTTGCTTGCTTGGGTCGTCGGAAGGCAAAGGTGTGTTGGACAGATTAGGCAACGACATGCTGTCTGGTTACCGATGTGGCTATCGAAGCAGATGGACTGATTACTCGATATGATTCCTCAATCTCCAAAGACAATGAACCCCTCAATCTTCAAGGACAATGGACAAGCACGCACACAGGCTGCAAGCACAGGATGGAAGTTTTATACCTGAAATCAAAGACTAGAACTTCTGCTGTCACTCTCATGTCGCGCCACCTTCAAGCGAGCCTTAACGCGTGGAACGGTGACTGTGGATTGGGAAATCGACGAAATCCCTTTGCGGCATCCCGCCACGACACCGACTGCCAATGCTTTTTTTTTTCCACCTTCACATTTCCTCAAAACTAACACATATGAATTCATTTTCCCCTCTCTTCCATAAACGAGAACATCTCATAACTAACACATATGAATTCCTTTTGCCCTCTCTTCCATAAATGAGAACATGTACATAAGTTCTCAAAATATCCTTCCTAGTGTCAGGCCGATTGTTTGCGTGGTTGGGCCTTTCGTCTCTTGAAGCGGGGGTGAGGGTTCAACCCCCACCGACAATATGTAAGGGACATGTTATCATGGAAAGTTGTATCTTGTGGCTGATGTGCCACCGTTTGTCCTGCCCCGTGATAGTTGTGACTACACTCTAACCCAGCTATGTAAACTCCTGTTCTTGTGGGGTAAGGGGGGTCCCATGGGTACTATGCCCTTCCTTGTACAGTTGCAATTTCAAAGCTAAAACCTGGAGGAGTAGGCCTTGGCCGAACCTCCATTTAAAAAAAAAATATCCTTCCTAAGCAATGGAGAGCCAATCTCCCATACCAAGGAAACTACAATGAAGAGTGGAGTCACTCAACTCCTAATGAGATCCAACGCCCTATTCTTCAAATCTTGACTAGGAGATCTTTTCTCTACATCTCCTCTCTGACTAATGAGAATAATTACCATGGATGTTTTGAGTTTGCTTCTTCCTGACCAACAAAGAATTCTTCAAATGGAAATCCTTTCTAGTGTCCCATATCACTGGATTGCACTTCCAATCCATAGGATTACAACTTGTTAGTCTAGTTAAGCAGTCACATGTTTGAACATATTTAGGATTTTCCAAGAACTTCTTTTCTCCTTAGGACATTCCCCCTTTGAATTTTATATGCACCCATAACCTTAATGGGATACTTACCTTGGTATATTCTACAATTAGTATACTTGATGTTTCTCTCCTAAGCGTTATCTTTTTTATTATGTTATCTGCATTCATTCTTGCTCCTTAAACTTCAACTATTGGTAATTAGATCAAGCCATTGCTTCATTTAGGCATGTTGCGGCCACAATCTCACTCACTTTCTCATATTTCTACAAAATTTGGTGAGCACGCACAAGGTGTTGTGTACTTCAAAACAAGTCTAAGATTTATGCATAGCCCAAAAATTGATTTAAGCTTGTTTTCGCCTTTGAATTCACTATCACATGGACTATCCTAGAAAATTTTTCCCTTTGTTCCATTTTTTGGTTTAAGATCTTCTTCCCCGTACAAGTGCCACCCAAGTTGGCTATAGGTCTAGCCGAGATCCATTTGGTAATTATGTTTTGATTTCTTGAGAAACAATCAATTTTCTACCTTAGGTCTAGCCGAGCTCCATTTGGTAATTATGTTCTGATTTCTTGAAATAGACAATTTTCTACCTTAGGGTGTAGTGAACAACCATGGCTCAAAAATAATGATGTATTTCACATGTTGGTTGTTGAAATAAGTTGGATGGTTGGAACCGATGTGGCATGTATTGGTTGCAAAGGGAGTATGGAATATTATGTAGGGTATTGAAATATGTCTCGTCACAACTACAAATGCTCAAAATATAGCTAATGGAGGTGGTGTTGAGGATGTCACAAGTTTGATTTCTGGTGTAGTTCTTATTTTGAGTCCTCTTGAAACTCTAATTTTGACTGTTTCGGGTATGCCATGAGCACCCCCAACCACCCCAAAGCAACTTTGATGGTATGAAAGAGATGCACAAGCACATGTCTTGATTGCTTCATTGGTCAAGTGTGCTGTTATCCCTCATCTTCGCTCATTTTGAACAGCTAAGGACATTACACATAATTTTTCTACATTTTATCACACAAGTAATGAGGCTTGTGTTTCTTACCTTAATATGAATGAAGGTTAACCTATGGATAGTTTTCTCACAAATACAATGCTTACAAAACAATTTCTGCTTTTCTGATTTTTTCTCATCTTTGTCTTCGTTCTTCGAATGTGCAGCATTTGCAGATTTCTGCTTACTAGTACAAGAGCTCCATTTTCCTTTGCCCTTCAGCCAGGAAAGCTTGATCTGCAACACGCATAATGGACCTGTTCTGCCTGGACTGATCTTCCTACAACAGAATAGAGACTAACTCCTCAAATGACAAGGCATTTGGATTGCCTTTCATATCAAGCGAAGAGTAGAAGCAAAACTCTAATATGAATCAGGAAGACCATTTAGAACGGTCTGCACAAAGTAAGCTATCTGGTATAACCTCATCAACAGAAACCAATTGTTCCTTCAAGTCTTTGATCTTTGTTAGGAAATTGTCCATAGAATCACCTTCATTCATGTGCTCACTCTTCAACTGTTTTCGGAGGTAAGCAACACGAGCCTCATTCCTAGCTTGGTACAATGTGGTAAGTGTATCCCAAACATCCTTAGCTATTCTGCAAGAGCGAATATGAGGAATAATGGCACGTTTGACAGACAAGGCTATCAATGCATATGCTTGGACATCTTTGCCATCCCAACGAATCTGCTCTGCAGTAGGTGCAGTAGAAACCACAACACAAACAGGAATATGCAGAATACCATCATCTTCGACACCTTCTGCATCAGCTTCAGTACCTGCAGTTGTAACAGTTGCAGGTGTGATAGGATATTTTTCGACACCCTTCACAATGTTCCACAGTTCTTTTGCAACCAACACATGTCGCATCATATAAGCCCATAAGGGGTAGTTGGTACCATCCAACTTATCCTCAACAGCCAACATACGGAATACATCACTGCTTTGAGCCATGGCCGGTGACTAAAATACCCTGATGCAAAAAATTGACTGTATCTCAAAAAGTTGAACAGAATGGCCCAGACGAATTCCACTACACTGTAGTAGACTTCGAGATGCTTATATTGGCGAACATAAACTGGTATATATCTTTGGCACAAAAAGACAAAAAAGCTTGCATAAGCACTGCAATAAAACATTCTGAGGCCTAAACGAGCTCAGATCGCGATTTCGGCACCACAAAACGAAGCTGTTTTGATCTCTAAAACACCTTGAGTATGCTCACCAAATTTCGTGCGAATCTGAGACTGCAAACGGAGGAGTGTCGATGGTGCCCTAGATGAAGCGATGACCTGCTCTGATACCAATTGTTGGAGTTAGGCGTCTGCGGAAGCACGGGAATAGCACAAGGAAGAAGAAGAAGCTTCGAGCACAACACACAATACTGAATGTATTACTAGAGAATGTACAAAGATAAGTAGCCCATTAGGGCAATAGATGTATATACAAGCCGGGGGAAAAAAACCTCCTAAAGAGGAAAAAAAATGCCCCGACAGTCCTAGTGTGTTCACACACATCACTACCTAAATATATCAACAATAAGTAACTCATCAAATGTTGTAAGGAAAAGGATGATGTCATAAAGAAATGTGCTAAACTTGCTGCTACATACACAAAGAAGAGAGAGGAAGGAATGACTACTGCAAACACTTCTACTTCTAAAATTGAGTCTCAAATCTTAGTGCTAAATGAAGAATGAAATTTTTAAAAAAAATAAATCTATGATTCACCAACATATGATCATGTTATGTATATTGTGGACTGATATGTTTTGTACTTTAAAGTGGTGCAACCAAACATATTATCTCTCATCATAGTTTCTTCACATCACTTAAGCCTGGCCCTAGAGGGAATACTTTCAAATGTGCAAATAACCCTCCTATCCTATGATCATGAGTTGGAAAATTACCAATATTGTTGCTAATGGTAGTAAATTCACATCCTGATATTCTTTTATGTGTTAAGGATTGAGAAAGATCTATTATTAGTGCTCGTATTATCCAAGATTATCTCTCTAATGGTAATAAAATCATTGTATTTGGTATCCTATGTCATGGGCTATAAGAGACAAAAAAATATGGAAAATATTTGGATGATTATGCATGTCTATACACGATTCATATGTCATCTCGCATGCAAAAATTTATGCTTGGGATTGGCATATGATCTTGCTTGATCCTAGTTTTTTTTAAGTTTTCCCTTGCAAACTTCAACTTGAAGTTCATATCTTGTAAACGGTCATAAGATATCTGAACTCTTTCATATCATGGAGACCATGTGCATAAGGATCTTTAAGCTAAAACACATACATCAACACGAAGGGACTAAATCTTGGTGCAACATGTTCAATATTGTTCTAAGCAAACTTGGCAAGCAGCAGATAATCATCCCAAACTGTTTGTTTTGGAGACACATATGCTCTGAGTATATCTTCAAAAACTTGATTGATTCATTTAGTCTCACCATCGTTCTGAGGATGTTCGATTATACTCATCCAGAAATTCATATCCAACCAACTAAAGAATATAATTCTCCAAAAATGACTTGTGAGATTTCTATCTCGATGAGGTACTATGCCTTTGGGTAGACCATAGAGTCGATATAGATGTTCGATGAACAAGTTAACCAATTCTAGTGTCTTTATAGTTGTGCAAGTTGGAATGAACTTGACCATATTAGTCAACATATCAACGTTGAACTATATTGAATCATATCCTTTCTATGTTTTGGGCAAGCCCCTCATAGAAATAATTTTCCATTTTTCTTTAGGTATTTCCACTCTAATTCTAAGCCTTTTTGCTTTATTATCTTGACATTTCATGAAGACTCAATCATAAACTTATTTGCATGAGAATGGCAATAGGTTTGCAATCTCCAAGACCAAAATGGTGCAATACTATGTCAAAATATTTTTTTCGACATAGACATATTTCCCAATCAACTTGCATAAACTGAATGTGCAAGTAATGCTGCAAATGACCCAAATATGACGTCTGAAAAAGTCATGCAAATCAGCCTTAAATTCAGTAATATGCTTCTCACTAGGAGGAGTGATCAACATAGCATCACCATATACAACAATAATTAGGAGTACATCATTTGCACGCTTAACATATAATGTGCTCTCAGTTGGAATATTCTCAAAATGATGTCCTAGTAAGTAAGCATATATCTTCTCATACCAAGAACGTGGTGCTTGCTTTAAACTATTGGAAAAAATGTCCAAATGGTCCAAGATCCTCAACCAACAACCATAAGATTTCTTGTTCCTAGTTCTTCTTACAAGAAAACATTTCGGGGGCAATGTATAAATAAATTGCCTCTCAAATGACCCACCAAGGTTGGATCCCCACCGACGGAACAATGCAAAGGTTCTTTTTGACAATAAAACAACGACATCGTTTGACAGATTTTTATAACGCATACATTTTGCTTTTGTGAGTAGCACCATTTTTTGTGTGAGTGCTTTTCTTGGTCAAGTTTGATGGAGAGTAAATCACTATATAAGGAGGGTTAGGCTCATAGTTCATGAATCACTCAATTACTCAACGAGTCACTTGATGATCAAGAAGGTATTCTCTTGGAGGAAGAGTTCTTATACTCTTGAAGGAGGTGTGATCCACATCTGGAGACATCTACAAGAGTTCTTGTTAGCCAATATAGTGTGAGTAACAAGTCTACATCTATCCTCACTTGTTCATTCAATAGTTTTTGATTTAGGGATAATCAAAATTCGGGTTTGCTGTAAAATAGTTCTAAACTATTCATATTCTCCATATTCTCACACACATTCTCTTCATACCTCTTAGGCACACAATTTCTTGTATCTAGTTCCTATTTTTGCCTAGATTCAGATATTGTGAGCTTGTAATATTCACACATTACAATTTGACCTGGGAATATAAGATAGTGTAGGTGAGCATCATAGCTTACCGTTACACTTTGAAAGCTCTTTTCTATTCTCTCTCTATCTCTCACTCATCTTCTTTTTTGAGTATTAAGGTGTGTATGCTGAGGAGCATGTGGTGGAAGATTCGATAAACCTATGATTAATTGTTATTGAGGCCCACTCCACTTCCAACATTTGGTATTAGAGCATAGTTGACATACACCCTTAACAAGATGAGTGATTATAGACTTGAGAATAAAGGCAAGCTTGAAGGAATGTCTAACTATCCAATGTGGAGTTTTATGATGATGAATTCGTTAGTTCAAATGACTTACGGAATATTGTTAATGGTACTTATCCACATGCAAGACAAGTCAGAGAAGAGGTTACTTCATCTTCTAGAAGAATCCTTGTTCATATTTTTGCTCAAGAGGAGGTTAGTGAAGAAAAAGGAACCACTTCATCATCAAGATTCCATACTACTACTAGATTACTTCTTCTAGAAGAGAAATCTAGATGGGGTTCAAAGGATGCACAATAGTTTTTTTAATTTCTATGGGAGTCAAAAGGCATATTATACCCAAAATTAGGTCATGAAAAACCTCTCAAAAGGCTTTTTTGGAGTTAGAGAATTTCTACCATAGCAAAAATCTTGCTAGGAAAGCACATCTTACAAGACAACTAGCCAACACAAGGATGAAAGTTGGTGAATGAGTTTAGTCATATATTTTGAAGCTCAAAGACCTATGAGATCAATCACTTAATGTTGGAGTCAATATTCTAGATGAAGAGATGGTAAATACACTTCTAAACTCACTTCCATCTTCATATCATGCTTTTGTTACTTCTTTATCTCTTTCTATGAGATAGAGAAATTTCATTTTAAGAGCTATAGTTCTTGTTACTTCAAGATGAAGATCAACAAAAGGGTACGGAAGAGAATTATGAAGCCATGTTATCATCATCAAAGGGTAAGAAGAAGAAGGAGACAAAGAAGAAGAAGAAGAAGAAGAAGAAGAAGAAGAAGAAGAAGAAGAAGAAGAAGAAGAAGACTCAACAATCCAAGAAGGAATGTAAATCTTCTAATCCTAAGTCTTCTAGTCCTTCCCATTAATGCTTCATCTACACCCAAATAAAAGTCTTCAATTACATCTCATCAAAGAAAGGAGTATGCCATTACTGTAAGAAACCAGGTCATTACATAGCAGAATGCAAAACAAGGATTTTGAAAAGAAGAAAGCATCAGGTAATAGTGCTTAAGATGATCCAAAACCTAAATATTCGATGGTAGATTCATATGCATGTGTTACTATTGAAGAAATAGCTTTTGATCAGGCTGCATTAAATGCAATCTTCAAATAATCCTTGGATCTTTTATTTTGGAGCTAAAGTATATGATAGGTTGCAGAAAGGTATTTTCTTCCCTTTCTAACTCTTCAGGTAGAAGAGTGACCTTTGCAAATGGTCGTGATTCGGATGCTTTTGGTGTTGGATAAGTAAACCTTAAGTCCATAGCAGGTGGGAATTTCACAATTTCCAATGTTCTTTATGTTCCAGACATGAAGAAGAATTTTCTCTTTATCTCTATTTTCTTGTCAGATGGTTATAAAGTTATTTTTAAGAAATATTCTTGTCAAATACTCTACCTAATGAGGAGCATTTTATACTTCAAGGTGAAAATAGAAGTGGCATGTCTGTGTTATCAAAAATTAGCCATGCTACTTTTTCTAAGTCTTATCTACCTGAGGAGAACAAGAAGTTATGGCATGCTAGGTTTGGTCATATAAGTTACATAGCTCTCAAACATATCAAAGATCAAGGTATGATGGAGAGTTTGCCTAATTTTGCTTCACCTGATGATGTAGAGTCATGTGAAGGATGTCTTGAAAGAAGGCTTCACAAACTACCTTTCAAGAAGCATGGATATATCACAACCACAAGGAAGTTGCAAATCATACATTTAGATGTGAATGGTCTTATGAAAATAGATTCTATTCAAGGTCTCCAATACTTTGTTACTTTCATTGATGATTTCTCAAGATATTCCTAGATTTATGGCCTCAAAGTGAATTCAAAGTCTTTTGCTACTTTTAAGTTCTTAGCTATGGTTGAAAGTGAAAGTCATTCAAAGATCCAAATTTTGAGAAGTGATAGAGGAGGAGAGTACATTTCTAAAGACTTTAAGTCTTTTCTTGAAGACAAAGGCATCTCTAATCAACTCATTACTGCTTATACGCCAGAATAGAATGGTGTTGCAAAGAGAAAGAATAGGATACTTGTTGAGATGATGCATAGTATGATGTCATCCAAAAAGCTTTCTCCCTATTTTTGGTTTGATGCAGTACATACATCTAATCACATTTTGAATAGGTCTTCTACAAAAGCTTTAAAGGTTATCACACTTTATGCGGCTTATTATGGGAAGAAACCCAGTGTGAGTTACTTCAAAGTTTTTGGTTCCCCAGCTTATGTTCACATTGAGAAGAAGGATGGTGGTAAGCTTGATTGAAAAGCCACTAAAGCGGTCTTTATTGGTTATGCAATTGAAAGAAAAGGATATAGATTCTATGTTGTAGATATAGGTGATATCCTACTCTCACGTAATGCATATATTGCAGAAAGTAAGATTTATGATAAGAAGGAAGAGATTCTAGAATTCATAAAAGCATATAACTATGCATTTTTCAGAATGAATTTGGATTCTTACATTAAGCCATAAAAGGGGGGTGATGAACCTTCTCACACTGTAAAAAAATGCACTTGATAAAGGTGAAAAGAGAGCTTCATTACCTACATCAGTACCTAGTCCATCATTAGTACCTTTTGAAGTTCCAATTCAAGAAGGTGGAGAAGGTTGTAGAATTTGAAAAGAAAGAGATATTGAATAAACTGAAAGGATTCCATTGCTTTTCAAGGATACACCAAAGTGCTTATATCAAATTTGGAAGGACAATGGTATCAAGGAATACACTAGAAGAACCAAAAGTCAAACAAGGAGACAAAAAATAGACCAAGTAAATTATGTAGAACATTTTGAGATTCATAATATTTTAGCTCTTACTTTAGTTGAGAATGAACTAGCTAGTATTCTATTTAGAAGAATCAAACATGAAAGATGTGTGAGTTACCAAAAGGTACGAAAACTATTTGTGTTGAGTGGATCTTCAAAACTAAAAGAAAAGTAGATGGTACTATATACAGGTATAAAGAAAGATTAGTTGTCAAAGGTTATGCGCAAAAGAAAGGTATTGACTATGATGAGACTTTTTCTTCTTCATCTAGAATGACAATAGTTAGGATATTACTTTCTTTAGTTACATTCTTTGGTTGGAAAGTATACCACTTAGATATCAAAACAACATTTCTTAATGGTGATCTTCATGAAGATGTTTATGTTAAAAAATGATAAGGTTTTGAAGAGATAGACAAAGAGCATTTAGTATGCAAGCTTATCAAAGCTTTGTATGGACTAAAGCAAGAACCAAGAGCTTGGTATGAGAAGATACATGTCTATATTCTATCTATGGGTTTGGAAACTCAGATGTGTCTCCCACTCTTTATGTTAAAGATGCTATTTTGATTATTATTATCATAAATGTTGATGATATGATCATGATAGGTCCCAAGGATTCATACCTTCATTATTTTAAAGCATACTTTAAGCATACATTTGATGTAAATGACTTAAGTATTGCATTATTATCATGTTATTGAGTTCAAGTACAAAGATGAATGTATCTACATGAAACAATAGAAATACATTAAGAAATTATTGGAAGGTTTTGAGATGAAAGATTCCAAGCCTATGTAGACACTTATGGATGTCAAAGTGTCATTATAGTCAAAAGCAGATTCAAAACCATTTGATGCTATATTATATAGTCAAGCTATTAGTTGCTTGATATATCTATGTAATACACATCTAGACATTTAGTTTGCAGTTTCTCAAGTATCCAAGTTGATACACAATCAACTTAAGTTCAGTGCAAATCAATCAAGAGATACATTTGCAAATATATGAAGTTTTGCAGACATCAGAAGTTTTCTAGGTTATTAAACCTTGTACCATTATGACATTGAAGGGGGATGGGAAAAAATGTCCAAATGGTCCAAAATCCTCAATGAGCAAGCATAAGGTTTCTTATTCCTAATTCTTCTTACAAGAAAAAGTCCTTAGTGCAATGGATAAATCAATTGCCTCTCAAAAGACCCACTAGGGTGCGATCCCCACCAACATAACAATGCGAAGAGTTTTTTTTGGCAATAAAACAGCGATGCCGTTTGACGGATTTTTTTAGTGTGGATGTTTTGATTTTGTGAGTAATGCAGTTTTTTCACAAGTGCTTTTGTGGTCGAGATTGATGGAGACTAAATCACTATATAAGGAGGGTTAGGCTCATTGTTCATGAATCAGACAATTGCTCAAGGAGTCACTTGGTGATCAAGAAGGTACTCTCTTGGAGGAATAGTTCCTATACTCTTGAAGGAGGTATGATCTACATTTGGATACATCTGGAGGAGTTCTTGTCAGCCAACCTACTATGATTAACAATTCTACATCTGTCCTCACTTGTTTTCATTCACTAATTTCTGATTTAGGGATAATCAAAATTTAGGTTTGCTATAAAACAGTTCTAAACTATTCATATTCTCCATATTCTCACACAGGCACTCTTCATACCTCTGAGGCACACAATTTCTTGTATTTAGTTCCTATTTCTGACTAGATTCAGATATTTTTAGTTTGTATGATATTCACACATTGCAATTTGACATTGGAATATAAGATGGTGTAGGTGAGCATCATAGCTTACCGTTACACTTTGAAAGATCTTGTCTATTCTCTCTCTATCTCTCAATCATCTTCTTTTTTGAGTATTAAGGTGTGTATGCTAAGGTTCATGTGTTGGAAGATCCTATAAACCTATGATTCTTTGTTATTGAGACCCACCACCACTTCTAACATAAACCATATAATGCGTTTTTTATCCTACACACTTTGTTTTCATTCCCTTTCTACACAAAATCATGGGGCCAAAATAAATACACTTCTTCATGTAAATCACCATTCAAAAATGTTCTTTTAATGTCCAACTAATGTACATACAAACCAGGATGAGCTGTAAGTGCACAAATGCTACGAAAAATGATCATTTGACATGTGATAGCAAAGGTCTCATAAAAATCAATGCCTCTCTCTTGAGCATGATCTTTGGTAAAGAGCTTAGCCTTATACTAGCCAAATGTTCCATTAGGCTTACATTTCAGCTTATATACCCATTTACTGCCAATGTCCTTTTCCCCTGTAGGAAAATCACATAAAAACCAAGTGACATTGTTCATATAAGCATCATATTCTAATTGCATAGCAGCCATACAATTTTTTGAATTTCTTGGTTCATCATAAGAAACAAGCTCATTCTCATCACAAAGACTAGAGGCATCCATTTCAAGCTAACTAATGTCTCCTTGGTACATGAAAGTAATGTTTGAATTGCATCTTCCACAAAAACAACATCTCGACTAACTAGAATGCATTTAGTGTTGATATATTTAGGTAGTGATGTGTGTGAACACAATAGGACTGTCGGGGCACTTTTTTCCCTCTTTAGGAGGTTTTTTTCCCCCGGCTTGTACATACGCCTATTGCCCTAATGGGCTACTTATCTTTGTACATTCTCTGGTGCTCCAAGCTTCTTCTTCTTCCTTGTGCTGTTCGCGTGCTCCCGCCGACGTCTAAACTCCAACAATTGGTATCAGAGCAGTTCGTCGCTTCATCTAGGGCGCCGTCGACACTCCTCCATTTGCAGTCTCAGTTTTGCACGAAATTTGGTGAGCATACTCAGAGTGTTTCAGAGATCAAAACAGCTTCGCTATGTGGTGCCGAAATCTCATTCTAAGCTTGTTTCGGCCTCCGAACGCACTATCATAGCGCTTGTGTAGGCCATTTCATCTTTTTGTGTCAAAGGTATATACCAATTTCTGTTCGACAGTATAAGCGTCTCGAAGTCTGCTACAGGTCTAGCAGAATTTGTCCAGGCAGTTCTGTTCAACTTTTTGAGATATAATCAATTTTTTGCATCAAGGTATTTTAGTCACCGGCCATCGCTGAAAGCAGTGATGTATTCCGTATGTTGGCTGTTGAGGATAAGTTGGATGGTACCAACTACCCATTATGGGCTTATATGATGCGACATGTATTGGTTGCAAAAGGATTGTGGAACATTGTGCAGGGTGTTGAAAGGATTGTGGAACATTGTGCAGGGTGTTGAAAGACGTCTTATTACACCTATAACAACAGGTACTGCAAATACAGGTGTTGGAGCTGATGAAGATGGTGTCAAAGATGATATTGTGCAGATTCGTGCTGTTGTTTCTGCTGCACCTACTGTAGAGCAGATTCCTTGGGATGGCAGAGATGCCCAGGCACATGCATTCATAGCTTTGTCTGTAAAACGTGCCATTATTCCTCATATTCGCTCTTGCAGAATAGCTAAGGATGCTTGGGATACACTCACCACATTGTACCAAGCTAGGAATGAGGCTCGTGTTGCTTACCTCTGAAAACAGTTGGAGAGTGAGCACATGAATGAAGGTGATTCTATGGACAGTTTCCTAACAAAGATCAAAGACTTGAAGGAACAATTGATTTCTGTTGATGAGGTTATGCCGGATAGCTCACTTGTGCAGACCATTCCGAATGGTCTTCCTGATTCATATCAGAGTTTTGCTTCTACTCTTCGGTTGATGATGAAAGGCAATCCAAATGCCTTGTCATTTGAGGAGTTAGTCTCTGTTATGTTGCAGGAAGATTAGTTCAGGCAGAACAGGTCCATTATGCGTGTTGCAGATCAAGCCTTCCTGGCTAGTCAGAAGGGCAAAAGAAAATGGAGTTCTTCTACTAGTAAGCAGAAAGCTTCAAATGCTGCACATTCGATGAACCAAGACAAAGATGAGAAGAAATCAGAAAAGTAGAGATTGTTTTGTAAGTACTGTAAAGGGAATGATCATATCATAAAGAACTGTCCAAAACTGGCTGCAAAAGAGGCAAAGAAGAAAGAGGCTAGAATGGTTGTTGCAGAAGCCTCTAGACCAAGAATGGAGTCTGCTAATCTTGTGCAGGAAGAAGAATGGGTGTTCACTACTGTTTGCAGTTTTGACCCATCTTCTCATGAGCAGTGCATGTTTGCAGTAGACTCAGATGTTTGGTACTTTGACAGTGGGGCGACCAAACATATTACCTCGCAGCGCAGTTTCTTCTCTTCACTCGAGCCTGGCTCTACAGGGAATACTGTTACATGTGCCAACAACTCCTCTTATCCTGTTATGGGATTTGGTAAGATCATTTAAACTACTGCTGATGGTAGTTCTTTCACTTTGTCAGATGCTTTATTTGTGCTAGGGATCAAGAAGAAACTGTTATCAGTTTCTGCATTAGCCAAGATTGGCTTGGTTGTAAGATTTGTTGATGGCAGATGTACAGTTCATGATCTGACAAATGGCGATGTTATTATTGCTTTTGGCATTTTATATCGTAGGCTGTATAAGCTCATAGACTCTGAAAGATCTGAAAATGATTTGGCATGTGCAGTAAATGATTCTTAGGCTATGTCAGATGCAAAGCTTTGGCATGCATGCTTTGGTCATCTGAATTTTGCTAGTTTGCTACGCCTATAGAAATCTAAAATGGTGTCCTCTTTGCCCAAACTTGAGGCACCTGGAAAACATGTTTGTGAAGGCTGTATTTTGGGCAAAATGCAACATTCCTCCTTTCCAAAAGATGGTTCAGTTTGGGCTACACAGAAATTGCAGCTTGTACATAGTGATGTCTGTGGTCCTATGCAGACACCCTCTTTTGGAAATTACCTTTACTTCGTGACTTTCATTGATGATTTTTCCAAGCATGCATGGGTATATCCACTCAAAGCAAAGTCTGAAGTATTCATGTGCTTTAAACAGTTTTTGGTTTTAGCTGAAAATCTGTCAGCATGTAAAATGGGCACCCTCCGTTCTAATCGAGGGGGGGGGATATATGTCTTCTGATTTTAATGCATTCCTGGCTGAATGTGGGATAAAACACTAGTGTACAATGCCGTATACACCTCAACAGAATGGAGTTGCTGAACAAAAGAATAGGTCACTCATGGAGATGGCGAGGTGCATGGTCAAGAGTCAGGCTTTACCACATAGTTTCTGGCTTGAGGCTATCATGTGTGCAACATATGTACTGAATAGGTGTCCCACTAAAGCGCTGTAGTCTATCAATCCATATGAGGCTTGGCATGATCGCAAGCCATCTGTTGCTCATCTGCATGTTTTTGGTTGTTTGGCATATCCACTAGTGCTTGAAGAACATCGCAGAAAATTGGATGATAAGGCAGTAAAATGTATTTTTGTTGGGTACAGTTCTGAAAGTAAAAGCTATCGTCTGTATCATCCACAGACTAAACACATTCTGGTTAGCTGTGATGTTGTCTTTATGGAAGATGCTATTGAGCCATTGCTTTCATGCACTAAGGAGACATTTGTTAGCTCCAAAGACATGTATGACACTTTGATGCCTCTTTTTACAGGTGGACAGTCTAGTGCTGGTCCTAATGAGGCAACTTCTCAGCCTTTACAACTTTCATATGATGATGTAGATCATTCCATTTCTGATGCAGATTTACATGATGCACTTGTTGATGAGAGAGCTGATATTAAGTAAGCAAAAACTATGCCAAAATGGCTGGTGCAAACTTTGCGTGACAGCAACTTAGATGCACCTTTGTCATATCGTACTCGTTTAGGCTCTCATAGTGCCTTCTTTGCATCTGATTACTATGCTATGACTGCGTCTAGTCTCTGTGATGAGAATGAGCGTGTTTCTTTTGATGAAGCACATAATTCAAAAAATTGGATGGCTACTATGCAATCTGAATATGATGCTATAATGAAGAGTGGTACATGGTCTTTATGTGACTTGCCTCCTGGCAAGAAGGCCATTGGCACTAAGTGGGTATACAAGCTGAAGCGTAAACCTGATGGTACAATTGATAGGTAAAAAGGTTATGCGCAGGAAAGAGGCATTGATTTTGATGAGAGCTTTGCACCTACATGTCGTATGACTACTGTTTGGAGCATTTGTGCACTTGCAACCCATCATGGTTGGAATGTACATCAGTTGGACATTAAAAGAACATTTCTGGATGGTGACTTGCATGAAGAAGTGTATGTTTTTCAGCCCCGTGGCTTTGTGCAGAAAGGGCATGAAATCCAAGTGTGCAGGTTAAAGAAGGCATTATATGGTTTAAAGCAAGCACCACGTGCTTGGTATGAGAAGATACATGCCTATCTGGTTGCACATGGTTTTGAGAACAGTCCAACTGAAAGCACATTATATGTTAAGCGTGCTAATGATGTGCTTCTGATCATTGTTGTCTATGTTGATGACATGCTGCTCATTGGTCCTATTGAGAAGCATATTGCTGATTTCAAGGCTGATTTGCATGCCTCGTTTGAGATGTCTGATTTGGGGCATTTGCATCACTATTTGGGCATTCAATTTATGCAAGTTGATGGTGGAATGGCTTTGTGTCAAACGAAATATATTAACACATTATTGCAGCATTTTGGCCTTGAAGACTGTAAGCCTATTGTCACTCCTATGGAGACATGTTTATGATTGAGTCATATGATGCTGTTCTCTATCAGCAGGCTGTTGGATGCTTGATTTACGTATGCATTACTCAGCCAGATATTCAGTTTGCTGTCTCACAGATGAGCAGGTTTATGCGTTGCCCAAGAGTCACGCATTTGAAGGGGGTTAATCGCATCTTTCGCCACTTGAGTGGTACTCACCTACTTGGGTTGTTTTATCCCAAGGGGGGATCACTACCGCCAGATTGCATGCTTTTTCTAACTCAGATTGGGCTGGTTGCTATGATACTCGTGTGTCCACCAGTGGTTTTTGCTTCATTCTTGGTAGCTCATGTATATCTTGGTTGAGCAAGAAGCAGCCTACTGTGGCCACTTCCATTTCTGAGGCTGAGTATAGGGTAGCTTTCACAGCGACTCTTGAGTGTGTGTGGCTCAGACGCCTTATGGCTGATTTGGGTGTTGGTTAGTCTTCTGCCACCACCATCTTCAATGACAGTCAGATCGCATTGGCAGTTGCAAGGAACCATGTGTTCCATGCTCGCACTAAGCACATTGAGGTGCATTATCACTATGTCAGGGAGAGGTTCTCTGCTGGGGAGATTAGCTTGGCATATGTGCCCACCCAGGAGAACATTGCAGATCTTTTCACGAAGGCTCTGCCTAGGGAGAAGTTTGAAGCTTTCCGCAAAGCTTTGGGCTTACTTCCTTTTGTGGAGTGATTTCCACATGGCTTGGCACTTCCTTATACATGAGTTCCAGCTCCTTGTTCATCGCATCACTCCCAGGGGGGATTTGTTGATATATTTAGGTAGTGATGTGTGTCAATACACTAAGACTGTTGAGGCACTTTTTTCCCTCTTTAGGAGGTTTTTTCCGCAGGCTTGTATATACGCCTATTGCCCTAATGGACTACTTATCTTTGTACATTATCTAGTAATACATTCAGTATTGTGTGTTGTGCTCCAACCTTCTTCTTCTTCCTTGTGCTGTTCGCGTGCTTCCGCAAACGTTTAAACTCCAACATTTAGTCCATGGAAGATATAGAATATAGCCTTTTCTTTACGAACTATGCCCAACAAAAGTACATTTCACTGCTTTATCATCCAGTCTTCTGCATTGTTGATCAGGAACTAATGCATGTGTCTGAGAGCCCAAGACATGTAGACGAGAAATAGATGGCTTGTGAAAATCCCAAGCCTCATATGGAGTGATGGATTGTAGTGCTTTGGTGGGACACTTGCCACATACATATGGTGCACACATAATAGCCAAAAGCCAAAAGCTATGTGATAGAGCCTGAATTTTGACCATACACCTCACATTTCCATGAGAGACACATTCTTTCTTTCAACAAAACCATTCTATTGAGGTGTGCATGGCATTGTACACTGATGTCTTATCCCATGTTTAGCCAATAATGCATAACATTAAAAAACATGTATTACCCTTGATTAAAATGGAGGGTGCCCAATTCGCATGTTAACATATTTTTTAGCAATAAATAGGAATTATTCTAATGACATAAACACTTTGGACTCCCATGCATGCCTAAAGAATCCATCAATAAAAGTCAGAAAGTATAGATAATTGCAAAATGAAGGTACATCTCTCGTCAACAATTTTGACAACCAAGCCAATCTTGGCTAATGCTGAAATTGAGAATTTATTCTTCTTGATCAATGGAACATATAAAGCATATGATAATGTGGAACGACTACCATCAATAGTGTAGAGAGTACACACGGGGAAGCAAAATGAAAAGTAAAGTACTCTCACTTTCTTCATAGTCAATGCCATGTTGTTGCTTGTATCCCTTAGCGACTAATCTTGCCTTATATTTATTTAGAGTGCCATCAGACTTGTATTTGACTTTGTATATCCACTTGACTCCTATGACTTGATGGTTGGTTGGTTTGGGAACTAATGTCCAAGTCTTGTTCTTTGCTATTGCATCCAATTCCCACTCTGGTTGGCCTTAAGCTTCTTTGTAGTTGGATGGAATTTGCTGAATTTGATGCATTAGGCATAATGACTTTGTTCGCGTTGTACGAACAGGAATTTGCGGAATATCATCTTCAACACCATCTTCATCAGCTCCAGCACCTATATTTGCAGTACCTATAGTTAGAGGTGTAACAGGACGTCTTTCAACACCCTGCACAATGTTCGTAATCCTTTTGCAACCAATACATGTCGCATCATATAAGGCCATAATGGGTAGTTGGTACCATCCAACTTATCCTCAACAACCTTTTTAACATACGGAATACATCACTGCTTTCAGCCATGGCCGGTGACTAAAATACCTTGATGCAAAAAATTGACTGTATCTCAAAAAGTTGAACAAAACTGCCCAGACGAGTTGTGCTAGACTTGTAGCAAACTTTGAGATGCTTAAACTGGCGAACAGAAACTAGTATATAACTTTGACACAAAAAGATGAAATAGCTTGCACAAGCGCTACGATAGTGCGTTCGGAGGTCGAAACTAGCTCAGATCACGATTTTGACACCACATAGTGAAGCTATTTTGATATCAGAAACATGCTGAGTATGCTCACCAAAATTCGTGCGATTCTGAGACTGCAAACGGAGGAGTGTCAACGACGCCCTAGATGAAGCGACGACCTGTTCTGATACCAATTGTTAGAGTAGACGTCTGCGGAAGCACGCGAACAACACAAGGAAGAAGAAGAAGCTTGGAGCACAACACATAATACTGAATGTATTACTAGAGAATGTACAAAGATAAGTAGCCCATTAGGGCAATAGGCATATATACAAGCCGGGGGGAAAAACCTCCTAAAGAGGGAAAAAAGTGCCCCGGCGGTCCTAGTGTGTTCACACACATCACTACCTAAATATATCAACAGGTTCTTTGGATACGAAGCAAGATAGTTTGTAGAGGCCCTTTTCTTCAATACCTTGAGCAATGACATCCTTTGTATGGGGATCAACTACCTTAACTGAGGTTTTATCAAACCATACTTGTTTGTCCTGGCCTTGACGGAAAGTAGATTCATACATAAATTTGGAACAAAAAGAACATTGGATAAAGACTTGCATTGCCCCTGATTGTTGGTAATTTGAACTTTCCCTTTTCCTTCGATGGGTAAACTTTTGTTGTTGTCGAGATAGACTTCTCCCGTGTGCTTTTTTGTTCTTGAAAGGAGTCCTTGTCTTTGCACATATGGGAGGTAGCTCCGCTATCAAAGATCCACTCATGTGGGGAGCTAGAAGTGACTAGGGCATTGGCTTCTGTGGAGATGAAGAGTTCCTCACTAGAGCAGTGGGATCTATGTTGGGATCCTTTGGATGCTTGCCTAGACGTAGAAGCCTTCGATGATTGTTTCTTTTTATAGAAAACTTTTCTAAGTGTCCTGAATTTCCACAAAAAGTGCAGGTGAACTTCTTCGATGAATTATGCGATCCTTGCTTAGATCCATTGCTAGCATGATGACTTGTGGTTTTGCCCTTATTGAATGGGCCTTTGGCCTTCATGGCAGAGGACCTAAAGCTTGTTTTTCCTTGACATTCCACACATGCCAATTGTCTAAGTTGGTATCCCTATTGGGTTCGGGGTCTGACCTGTCTACTACCTTATGAAGGAGATTCATATAGAGATATGCGTGCATGACATCTTTCCATAGATTGTAATTTTGTCCATTGAGGCATTCATCCTTAGGAATAAAAATAGGGGTGAAAGAGGGTAAGAAGTTAGCCATAGATAATGAGCTACCTTCACTTTTGGTCATTACAAAGCTTTGAGGATAAAGTGTTTAGAAACACTATCAAAGAAACTTGCCAAAAATACCGCTTCAAAATAATTGCAAAGCTTGAAATGAACAACTGGACACCACACTTAACATTCTTGGGGAGGGGGGGGGGCTTAGAGTAGCCCTGCACTTGTACAACATCACAATAAGTCGACGTGAGAGGAGGGGGCTTAGATTATCCCGTTGTACAACAATGGAGCCTTAGAGTAGGCTTAGACACTTTGAGAGAGTTTGGTGGGTGGGGTTAGACTAGCCTCCAACCCACAAGGATGCGCACACACACAATACTTCTTTTTTTATATTCTGAGTGTACAAAGAGGGAGCCACTTAGTGCCTTGAGTGTGCCAAAATAGAGTGTTGAACCCTATGGGTAACACAAGGAAACCTTTGAAACACTACAAAGTAACCTTAACGAGGGGTGCCAAATATAATGCCACAATGGGTATCAAGAATAAGGCCACAAGATTGCAAGATATCTCTTTAATGAGTACAAGGAATGCCCCGTGAAGTATTGAAATTACGAGTCAACTATCCATAGAGAATGGAAAAATAAGTGGAGAGTTCCAAATGAAATGATTTCATATTTTAGGAAGCGTAAGCAAAGTGAAATAGGAATCCATAAATTATGGGAATACGAAGTGGGCACTGGGTAATAATTGCACGTTCTGGAAGTGGCAAAATTCTGGTTACGTGGCAAAGCTTCAAGAAAAATGCAACTGTGGCAGAATTCTGATTATGTGGCAGAGCTTCAAGAAAAATGCAACTACGATATCTCCAAGTTCCTGTAGAGTTTCTAGAGGCGCATTGATTAAGCAATGCTCTTCATCTGTTGGAGACGCTAGATATGACTTGAGTTGAGATCACATATGATGTCAATTTCCGAGCGCAGTTCACAAGATGATATTTTGTCAGGGTCCCGTATTTCAAAAGATGCATGCTCCCTGACCACTTGTGCAATGTATAGTCAGTGCCTACTACAGATTGTACGTGTGTCAGCCCTGATTACCAGAAATGCCACAACGTCGAATACACTGTAGCATGCCAGAATGAGTGGGGTGCACCTTAGTTCTCTTCCCTTTCTCTCTCTCCTTCTCAGAGAGAGTCTTTGTGATATGGAGATGGCGGACGCTGTTGCAGACCGACGCGAATACAAAGAGAGTTCAATGTCTCTCACTCACTCTCTCTCTCTATCTCTGATGAGTTCGGCTCGGAGAAGGTATCGCTTTCGTCTACTACAGTGTTTATGGCGATGGAGGAGTCGGTTTCTATGTGCTCCTTCTCTGTTTCACTCTCTCTCTATGACACAGAGAGGAGTGAGCAGTGGATGCTCTTGCTGTTCTGCTCTCTCTCTTTTCCTTGACGTGCACGCGTCCAGGAGATAAACTTCGAGTGTTTCCAGCTACAGAAAGATAATATTATCTCTGTCGATCTCTGTTGTGATCATATAAGCCTCTCGATCTCTCTGCAACAGATAAGGTGCTGAGGATTAGAATGCGCCCAAAATCTGATCTCTCCCCTGTGTAGCTTGAGACTCTGCACACACAAAAGTTAGTGAGTCCATTTAAAATGCAACCCCATCTGTTCAGAGTAGCCTGAGTGTTTTGCTCAATATCTCTCTGTTTTGTTTAGCCTAGTTAACTACTGCTCTTGGGTCCCTAAAGGGCGTCACCTCTTGCTCTCTCTCTATCACAAAGAAGGCTGTCGTGCCTCTCTATTGCTCTGACGAACATCAGCCAGTACGTCGCTTGTAGATCAGATGCCCAGTAGTCATAGACTTGCCAGAATCGATATGATCACTGACAAAAATTGAATGCTACAGATGTCGTGGAGCATCTGCCGAGCTTAGGGGTGATCTCTAATGGCCGGCACTGCTCTCGATGGATCTCTAATGCCATCGAACTAGTATGGGCTATAGTGCATAGCGCAAAAGTTTGTTCTGTAGAAATAGAGTGCTATCAATTGTGCTCCATTCTGCTTGAGTAGAGCACTAGTAACAAACAAATCACTCTTCTATGCGGTCAGACAAGCAGAGACAAGCAACAGAGAGCAACCTCATGCGATCATAAACAGAATTTTATGATGACGAAGATACAAAGGATGATCATGGGATAATAATAAGTGTTTATGAACACTTAAATTGATGATATGGACAACAAAAGATCGAGATAATTGGTAAAGGCCAAAATGGTGTTTATAAACATTTTAAACTATTGAGATTCACCACTAAGAATGCCCCCAAAATTGAATAGCAAAATAGTGTTTATAACCACTATAAAATGAAAATGCACTATCAACGCAATTAATGAACATTCAAAGTGACAAAAATGATATAGTCTCACACAAAGGATGGGAAAATTGAGGTAAAAGAATAAGGGTGGGAGGGTGGGCAAATGGGCAAGATGAATCCCAAAAATTGATGGCAAAAGACTTCTCTCAATGAGGAGAAAGCACACCACCAAAATCACCGCCAAACACACCACCAAGACCTCCACCTATTGCTCTCATACCATGTAGAGAGTACACATGCGGAAGCAAAACGAAAAGTAAAGTACTCTCACAAGACAAAGAATGTGTGAGACACAAAATGAGTAGACCATGAAATGGGTAGACTCATGTGGATTAGAAATGAGCTTGCCAAGAGCATGGAGTAGGCTCCTCAAGATTCTAACCAAGTACAAATGAGGGGAGAGGCCCTCCTTATATAAATTTGGGAGGGGCTCTCAAAAGTACATCATATGTGGGATAAGTCTCTTGAAAGGAGAATGAATACAACTAGTAGAAGCACATGGCAAGGTACCCAAATACAAAGTAACTACAATATAAAATGGAAATAGACTAGAAATGGAGTGCCTCCTGGATACAAAATGGAGATGCACTCATGCGGATACAAATGTAGATGAAGTAGGAGCAATCATGTCGTCAACAAATAGTAGTCAAAATGATCTTACCATCATCCATTACAAGATACGAGAAGTTGTTAGCACATGTGACAATTTTCCCTCTAGGGGCACGCTCAAGTAAACTGAAGAAATTGTGCTGTGAGGTAATATGTTTGGTTTCCTTACTATCAAAGTACCAAACGTTTGCGTCTACTATAGACATACATTGTTCATGAGATAATGATTCATAGCTACAAATAGTAGTACATGTCCATTCTTCATTTTAAACAAGATTAGCAGACTCCATTTCAGGTGTAGAGGCCTCTACAACAACCATTCTAGCCTCTTTCTTCTTTTCATCTTTCATAGTCAGTTTAGGACAACTCTTTATGACAGGATCATTTTCCTTATAGTAATTACAAAACTATTCTTTGTTTTTCTATTTTCTTGTCATCTTGTTCTTCCTTCTTTGACTTTGCAACATTAACAAATTTTTGTTTTCTAATGGATGAGCTCCATTTACCTTTGCTCTTTTGACTAGCTAAGAAAGCTTGATGTGCAACATGCATAGTTGACCTATTTTGCCTCGACTGGACTTCTTACAAAAAAACAAAGATTAACTCCTCAAATGTTAAGGCATTTGGATTGCCTTTCATTACCAATCAAAGAATAGAAGAAAAAATCTAATATGAATCTAGAAGAACAATAAGAGCATTCTACACAAGTGAACTATCTCGCAAGATCGCATCATCAAAAATCAATTGCTCCTTCAAATCTTTGATCTTTGTTAAAACATTATCCATAGAATCCCCTTCATTTATATGCTCTTTTTGCAACTGTTTTTGGAGGTAAGCATCACAAGCCTCATTTCTTGCTTAGTATAATGTTGTAAGAGTATCCCAAGCATCTTTTTTTGTCTTGCAAGAGTGAATATGAGGGATAATGGCACATTTAACAAAAAATCCTATCAATACATGTGATTATGCATCTCTTCCATGTAAACAAATTTTCTACACAATAGGTGCAACAAGAGCCACATCACGTGTTAGAGACAAGAAATGACATGCAAGAGATGGTTGAACCACACCCTAAGAGGGAGAATTAGGAAGTAATCCTCAACCATGGCTTTTGCGACAAGTGGTTAGTCCATCCTACTCCTAGCTAGTAGCTCAAGAGTTCAATGCGACCAATTGGTATCAGATCCTAGGAAGTAGGCTTGGGCAAGGTGGACGGAAAGCGCACATGTTGCTTTCAAAGTTGAGCTCAACAAATATTAGAGTGTACCTCCCAATCTATAGGTTGGATTTAGACATGTAAGGTACCATTGGAAAGCTTTCAAAACAAACTTTTGAATGGAAAATACTAGAGTGAGGATCCAAGATACCTAGCATGAATGAGAGCTAGGTTCAAGAAACCAAGATTGAGAGCAAAGCAAGTACATAGACAAGTGGTCAAAGAGCCGAAAGGCAAGATTCATGACACCAAGGTTGAGAGCAAGGCAGCTTGATAGGCAAGTGGCCAAAAAGTGAGAGAAGTGGAGAATGACATACATGGGACTCACCTCCCAGTCTATTTATAGCCCTCACCTAATCATCATCTAGAGTTCTCTCTAAGGTCCCTCTACTCATCTGGCCATCACAAGTAGATACCTCATATGAACTCTCTAGCCTTTGGCCTTAGTTATCCCCCGAGCAAGGAACTTCTTGTTCCTCTAGGCATGTACATCTTTGGAATATTACACTCTCTTTCCCTTCTAACGATCATTTTCTTCAATGATATAGAAGGATCTGTAAACATGGGAATCAGAACTATGATTCCAACTAATAAGACTTGGTGTTGGGTGTCTGAAATACTAGATGCTCAAAAAGTAGTCAACTAGTCTTTGTGCTTCCTATCTAGCATTTCCACCAATAAATAGTAGTCCTTGCCTTGGTCATATTGTGGGAATCCCTTTGAGGCTCAATGAGTCCATATGTGAACAACACAAGTACTCAAAATATCCTTAGACTCCCAATGCCTAGACCTTAACCACTAACTTGTGATAGCTTATCACTTGTAGAGACCTTGGTAGCTTGCTCTTCTCTCCCTAAAATACCCACTGATAGCTCTTCATATGACATAATTATGCAAAATCACTTACTCCACAAGAGTAATGAAAAATATTTTGCTCATCCAAAACTATGATTCCTGTGTGGATCTTCCACAAAATGGTTCAATAACTAAGAGAATACTATGCTCATCCAAAAAAATCTGTCTATGCCCATGTCTCTATGGGCAAATACTAAAAATAAATAGAAAGCTTTTCCAAACAGTGTTTAATATCTAAGCTCAAGTAACTCTGCTTGATTTAATTACTCTAATAAAATGAAACTCAAGAAAGTCTTATCATGATCCAAATTGTAAATCCAAGATGTCAATCTGTCAATGATCCAAACAATGGACCAAGATCTCAATCTGTCATATCCAATATATAATGATCCAAACTATGCTTTAAAATATCTCCCATACAAATTAAATCGCAATCCACTCTGTGGAACTAAGTGTGTCATGCCAAGCGAAGATGTGCTAAGAAAATATAGCAACTAGTGGAACTAAAACCGCCTTCCCGATAATAACATGCAAGTTTTTCCAAGTGGATAAAACATATTTAACATATGACCATCACTATAAATGAATCATTCCCATCTAGGAACGATATGTCTCTAATACACTATTGTAATACTCTGGCATTCCAAAACCATAATATGAGTCCATAAATACATTGAATCTTGGGTATGCTATATGGTCTATAGTGGAGTATCTACTCTAGGGTTGTTTTTTCCATCGGAGCTTCCAATGTGGAACAATCATGTGTTTATCAGACACATGTAGCGATCTTTGGCAAGGCTAGGTTGCGAACAAAGCAAGTCCATAGGCAAGTGGCCAAGAAGTGGAAAGGCAAGGTTCAAGAGACCAAGGTTGAGAACAAGAAGGTTCAAGAGATTGTGCAAGGGTGAGGACATCAATTCAAGGGGAGATCAAGGATTGATTATTGAGGAAAATGATCTCTAGAAGGGGAAGAGAGTGTTATGCAATCTGAATATTATTCTATAATGAAGAATGGTACTTGGTCTTGTAACTTGCCTCCTGGCAAGAAGGCCATTGGCACTAAGTGGGTATACAAGCTAAAGCATAAACCGGATGGTACAATTGATAGGTATAAGGCTAGGCTTGTTGCTAAGGGTTATGCACAGGAAAGAGGCATTGATTTTGATGCGACCTTTGCACCTACATGCTGTATGACCACTGTGCACTTGCAACTCATCATGGTTGGAATGTACATCAGTTGGACATTAAAACAACATTTCTGAATGGTGACTTGCATGAAGAAGTGTATGCTTTTCAGCCCCATGGCTTTGTGCAGAAAGGACATGAAAACAAGGTGTGCATGTTAAAGAAGACATTATATAGTTTAAAGCAAGCACCACGTGCTTTGTATGAGAAGATACATGCCTATCTGATTGCACATGGTTTTGAGAACAGTCCAACTGAAAGCACCTTATATGTTAAGCGTGCTAATGATGTGCTTCTGATCATTGTTTTCTATGTTGACGACATGTTGCTCACTAGTCCTATTGATAGCATATGCTGATTTTAAGGCTGATTTGCATGCCTCATTTGAGATGTCTGATTTCGGGCATTTGCATCACTATTTGGGCATTCAATTTATGCAGTTTATAGTGGAATGGCTTTGTGTCAAACGAAATATATTGACACATTATTGCAGCATTTTGGCCTTGAAGACTATAAGTCTATTGCCACTCCTATGGAGACATGTTTACAATTGAGTCTTCATGATGATGGAGATGCATTTGATGTTGTTCTCTATCAACAGACTGTTGGATGCTTGATTTACTTATGCATTACTCGGCCAGATATTCAGTTTGCTGTCTCACAGATGAGTAGGTCTATGCATTGCCCAAGAGTCAAGCATTGTTAGGGAGTTAAGCGCACCTTTCACTATTTGAGTGGTACTGGGCTACTTGGGTTGTTTTATCCCAAGGGGGGTCACTACCGCCAGATTTGCATGCTTTTTCTGCCTTTATTGGGCTGGTTGCTATGACACTCATGTGTCCACTAGTGGTTTTTGCTTCATGCTTGGTAGCTCATGTATATCTTGGTTGAGCAAGAAGCAACCTACTATGGCCACTTCCAGTTGTGAGGCTAAGTATAGGGCACCTTTCACAGCGACTATTGAGTGTGTGTGGCTCAGACACCTTATGGCTGATTTGGGTGTTGGTCAGACTTCTGCCACCACCATCTTCACTGATAGTCACAACGCATTAGCAGTTGCGAAGAGCCCTATATTCCATGCTCGCACTAAGCACATTGAGGTGCATTATCGCTATGTCAGGGAGAGGTTCTCTGCTAGGGAGATTAGCTTGGCATATGTTCCCACGCAGGAGAACATTGCAGACCTTTTCACGAAGGCTCTGCCTAGGGAGAAGTTTGAAGCTTTCCGCAAAGCTTTGGGCTTACTTCCTTTTGTGGAGTGATTTCCACATAGCTTGGCACTTCCTTATACATGAGTGCGAGTTCCTTGTTCACCGCATCACTCCCAGGGGGGATGTGTTGATCTACTTAGGTAGTTATGTGTATGAACACACTAGGACCGCCGGGGCACTTTTTTTCCTCTTTAGGAGGTTTTTTTCCCGCGGCTTGTATATACGCCTTTTGCCCTAATGGGCTACTTATCTTTGTACATTCTCTAGTAATACATTCAGTATTGTGTGTTGTGCTTCAAGCTTCTTGTTCTTCCTTGTGCTGTTCGCGTGCTTCTGCAAACATCTATCTCCAACAAAGGTGGAATCATTGAACCTTGGCACTCCATTAAAAACAAAGATGTACATAATTTATGCAAACTTGCATATTGAACTAAGGAGAAACTTGCTTTTCCTATTATAGAAGTTTAAGGATGTGTTTGCATGGGATTATTGAGACATGAAGGTCTTGATTACTGCTTGTATCATCATAAAATTCACCTCAAGCTAGATGCATCACCTATGATCCTGTAGGAATACCCAATGAATCCTAATTCTATGAAATAGGTAAAGGAGGATATAGACCATTTTTTATGGGTTGGATTTATTGTGTTGATTGAGTATCAAGAATGGGTTCACCCATAGTTATTGTGTTCAACAAAAAAGGCTAGCTAGAACCTATGTGGATTATAAAAAATTGAATGTTTCCATGATACCATATTCTTTTCCTTTAACTTTCTTGGATATGATGTTAGATGAAGTCACATGTAAGGCGATTTATTCCTTTCTCCATGCATTCAATGGATACAATCAGGTTTAGATGGTTGAATCTAGTATCCCAAAGATGGAATTTATTACTGAGTAGGGAGTCTTTGCCTACTCATAGTAATTCTTAGTGATGTATGCACCAATTTTTTGCATCATACATGAAAACTTTTATGCAAGTATTCTTGGATAATCTCTCTATGTCTGGTAAGTGAGTTGAACATCTAAAATACTTACATATTTATTTTCTAAGTGCAAAGAATTCCATATGTGTGTGTGCATCTTGTGTGCTTTTCACCTTCACATCTACACACATCATTCTCTCAAAATCTTCATATCACCCTCACATCTTCATGGATTGACAATTATGAGGTGAAACGCCATGGATATTGATAATCATCATTATTCTATTAGTGATACCAGTCAATCCGGATAAAGTGAAGGTTGTGCTACAAGATCCACCTCCTCGGAGATCAAAAGAGTTATATGATTTTTAGGTCAGCTTTGATGGCATGGGAGACACTTATGTTGCCTAGCCCATGTAGCTCTTCTACTGAGTGGTTCATGCCAAGTCTAAAGAATTCTTGTGGAGATATGAATGATTTCATTTTTTAGTGACTTAAAGTTTTGCTAACCAAGGCCCTCATTTTGCAAGTTGTAGATTGGGCCCATCCATTTCATTAGCTTATTGATGCTTTCAATATGGTCATTGGTAGCATCTCAATACACCATCCAATGTATTATACTCGTCGATGGTTGAGTAACTCAAAAAAAAATCATTTGGTCACCAAAAGATAATGGTTATTGTTGAAAAAGAAAAAAAATAATTAATGCAAGCTTCAATGGAAGCTTAGGCTATTGTATTCTCCCTCATCTCATAGATTATGTGTCATCGCATCTCTTAGGATCATATGAATTCTCTTTGCACCGATCATAGGAACGCATCTTTATGAAGTAGATCATTTAGGCTCATGTGAACAAGCTCTTAGCTTGAGAAGTCATTTCCTATTTCAAATAAAGCCAAGTGGCTAAAAGATATCTTGTTTGTAAATCACGTTCCTTAGCTCATGGAACCGAATTCCTTAATTCATGTTCGGATTCATAAATCTAGGAGGTCTTTAGATTCAGCTCAAGGTATCCAAAAACGTATTTAGAGATTGAAAGAACCAATATATGTATTAAGATGGTGGAATTAGCTCAATCTATGTTTGAGCTTAGTCAAATTTTCAATCCCTCAAATTCCATTGAGCTAGAGTTGCATTTCCATGGAGCATTGGAATGAATAGAGCGATTGGTAGCTAAGCCAGAGGTGTTGACCCATCTAAGGCTCATTCCATTCAACGTGAGAGAGGAAGTTTCTAGTAGTGAGAAGCTTATGTTCCCAACTCAATAGAGGGTGGAACATTTCCATCCATCACCAAGAACTCTCAAGAGTATTGCAAGAAATACAAGAATAAAAGTGGGCCAGAGAATTAGACGACCCCCACCCATTCAGGAGATGGATGACTTACATGATCAATTTTCCCAAGACATACCATCTCTATATAGAGATCTACTAGAGCTTCAAAAAGAGGACAAGTTGGACTTTGAATCTAATTCCTTTCATGAATTACCGCAATTCATAGGATCTTGGGAATATAAGTCACTCAATATGAGAACCCCTACAATGGTAGTAACAAAGAAGATCTCCCCCCCAAAAAAAACAAAAGTGACAGAAGAAAAGAAGAAGAAAAAGAGTAAGGAGGCCCTCTCAAGAAGAGGAGGAATAATTGTTTGAGGTACCTAAAAACTTCAACAAGTATCAAATAGATGATAGAAAATCTTGGTGAGGATGCCAAAGAGAGAATCTTTACAACATGTTTATGATGAAAAGGAAGTAATGAAGAAAGTAGTGGAAACAATCAAAGAGCAAGAGGAAAGATGCACTTACATAGGTGACTTCAGCCCTAATGAGGAGGAATTGATGATTGGATCATGGCAATATAGAGATGTATTTGCTTTGTTGTACAAGGAATTGAAAGGAGTAGAACTAGAGATCTATTCTCATAGGGTCCCCATGACCTATGAGGGAGAAAACCCATGAAATAGAGATCCTACAAGTGTAATGATATTTTGTTGCAAAGATCGAAGATGTATTAGATAGGTGGAAAGAAGTTAGATTCATTTATGAGCTTGAGCATATGGGTATCCCCCATTGTCATTATGCCGAAGAAGAAGGGTAAATTACACGTTTGTATTAACATGAGAAAATTAATTCAAGCATAATCTGATATAGTTATTCCTATTTGATAGAATAAGTTGTTTCCAAGGAAGTTTATAGCTTCACGGATGGATTTTTTTGGCTACAATCAAGTATCCATAGCCCTAAAAGAGAAACACAAGGTGGCTTTTGCCACCAAATGGGGTGATGTCATTTAGACTCACCAATGCATCATCCATCTTTCACAAGTAAATTTGCCATGTCTTTAAGGAATTTCTATGAAAGACCTTGGAAGTTAAGTGGATGATTTGTGTGCACATTCCAACATGATAAAGGACCACATCCTAGAGCCAAGCTACTCTTTGATAAATGCAAAAATCACCAAGTGTGCTTAAATCTAGAGAAATGTGTATTTATAGTGGGGTAAGGTATTCAAACAATTGGTATATCAATGGATGAAGATAAGGTTAGAGCAATTGTAAAGTACCAAGTCCCAAGAACGTAAAAGAGTTAAAACTCCTTATGGGCCATTGTGGATACTAGTGACATGTATTTCATCATTTCCAAACCTCTTTACAACCTTTTGACCAATTTTGAATGGAATGATGCATGTGAGAACTCTTTCTTAGAGGTTAAGAAATGCTTTTGCTCAACTCCCATATCGACAACCTTTTGGCACCCAAGGCCAAGGAAAACAAAGAGGGAGCACGCACAAAAGAGGAGGGACCATGTGAATCGAGGTGTCTAAATCAAATGTGAAGAGAAATATTAATAATTCATACAACTCATGTAAAAAAATAGTGGTTTTTATCACTATCACTATACTAAAAACCCAAAACCCCAAATTTTCAAACATATGCTCCATTTTGTGCAAGCCAAAAAGTCATTGAGCTTGAAGAGCTTAGGTAGAAGCCATGTACCGAATTTCATATCTTTTAGATCTCGTTTGGGTGACCGAATTAGCTCTAGAACATAATTTTTAACTATGCTCCACATTGTGTCTGAAATCGACCAAAGCTAGGCAAAAACTATAAATAGAGCTAGAAAGCCCACTTTTGTAGTTTAATTTTTATTGGATCCTTGAGTGATTTTGTAATTAAGATCAATACAACTTCCACTGCTCATACTCCTTGCCTCTCATTTGTGTGTGTGTATGTGTGTGCATCTTGTAAGCTTGCCACCTTCACCTTCACTCACATCACTCGCTTAGGATCCTCATATCATCCTCACATCTCCATAGATTTAAAGTTACATGGTGGATCTCCTCGATGTTCGAACTCACCATTGTCCTAGAGTGACACCAAACTTGGCACCATTGTCGAGGATTGTAGCTCAAGGATGATTGTGTGATGGAAAGAGCATAGAGTATTGAGGTTCAAAGCTTTGGTAGCTGATCTCCCCTCTCATTTCTCTCACTTGCGATTGGGAGAGAGAGAGAGAGAGAGAGAGAGAGAGAGAGAGAGAGAGAGAGAGAGAGAGAGAGAGAGAGAGAGAGAGAGAGAGACAGAGACAGAGAGAGAGAGAGAGACTGTGTGCTATGTTATTTTTGTTTTTCAGTGCTTTTCATATAGGTTTCAACTTCATCATCATCTCCAAGACTGTAGACAAGCACGACTCAGCTTTTTGGGATTCATGTCGATCACCTCGGTTTTTTGAAAGTCATCATATGATATTGTGTTTGTACCATTCCTAAGAGCTCCCAATGTCTTCACAATGCACCAGACGCATCAGAAAGACTCAAAGTTTCTCTCTATATCATGATAGGCTAGAGTCACAATAGACCACCTCTATTTAAGGAACACTCTATTGTGACAGACCCCCTCCATTGTGATAGAACAAAATTAAAAAAATGCAATAAATCAAATTTATGATAGACCCCATCTATCATGATAGACCAACTTCTGTCATATAGAACACCCCCATGATAGACAATCGTCGATTGCGATAGACCCCCCCTCTATCGCAAGAGATTGAATCCAATAGACCCCCCTCTATGGCATCTATCGTTGCAGAGCACCCTATCTTGATGGAACCCATTTCTCACGATTGACTAGCCTACAGTGATAGAAACCCCCCCTCCCTCCCCCCCTCGCCCTCCCACTCCTCCTCCCTCCCCCCCCTCCACCCCCCCCCTCCACCCCCCCCTCCACCCCCCCCCCTCCACCCCCCCCCCTCCACACCCCCCCCCCCCCTCCACCCCCCCCCTCCCCCTCTCCCCCCCCTCCACCCCCTCCCCCCGTGTTGCGATAGACCCCGTATTTCGACAAAAAATTTAGGGTTAAATTTTTGTGAAATTTTGGTCAAATTTGATGGTCTTCTGGTGATTTTTCAGGAGCAAATAAGGAAAGTGTGTGTATTTGTGGCTCTCACAAGGCATGCAATCATCAAAGCAAGGCTTTGGAGACCCTCCTTTGGCAAGAGAGTGTGCCAAAGCAAGCGAGTAGAGGTTGGAAAACTATAAAACCCTTTTTTCAAGGCTAGCCTAGGCTAAGACACAGTTTTAGGATGAGGACTTAGGGTTATGATAAAAATCCTCTAAATCTATGAAACTCTAAAGGAATCAAATCCAAGATTGACAAATAATTGATAAGGGTGACAAACCTCAACATTAAAAGAACATGACCAGATGATTTAACATTCGAATCAATTGATGCAAGTATTCCTGAAGATAGTACATTCTAATAAGATCCTCATAAAGTGAATTAAGAATGAACAAGTGACTGATAGTTGAGAAAACATCAATTCATGTATGTACTCCAAGGGAAAGCAAAAAAAAGGGGTTTGGGATAAATTCATGAACCTCACGTTAGGTTAGCACTTGACAAAGTGGAATGCTAAAACTTAAGAACAAATGAAGCCAGTGTCAAACACATAGCCAAGTCCTAGTCGAAGAAATTAAGTAAGTTAGAAATGATCATGTCATAAAGAGTTTTCCTAAAATGGATGCAAAAGAGGTAATGAAGAAAGAGACTAGAGTGGTTGTGTAGAGGCCTCCACCTAAAAAGAAGTTTGCTAATATTATTTAGAATGAAGAACAAGCATTTACTATTGTTTCAAATATGACCTATCTTCTCATGAGTAGTGTATGTCTACATTAGACTCAAATTTTGGGTACTTTGATGGTGGCCAACCAAAAACATTACCATGTAGCATAGTTTCTTCAGCTCATTTGAGCTTTCTCCTATAGGGAATACTGTCATATGTGCTAATAGCTCCTCTTATCCTATACTGGGATTTGATGGGATCATTCAAACTACTATCAGTGCAATTCTTTTTCACATTGTCATATGCTTTATATGTGCCAAGGATTATATATATATATATATATATATATATATATATATTGTCAATTTCAGCATAAGCCAAGATTGGCTTGGCTATCAAATTTGTAGATGATAGATGCATAGTTCATCATCTCTCAAATGGTGCTCTTATTATTGCTTCTAAAATTTTATTTTGTGGGCTATATAAGCTCGGAAACTATGAAAAATTTATGAATGACTAGAATGTGTAGTTCAAGATTCTCAAGCTATCTTAGATGCAAAGCTTTGGCATGCACGCTTTGGTCATTTGAATTTTGCTAGTTTGCTTTGCCTACAAAAATTAGAAATGGTGTCCTCTCTACAAAACTTGAGGCACCTTGTAAACATGCTTGTGAAAGTTGTATTTTGAGCAAAATGCAGTGTTCCTCATTCCCAAAAGATGGTTCAATTTGAACTCCTCATAAATAGCAACTTTTTCATAGTGATCTTTGTGGTCCTATGCAAACACCTTCATTTGGGCATAATCTTTACTTTGTGATTTTTATTGTGATGAATTTTCTAGGCATGCATGGATGTGTTTGTTGAAAGTAGAGTCCCAATTTTTTTGTGCTTCAAATAGTTCGAAATTATGGTTGAACATCTATCACCATGGAAATTGGGTACCCTTCATTCTAATCGAGGAGGGAATACATGTCTTTAGATTTTAATGCATTTTTGGTTGAGCATGGGATAAAAAATAAATGTATAGTGCCATATACACCTCAACAAAAAACAAGTCTCTCATGGAAATGGCGAGGTGTATGGTTAGAAGTTAGAATTTACCACAGCTTCTAGCTTGAGGTTGTTACGTATGGAGCATATGTACTTAGAAGGTGTCCCATCAAAGCACTACAGTAGATTACTCCATTTGAGGCTTGTTGTTTTACATATGCATTAGTTTCTGAACAACAACACAACAAATTGAATCATAAAGCAGTCAAATGTGTTTTTTGTTGGGTACAGTTGAGAAAGCAAAAGCTATCATCTTTATGGTCCACATAATAAATGCATTCTGGTTAGTCATGATGTTGTTATTGTAGAAGATGCAATCCAGCGATTACTTTCATGTATCAAAAAGAGACCAGATAGCTGGAAGGATGTGTATGATACTTTTTTGCCTCCCTTTCTAGGTGGACAATCAAGTGCTGGTCCAAATGTGGTGATTTCTTAGCCTTTATAGGTTCCAAATGATGATGTAGATAATTTAATTTCTGATGTAGATTTACATGATGAACTTGTTGATTAGAGGACTAACATATACCATGCTAAAACTATACCTAAATGGCTGGTGTAGACTTTGAGAGATAACAAATTAGATGCAATTTTATCATATCATACTCGTTTAGGGTTTCATAGTGCTTTGTTTGCATCAGATTGATATGCAATTATTGCATCTTGCCTTTGTGATGAGAATGAACATGTTTCTTTTGATGAAGCACAAAATTTAGAAAATTGGATGGCTACTGTGCAATCAAGTGATGTTATTATGAAGAATGGTACTTGGTCTTTATGTGATTTCCCTCCAAGCAAAAAGGCCACTAACACTAAATGGTTGTACAAGCTGAAACATAAGTTTGTTGAAACAATTGATAAGTATAAGGCTAGGATTGTTGCCAATGGTTATGCTCAAGCGAGAGGCATTGATTTTGAGGAGAGCTTTGCTTCCAAATGCCAAATGACCACAATTCATAGCATTTGTGTACTTGCAGATCATCATGGTTGGAATGTACATATGTTGGACATTAAAATTGCATTTTTGAATGGCAAATTACATGAAGAAGTGTATGTATTTCAGCCCCATGGTTTTGTGTAGAAAGAGCATGAAAAAAAGTGTGCAGGTTGAAAAAGGCATTATATGGTTTGAAGCAAGCACCATGTGCTTGGTATGAGAAGATACGTGCCTCCTTGCTAGAACATGGATTTGAAAATAGTGTAACTAAGAGCAACCTATATAGTAAGCATGAAAATGATGTAATTGTGACCACTGTAGTATATGTTCATGATATTCTTCTCATTGGTCCTAATGAGAATCATATTGAAAAATTCAAGGTTAATCTCCATGCCTCATTTAAGATATCAGATTTGGGGTATTTGCATCATTATTTGGGCATTTAACTTATGCAAGTTGATAGGGAAATAGCTCTTTATCAAAGAAAATATATTAAAACACTATTGCAACATTTTTTCCTTGAAGATTGCAAATCTATTGTCAGCCCCATGGAAATAGGTTTATAGTTGAGCCTTCATGATGTTGGACATGTATTTGATATTGTTCTCTACAAGTAGGTTGTTGGATGCTTGATTTGCTTACCCATAGCTCGGTCTAATAACTAGTATGTTTTCTCTTAGATGAGCACGTTTATGTATTACCTAGGTGTCAAAAATTGGCGAAAAGTTAAGCACATCTCTACCTGAGTGGTATCCGACTACTTTGATTGTTTTATCCCAAGGGGGATCATTAACACCATATTTACATGCTTTTCTCTGACTAATCTTGTGTTAGTTGCTATGAAAATCCTGTGTCCACTAATGGTTTTTTCTTTATGATCAGTAGATCATGCATATCGTTGTTGGAGAAACAATCATTAATTGGACATATATTTGAAGGTCAAATCTTAGGAAGAAAACCCCATGCCTATGTGAAGGGACAAATTCACAAGTGTATTATATTTGTAAAGTTAGTTCACTTTAGTTCTAGAAGTTTTTTAAAAAGTCACGAGACAGAGAAAAATTATATAAGTTAGTTTGTATCAACTGACACGAAGGAAGACAATAAGAGAGTGTGTATGACTAAGAATAGTCGGACTTCTGTGCGTGAGAAAGCACCTGTGTATTTCTGAGTTTTCATAGCTATGACAAGAACTAGTTAAAGTTCTATGTATAAGTCTTCTTCCTCCATCTCCAGTGTTTGTCTTCTGTGTAATGATTTGAAAGGTTGAAGTTTTCCAAGCAAGTTGATGCCTGGCATCGAATGTATGTTGAAAGGTTGAGTTTTATGTGAGAAGTCGATGCCTGGCATCGAATCCTAGCTGATAAGTCCTTATCTTCATATCTGACTTTTATCTACTGATGAAGCTTCTTAAAATCATGAGGTTTCTGGAGCAACTCGATGCCTGGCATCGAGTTTCAACATAAAGTCGATGTCTGGCATCGACTTCCCACATAAAAGTGGTCTTGTCCATGTGTGTGTTCAAGGGCCTAATTCTGGTGCTGAAAAAGTGGCGCTCAAAGTCGATGCCCGACATCGACTTTTGGTTGCAAGTCGATGCTAGGCATCGAATTTTTATTTTTAGACAGTGAAATTTACTAAAACAGGTAAAGTTTCTAGTTTTGGAAGGTCATACAGGGTCATCTTGTGAGGGCCATAACTTGAGTTCTAGAGATCTGTTTTCATGCATATCATAGCTTGTTGGAAAGCTCTACTCTTCTAGTTTCAGCTTCTAAAAGATCTTGGAGAAATAATACTTAAGCTAAGAGAAATTAGCAAAATACTGAAGGTATGTCATTTCAGTGACTAGAAAAATATGAAGAAGCAAAGTTCTTGGTTTCGGCTATCATTTCTCAAAGTTTGGAGTGGCAATGAGTTAATGGTGACCATAGAGGTGTTCTACTGTCACATTAATTCATTTCTTGTGGTGTTTTATACATCAACAAGTGGTATCAGAGCAGATTGTGGTGTATGGTGATGACATGCTACTCAATGGTCCTCAATGAGAAGCATATTGCTGATTTCAAGGCTGATTTACATGCCTCGCTTGAGATGTTTGATTTGGGGCATTTGAATCATTATTTGGGCATTCACTTTATGCATGTTGATTGTGAAATGGCCTTGTGTGAAAGGAAATATATTGACACATTATTACATCGTTTTGGCCTTGAAGACTATAAACCTGTTGCCACTCCTATGGAGACAGGTTTACGACTGAGTCTTCATGATGCAGGAGATGCACTTGATGCTGTTCTCTATCAACAGGCTGTTGGATGCTTGATTTACTTATGCATTACTCACCCAAATAGTCAGTTTGTTGTCTCACAGATGAGCAGGTTTATGCATTGCCTGAGTCAAGCATTGGTAGGCAGTTAAGCACATCTTTCGTCACTTGAGTGGTACTCGGCTACTTGGTTTGTTTTATCCCAAGGGGGGATCACTAGCACAAGATTTCCATGCTTTTTTTTATTCTGATTGGGTTGGTTGCTATGACACTCGTGTGTCCACTAGTGGCTTTTGCTTCATGCTTGGTAGCTCATGTATAACTTGGTTGAGCAAGAAGTAGCCTACTGTGGCCACTTCTAGTTGTGAGGCTGAGTATAGGGCAGCTTTCACAGCGATTGTTGAGTGTGTGTGGCTCAGATGCCTTATGAGTGATTTGGGTGTTGGTTAGTCTTCTGCCACCGCCATCTTCACTGACACTCATAGCACATTGATAGTTGCGAGGAACCCTGTGTTTCATGCTCGCACTAAGCACATTGAGGTGCATTATCATTATTTCAGGGAGAGGTTCTCCGTTGGGGAGATTGGCTTGGCATATGTACCCACACAGGAGAACATTGCAGACCTTTTCACGAAGGCTCTACCTAGGGGGAAGTTTGAAGCTTTCCGCAAAACTTTGGGCTTACTTCCTTTTGTGGAGTGATTTCCACATAGCTTGGCACTTCCTTATACATGAGTGCCAACTCCTTGTTCACCGCATCACTCCTAGGGGGGATTTGTTGATATATTTAGGTAGTGATGTGTGTGAACACTATAGGACCAGCAAGACACTTTTTTCCCTCTTTAGGAGGTTTTTTCCCCCGGCTTGTATATATGCCTATTGCCCTAATGGGCTACTTATCTTTGTACATTCTAGTGGTAATATATTCAGTATTGTGTGTTGAGCTCCAAGCTTCTTCTTCTTCCTTGTGTTGTTCACGTGCTTCCACAGTCGTCTAACTCCAACAGATCTTTGTTAGAAAGCTATCCATGGAATCTCCTTCATTCATGCTCACTCTCCAACTGTTTTTGGAGGTAAGAAACATGAGCCCCATTCCTTGCTTGGTATAAAGTGGTAAGTATATCCCAAGCATCCTTTGTTGTTTTGTAAGAGCAAATGTGAGGAATAATGGCATGTTTCATAGACAAGGCTATCAATGCATGTGCTTGCACATCTCTACCATCCCAACAAAGTTGCTCTACACTAGGTGCAACAAGAATCCTAGCACAAATAGGAACTTAAAGAATGTCACCATCTTCAATGCCATCTACATCACCTTCAATAACTATATTTGCAGGTGTAATAGGACGTTTTTCAACACCTTGCACAATATTCCACAATCCTTTTGCAACCAATACATGATGCATCATATAAGCCCATAATGGGTAATTTGTACCATCCAACTTATCCTCAATAGCCAACATATGAAACACATCACTGCTTTTAGCAATGACAACTAACTAAAATACTCTGATGCAAAAAAATGATTGTATCTCAAAAAGCTGAATAGAACTACCATATCGAGTTTTGCTAAACTTTTAGCAAGCTTTGAGGTGCTTATACTAGCAAATCAAAATCTCTATATATCTTTCATACAAAAAGATGAAATTGCTTGCATGTGCTGTGATAGTGCATTTGGAGGCCGAAACAAGCTTAAATTGTGATTTTCACACCACATAGCAAAGTTGTTTTGAACTCTTAATCACCCTAAGTATGCTCATCAATTTTTGTGAGATTCTGAGACTATGACCAAAGGGGTGTCCATGACGCCCTAGATAAAGAGGGGACCTTCTCTGGTACCACTTGTTGGTGCAATTCAAGCCTTCACCTTTGGCTTGGAACCCTTGAAAGATATCTCTACATGAAGCAAGAACCATAGGAACTTATGCTTATAAGTTCTTACCATTTTACTTCTTGTAAAAGTCTATATGACTTGGCATCTCATGTAATCACACCTACTTGATTAAGTCGTGGAAAAATTGATTGATTGATTGAGGGAATATCTCAATCAACTTTTAGGTGAAAGATTCTAGGAGTTTTGAATTTTGAATTCTCACTTAACTCCTATAAAAGCTACAAGTCAAAAGTCGCGGGTGTCCTTCACTTTTTCCGAGGCTTATACCTTTGATCATTGAGTGTGTGAGTGCTACACCATAGCCTACACATCTCCAACTCATTAGGCTGCATCTATCAAGCCAATGAGATTGTACATTCATGTGAACTAATAGAAAGATTTACATTCACTATCTCTGGTTTTCTCTGAGTCATCATCTCCAAGTCTGTCAACTTCAACAAGGCATATCTCAGGATCTACTGAACCAAATCAAGTGATTCAAGGCTTGTTGGAACCAGCACAAAGTATTCTACAAGACTACAAAGTTTGAAGAAGATTGGTTCAGCCATTTTCGAGAAATCGCTATCGAACTTCTCTCTGGTATTTTTCTGCAGAGCTCCTAAAAAGTCGGGAGTGTCCCTAATTTTGCTAAAGTGATTTCTCTGAGTATAGTCTATCATTTTATCTCATTCCACTTGCAAATGGTAGCTTACTAAGCTAGTAGAATATCCCTAGAAGGAATTTTGCCAATTGTAACTACACTGGTCAAACTAAGTGAAAGACTGAGCAGGTATCAAGACAAAAATAGAAAGTTTTTGAGCTTTGTGATTTACCAACTTATCTGTTTTGATCAAGTCATTACTCAAACCTTTTCCAAAGTACACATAGCATATTTTGGTATCATTTGGAAGCTCAAGGAGTCTACTAATCATATCTGGAGTCACTGAGGGCTGGTGCAAAGCAGGATTAGCAGCATCAACTCAATCTTCTGAGTGCATCCAACCATTTCTCCCAATAGTGGTATCAGAGCAAATAAGGTAAACATGGGAGATGGTTTTCCTTCATTCATTGACAAATTGGACAGGAAAAATTACCAAGCTTGGTCTCTAAGAATGAAGACCTATCTACAAGGAAGAAGCTTATTTGGATTCATATCAGGAGATGAGGAATTGCCCTCATTCAAAGCCAGAGGACTACCCACCAAGGATGAACAAGAGAGGCTCAATCAATGGTGTGCAAAAGATGCTTTGGCAAGGTCTTATCTTCTTAACTATATATCTGATTTCCTTTTACCTCACATCAGGAATTGTAAGACTTCCCAAGAGACTTGGGAAACCTTGTGGATTGAATTCACAACCCTTAGGAAACAACCAAAGCAATCAGTCTCAGAATTTGTGACCAAGATCAAGGATGTGGCAGACCAATTAGCAAGCATTGGAGAGGAGATTGAAGAGGAACAAATAGTAAGGCAAGTAACCAATGGACTAAAGGCAGATGATAAGTGGGAGAGCTTCACCACTGCAATGGATCTCTACATGGACATGCATACCCCAGATCTCACAACTCTTATGGGCCAACTATTCACACATGAAGCAAAGTTTACAAAGGCTGGAGATCAATCAAAAGGTAATAACCCCTATGCTCTATATATTGATAAGAAAGTTAAGGATAAAGGTAAAGGGAGGAAGCAAGAAGAAGAAGGCTCTACCTCCCAAGTTAATTATGCAGGGAGAGGTAGATCTTCAAGAGGCAGGGGCAGAGGAGGTAAGCAAGGTAGGGGGAGACCCTACAACTCATCACCATGCAACATTTGTGGATTGTCTAACCATACCACAGATGAGTGCTACAGAAATTATAAGAATCAAAGAGGAAGAGGCTATCAAAGAGGTGGATACTCTCAAGGTAGAGGCAGATTCAACCAACAACAAAGCTACAATGGATACAACAATCAATACAACAACAATTACAACCACAACCACAATGGTAACTACCAAGGTGGATTCAGAAATAGAAGGGATTACAACAACTACACAGAGGAGCAAGATGACTCCCTATTGATCATGAATATGACCTCCAAGGCAGGTACAAATGATGATCATTTATTTTATATTGATTCAGGGTGTTCTAACCATGTAGCTGGTAATGTGGCACTACTCTCTGATTTGGAAAAACCCAAGGGCAAACATCAGGTACAGATAGGTGATGATACTAAACAAACTGTTGTAAAGATTGGAAATGTGAAAACTTGTGATGGTAACCAGAACCTATTGAGCAGGGTACTTTATGTACCAACCATTACCAAGAACCTAATGAGTGTTGGTCAGATTGTGGAGAAAGGTTTGCAGGTCAGGTTCACTCAACATGGAGCATATGTGGAAGACCCAAGACATGGATTCAGAAGGATAGCCAAGGGAGAAAAATCAGGTAGATTGTTTACTTTTGAGCTAGAAGACACCAAAAACATTGCTTTATACAATTACAAGGATCAAACACTTTCAAAGTTAGAAATATGGCACAAGAGGTTAGGTCACATAGGTGAAAGAACCCTAAAGCAAATGTGCAGGGATCATTGTGTGCTTGGGATACCTAATGTGTCCAAGCAACACATGATTTACAAGTGTGGTGCTTGTCAGTTTGGTAAGTCTCACAGGTTGCCCTATTCAAAGAAAGGTTTCATACATGAAGAATACCTAGACTTGGTACACACAGATGTTTGGGGACCTAGCAAGGATCCCTCCATTTCAGGATCAAGGTACTATGTGTCCTTCATTGATGATTATAGCAGATGGACTGTGTTATATTTTATGAAGCATAAAGATGAAGTGTTTAATTGTTTCAAGAGATATCTTGCACTTGTTGAAAACCAAACAGGAAGAAACTTGAAGAGGCTAAGGTCAGATGGAGGAGGAGAATACTTCTCCAATGAGTTTGAAGATTTCTTGCAGGAAAGAGGCATCAGAAAGTAAATAACTACAAGGTACTCACCTGAACAAAATGGGGTAGCTGAAAGAAGGAATAGACTCATTGTAGAAACAGCTAGGTCTATGCTTAATGAAAAGAAGTTACCAAATTATCTTTGGGCAGAGAGTGTATCTACTGCCACCTACCTCATCAACAGATTGACATCAAAGTCTCTTGATGGCATGACACCTTATGAAGCTTGGCATGGTAAGAGACCATCATTGGATCATTGCAAAATTTTTGGTTGTGTAGCATATGTACATATTCCCTCACAGGTAAGGGGAAAGCTAGACCCTAAAGCTGAAAAATGTATCTTCATTGGTTATGACTTGAACCAGAAAGGGTACAGATTCTACAACCCCTCAAACAAAGGCATCAAGGTAAGCAGAGATGTCATCTTTGATGAGAATGACTCATGGTATGAGAATGAATGCAGGAAGGTTAGTCTACCCTATGATATGGAAGAAGATTTCCCAAAGCTCACCAAGGAGGAACCAATCCAGAAAGAAGAATCAAGCTCAGATGATGATGACACAATTAACCTTGAGGAATTTAAGGCTTGGAAGTCCAAAGGGAAGATGAAAATGAAGAAGCTAGAGGATATACCAGAATCCTCAACTCAAGCAATGAGGAGATCTCAGAGAGAAAGTAAGAAGCCTATCAGATATGGGTATGACACTTCTCTTGTAACCAAGCATTCTGTATATCTTGCAAAGGATTTGTTGAATGAAGAACCAGGTACATATGAAGAGGCAATCACAAAGACAGAATGGAAAGAAGCTATGGATGAAGAAATAGAAGCTCTCAAGGAGAGTGACACATGGGACTTGATACCCAAGAAGGACTCTATGAAGGTGATAGGATCCAGATGGATCTACAAGCTAAAGAGAAATTCAGATGGAACAATCAATAGGTACAAAGCTAGGTTGGTAGCCAAGGGTTTTGCACAAACCCAAGGCATTGATTATGAGGAGACATTTTCTCCTGTGGCTAAGATGCCAACAATCAGAGTACTAGTGAGTGTAGCTGCATCCAAGAATTGGAACATGTACCAATTAGATGTCAAGAATGGTTTCTTGAATGGATGGATATCTGAAGAAGTCTACATGTCACAACCACCTGGCTATGAAGATCCCAAGAAGGTAAATTATGTTTGTAAATTGAAGAAGGCTCTATATGGATTGAAGCAGGCACCTAGAGCATGGAATTACAGGTTGACAACATATCTCCAAGACCAAGGATTTGTGATGAGTAAAGCAGACACTTCTCTATTCATTAAGAGGAGTAGTACAGAGGTAATCTACTTGTGTGTTTATGTTAATGACATCATCATTACAGGCAATGATGTCAATGGTATTAGACACATCAAAGGGCAGATGATGAAGGAGTTCAAGATCAATGATCTTGGATTATTGAAATACTTCTTAGGTCTTGAGTTAGTCTACACTAATTCAGATATATATATCACTCAAAAGAAGTATGTACAGGACATTGTGAAGAAGTTTAACTTGCAGGATGCTAAAGTCTCAAGCACTCCAATGGAGGTCAACCTAAAGCTTAATGCTCATGAAGGGGATGAAGTCCAAGACATTACAGGATATCAAAGTATGGTAGGTAGTTTGAATTATGCTACCTTAACCAGAATTGACATAGCATATGGAGTTAGTGTGCTAAGCCAATTCATGCACAAACCAAGGGTACCTCACCTAGAGGCAACAAAGAAGATCTTGAAGTATCTAAAAGGAACTCAAAACCATGGTTTGTACTTTCCTTATACATCAGATATTGATATTAAAGTATATTCAGATGCAGATTGGGCACGATGCAAGGATGATAGGAGGAGCACATCAGGGTACATATGTTTTGCAGGTGATAAACCTATTTCTTGGTCAGCCAAGAAACAACCTACAGTAGCCTTGTCATCTACTGAAGCAGAGTATAGAGGGCTAGCAAATGCCACTCAAGAAGCTATCTGGTTGAAGCTTTTATATACAGAGTTAGGTCTATACACTAGACCTCCAATTATCTTTGGAGATAACACAAGCTCTGTTCACCTTGCAGCTAATCCAATATATCATACTAGAACCAAACACATAGAGGTTCACTATCACTATGTGAGAGAAAAATTGCTAAGCAAAGACATTCAATTGACTTATGTGTCCACTAATATGCAATGTGCGGATTTACTTACTAAAGCTTTGGATGGAAACAAGTTATGCAGATTTCAAGCCAATGAGATTGTACATTCATGTGAACTAATAGAAAGATTTACATTCACTATCTCTGGTTTTCTCTGAGTCATCATCTCCAAGTCTGTCAACTTCAACAAGGCATATCTCAGGATCTACTGAACCAAATCAAGTGATTCAAGGCTTGTTGGAACCAGCACAAAGTATTCTACAAGACTAAAAAGTTTGAAGAAGATTGGTTCAGCCATTTTTGAGAAATTGCTATCGAACTGCTCTCTGGTATTTTTCTGCAGAGCTCCTAAAAAGTCGGGAGTGTCCCTAATTTTGCTAAAGTGATTTCTCTGAGTATAGTCTATCATTTTATCTCATTCCACTTGCAAATGGTAGCTTACTAAGCTAATAGAATATCCCTAGAAGGAATTTTGCCAATTGTAACTACACTGGTCATACTGAGTGAAAGACTGAGCAGGTATCAAGACAAAAATAGAAAGTTTTTGAGCTTTGTGATTTACCAACTTATCTGTTTTGATCAAGTCATTACTCAAACCTTTTCCAAAGTACATATAGCATATTTTGGTATCATTTGGAAGCTCAAGGAGTCTACTAATCATATCTGGAGTCACTGAGGGCTGGTGCAAAGCAGGATTAGCAACATCAACTCAATCTTCTGAGTGCATCCAACCATTTCTCCCAATACCAATTGTTGGAGTTTGAGTTCTACAAAAGCACATGAATAGCAAAGGAAGAAGAAGAAGAACCTTGGAGCACAACACACAATATTGAATGTATTACCAAGAGAATGTGCAAAGATAAGTGACCCATTAGGGTTATAGGCATATATACAAGCCGAGGGAAAAAACCTCTTAAAAAGGGAAAAAAGTACTCTGACAGTCCTAGTGTGTTCATACACATCACTACCTAAATATATCAAGACTTTTGTACTTAGAAATCCCACCAAAGCATTGCAAGCGATCACTCCATTTGAAGCTTGACATGGTTGCAAGATATTTTTTGCTCATCTACGTGCCTTTACTTGTTGACCATATGCATTATTCCTTGAAAAAAATGTAAAAAAATTGATGATAAAGTAGTGAAATGGCAAGGTGTATGGTCAAAAGTCAAGCTTTATCACATAGAATACATAATGAATTTTTTATGAGAGGATTTACATAGAAGAGGAAAAAACTATGCCTTAATGGTTGGTGCAAACTTTGAGAGAGAGAAAATTAGATGCACCTTTTACATATCATACTCGTTCAACCTCTCATAGTGCTTTATAGTGCATAAGATTGTTATGCAATTGATATCTCTAGTCTTTGTGATGAGAAAGAGGCTATTTCTTTTGATCAAGCATATAACTCATATAAATTGGATGGCTGGTATGTAATGAGAATATGATTCTAATATGAATATTGATACTTTCTGTTTATGTGATTTTAGTCTAGGCAAAAGGGTGCTTGGTACTAAATGGGTAAACAAGCTAAAACGTAAGCTTGATGAAATAGTTGATAAGCATAAGCCTATGCTTCTTGCAAAACGTTACTCTCAAGAGAGAGGCATTTACTTTGATGAGAACTTTGCTCCCACATGTCGAATGACCAGTGTTTGTACTAGTTGTGTACTCTCATCATGGCTAAAATGTACATTAGTAGGACATTAAAGTTGCATTTTTGAATGATGACTTACATGAAGAAGTGTATGTATTTCAACCTTGTGGTTTTGTGCAAAAAGAGGACAAAAACAAAGTGTGGAGGTTGAAAAAGGAATTATATGGTTTGAAGAAAGCACCACGTGCTTGGTATGAGAAAAAACATATTTACTTGCTAGCATATGGTTTTGAGAATGTACAGCTAAGAGAACCTTATATTTCAAGTATGCACATGATGTACTTATGATCATTGGTGTCTACATTGATAATATGGTGCTCAATGGTCTTAATGAGAAGCATATTGCTAAATTTGAGGCTGACTTGCATGCCTCTATTCAGATGTCAGATTTGGGGGATTTGCATCATTATTTAGGCATTCATTTTATGCAAATTGATGGACGAATAGATTTCTGTCAAAAAACATATATTGAAATATTATTGCAACATTTTGGCCTTGAATATTGCAAATGTATCACCACTTCCATGGAAACAGGTTTACAGCTGAGTCTTTGTGATGTTGGGGATGCATTTGATGTTGTTCCTATTAGTAGGTTGGTGGATGCTTGATTTACTTATGCATAAATCATCTCGATATTGAGATTATTGTCTCTCATATGAGCATGTTTATGCATTGCCTAGGTGTCAAGCATTGGCAAGCGCTTAAGCACATCTTTTGCTACTTGAGTGGTACATGATTACTTGGATTGTTTTATTCCAAGGGGGGATCATTACCACCAAATTTACATGGGTTTTCACACTCAAACTGGACTAATTTCTATGACACTCATGTGTTCACTAGTGACTTTTTCTACATGTTTGGTAGCTCATGCATATCTTGGTTGAGCAAGAAGCATTCTACTATGGTCACTTGTAGTTGTGAGGTTGAGTATAGGGCATCTTTCATAGTGAATGTTGAGTGTGTGTGGCTCAGATGCCTTTTGGACAATTTTGATGGTGGTCAGTCTTTTGCCACCACCATCTTTATTGGTAGTCACAGTGCATTGAAAGTTGTGAGGAACCCTATGTTCCATGCTCGTATAAAGCACAATGAGGTGCACTATCATTATGTCAGGACAAGTTCTTTGCTTGACATATCAATTTGGCTTATGTATCCATACAAGATGATGTTGCATATTCACAAAGGCTTTGCCTTGGGATAAGTTTGAAGCTTTTTGCAAAGCTTTGGGCTTACTTCCTTTTGTGGATTGATTCTTTCCACATATCTTGGCACTTCCTTATACAAGAGTGCCAACTCCTTGTTCACCTCATCACTCCCAAGGGGGATTTGTTGAGATATTTTGGTAGTGATATGTGTGACCACACTTAGAAATATTGGGGCACTTTTTTACCTCATTAGGAGTTTTTTTTCCTCTCGCTCATATATATGCCTATAACCCTAATGGTTCACTTATCTTTTTACATTCACTTGGTAATACATTCAATATTGTGTTGTGCTCCAAGTTTCTTCTTCTTCCTTGTGTTGTTTGTGTGCTTCCATGGACCTCGAGCTCCAATAAGAAAAGAGAGAATTCTAAAGAGCTATCTCAGAGAATATAGTAAAAAACTAGTAAATATCCTTTAAGAACATTATATAGATTGAAGAACAAGAGGAAGAAGTTAAAATCCATAGAAACTTTGATGGACACAAAATTTGAGGCAAATCACTTTTCATGATTTTCACATGAACTTTCTCTCTCTTCCAAATTTGATATGTTCACGTAAGATACATTTTAAATGAATATCCATGGGCATTTTGAGAGATGATTTGAAAATTTGAATCTAGATTAAGAACAACTATTTAAAATCCTTACACAACCCATTTTTTTGTCGTTTTTTCCCCTAATGTTGAGGGCCTTGTGCAAGCATGTATGGTACACCATTTTCAAAAGGTATTCTCCCTTGGGCTTTTCATCTCATGGATTTGCACATGAACTCTACCTTGCTCTAGAGAATGTGGAAAACACCAAAAATGATTCATTTGATTTTGGGGCAAACGATATTTCCACTAGGGATTAATGTTTTTAGACTTTGTGAGCTAACAACATTAAAATAGTGGTGGGTAATTATTAAGCTTAAGATGCCATACAATTATCATTAACGAGATAAGAGAAGATGGGTTTCATGTTCCCACGAAATATTTATCAAGGTCCATAGAGAAGTAGAGGTAAAAGACTCCATATTTCTCAAGGCCCACAGGGAAGTAGAGGTAAACCAATGGTCAAAGTCAAAAAATAATACCTTAAAGTTAGAATACAGCTCTTAAGAAAAATAGTTAGGAATGTGTGGGATTCAAAATTAGCTTTTTGATGAGCTCTCAAGCCCAAAAGATGAACAATTTTCCAAAATGTTTCATCAATTCAAGCTCCCGGGGGTCAAACGTTCAAGCACGTCTCTTTCCACATTGTAAACCTTCTCAATATCCTTTCTCCTATGAAGACTTGGGTTCCCTATCAAGCACAAATTACCCAAGAATTTCACCAAAAGTGCAATTCAGCACCCATAGCTAGGGTACTCCTAGAATGCACTCACTACATTTTCTTCATCTTGTCAACTCTTAAGATGATGTGGGACGTTCCTACGTTAGCTTCACTTGGACCCTTGCCCTTCAAGATGCCAAAATAGATGCAATTGCAATTCATGATTTCCTTGGGCTAGGGCCATTGTGGATTGCACATTCACAAAATCTTTAATTTTATGGGCTCTTGTTATCTTGTTTTTGTCTCTAGCCCTATTGGATGAGTCCCAATAGTACAATTGTTTAGGAAAATGCACATTCTACAAACCAAGATTACTCAAGCTAAGCCCTAGCTCATGTGAGTTACAAAATTCATACTTGGGATTTGGTTTGATTTTAGCTCATGTGAATTACAAAATTCATACTTGGGATTTGGTTTGATTGGGCCATTTAATCTTTTTTTTTTCTAGCACTTGGGATGATTATAACCAAAGAAATCTTAAAAAATCCATAGCATCCAAAGTATGACTTCCGTGTGCTACGGCAATCTAGGATTGCAAAGTTGTGATTTGTTTTTTCAAATTGAACTTTATTTTTATCTTTCTTGTACTCCCTTAAATAGTTTTATCAAAGTTCGGAGTCAAATATCACTCATTTTACACCTTTTTGCAAAAGGCACCAAGTGCACTATTGTTAATAGCTCTGTAAAATGTATCCCATGATGATGGCAAGGTGCATGACAACAAGACTACTTTCATTTCATTATCCATCTCCATTTTATGAGCCTGCAATTGGGAGAATATAGCATCAAACTCATTTAGATGAGCAGCAACACTATCTGTGTTCTTCATGCAAAGGTGTCACATAATCCTAGTAGGAGATGGTTGAACCATGCCTTAAGAGAGAGGATTAGCAAGTAATCCTCAACCATGGCTTTTGGGGCAAGTGGTTAGCCCATCGTACTCCTAACCAAGAGGTTGTGATTTTGATTCCCAACATTGGTATCAGAGCCTAGTTGAGAAATCGGGCTTGGTAGATGGCGGCGCGACGCGGTGCGTCTTAGGGTACATCCTGCCAGGGTACACTTCCTGCCAGGGTACATCCAGACAGGGTACATCCGTGGGCACTTGGAAGAAGCACTTATATGTGGTGAGTGTGAAACTGGCCTTGGATGAAGGTGCATGGGCATTTGGGCACCCACAAAGGGTGGGATAGGTCCAAATTTGGTCCATGTGCCGGAGTTTGAGGTTGGTGGAAGCACTCATGCATGGAAAGTGGGTCCAAGAGATTCAGGAAGGTCCACAAGTGAGCATTGAGGGAAATGCTCAATCTAAGGGGGAAGGAATGTCACATAATCCTAGTAGGAGATGATTGAATCACACCTTAAGAGAGAGGATACACAAGTAATACTCAACCATGGCTTTTGGGGCAAGTGGTTAGCCCATCGTACTCCTAACTAGGAGGTTGTGAGTTCGATTCCCAACAAAAGGTCATATAATGTTCTCATAAGATACACTTTATTTGATGTCATTTCTTTTTCATATGTATTGCATAACGTCTTCCAAAGCTTCTTTGCACTTTCATAGTCCAATAATATAAAGTAAACATTATCTGTCAGGTGCAATTAAATCGTAGACCTGGCCATTTCATCCAACTCATCCCAACCATCTTCATCCATGTCAAGAGGCTTCTTTGAGATTCCATTTATTGGCTTCCATTGACTCCTTTGAATCAACACATCTTTAAGCTGATTCTTCCACAGAGCAAAGTTTGGGCCATCAAATTTTTAGATCTCAAAAATGGTCTTTGCCCGGTAGCTTATATCTCCTTGAAACACTAGCACTAGACCCTGATCCACCATATGTGCATGAGACCTTTGATGCCATGATGATGGAGAACTGAATAGAATAGTGGAGCTAGAATAGTCAAAATACCACTAAGGCTTAGAACAAGATGACCAAGTGTCAGATTCTGGGAAAAAAAATTCAATAAAGTCTTCCTAGAAAAAGGATTAATGAACAATAATGAGAAACCAAAAGGATTATGTGAGAATAAATGTGCTCACACCAATAAGTGTATCAATGAGTAAATTGACCACTATATAGTTGATAAAGCGAAAAATTTGGAAAACTTTTGCGAGATTATCTTCTGCAAAATGAGCATATGACCAATGTCAAAATCTCATAAAACTACAAGTAGTGACATGTTAACCTGCATAGTGAATCGTTGACTCCATTGCATATAATATGTTAATCTGTAAAGGGAACTATGCACCTCCAAGAATCACCCCAACATAGTACTACACACAAAGGCTGTAGAATGCTAAAAAACCACACAATACACAGACCACGAACATAGATTTCTTAGGTCATACAAATGTGGTCAGATATAGTCTGTGGCTGACTAGACCACTATATGTTTTATAAGAAAACATATACAAAAATGTCTGATGGCCATTTGGCCTTTCACATGGACACTAACCATAACAGATAGGGTTATAGGCATATATACAACTTAGGGAAGATAAAACCCCCTAAAGAGGTAAAAATGTGCCCTAGTGGTCCTGAGTAAAACAAGCCTTACCTCACTCTTTGCAAAAGGCAATTGCTATGTAGGTCAGCTTTTGCACCTTCTAGAGAGCTTGAAATTTGCATATTTGTGCCATTTCTGGTCTTCTAAGCTCCTACACATCATATGCTACTACCACAACCCTTCATAAGGTTGAACAAGAGGACAATGAAGAAAAGGAAGTAAAAAGGAAGACGGAAATGATGAAGAAATTCGAAGGGGGGAGCGAAGATGTTGATGAATTTGCAAGTTTAATGGAGAGCTTAGACTTTGATGCAAAAAATACTATTTTCAACTATATACTCACCTAAATCCAATGGTAATGAGCTACAAATGATGGGAGTGAACTCCCAAACAAGAAAATAAGTTTTGAGACTCTTAGCTTGCAAGTTTCCATCCTCATACCATGATGGGCTTCCTGGAAATGGGGCACCTTATATGTTAAACATGCAAATGATGTGCTTCTAATCATTGTTGTCTATGTTTATGACATGCTACTCACTGGTCCTAATGAGAAGCATATTGTTAATTTTAAGGGTGATTTGGATTTGGAGCATTTACATCATTATTTGGGCATTCAATTTATGCAAGTTGATGGATGAATAACTTTGTGTCAAACCAAATATATTGACACATTATTGCACCATTTTGGCTTTGAAGATTGCAAACATGTTTATCATTGAGTCTTCATGATGGTAGAGATGCATATGAGGTTGTTCTCTATCAATAGATTGTTGGATGCTTGATTTACTTATGCATAAGTCGGCTAGATATTCATTTTGTTGTCTCACAGATGAGAAGGCTTATGCATTGCCAAGGTGTCAAGCATTAATAGGTGGTTAAGTGCATCTTTCGAAACTCGAGTGGTACTCAGCTACTTGGATTGTTTCATCCCAAGGGGGGATCACTACTGCCAAATTTACATGCTTTTTTTGACTCTTACTAGGCTAGTTGCTATGACACTCATGTGTCCACCACTGGCTTTTGCTTCATGCTTGGTAGCTTATGCATATCTTGGTTGAGCAAGAAGCACCCTATTGTGGCCACTTCTAGTTGTGAGGCTGAATATAGGGAAGCTTTCACAAGGATTGTTGAGTGTGTGTGGCTCAAATACCTTATGGTCGATTTGGGTGTTGGTCAGTCTTTTGCCATTACCATCTTCATTGACTCTCAGAGTGCATTGCCAGTTGCAAAGAAACTTGTGCTCCATGCTCGCATTAAGCACATTGAGGTGCACTATCATTATGTCATGGAGAGCTTTTCTTCTAGAGAGATTTAGTTTGTCATATCTACCCACACAGGAGAACATTGCAGACCTTTTCACAAAGGCTCTACCTAGGGAGAAGTTTGAAGCTTTCCGCAAAGCTTTGGGCTTACTTCCTTTTGTGGATTGATTCCACATAGCTTGGCAGTTCCTTATACATGAGTACCAACTCCTTGTTCACCGCATCACTCCTAGGGGGGGATTTGTTGATATATTTTGGTAGTGATGTGTGTGAACACACTAAGACTATCGAGGCCCTCTTGGTGATACATTGAGTATGTGTGTTGTGATCCAAGCTTCTTCTTCTTCCTTTTGCTCTTAGTAAGCTTCCGCAAGCCTAAAACTCCAACAATTCATGAGCATATGTAAAGTTCGATTGATCAGATGAATGATTAAAACATGATTTTTGGTGCGTAGTTTTAAGATCAGCGAATGAAAATCAGAAAGCTAGTGCCAAAGGTAGAGAGAAAAAGAAAAAGCTCGGATAAGTTTTTATATGAACGAGCAACCTATCGATGTTAGTGAGCAAATTAACCTATCGATGTTAGTGAGCAAATCTAATCCTCAACTGTCTCAGTGTATAATTGAAGGGAAGAAACGATTGTACATCAAATTTGCAGGCTTGTTGTGAACAAGCGATGATAAATTTTACTTATTTCTTTGTTTCTCTCCTATTTAGTAGCTGTTTAGAGAAAACTTGCAAATGGACTAGATCTCGTATGAGATTAGAAGTTCTCTTCAAAATTATCAAAGTGCAGTTTATCAAAGTTCTCTTCAAAATTGACAAGAGTGTTTTTTTGAAGTTACGGCAAATTGAAAATAACTCATTCACACACGCAACCTCGTGAGGTAGAGGCACCCATCAACTTGGGGATTCCAATAGATACGTCCAACCAGCCAGATTCGATCCCTCGGACTTACTCCCACAGCATGAACCATTAAGCCACGCCCGTTGGACTTGACAAGAGTGTTCCAAATTGTAGAGAGAGTTACAAAAAGAGATTTATAACATTTTTTGTCCTCTTCATGTGGGACTGACATGTTTTTCAGCTTGCTGTTTTCTATCAGAAACACTCTTAGGTGCCTAAAATGGGGGTTGGGGAGGGGGGGGGGGGAGGTTTCTTAGAATCACGAATCTTTCTACTAGGCAAGCTACGGATTTCTCTATCAATCATTCTCTGAAAAGCTGGTAGGAATTGATCGCACATATTTCCTTTCAGATTTTCCAAAGTGCTTCACTCCAAATAGCACTCCACAAAACAGACGAGCAACCGATCACTTCCCCCAGTGCTCCTAAGGAGAACCCAATCTTCACAATGGGGACAAATGAGTGACCAAATCCCCAAAACAATCGCCCTCTTCAGCTCTCAGTTCACCAATAAAATACCAAAGATCACAATGCTCTAAAATGAGAGAGGAAAACACTAATCATCGCACATGTAAACTCACATAAGATGAATCTTCACGGTTAAGATGACTGGTTTCTTTTCAAGGAAGCACTGCTTATTCGTGTACTGTAAGTCTAAGGTTTTCAGTTGAGTCTTATAAGGAAGTTCAATGTTGTGTACCACATCCAAAGCATGTATAGTTTTGCTTGAACAACAAGGAAGTTCAATGTTCTTATTCGTGTACTGTAAGTCTAAGGTTTTCAGTTGAGTCTTATAAGGAAGTTCAATGTTGTGTACCACATCCAAAGCATGTATAGTTTTGCTTGAACAACAAGGAAGTTCAATGTTGTGTTGTTCCATCTCCAAAGTATGTGTAGTTTGGCTTGAACAACAAGGAAGTTCAATGTTGTGTTGTTCCATCTCCAAAGTATGTGTAGTTTTGCAAGTTCAACGTTGTGTTGTTCCATCTCCAAAGTATGTGTAGTTTGGCTTGAACAACAAGGAAGTTCAATGTTGTGTTGTTCTTTCTCCAAAGTATGCGTAGTTTGGCTTGAACAACAAGGTTCCCCAAGTGTTCTCGTGTACTCTATGGTCTAGCAAAATTCACATATCCATCAATTCATGCATCCATCTTCCAAGTAGAGCAAGTATTAGATCAAATGGTGATTCCATCAATTCATATATCCATCTTCAAATCAAAGCAAGTAACAGATCAAGTGATGTTATGAAAGGCCAGGTTTTGAACATATCATGCAAGTTTTACATATCACAATGTTTGCATGTATGAAAAAGCAGTATAGAAGGAAACGCCATATCCATCCTTTATACTCTAAAATTTGAACAACTTGTTTTCGTTTACTTAAACCTATCAGTTGCTTGATATGGACAGTATGTGCTAGCTTCTTCTGTGTGATTTGATTTCGTCTTCACAAAATAAGCTCTCTCTCTCTCTCTCTCTCTCTCTCTCTCTCTCTCTCTCTCATTCGACAGGTAACCGCTACAGAAAGAGACACATAAAGAGATCGATCTCCGTTTTTAGCCCAGCTGTACATCCATCTCCAGCTTCATGATATATTCAAGAAGTCGGGGCCTAGAAGAAAGACAGCTCCTCCTGACAATGCAGACACAGACGTAAGTAAACGGCCGAGTGCGCTTAGTTGCGTTCTCCACGCAGAACATCTGCAGTTGGTCCTGCACAGAAGAATCTTCCCGACGAGGAGGATGGGGGGTTTCATGGGGCACTTCCTGGTTGGCATAGGCTTCGTCCTTATCGGCCTTTGGCAATCCATGAACATCATTTGCAGCTTTGCTCGTGATCCATGGAACTTCAAAACACGTTCATGGTTCGCGGTGAATGCGTTTAAAGGAAAGCTGAGGTACATGGAGTTGTATGCCATCATGGGCGGCTCTCTACTCTTCATGGCCTCAGAGCTTTTCATCCTACGGGAGAAACACCACCCGCTCGACGATGATCTCACTATCCCTCTTAAAAATCTGAAATACTTTGAGCACTCCACCATGACTCTGTTTCTGTTTCTTTACGCTCTTCTAGCACGGCTTTTAGATGCAGGCGACCAAGATGGAGGAGATGAAGGCGGGATATTACCCAATGGTCTCGCCCACCTGATGGGCGCCCTCGCCTTTTCACAGGAGCTTCTCCTTTTCCATCTTCACTCAACAGAGCATGTGGGCGTTGAAGGTCATTACCACTGGTTGCTGCAGCTCGTTATACTTGTGTGCGTTCTGTGCATGTTGATGGAACTGTCATGGCCTCGGAGCTTTCTTGTCGTCTTTGTCCGAACACTTGCAATAACGTTTCAAGGAGTGTGGCTGATACAGCTGGGTTTTCTATTTGTGCCATTTTTTGCTCCGAAGGGCTGCGAGCTGACGGAAGGTCCTCACGGTCGAATGGTTGTCTGCGACAGCGACGACGCCATCATCCGAGCAAAGGCACTCGCCACCTTGCAATTTAGTTGGTATTTAGCAGCCCTTGTTTCCTCCGCGCTTCTTGCGCTCGCATATGTCATTCGACATTATGCAACAGCTCGGAAGTACCATACCATTGATGCAGTCGTGGAAGAGTGTGGAAAGCAAAAGAAGGTGCATGAGCAAATGCTAAGTAGTTACTAGTTAGTTCCTGGCTTTAGATAAGAGAAAGCTCTGTATTGGTTGTATGTGTATTGAACATATGTGTAATATATGGGTCGCATAAGTACTATGTCCATTCAGTTGTGCTGTAGAGAACCTTGCTTCTAAAATGTTCACAGTATGTGAGTTATTTGTGTGTGCTGTAGAGAACCTTGCTTCTAAAATGTTCACAGTATGTGAGTTATTTGTGTGTGTGTGGAGAGAGAGAGAGAGAGAGAGAGAGAGAGAGAGAGAGAGAGAGAGAGAGAGAGAGAGAGAGAGAGATTTTCCCACAATTCATCCCTCGCCCAAAACACTACATCCTCTTGATATAAGCAGGTTGTCTTTTTGGCAGAGGGATTTCCTTGAAATTGAAGATGAGGTTTTATCCCTATCCAAAGCATCCGATTTTCAACCACATGCAAATCAATAAAATCGTATGGTTTGTTTTTTGAAATTTAAATATGTGGGCGTTTCCATAAAACTTCTTTGGATGATTAACATCTCTATATCGGGTTCAATCAGCCAGAACATGCTTGAAATGCTGATGTTCTCATCAATCATAATAATTTGAATTAATAGAACATATACCTTTTGAAATGCAAATTGAAATTTATTTATATTGTTTACGATGGATTATTAGAACAAAATTCACAGTTTAATAATTTCTTATCTTGTCCTATAAAATTCCCACAATGTTTAGTAAGACGAAGTTCAAGAAAAGTCCAAACGTGTGTGGTGTAGCAGTACGCTTTGAACGTCGTGGAGCAAAGTGTCTAGGTTCAAGTTCCACTCAATGGACATTTCAAATTTCCTGTACTCTCTCAAAAAAATGAAGTTCAAAATATCTTTACGAATGGAAAGCCTATCTCAAGCACAAAAGCTTTCTATGGAAACTATACAAAATCCATGATTAAAGCACAAAAGCTTTCTATGGAAACTATACAAAATCCATGATTAACAAAGCCAGGAAAAAAGGATGAAGTTTGCAAGGTAGTTACAAAGGCTAAGCTAAGTGCACAAATAGCTACCTCGTTAGAATATAGAAAATGTCAATACTATATGCAGAGTCACAATCATTCCAAAGCCTCAATCGTTTTGAAAACCACTAGAAGGTTGATCAGAAAATGAGAAGAGTATAAAGGATTTTATATATGTTGAGATCTTTGCTCTTATGATTGTAGATGCCATATGGAGCACTCAAGTCATCTTCTACCTTACTAGCTTCCAAAATTTAACCTTGAACATCTTCTCTTGCTGCTCCCAACCTCAACGTTGCTCTACCTCTATCTATTGAGGTGGAGACACATTCAAAGGAGTGAAGGCAAAAATCCTCATAAACCCACCTCTGATTGCCCTAGGTTTGGAGTAAATTTGAGCCATCATTGGGAAGAATCGGAGGCCTTTGCACCAAATGATGCACTTTTTGTCTTCTTAATATGAGTAAGGACCTGTTGCAAATCCTCTTCACGCAAAACTTCAGAGAAACAATGATAAATACATGCATGCAATTGCCCTAGGTAGAGGAATCACCTTGGTGCAAAGCAGATATTTGAAAGGTGAAGACAGCTAGATTGTTGTTACAAAAATGCCAAGACCAATTAAGAAGGTAAAAAATCCTTAAAACCATGGGGAACTCAACTCAAACCCCAATTTTGATAACCCTAAAACCCTTCTTGGTTAGAGAAATTGATGGAGGAAAAAGAAGCAAAGTTGTCCAATTTGGGAATTCACGGATGATCTCCAAGGAAAATGGTAATTACAAAAGAGGGAACAAGAGAAAGACGGACTAGAGTCACTCAGCTACATGCACATAACTCTTCTAATTCGCATCGATAGGGCCTTGGAGAGCACCAAAGATACACTAACGAGTGCAAAATACATTTTCCATTACAACAATTAAAATTAATGAAGTATATGGCCTTGCTAATCAAGGATTTGACCAAAAGTTACTAAAATTGGAGGATATCTCTGAGAACAAGTGCTCTTTAGTTTTTATGCAGCCCATAGAGAACAATAACTACATGATCAAATACAATTCTATTCATGCAAAGGAACATGTCGAGTTAATGCGCTTCCACCACATGGACTATTAAAAGACACTTATAAATATGAAAATTATAAGAAACATCTACAATAGCATATGTCAAGGATTTAGCCCAACAAATTTGGTAAATGGTACATGTATGTGCTCTAACTAGGAAATTTTTTTCCTCATTACATTAAGGACCTCAATCAAAAACTATACTTCAATTGACACATGCATATGTGGAGGATTACAATCATTCACATCATGTGGCCTCCAAAGAGGAGGATGATTGCATGAAACCATAGTTCGATGATGAACCACATGGGATCTGCACAATTCACATGCAAGACCACCCCATTGTCTTGTGAAAGTCCAAAAGAACTTTTACAAAAAAGGGCCCAGGAAAAAGGATAATTTCTCAAGAAGATAGTAATCATGTAAGATTATTGGTCATGACATTGAGAACTACTCTGGAAGACTCTCAAGAGGAGTTGAAGCTAGCTCAAGTGCCTCTAGATGAGGCCAAGATAAAGTAGGCTAGTATTGCAAAGATCAATCTGGTTGTCATCTCCCTTCAAGAAAAATTGAATGAAGTAGAGGATGTGTTGTTAAGTCTCTAAGAACAAGGAATTCAGATTATTATCAATGCTTGGACATTGAATTGAAGATCTTAGTATACAAAGAAGCATTAGAAGCTCTTGGGTTTTGTGACGGTAGTTATAATGATGATAGTATCATGTATGTTGCAATTTCATGTTTATTCATAAGTATATGTTTAATTTTTGTTCACTTGCGTAACCTTCCAAGTGGATATTAATAATCTACATAGTGTAATTTGGAAATCAAATTGAGATTTTAGAGCATAATGTGCAAAACCTATGGAGAAGTTGAACCTAATTTTAAATATGGATAAGTTCATGCATACCAATTACTTCCCTCAATCAAATTTTTTTTTGTCTAGCAATGGGAATGTTTTTTAGGGGAAGTAAAGCATTAGAAATATCACAAGAAAATGATTCCAGTGTGTGTGGTTGTCTCATTGGAACACAGAATATCATACAATGGTCAAGCCTCTCTGCAAACATGTTGACCATATTCTCTACTTCATAGTCATGAATCTGGTGAGAGCAACTTGTAGTGTTAAAAACTACCCCCATAAACTTTTGCACTGGCTATTGCCTTTTTTTTGGACCATGTAAGTGCAAGAATGTATGCTTGTTAGGAAAATTTCTATGATAGGTAGCATATTTGTTGTGTAGCTTAGCATAATGATTATGTTAATTAACACAATTGAAATTAGCATAAGCTATTTATGATAAGGAAAACAAGTATGGTACTAGTAGAATAATTTTGCTAGATGACATAGTTGAGGTGCCATAATAATTAGCATTATGTCTTAGTATTGTAGCATAGTAGTTGTGTTAAGTAGAATAAAGGTTTTCTTAACTATCATAATGATTATGATACTTAGCATATGGAGTTTACTAATTAGCATAATGATAATTCCAGCTAATCTATTGTTTATTTTAGTTAGCATAACACCATTGCTAGTTAGCATACTCGATGTGCTAATTACCTTATTAGTTGTGTTGATTACCATAGAGCCTACATTAACTAAAATATAGATTATGCCAGTTAGCATGTTTTGTTGTGCTCATTAGCATAGAGCATGTGTTAACTAACATACTTGTTGTGGTAGTTAGCATATTGGTTGTCTTAATTACCATAATGACTATGGTAACTAGCATAATGATTATGCTGGTTAACATAGTGTGCTATTAGATATCATACATATTGTGCTAGTTAGTGCTAACCTCTACTCCAGTATCTGTCACAGTTATACTTGAGATAATACAGTCACAACATAGTCATGATCATTCTATAGACTAGAAGGTTACTTAGGGTTCTTGACTAGAGGTTAATCCTATTATAGGGCTCTAAAATTTTCCTTCATATTTAATGTTGTTATTCACGCATTTCAATTATCGGAATGATCATTCAACAACTCGCACATTAAGGACCTATGCCCTCACTTATTCCACAAATAATTAGAAACTCTAATCTTTCTAAGTACAAAAATCTACTAATTCATAAGAAAATCTACATGACAACAAAAAATTAACACATTAGAATAGATGTGACCAAAATTCAACACTTCAAGATTAAAACAAGTCTTTGCACTAGTGCCTCAAGCATGACCAGTAGCCACCCCACAATGCATATGTGTCTCATCACTTGTAAGTCATTATATTAATTTGACGCTTCGAAGGGGTCACATCCCTCTTTACATCATTTCAATTAATCTTTCAAAAAATACATACACAAAATATTAGTCCTTTGTCTCTAACATTGGCATGCCCAGAAGACCTAAACCTGAAGGAGGGGCAGAATCATGATGTTCATCTTTAGAGGGAGCAAGATCATCCTACATACAAGCTTTGAGAAAATCACGAACTAAACAAAAGTAGTGTGTTGATGCTTTTGAGTTGTCTTTAACAAGGATCAAATGTGTTCTCATTAAGTAAGGCAACATCTGGTGCCTACAAACGCACAACCATACTATCATATGATAGTCCCTTGGTTTGCACTTCAACAATTTGCTGGCCAATTTCCTCTCGAACATAGAAGTCATGGCGAAGGATGGCACGACTGGTGGGGTTAGCAATTTCTAGGTTAGTGTGAGTAGATTTGAGAACGTCAATGGCCAATTGGTGAAGATGTTCCTCAGACTTAATAATAGAACTCGGGTGATTAACTTTAGCAAAAAGGGTAGCATTATTAATTTGAATATCAAGGAAGGGGCTGTGAAGGGCTTCTTTTTCTTGTTGCACTTACTTCATTTGATAAAAGGACTCCTTGAGTGTAGCTTGGAGGCCCTCATTTTTCTTAATGACATCTGCAATAGTAGCTTGATGATGCTTGTTAGATTCCTGCATATTGTGATCTTCGCATAGTGCTTTCTCCTGCTCATGATAGTATTTTGTCAAAACATGCTTTAAAATACAAATTCTACTACTTTTCCTGCTCGTACAATTGTGAGAGATTGTCACATGCAGCAACATAGTCAGAAATGTTGGGGCAAGTGATGTATTTGTGCTGCCATGGACTGACTTTGATACATACAATAATCAGATTTGTGGGCAATGACTTCTTATGCATGCACAAGGAATGAAGGTCATGAAGGTAAAATCTTGATTGACCTTGAAGGTCCAAGTTGTTTCATCATGGTCAGGAAAGGTCGAGTACCAACCCGTAGATGCGTTGTGAGGAGTGGCCTAAGGATGGGAAGAAGGAGGTAGGTGATAAGCTGGAGAGGTCCAACAACCATGGGGGGACATTGAGGGGGAGGAGTAGGTAGAGACATCAGAAGAGAATACATCTGAGAAAAAGGAGAAGGGGGGACACTAGAGTGAGTAGGTTATGAATGCATAGCAGCAACAAGAGCAAGAGGATCATTAGAAGGGGCAGAGGGAGGTGTCAGATGAGGAGAAGGTGTTTCTACAATGATTTTTCCATAGGAGATAGAGAAGGATGTTGGGGAATCAAAACCATTGTATCGATAGTGGCTAGAGAAGAAGGTTGTAGACTCATGGTCCCTATAGTAGTATCAAACACATAAATGGGAACAGCTTCATCATTAAAGGGGAGACGAGGTGCTTGATTCTTGGGAGGAGTAACCCATAGGGAGTGTCTACCAAGGGCACTTGTGGGCGTGGAAAGAAGAACACCCACACTTTCATCTTCTTCGTCTGAAGGCGGAGGGATAAGTTGAAAAGGAGGCAGTGGAGCAGCCATGGTAGAAGTCATTAGAACCAAGGGAACTTCAAGTTGAAAAGGAAATTTTCCTAGGAAGAGTATGGTGAAGATATAAAGGATGCGTGAACGCTTGGAGACATTCTTTTGCAATTTTTGGATAGTGGATTGACATTCCTTATGTATTTTTTGAAAGAAAAGTGTCGCTCAGTTGATCGATAGCATGTTGACGTGGGACAAATAGGAATAAAATAGTTGAGAAATGCCAAGGGCTTGTGCTAAAGATTGAGGATAACAACAAGGAATACAAGATTGAGGATAAAAACAAGGAACATAGAATGGAGCATTCAGGCTAAGGGAAAGTAGAGATCACATATTCCTTAGAATTTTGGTTTTTAGAAATATCAGAGCCATCACCTATGTGGATAGTAGATCCATCATCAGCGCAAAGAAAGAAGCCATGGGAGAAATAGGGACGATGATTCAATGAAAGATGACATTAAAAGGAATGTCCCAAATGACTTTAGAGCTCATGCTTATGGCAATGGCATGAGTGATGGCTAGAGCATTAGGATGAGGGATAATGCAGACAACTATGAGTGAGGAAGGAAGTCATTGCCTCCTCCATAGCCACAAGTAAGGGCTCAAATAGAGCCAAGGCCTCCATAATGTGCAAAACAAGAAAATACATGATACGATAGAATAAAACACATAAAGGATGGAAGGACATGAAGCAAAGCTAGATAAGTTAAACAACGGGAGGGAATCATTACACAAAAAAATCATGCGCCAAACAGAGCATGCAGGCATGGGAGGCACCAATATGCAAATCATGGCTACATGGCATCAAGAATTTAAGGAATCCTAATCCCATTTAGGTTTGGATCCATTAAGTGGAGGCCATACATGTTCTCCAATCAAAGTCTATAGGCAAAAGGTAGTCACACCCAAGCGAGCCAAAATTTGGTAAGGCTCAAACCATCTAACTTTAAATTTATGTGCAACATGATCAGTTTTTGAATTATAAAATATAGCCCATCAGTAAACACTAAAGTTTTAAGAAAACAATCATGACTATGAGCTTGGAGAATTTGTAGTTATTACATGAGCAAAAACCTTTCAAAACACTATTCGCTTAGAGCACAAAGATAAACTATCGGGAATAAAGGTAATCGACAAGGAAGAGTTTATGCTCAATAAAAAATCTTAAAGTAGGAACAACAACTTCCATTGGTGCGATAGACTCCAAGCCATAAACTAATTTGAAAGGGGTAAAGCTACTAGCAACCTTGTAAGTCTTTTGTTAGGCACATAAGACAACAAAAAGCTGCTCATTCCACCCTTCAAGTCAACCAATAATTAATTTCTTTAACGTGGTTAATAAAGTTTTGTTAGGACTTTTAGCCATGCCATTGGTGTGAGGGTAATAAGGGGTACTAAATTTGTGGATAATATGGAAATCCTCAATAAGTTTGGTAAGTAAATCATTGGCAAAAAGCATGCCACAACCAAAAAAAATCTCCAAAGGTAGACTAAAGCATAAAAAAAAAATCACAAGTGAAGAAGCACGCAACCATTAAAGCCATTGCGGATTTCACTACCCATGCTTCAACCCAAATATTAGCATAATCTTTACATGTTAAGATGTAGTGATTATTAGTAGCAATAGATGGTGGGGTAATCGACCAATGAAATCTCGGCCCCATTTCTAGAAAGGTTTTAAGGGCAAGACAAGTTGTAAAGTGAAATGGTGATGCAACAGAGGTTGCTAAGTACGTTGGCAAGGATCACAAGTTTGAACATACTGACCAGTGTGACAATACATTGTAGGCTACCACAAGCCACTCTCTAGAAACGTTTTTCAAGTTCACTCATCCAAAAAAAGGCTGCGAGTGGGATGAGCATGAGCTAGGGCCAAGATCGAGGGAACTTCATGACTGGGCATATATTGAAGCCATTCCCTTGACGGATCATAATAATAAACTTGACCAACAGTGAGTCAAAATCATCACCTATAAAAAGCAAGTTTCTAGGGAGATCTAGTAGGGTGATGGCGAGGAGGACAAATAGTGGTCAAAAAGTAGAGCAAAATATTTTAATAAGAGGTAGAGAAATCCCATAGCATTCAAAAGTGACTAGATTGAGATGTATAAACAAGAGGAGAAGAGTCATTGACACTAGTAGGAGCTTCACTAGAATCTAGTTGAGATAAAAAGTCAATCGTCACATGAGAAGAACTAGGACAATGAATGATGTCCTACTCAAACTCTTGAAATAATAAGACCCAAAAAGCCAACCAGCCCCCCAAATTCTTTTGGTGCATAAGATAGGTAAGGAATCAATGATCTACAAGAAAACTAAATTATTTGGCTAAAAGGTAATGGTGAAATTTCTTGATACAATAAATGAGGCCTAGACATTCTCATTCGATAACAAAATAACTACGGTCAATAAGGGCTGAGTAGTATCTAGAATAATAGAACAACTTATACCATTTATGAGACACTGGCATGAGAAGACTACCAATGGAGATATGAGAGGTGTCCATAAAAAATGGAAGGAAATATCTCACTTAGGTGCTTATAGAATAGGTGCTTGCATTAAAAGTCATTTTAGGCACGTAAAGCTAGTCTGATTTTCTTTCATTCACTACAAGTCATGTGGAGCCATAATGTTTAGGAGGTTAAGGGGGGATGGTAAGGTGTACAAGCCATTGTAAATGTCAACCATGCCATTGTATTTTTCCTAAAAAGTGGAGAACATCTTTCGAGGATTTCTATGGTGGAGCTTCTAGATGAGCTTAAAGTTTTAACAAGACACGATGTTGATAAATCATGGGGTCTAATCCCTTCATGTCCTAGTAATCCTAGGCAAAGACACTAGTGAACTCATTCAATAACGCTAGTAAATCTTGGTGATGTAGAGAGTAAGAGATGAGAGAAAGAAAGAAGTGAAGTGAAAAAGAGAGGAAGAGGATGCCCACAAATGTTTCAAGAAGGTTGCCATTTTTTTCTTTTTACTTGTCACTTCATAAACCTCATGGAAGCCTTGTAAATGCACTAGAAGCCTTTGAGGTCATCTCTACACCCTCGACACATCATTTTTTCACATACACCTGCATGTAGTCCGAAATGACACATCGTTAGTGCCATGAGAGGCATTTTTGGGGAAAGCATAGGAATTTTTTTTAATACAAGCACATAGGCGAAGAGAGGAGTGATGAAGGAGAACCACTTTGAAATTTACAAATAAGTTAGAAAAAATCCAACATAAGTGATTGGTTGAGTTTGGTATCATGATACTAAATTCTTGTGTTTTGTTGACACTTGAGAGGTGGTGTGTATCACCAACACATTACTCCTAGTCAATATCATGATACTCAACTATTGTATTTCCTTGCTAATCAAGTATCATCATGTGTTACTTGTGTATTGAGTATTGTGTGTCAACCTTGTCATATATCGTGTATCATTGATATAGTCAAGTGTTGTCATGGGACAAACCAAGTATTATGTATCATCGTATGTGAGTATCCTATCATTTGGTCCAAGTGTCGGGTATCATAACTCCAAGTATCATGTGTTGCAAATTCCCCCAAGTACAATGTGTTGTTGATATCAAGATTCTATATCATAAATCATAACTTCAAGTGTCATGTATTGTATGTCCATGTATCCTATGCGATCTAGTCTAGTATTCTAGCATGGGATTTGACTATCCTATATCTTCACATACTTAAGTATCATGTTTTGAGAGTTTCTAGGACAAGTCATGTTCGAATCTAGAACTAATGCTTAAGGAGTTTTTTTACTCTAAAAATGCAATCTGACCTAAAACCCAACAATTGAAACACTCAAAACTTGAAGATAAAAAGAACTTGGGGCTAGAAAATTTGAGAGGTATCATAGACTGTGAATGAACCCGACATAGTCCTATAATTGCCTCTGGACCTTGTCATGCTAAGAAACACTAAGCCTATGAGGTGGCTTACAAATAGAGTTAGTCTTAGTAACTACCTCAATAGCATGGTCAATGTCCCCTCTCTCAAGTGGTAGCCCTCTAGGTAAGTCACTGGGAGAAACATCTCTAAATTCAATCATAACATCTTTAAAACCTTTAACAACAAAGTCTTGCAAGAAAGAATAGTAAAAAATCATGTTATTTACATTTCTAGCATGAAACTATACATAAAATGAAGTGTCTGTACAATAGTCAAAGTCTTGACTATACAACAAACAGATCTCCTCTACATGTTGGAAATGACAAAGACTATAGAACTCTAAAGATGAGATGAGAGGTGCAACTAGTTACATCTCTCTCTATATAGGAAATTTACTTCGAAGTCTTTCAAACCCAAGAGTATTGTTTTGATAACTATGTTTAAGTGTGACTCCCAACCCGCATAGCCACGCTCTTCCTAAAAAAAGGTTGTTCCTCTTCATATTCATGATTTTAGAGTCCATATGGTCAATATAATCTTATATCTTGACTTCCAAATTGCATATCATACCCATATCTTTTGTCCTCCCCTTGCATCATAGATACTATGTATTTATGTGCACTAGACTGCTAGGGAATCTTTAGATGTTTGACCAGAGCATAGTTTATGAAGTTGTGAGTGTCAAAGTCATCTATCATGACTTGCACCCTAGTCACGTGTACATCACCAAGAAGTTTAACCAAGTCATGTGGTACAAATTGAGGTGACTACAATGATTATGTCAAACAATATGTGTGCTCAATGGCCTCGTGCACCACTTCCATTCCTTTGGAGCTAGAACTACCATGAATAGGAAGTGTGCGCACTAGGTGGACCACCTTTTTGCCCTTATCAGGTGCCATACTATTCTCTCGTCCTCTCTTCTTTTCTTCCCCCTTCCTAAGGTTGGACAACTCCATTGTGCATGGCTGGGAGACAAACCCCTAAAACACAAGTTTTCTCTCTTGGCCCTCTCAAAATGCTCAGTAGGTAGTCTTCATAAAGATTTTGTTTTACCCATTGACACTTTCTTCTTGAGCTTGGTCATATTAAGAGTCTTGAGGGGCTGCTCTGTCTCCATAGGAGTGTACTAAGGATGGTTATGGTCCTCATAGATCTAAGCATACTTGATCACCTCCTCAAATGTCTTAGGTGTATTTCTTCTCACGTCTCTCTTGATGGCTTTGTCTAATCCCCTAGAAAACTCTTTGGTTTCTTGAAAATCATCCAATCCCTTAAGTTTCAATATAATCTCCCTATAGTGGGATATGTAGAATGACAAAGGCCTACCTCTCTGAGTGATCCTGTCGTGCTCTTCCGAGTTCCTCTCTTCCTCATTCTCAAGAAGAAACTCTTTCAAGAAAATATTTTCAAACTAAGCCTAGTCTGTAGGAATAGAATTTTCCTCAGACTCATCCACCACTTATAAGCACCTGTCAATAGCCCAAAATATGCAAACTCAGCAAAACTAAAGAACTTTTGGATCTTGCTAATCCTCACCAATCAAAACATGAGTGGTTCAACACTTGCACATGAAAGCTACGAGGCTACTGCAAGTGATGAAAGTCAATTTTGATGTCAAATGACCAAAAACTAGGCCCAAGATTGCATGCCTAGTCTCTATTGAAGCACTGTAGAGGTATTTTGGTTGGGAAAACCCTCTCGCAATGAAGTGCCATTGAGCAAAGCTTAGGAATGTAGCTTTGTAATGTGACAAAAAACTCTTCAATCGGATGTCAGAGGTCAAAACTGTGGGTTGGAGAAAATGGGTATGTCAAGGTAGGAAGGTGAAAAACAATTCCTTCATGGTGAAGCCACTTTGGAAGGTGGGAAATAGCTACTCCAAGAACAATTCACCTATTCTAATGATTCCCATCCCATGTCCACAGCCCATAATACATGTATATACCCTTGATTGCCTTCAGTTTTGCTAATAACTTATATCTGTTGACCTCCAAAATCAATAAAACTTAGAAATTACTTAAACTCTTTTTTTCTTTTTTATCCCCTTCAAATCATGCTCCACCACCAAGAAGCACGTGAGCAGCTATTGTATAATCTTTGAAATCCCATGTACATTGCAAAAACCAAAATTTTCACGTATATATTGAGGAGCTTATTTCTTAGGGTGGCATCCAAGAGAATGGGTTGAAGGAAGAGTAATCTCTCCTCTACTTGAGGCACTCGCATGGCAGCATCAACTAAGTTGTTCACACTTTTGGGTGGCTCTAATCACCATCACCCTATGCCTACTGATGCCTCCATTTGTGTGGATATTCTTGCTTCGATACCAAACTCTAATATGACCTGATGATGCCCCTTATTTTTGGGTGATGCTTGGCATGAACCACAAAGTAGATGATGAAGTGAGCATTGAATATCTTCATGGAAGAACACGACGATGAATCCTGAAAAAATATCTACCTAGCAACGTACATCATCGATTAATTTCCTCTCTTTCTTTTGGTACAAGCCCAAGCGTACCTCCCATATGGCTTCACACAAAGGTGCGACATAGAACTCATGTGTGAGGCCATTGAGTTAGATCTAGAAGAGGATTCACACTTCGTTCCCAAAAGATGCGCCATGCTACAAGTTTGAACACACTTGTGCGCGTAAATGAAGAAGTGCTTACCATGAGTGAGTGTGTACATGAGGAAGGATATGATCTAAGCCTATTCATGGTAAGGATCAAGGAAGCAGATGATGATGATGTGGGAAAGGAAGATGATGCTGATTATGAAACTATAATAATGGAACCTAAATTGGATTCAGAAGAAGAAAATTTTAAAGAAGTTGAAATGTGAAGAGAATTGAAACATCTTCCCATAGAAGAATGTCCAAAAAAATCCTAATAAAAAGAATGAAGAAATAGAGGAAGAAGACCAACAAAAGGAATATTTTGTAGTTCTTGAACACTTCAAGAGGTATGAGGTGGAAGAAAGAAAAATTGCTATTCAAATGCCTAAGAGAGAGGCAAAGGAAAGAGTAGCATATGCCAAAAAAGAGAAAACCAAGAAGATCATGATGACCCAAGAATATATTGAGGATAGATGCACTTTCATAGGCAAAGATGTCTCTATAGAAGAAGAGAAAAAACTAGTAGAATTGCTAAGGGACTATTGAGATGTCTTCATATGTGCTTGCAAGGATTTGAAGGGAGTAGACCCAAATATCTTTTCTCATAGGATTCCTATGACTCCTAAGGCAAAGCCTTAAAAAAAAAGAACATACACTTACAATGATGTCTACTTAACCAAGATCAAAGAAGACATAGAAAGTTATTAGAAATGGGATTCATATACAAGTCAAACATACAAAATGGGTTTATCCATTAGCAGTAGTACTCAAGAAAAATGAAAAAATGAGGGTTTGTATTAACTTCAAGAAAGTTAATGCAGCCATCATTAGAGATAGTTACCCATAACCTATCACTGATCATCTCTTGGAAAGCCTAGTAGGAAAGGAAGTGTATATCTCCCTTGATGGTTTTTCACGATACAATTAGCTGGCTATTGCTAGTGAGGATCGACATAACATTGCTTTTGCTACTGAATGAGGAGTATATGCTTTTAGGGTTATCCCTTTTGGCCTAATTAATGCCCCAAGAACTTTCCAAAGATTTATGTGTCATGTTTTCAAAGAGTTCTTAAGGAAGATTATTCAAGTGACTATGTCTTTCTCGTAAGGCAAGGCAAGATACTAGGGCACATAGTGTCGAAAAATGGTATCTCTAGAGATGAAGAAAAAATCAAGGTAATCCTATAATTATCTAAAGCTAAGAATGTAAAGGAAGTGCAACGTTGTTTGAGTGAGTGTGGATTTTATCATGGATTTATCCATGTTATCCAATTATCACTAAAACCTTGTACGGGTTACTGACGCAATTCAAGTGGAGTGACGAATGCAAACAAGCATTCAATGAATTGAAGAGAAGTGTGAGCTCAACACCTATATTGAAAGTGCCTAATTGAAATAATCCATTCCGTATTCGCATCGATTCTTCTAATTTTTCTACTAGATGCATATTGGAAAAACCAACAGATGAAGGAAAAATAGATCACCATATTGCCCATGCAAATAGAAAATTAAACCAAGACAAACAAAAATACACTATGGTAGAAAGAGAAGGATTAGGGATTGTGTATGCAATGAAGAGATTCAGACACTACCTGCTAGCCAATAAATTCAAATTTTCTATTTATCATCAAGATTTATAATACTTGATCAATTAACCTTGCAACACAAGAATGCTACTAGTCAGATGGTTTCTTCTATTAACGGAATTTGATTCTGACGTAGTTGTTAAGAAAGGAAATACCCACATTAGAGTCAATCATGTGTCTAGAATGACACATGGAGAACCACCAACAAGAGTACCTAATGAATTTCCAAATACTTACCTTTTCAACCTCGAAGTATGTCCATCATGGGATGAGAAATTGGTATGCTTACTCATGGACCATGGCATAGACTCAAATCCATAAAAGGAAAAGAGCTTTGGAGAATACGAAACCTCCACATAGTGGTGGGTATCTTATATTTAAGAGATTTTTATGGAGTAATCTTAAGATGCATAGACGTTGAAGAAAGAACAAATTTGATTAGGTAACACCATGAAAATAACTGGAAAGTTCACAAAGGAGTAAATGGAACGACTCACGAACTAAGAATTATAGGAATATATTGGCTAGACATGCAAAGGGATGTACATGAATGTGTATCTAATTGCAATCTACACCAAGTCTCTTCACCTAATGAGCATTCATCTTTGTGCTATTCTACAATAACACATCAATGGACTAAACCAATGATTGATTTTTTGAAATCACAAACATATCTAAAAGGTGCAAATCTGTATAAAAAGACAACCTTCGAAGAACAGAGTAAAGACTATGTGATCATAGGAATGCACCTCTTCCAATGAGGAAAAATAATCAATTATGAGTGTGTGTTTGTTAGAAGTTGCATTAGTAGTGGCCACATGCATCAACATCAAGGAAGCATGTAAAGGAAGATAAAGGAAGACTGATAGACCATGCCTATCAATTTTCAAAAAGATTGATTTATTATAATTGATCAAACCTTCAATAGTGATTATAATCACTACTCATGGTAACATGTGACATAGAAAACCCAATTTTGTCACAACCACCCCATTTTGTGGAGACCGAGGATTTCTCAAGCTTGAGGAGCCTAGATAGATCACTCGTACCAAGTTTCATAATTCTGGACTTCATTTGAACCTCCAAATAAGCTTTAGGACCTATTTTTTAACTAGGCTTGACAATAGGTTCAAAACCAGTCAAAACTAGTCCAAAAACTATAGAAAGAGCTAAAGAGCTCATTTTTGGGGTTAGATGGTTAGATTGTTGGTTAGTGAGAGCAGAGAGCTTTGTAATAGTTATTTGAGTAATGCTAGTGTATTTTCCTCCTTCCATTGTGTCTCCTCTTACCTCTACCTTGTGTGTGTGTACTGTGTGTCTGCACTAGTGTGCTTCTCACCTTCACCTTTGTGCACGTCACTCATTCATGATCTTCATATCATCCTATCTCTCCCAAAGATTGACAATTAAGGAGTGGAGCTTCTTGACATGGTACTTGCCATTCTTTGTTGCCTTTATTGCATGTGCTGAATTGGAGGAAGTGATCGATGATTGTTGACCCTTGGGTACCCACATTCACTTTTTGCTTGTCGTGTTGGGATACTTGCACTATTTCCAGGGGGTAATCTAGATTGGTCATCATTTTAGGTGTCTAGATCGTGGTTGACTTTCCCATGTTGGTTTGTGAGAGGTCCAATGGACATTGTGCTTTGGAAAAGAAGGGAGGTCCAAAACTTGCATGACCTTCCCATGGTGCCCATTTGTCCACTACTAGTACCCATTTGGTCAAGGAAGGAGAGGAAGATATCTTGCTTACTCTTCTGGTCAAGGCTAGTCCCCATTTTTCTAGAGACGGTTGTCATTAGGTGGAGGATTTGACCAACAATCTTCCGGTCCACCTTTGCTTCCATTACGTGGGGGCCAAGGTTACTTCCCTCTGAGTGGGAATGGTTAGGGATCTCAAGCGGTATCACTCATTGTTGGCTTGCTATCTTGATATGAAGGGATAATTTTCTATCATTTAATTTCACTAAGTGATCATATAACCAATCTTGGCCGAGAATCAGTGGTTCTATCACGTTCTTGTCATGACAAACTAGGAGTTTCACCATCAAGGTTACATCTTCTATGAAGATAGGAAGGTCCACCTCACCCATGCAGGGGGTTTTCATGCCTCCTAGCCCTATGAGGTATGCCTCCATAGGACTCATTTCTAGTATCATGTCTTGATAGGGAGACCACCTAATCACACTAGTTGTAGCACATGAATCAAGCAGTGCCCTAATCTCCTTGAGAGTGGTGCCTTGCCTTAACCTAACTGTAATGAATGGTCTTCTATCCAATATGCTAAGTTAAGCAACTTACATTGTTTGACATATACCCATAGGATATCTAGAGGTTTCTCCATTGGTACAAGGGGGTTACTTATGTTGCAACATCAAGCTAACAATATGCTTGAGGTTGATTTGATCTACATCAAAAAGCCTATGGTTTGGATTATGCCAAGATATCGTTCCTTTATCTAGCTCATTTATTGTTTTTTTTTTAAAGATTTTTCACGGGTCATTTACGATTGTAAAAGGCTAGAGCTTTACACATATAAACGAAAATTGGATTTTGGAGCCAATCCAAGGGTTAAAATTCATTCAAGAGGCTTTCAAAACCATTCAAGTGAACAAAACCACCTCTTCTATTTGTTTTTCTCCTATTTGACTACACAAAAACAAGGGAAGCCTATGCCTAACCTAGGTAATTAAGCTTCTAGACTATGGCAACTACCCTCCTCTCATTGGTACATCAATAATCACTCCTTAATCTAAAAGGCCCATGTAGGCTTCACTTTTGCCCCTAATGACTCGATGTGAATTGTCATCACATAGATTCTTTCTTTTTCAATTACTTGATTCATTTTTACTTTTCCTAGTCTCTTGCCTTATCAACTAATGTATGTCAGGTATCCTTTTTCATTGCATGTTTAATTTATCATATCATTTAAATTAAGTTCTTTTTCCTTTAGGGTTTGTCACAACAATATCCGAACTTACCCTTGAACTTAAGTGATTAGGGTTTCTTGCACTTTTATTGTTCCTAGTGTGACCCTAATCAATTAATAACACTAACCGCAGGTAGATTGTACTAGAAATTGATTGAGGGCTTCAGAGTTCTTCCAAACTCAAGTTTGGTGCTTTGTTGAATGCTCCTATGCACAAGAAGATGTGCACCTTGAGCCTTGGTTTGCTTTATACTTCACCTTGCTCTAGATACCCTTGGATGGCTCTTTATAGACTTGTAAAAATCCTAAGTGTAGATCAAACTTTAAGTTTAATTGACATACAACTTTGATTTAGGCACTTTTAAAGATCCTTTTCTCTTCTTTGTATTGATGGAAAACTCTTAGGAGCTCCCTTGGCTTCCTAATCCCACTTGAAGGTGAACTTCAAATCATCCTAGCTAAAATAAGCTCTAGAGATCTAGAACGGATTCTGTATGAAAAAGTTATGATAGTTTAGGCTCTTGGGGGTCAAACTAACAAACATGAACTCTTAGAATATTTGCTTAGGATTCCCAAGATGCACCAATTTCTTGAAAATTATCCAAATGTAGCTCCAAAATTGCAAGAAAATCAAAACCCTAATTTTTTTTGCTTTACTTAGGCACCATTGCGATGGTCTTACCCAATTGTGATGATGTGTCGCAATCATGATGGCATGGCATCATCGCGATGGCATGACTTAATCGCGATGGTCTTAGGGGCATGATGGTGTGAAAGCATCATGATGGTATGTCACAATCGTGATGGAGTGAAGGTATGGTCGTCGTGATGGCTTCATGAATTGTCATAATGGTATGAACTAGTCATGATGGTGTTGTTGAGGGGGTGTCAAAGGAGGCAACCGCTCATCAGAACTCACTCGTGTTAGCCTCTTTAAGTGACTACATGCTAGATGTTTCATCGTTTACTTTAGGAAATAGGATGTGTTTTTAGTGTGTGGGGAGTTATTAGCTATACTTTAATATTCTATTTAAGTTTAGCCTAAAAATCTAAGGTCCGTAAGGAAGTGCCGCTCTATACCTAGAAACGTCTCGATATCATTGCAAGACTAATTCTTCGTCAGTGATACGATTTTTAATGAGTTCAACCACATCGTTTACAGTTTGAATAGATTGATTATTTCTATTTAAGGTTAGAGGAAACAAATCCTCACTGTTTTCAGGTTCAGGTAATACGATTCAAATCCAAGGTAAAATTCTAGATAAGCAATGATCATATTCTAGAGAGTGCAAATTTTCATCAACAACACGATCTTTAACTAGTTCTTCTACTTCTAATTCTTCACTAGTCTTGTTCTTGTTGGATTGAGTAGTTGTATTCTCAATAGGAGCTGGTTATAGAGTCTCTAAAATAAAAGAGGAACGTATGTTATGTTCACTAGAGGATTTACTTGAAGATGCATTATCTGCAGACATGAGAAATAAAGTGCAATGTAACGATTATGATTGTTAATTGAATCGTATAGTGATAATACTAAGATCTCAGAACTAAAATAATCTTATACAAGTGCTTGAGAAAAGTTCTAATACAGATACTTTGAAGATACTCCTATACAAATCCTTAGATAAAAAGCCCAATACAAGATTTTATGTTTCAAAATGGGATAAAATGAAACTAAAATAAGTGGGATAAATGCGGCTCCAAACTCGTAGATTTTGTCAACTCGTCACTGCTCATCAATCCTTCTTCAATTGGTTTACAAAAGACACTAGGAAAAAAATAAAAAACATAAGTATGTCTTATAAATCATAAAACACACTTTCATTTAATAGTTTCATACATTCTCATAAGTTTTTATACTCATAGATGCATGCTAACTCACATGTTTATGCATGCTATCTCACACTTACTTATGCTAACACACATTCATTGATTCAAGCTAATATACACTTTCATGCATGCTAACATATGCTATCTTTCATATGTGTTAATATATTTACATTTAATTAAACTTATATTTCTCATACTCATGCATTAACTCTCGCTACACTTACATCATTTTCTTTTATTAATCTTACTTACACATGCACTTCATGCATACTTAAGTATATAAGTAGGCATTCTTATGCACCTGCATCTACACTCATTATTTATGCATACAGCAATCTACTTTAATTCATATGCATGCATTTATATATATGAAAATATTATCACACATGCATAAATATGTTCATTCACATGTATGCACTCATGTGTACATGCACTCATCTCACATACACATGCACTCATCTCACATACACATGCAATCATCTCACATACACATGCACTCATGCACACATACACATGCACTCATGCACATGCATTCATGTACATAATCATACTCTCATCATTTTTATGCATTATAACATTCATGTTCACTCATTAATACACATGCATATGCTTCTAATATTATGCATTATACATGCATCAAACTTTTTATGCTCATGCATTAATTTTCATACATACATTTATACATGCATTCTTGCTCATATGCATTAATATTATGCACACATACATACATCATTAACAGTTAAATGCATACACACATGCATTTCCATTTATCTCACACGTACATTCATACACTTCCACATATGTATACATACTTTCACTCATGCATACACTTATACACATGCACTCATGCACACTCATGCTAATACATATGCATTCATGCATACATATTGCATTTACACATGTGCATGCATACTTATCTATGCACATGCATACACTCACCACTCATATGCATAAATCTATATGTCTACGTACTTATTCATACATTAGCTCTCATATGCCCATACACAATCACATGCATGTCCTTACTCACTAACTTATGTTAAATCCTAACACTCATATAAACTTAACATAGAATTAAATACATGTTAATCACATGCTAATTAGCTTTCATGCATATGTTCATATTAACATTCTGTAACTCTCTTTCATAATCTATTACATATCCTAACACTTAATTAATTACCTACATGCACACACTTAGTAATTCATATGCATATGCTCATAACTCTATACATATGTATTTACACACTATGCATCTATGTTATGTCTTACTTATGCATCTATTTTATCTATGCTTATGCATTCATTAAAGCACTTGCATTTACTCCAATGCATACATTAACATTTATGCTAATATATCTAACATTTCTCATGCATATTCCCATGTATGTTCGAGAGTTATATCATTTGAAGACATCATCTTGGATGGACAAAGGCTGAGCAGAAGACGCTACTCTTGCAATTAGTCTTAGCCAAGGCCTCAAATCCTACTGTCTTCTCATATGCAACTCGGCAACTACAGTCATCATGGCCATCATTTAGAATGGAAAAGGAAAAAAATCCCTTCACACTTGAAACTAATAGCAGGACTGTGTGTTAGTACTCGACAAACTGAATAATGTTGCTTCTATGTGGGCAAGACAAAGTGGTGAAGTGATAAGCTATTGCACTGAAAGAGGGCATATCCAAGGAAAAGGGAACAATAGTCCATACCCATGGACACTCTAACGTAGCCATCTTCTTTGTTTGTGATATAACACATCGACAACAGCATGATGAAAGATGGTGTGCAGTAGTCAAAAAGAAAGAAGCAACAACATTTTATCTACCTCTTTATCTCTCTCATCAACTGTTGCCTCTCTCTCTCTCTCTCTCTCTCTCTCTTCAATGGCCTCAATCCCCTCATGACTTGAGATTCTAGACATTCAACATATCGTTGCTACGTTTTCAGCAGTCGGGAAATTCTATGTATAATGTAACAACGTGGAGTCGACGCATATGATCTCTGCTGTCAAAGGCAAGCATGACCGCTCCCCTCACCAGAAGAAGAATTGCAATATACATCGCTTTCAACGGCTTCATCACGTGGAATTTGATCTTCTTTGCTGTGCAAATGCGGAGGCAATCTAAACTAGAAAGCTCTACATTACCTACAGAGGTGCCACCATCAGCTCAAGTAATCTTAAACACTCTTTTCCCGTGAAATGTACAGGCAACAAGGGTGAAGCCAAAGCTTAAGGTATAGCCGATATGCAGTTCTATGTTCTTTTTGTCTCTCTTTCTCTCTCTCTCTCTCTCGCCCCATATTCTCTATCGCCACCATCATCATCTCTCTGTGTGTGTTTCAACAGGGGCACATCACTGAATTCTCCTTTACCATATTTGTCAACGATGGGACATTGGTTGCCACTATGTGTCAGATTTGGCCATTAACAGCCTCTTTCTCTCTCGATGCCTCTCTCTCTCTCTATCATTGCCATCATGCATGTCTTGTCATGATGAAGGAGATAAGGAAGAGAGCTCACACACACACACTCTCACAATCAAAGAGAAGCACACACTCAGATTTAGGCAAGGAAGAATGATCTTCTTCTTCTTCTTCTTCTTGTTCTTCTTCTTCTTCTTCTATTACATAAAAAAGAATGTACAACAAGAATGACCTAAAACAAGAATACAACAAGTGCAATATATAAAGACTAGTACATAAGGAAAAACCTAATGTCCACGAATGAGTGAGCTGGCAAGAAACAAATGTGCCATCACTCTCGATAGATAAATCTAATAAAGCTCAATGAAGTGTCCCTGACATATACTGGCATGACCACTATACATGTTAGAAAAATGAAAAAGTGATACGTGTCACATGGATCATCACATGTTGAGCTTGATGTCTCAACGATCCCCCTCAAGCTCAAGGTCATATCCTATAATCCAAGCATCTCCCCAAACTTCTTCAACTTCTCAACTCCAAGTGCTTTGGTGAAAATATCAGCAACGTGCTCATCTATTCTCACATAAACAAGATCAATATCACATGCTAAAACCTTCTCTCTGATGAAGTGATAATGTACCTCGATATGCTTTATTCTGGCATGAAAAATAGGGTTCTGTGCTAATTGTATGTTGATAAGATTATCACAATAGATAGTGATAGTTCTTTGCACTTCCACACCTAAATCTGCGAGTAACATCTCCAGCCATGATGCCTCACATGCTGCCATTGCAGCACCTCTATACTCAACCTCTATACTCGACAAAGAAACAGTGGGTTGCTTCTTGCTTCTCCATGTAATAGCTGCACCTCCATCAGGGCTCTTGCTATTTCTGCACTATGTCTATTTTTGTGTTCAGCAACACCATTCTGTTGTGGTGTGTACCTGCATGAAAACTGACGTCAAATTCTATGACTTTTTAGAAAATTGCTGAACTCATTTGACATGTATTCACCTCCTCCATCAAATCTTAATGTCTGAATATACTTCCCTGTCTGCTTTTCAACCATAACTTTAAAATTTTGAAAGTCAGTGAATACCTCACTCTTCTCTTTCATGAAATAGGCCCACACTTTTTGTGTATGGTCATCAATGAAAGTAACATAAAACTTGCAACCCCCCATAGATGTAGTCTTTGCAGGAGCCCAAACATCTGTACACACTATTTCCAGCACATTCTCACCAACATGCTTGTCATGCAAAAATTATGATCTTGACTGTTTACCAAATTGACATGCTACACATACCTTTTGCATCTCTGCAGCCTTGAAATTTGGTAGTCCATGGACAATCTCCTTTGATTGCATGAATTTCAGCCTTTGCAAGTTTGCATGTTGAATCCATTTGTGCCAGATCTCTATATCAGCAATAACTCCTGCACCTTTTGTAAACATGGCTGCATTCATTTCAGGAGTTTACACATTTAAGGTGAACATCCTACCCACTTTGTTTCCTTTGGCAATCAATCTTCCATCTCGTTTGCATTATTCTACATATAACCCATCAACGCTGAACCTCACTTGTAATCCTTAGTCAGCCATTTGTCCAATAGAAACTAGATTCTTTGTTATATTTGGAACATGCTGCACATCAGCAAGGTGTTTTACCTTCCTGTCCTCCATAGACAATGCTATGTTTCATGTATGCTTGATAGGGTGTGATGTGTTATGACCTGTTTCAACATATCCAAGGTCTGGCAATTTTTGCAAAGTACTAAACCATTCCGCATGATTGGTCATGTGATTTGAAGCACCTGAATGAACATACCAGACATTATCATTCGATTTTGAAACACAAAAAGACATTGTATTTAGCATGTGATGTTGAACCATGAACAACTTCTCAGAATCATCTGCACTTGTGGATGCATAGTTGTTTTGCTACCTTCTGTTATTTGATTCTTCAACCTGCAATCATGTTCAAAGTGTCTAGGTTTACCACAATTCCATCATCCTTTACTATCATTACCTGAATCATTTACTTGGAAATTTTTGCGACCTCTTTGGCTCCCCTTACCTCGAAACTGTTCTCTTCCTTGTGCATGATTCTGTTGTTGACCTTGGACTTGGTTATTGTTTCCTCTTCCACTTCAGAAACATCTATCTCTGCCTCTTCCTCTGCCATACTAGAATACCTGCTTAGAACTAGGCTTTCCTTGGGAGTTTGACTCCTCACCAAGATTCTTTTCTTCAATAATTAGCATAGATACCAAATCAGCAAAAATTGGAATATTTTCCGTGGTTTGTATAGAAGTTCCGAATTGCTTATATGCAGCTTCTAAACGAAGAAGGCATACTTCCACCTTATCATCATCATCTACATTCACTCCAATAGATGCAAGTGACTCACATATGTTTTTGATTTTCAGGGTATAGTCACTTATCGACATGCTCTTTTTCTCCAAGGTATGCAGCTCATTCTTGAGTTGCAATTTTTGTGCCTTTGTATTGGTCTCATACAATGTGACCAAATGGTTCCAAGCCTCTTTTAGAGTCTTGGCATCCTCTATGTGCCCAATCATGCTATCTTGTATGCTAATAGATAGCCAATACATTACCTTTTCTGCTCCTTGATTCCATTCCTCATACACTCTTCATTGATCTGCAGTCTGATTCCTCTCTCGTAACTACGGAGCATTTTTTTTCTCTGCTTTGATGTACTTCTAGTAGCCTTTTCCCATCAGGAAATTCGTCATTATGAATCACCAAGCATGGAAGATGTTCTTGTCCAGATTATCACTCATAAGCTGACTCATTCCATCTGCATTTGCAAGTTTTGTAGCAATTCACACCACTACAAAACACTACAAGCAGCACTTCTGCTTGAACACTGTCGCACTATGACGTGACAATTTGATCTCAGAAAAACATAATTTTCATGTATCAACAGTACATGGAATTGCTTGAAATTTTGGATCTGGATATATAAGTGTTTCCAACCATGATGTAAGTTACAATTTCTGAAACTGACCTGGTTTTTCTATTAGCCCCTAGGTTGCATTATTTGTTATTCAACAATTCGTTTATTGGTGAATAATTACGAAATTTTACGGCAACCCCCCATTATTCGGCCGAATTATTCGATGCCATATCAGCTTATTCAGAGATGAGCGAATACTTTTTGCATGATAATTCGATAATTTTCGATCGAACGTGCTTTCGATCGAAACACTTTTCGATCAAAAAATCTTCGATCGAAACAAATTCGATCGAATATTTTTTATAAAACAACACAGGTAGACTCATTTTTCATAAGAGTTACTTTGTTTTTTATGAACTTATAGTGTCATAGATAGAACAAAGTATAAACTCTTGCTATGCATATTAACTTTCGTACTTAAAGCATGAAGGAAAATATATTTGTTTGCGAATTAAAAACTATTGTGATTGTTTGACTCAACATTTATTCTTACTTCACAATAGTATATGTATATGTGTGTATGATTGTGAGTAATATGTATTGTGATTGTTTGAATCAATATTGATTCTTACTTCATAATAGTATATGTATGTGTATTTGAGTGTATAATTGTGAATGAAATCTATTGTGATTGTTTGATTCAACATTGATTCTTACTTCACAATAGTATATGTGTGTGTATGATTGTGAATAAAAATGTATTGTGATTGTTTGAATCAATATTGATTCTTACTTCACAATACTATGTGTATGTGTATGTGTATGTGTGTGTATGTCATATGATTGTGAGTGAAAATATAATATGATTGTGTATGTGCATGTATATGTGTGTGTATGATTGTGAATTAAAAACTATTGCAATTGTTGGAAAAAATTTTATGTTTTCTTTATAATTCAAGGGTTCAAAAGGTATTAATAAGTGAAGATCAAAGGCATCCATGGCTACATATCAGCTAAGAGAAGGTTCTTGTTGTATCAATTCAATATAACTTCACAGATCTATAGATCTTCTTTAGAAAGTTGTATTGTATTGATACAACAAGAACCTTCTCTTAGCTGAGATGTTGGGCCTTGGCATCAAGATAATACCATCAAGAGGAATTTTTTTGGAGGAAAGAAATCAGTTTGTTGAAACAATAGTATCGAGAGGGATGACAAAGTTTTGATAGAAGTCGACCTATGCACTTGATCCTTGGATACTTATGATAAAAAAGATGCAAACATGTAAAAAAAGATTTTACTTTTTATGATATAGTTTAGTAGTTTTTCTAGCATATAATAATGAATGTGCATATGCATGTGTATGTATGCATGTACATATGCATGTGAGAGTATATGTGTATGTGTGGCCATGTGTGTATGTATATGTGCACGTATATATATACATATATACATATATATATATATATATATATATATATATATATATATATATATATATATATATATATATATATATATATATATATATATATATATATATATATATATGTGTGTGTGTGTGTGTGTGTGTGTGTGTGTGTGTGTGTCCGTGTGTGTATATGTGTATGTGTGCATGAAAGTATGCATATGCATGTGTGTATGTATGTGCACATGAAAGTATGTGTATGCAAGTGTGTATGTGTATGTGCCTGTATGTTATATGATTGCAAGTGAAAATCAAATATGATTGTGTATGTGCATGTGTGTGTGTATGATTGTGAATTAAAAACTTTTGTAATTGTTGAAAAAGGTTTTGTGTTCTTTTTTATAATACAAGGGTTGAGAAGGTATCAACAAGTGAAGATCAATGGCATCTTGGACAATGTATATCAGCTAATAGAAGGTTCGTGTTGTATTAATACAATACAACTTCACATATCCATAGACCTTCTTTAGGTAGTTGTATTGTATTGCTACAATACGAACCTTCTGTTAGCTGAGATATTGGCATGAATACAATCACATCAAGAGGGACTTTTTGGGAAGAAAGAAATAGGCTTATTGAGATAATAGCATCAAGGGGTGTTGGAGCAAGTCTATGACAAGCCTAAGTATTGGCTTGAGTCTCACAAAGTCATTAAAGAAGCTTCAAAATGAAGACTATGTAAAGTTCACTTGTGAACTACCTCTTGTAACTTTTGAAGAGTTTACTTAATGTAAAAGTAAGAGAATCTTAAGTGGTTGAGCCCACATGATCAAGAATGGAAAGAGGAGCCAAGAATTCGTGATTTGTGGTAGGTAGAGAATCAACTCAATCATTGATTGATTGGAGAGTGATTGAGGGAAGTTAGCCTCCCAAACTCAACTATAAATAGATGGCAGTTTTAGTCGTGGTTAGAGAGACCTATGTGAAGACCTCCAAGAGCTGAGCTTTATGCCATATCAAGGTGTGATTACAAGGCACACATATGTATCAGTAAGTCATTGTATTGTACAAGCAATATACTTTCATTTTCATGATTATTTGAGTTCATCTTTCCATGTTCTTGTGATGTGTACTACTCACTGCCATTACTTCAGTTTTTCTCAGTCAGCTTGCAGAGATTGTTTCTCTGCACTTGGTTCATCATTTTCAGTGATTTAACTTGGTAAAGTTAGCTCTATAAGGCTACTATATGCTCACAAATTTTCATGTCATTTGGATGTTGGAATCTTCAGTTATGTTCATTTGAAGTCAACAGGGTATGTTCATCTTCACTTCTCTGTCAGGTACCCGACTTTTTCAGTCATCTTGTCAGAGTCATTTCTCAGTGTTTACTCATCCAAATTCAGTGATTTTAAGCTTGTGGGATTCAGCTTACTGTCTAGTATAAGCATACAAATTTTCATGATCATTGGATTCTTACATCTTGAGTTATGTTAATTTTTCTACTCACTGGTCTATTTCTGTAGCAGCCCGTGAAAATCGGGATGATGTCATCACTTGTTAAAAGTCATTCTCAGTGTGTGGTTTGTTATTTTTGATGAGATTACTCTCTAAAGTTAGCTCTTTAAGCTACCTAGCCTTCCCCAAGAGGAATTAATCTAATTGCTGCTGTGCTCAGAGAATTATGTAAAACACTGGACAGGTGTATCAACCAAGAATAGCAAGTTTTCACCTCTGAGCTAACTCCAACTTATCTGTTTTGATCTATCTTTTTGAGAGTGATCTTCCAAGGTACATAGGGTGTCTAATACATCCATTGGCAAGCTAAAAGGGCCCACCATCTACTCCTGGAGTTCATTTGGCTGGTGTAGAGCAAAGATTTTGCAACACCTCTTCATCTTCAACACATACCTATCCATCTCTTCACAGTGGTATCAGAGCAAGGTTGGACAACATGGCAGATGGATTTCCTTCATCAATTGACAAATTGGACAGAGGTAACTACTCAGCTTGGTCATTAAGGATGGAAGCTTATCTCCAAGGTAGAAGTTTATATGGTTATGTGGCTGGAGATGAAGTTATGCCAAGTTTCAAGAACAAAAGTCAACCAACACAAGAAGAGCAAGAAAGATTGAGCACATGGTGCTCCAAGGATGCACTTGCAAGGTCTTATCTCCTCAACTCTATCTCAGATTTTTTGTTGCCTCACATTAGAAGTTGTAAGACATCTCAGGAAGTGTGGGATGCACTTGAAGCTTTCTTTGCTTCAAGTACTAAAGCTAGGAAGCATCAACTATGGCTGGATTTCACAACTCTCAAGAAGGCTCCCAAACAAAATGTGACTGATTTTGTCACAAAGCTCAAGGACATAGCAGATCAGTTGGGAAGCATTGGAGAGGTAATAGATGAAGAGCAAATTGTAAGGCAGGTCATCAATGGCTTGAAGGCAGATGACAAGTGGGAAGCATTCACCACAGCTATGGATTTGTACATGGACATGCATGTACCTGATTTCAACACACTCATTGGACAATTACTTACTCAAGAGGCAAAGCTTATCAAAAATGGAGAAAGCTCTAAAGGTAATCAATCTTTAGCTTTATACACGGATAAAAGCAAGTCTAAAGATAACAAAGGAAAGGCAAAGAAAGTGGATGATGAAGCAGGTACATATCAAGCTAACTATGCAGGTAGAGGAAGACATGGCAGAGGTAGAGGAAGAGGAGGTAGACAAGGCAGGGGGAGATCCCAAGACTCCAACTCATGTTCTATTTGTGGATTAACTAATCATACAACTGAAAATTGCTTTAGGAATTCCAGGAATCAAAGAGGCAGAGGATACAATAGAGGAAGTTATGGCTACTCAAGAGGAAGGTTCAACAATTATCATGGCAACTACAACAACTACAATCATTCAAACTATCAAGGAGGCTACAAAGGAAGGAGAGACTACAATAACTACACAGAAGACTCAAACAAAGAGGATTCATTATTGATCATGAACATGGCTATGCCACAAGGTAAATCTGATGAGCATGTTTTCTACATAGATTCAGGTTGTTCAAATCATGTGGCAGGAAATGTGGCACTCCTATCAGATTTAGAAGATCCAAGGAATAAGCATGAGGTACAAACAGGAGATGATACAAAACATCGTGTGGAGAAAATAGGCAATGTCAAAGCACCTGATGGAAACATCAACCTACTCAGTAAGGTACTCTATGTCCCTACCATTACAAAGAATTTGATAAGTGTTGGGCAGATAGTAGAGAAAGGGTTGCAAGTCAGGTTCACAAAGGCAGGAGCATTTGTTGAAGATCCAAGTCAAGGATTCAGAAGAATTGCAAAAGGTGAAAAGACAGGTAGATTGTTCACATATGAATTACAGGACACTAGAAACATTGCTCTCTTTAATTATGGTAGTCAGACACTCACAGAATTGGAAGTATGGCACAAAAGGTTAGCACATATTGGTGAAAGGTCATTAAAGCAAATTTGCAGGGACCAAAGTGTACTTGGACTCCCTAACTTGTCAAAACAACATATGATTTATAAGTGTAGTGCATGTCAGTTTGGAAAGTCTCACAGGTTACCATTCATGAAGAAAGGTTATATGCATGGAGATCTCTTGGAGTTGGTTCATACAGATGTATGGGGACCAAGCAAGGAAGCTTCAATATCAGGATCAAGGTATTATGTTTCCTTTATTGATGATTGCAGCAGATGGACTATCCTATTCTTTATGAAACACAAAGATGAAGTTTTTTCATGTTTCAAAAGATATTTGGCTCTTGTGGAGAATCAAACAGGTAAATCACTAAAAAGGCTAAGGTCAGATGGAGGGGGAGAATACTTCTCCCATGATTTTGATTCTTTTCTTCAAGAAAGAGGAATCAAAAGAGAGGTAACTACAAGGTACACTCCTGAGCAAAATGGAGTGGCAGAAAGGAGGAATAGGACAATTGTTGAAGCTGCAAGGTCTATGTTAAATGAAAAGCATTTACCTAATTACTTATGGGCTGAGGCTGTATCTACAGCCACTTACTTGATTAACAGGTTGCCTTCAAAATCCCTTGATGGAATGACTCCATATGAGGCTTGGAATGGAAGAAGACCAAGCTTAGATCATTGTAAAATTTTTGGATGTATTGCTTTTGCTCATGTTCCTTCACAGGTTAGAGGCAAGATGGATCCAAAAGCAGAAAGGTGTGTATTTATTGGATATGACAACAATCAAAAGGGCTACAGGTTATACAACCCTACCAACAAAGGATTCTTGGTAAGCAGAGATGTAGTTTTTGATGAGAACAATTCATGGTATGAAGATTCATGCAGGAAGGTCAATTTACCATATGATCTTGAAGAAGATTTTCCAAAGCTTGGTAGAGAACAATCAAAGATTGAAGAACAAGACACCTCAGAGGATGATGAAGAATGTCAGATGGAAAAGATCAAAGCATGGAAGTCTAAAGGTAAAGCAAAATTGCAGGAACTTGGACATGAGGCAGAATCATCAAATCATGGCTTAAGAAGATCTATGAGAGAAAAGAAAAAACCAGAAAGGTATGGGTTTGACACCTCATTAGTAACTAAACATTCTATCTACATAGCACAGGACATAAACCAAGAGGAGCCATCATCATTTGAAGAGGCCAAAGCAAAAACAGAATGGAAGCATGCAATGAAGGAAGAGATTGAAGCACTCGAGGAAAACAACACTTGGGATTTGGTGCCCAAGACTTCATCCATGAAGGTAATAGGCTCAAGATGGGTCTATAAACTCAAGAAGAATTCTGATGGTTCCATTAACAGGTATAAGGCAAGGCTTGTAGCAAAAGGCTTTGCACAAACTCAGGGAATTGATTATGAGGAGACTTTCTCTCCTGTGGCAAAGATGCCTACTATTAGGGTTTTGCTTAGTATTGCCTCTTCCAAGAATTGGAAGATACTTCAACTAGATGTGAAGAATGCATTCTTGAATGGTTGGATAACAGAAGAGGTATATATGGCACAACCACCTGGTTTTGAGAATCAAGTTTATCCTGATTATGTGTGTAAACTTAACAAAGCATTGTATGGTCTCAAGCAAGCTCCAAGAGCTTGGAATTTCAGGCTTGTTTCATTCTTGCAGGACAAAGGCTTTCAACCAAGCAAGGCAGATCCTTCACTCTTTATTAAAAAGAGTAATTCCGAGGTCATCTTCCTATGTGTATATGTAGATGATATTATATTGACAGGAAATGATGTAGATGGTATGAAGAAGATCAAAGATCAGATGAGAGAAGAGTTCAAGATAAGTGATTTGGGTTCACTTACCTACTTCCTAGGTTTGGAAGTTGTCTACAAAGATCATGGTTTGTTTCTCACTCAAAGAAAGTACATTAAGGACATGTTGGCAAAATTCAAGATGCAAGATTGTAAGATTGCAGGTACTCCAATGGAGGTTAATCACAAATTGAGCTCACATGAAGGTGAACTCATAGAGGACATCACATCATATCAAAGTCTAGTGGGTAGTCTCAACTATGCCACATTGACAAGAGTAGATATATGTTACAGTGTGAGTGTGCTAAGCCAATTTATGCACACACCAAGGAAACCACATATGGATGCTGCCAAAAGGATTCTCAAGTATCTCAAAGGAACCATAAATGAAGGACTTTATTATCCTTATGTATCTGATTTAGGTTTGAAGCTATTTTCTGATGCAGATTGGGCTGGCTCCAAGGAAGATAGAAGGAGCACTTCAGGTTATCTTACCTTTGCAGGTTCAAAGCTTATTTCATGGTCATCCAAGAAGCAACCCACAGTTGCTCTCTCTTCTACTGAAGCTGAATACAGAGGTCTTGCCATAGCTACACAGGAAGCTATGTGGATGAAGACATTGTTCAAAGATCTTGGATTGGAGTTTGGAACTCCAACTATTTTTGGTGACAATATGAGTTCTATTCACTTGGCTGCTAATCCTATTTTTCATGCAAGGACTAAACATATTGAAGTTCATTATCATTATGTACGAGAGAAGATCCTAAGCAAGGAGATTCAAATATCATATGTGTCCACACATCAACAATGTGCAGATATTCTAACCAAAGCATTGGATGGTACAAAGCTTTGCAAATTCAAGGCTATGATTGGTTTGCAGGAAATCTTGGAAGATTGAAGACCTCAAGCATACTTGGCTTGAGGGGGAGCTGTTGGAGCAAGTCTATGACAAGCCTAAGTATTGGCTTGAGTCTCACAAAGTCATTAAAGAAGCTTCAAAATGAAGACTATGTAAAGTTCACTTGTGAACTACCTCTTGTAACTTTTGAAGAGTTTACTTAATGTAAAAGTAAGAGAATCTTAAGTGGTTGAGCCCACATGATCAAGAATGGAAAGAGGAGCCAAGAATTCGTGATTTGTGGTAGGTAGAGAATCAAATCAATCATTGATTGATTGGAGAGTGATTGAGGGAAGTTAGCCTCCCAAACTCAACTATAAATAGATGGCAGTTTTAGTCGTGGTTAGAGAGACCTATGTGAAGACCTCCAAGAGCTGAGCTTTATGCCATATCAAGGTGTGATTACAAGGCACACATATGTATCAGTAAGTAATTGTATTGTACAAGCAATATACTTTCATTTTCATGATTATTTGAGTTCATCTTTCCATGTTCTTGTGATGTGTACTACTCACTGCCATTACTTCAGTTTTTCTCAGTCAGCTTGCAGAGACTGTTTCTCTGCACTTGGCTCATCATTTTCAGTGATTTAACTTGGTAAAGTTAGCTATATAAGGCTACTATATGCTCACAAATTTTCATGTCATTTGGATGTTGGAATCTTCAGTTATGTTCATTTGAAGTCAACAGGGTATGTTCATCTTCACTTCTCTGTCAGGTACCCGACTTTTTCAGTCATCTTGTCAGAGTCATTTCTCAGTGTTTACTCATCCAAATTCAGTTATTCCAAGCTTGTTGGATTCAGCTTACTGTCTAGTATAAGCATACAAATTTGCATGATCATTGGATTCTTACATCTTGAGTTATGTTAATTTTTCTACTCACTGGTCTATTTCTGTAGCAGCCCGTGAAAATCGGGATGATGTCATCACTTGTTAAAAGTCATTCCTAGTGTGTGGTTTGTTATTTTTTATGAGATTACTCTCTAAAGTTAGCTCTTTAAGCTACCTAGCCTTCCCCAAGAGGAATTAATCTAATTGCTGCTGTGCTCAGAGAATTATGTAAAACACTGGACAGGTGTATCAACCAAGAATAGCAAGTTTTCACCTCTGAGCTAACTCCAACTTATCTGTTTTGATCTATCTTTTTGAGAGTGATCTTCCAAGGTACATAGGGTGTCTAATACATCCATTGGCAAGCTAAAAGGGCCCACCATCTACTCCTGGAGTTCATTTGGCTGGTGTAGAGCAAAGATTTTGCAACACCTCTTCATCTTCAACACATACCTATCCATCTCTTCACAAGGGGGACTTGTCATGGCCAAGTTTCGTTAACTTCGCTTTTTTTTAGGCTCAAGTCAATTTATTGTGTGTATGTGCTTGTATTTATGTATATACACATATGCATGTGTGCATTAGGGGAAAAAATGAACCCAGCATGGGCCTTGTAAGGATCCCTAATTTTTAGGGATTAAGTTTAGTTCTATTCTTGTTTAAGGGGACAAAGTGCATTTAATAGGGCACTTTTTAGTAGGCTGGAGTAGGCTTTTTTTTAGACTTCAATAGACCTCTCTTTTTGTTCTTCTCGAGAGAGAGAGAAAGAGAATCTACTTTTCACATCATCAAACTCGTACATGTATTTGAATAAAAAAATGAGTTTTTAAAAAAAGTCTCATTTTCAATGTATATTAACTCAAAAGGGTCTATTTTTTAATATATATGTCAGAAGTCACTTTTTTGGGCCCATTTTTTGAATTTTGTTTTAGAAAAAGTACAATTTTCAAATTCCCTCCAAAAGTAAGTGCCACATCATCAAATCCATGACTATGCTTCCCCCAAAAAATGACTTTTTTCAAATTTCATCATTTTCAGCCATACACAGTGGAAAAATACACTTTAACCCATACACATACAAGAAAACACATTTTTTGAGAAAAACATATGCTTTAGAGTCCCTTCCAACTAGTTTTTCATCTTTGTTTTTGATATTGCTAGTCATTAGCACAGATGGTGTTGACATGTATCAGAAACTTCACAGTAGAACATCCTCATGCTCCTGGATCAACAAGTATCCATGTTCGTGTGTCTAGAGAGTTTGCTCCAAATACACGATGCAACAATGATGCCAATTCTCAAAATGAACGTCATGGAGCTAGAGAAAAAACTATTGATCTTTGGACTCATGGTTCACTATATCCTCTTGATCCAATGTCTTCTTACCATCCAACATTCCATAACCTCTCAACTTTACTTAAGTTCATTGGTGCGGGTGACGCTGGACTATTAGGTTACTGCAAGCGATTATCTACACATTCACTTGCTACTGCTAAGTATTGGTTACAACAATATCACATCCATCATATGAGGGTGTTCACTTTAGAAAGCACAATCATATCTTTACAAAAACCTTGCAGATTTGGAACAGGATATTGAAGCAAAACAAAGCACAATTTCAAAGTTAATTGCCAATCTCCAGTAGTTGAAAGAGACTCCACTTGGTATGAGACATAGGAAAAGAGCATTGTCATCCTTTGAAGCTCTTTCAAAAGGTGGTGGAGAATGCAAACGACATATATATGCAACAAGGTGAGTGTTTGTTTTACTTTTATATATTTTAATGAAGATTTGTAATGGAATCTTTCATTGTGTAGGTTGTTTATTCAAGACATAACTGCTTCATCAACAACTCAAGACCAATTCAAGCTGATGAAATAGCTGTATAAACACCAAAGAAATCACTTCTGCTTTAGACTCACCCATAGGAAAGTGTATTAGAGTTTTTGTTGAAGCTAAGTTTTCAAAGAAGTTAGAAAACCTTATCACAGTGCAAGATGTGCAAGCAATATGTGACAAAGCGGGCATCAGTAGAAGTGGGTATACTGCAATGTACAGCCTTCTTAGGCAAGCCTTACAATCACAAGGTATTTCTCAAAGTATATTTCCATGCCCATATAAAGTGTCTATCAATAAAAAAACTTCAAATGAGGGTGTGACTTGTACTATTGGACAATATTTATTCATAGAAGACACTATGCCTAGCTCTGTTTATCATCCAAATATTCCCAAGAAGCAATCAAAAATCCTATCTACACAAGGATTTACTTACACTAAATTCAACAATATATTTGTGGATCTTCAAAAGCTTCAACAAGCAATGGTTCACTTTTATAGTTCAACAATCAAAGGTACCCCTACTAGATTTTATTTGGTGTTGAAGTTTTATTGCATTCAAGTGTCATATTAAGATAATGTTTTCTCTTTTGTGCAAACTGTAATGTTAAGTTAAAGTCCATACTAAAGCTTGATGAGTGTCAAATCATAAAGGGTCGGCGACTAGAAAGGTTGAGTGTGACACTAATGAATGAAGTTATGGACCATGCAATGAGTGATGAAACTTTAGGAGGGAGGAGCATTTGACTTACAATGTGCAATCAAAGAGAGATATCTGGTGGTTAGGTGCTATAGAAGTTCCCAAAGAAACAAACAATGTTATTTCGTGGATTTTTAGTAGGAATCCATGGATTACAGAAGTAATCTCTTCTCAAATACATGTGCAAAAGCTTTTTGTAGATGATATAGATGATTTTGAGGTAGAATGGCATTTGGGTGGAGACCTTAAGAGTATAAAATGCATGTTAGGTTGTAAACAAGGAGCATCTTCTCTCTATCCTTGGCCATATTGTACACAAGGTTACAAAGGATCTAAGAGACAGTCTAAACCTGCAAGGGCATTGATGAGAGTTGATGACTCTAAAGAAATTGATGAAACGAACTCATCGAATCACAGAGAATGGGAGATATCACTTTTGAGGTGTCCAATGTTACAGGAACCGACTCGTGATAAAATAAGCAATGATTGGAACCCCATTATTCCATTTCCATTAGTCAATGTTCACTTTTGTACTTTGCATGCATTCATGATGATCTTTGATTGGCTTTTGAAGCTCCATGTTGAATATGCATTTGTGATGAAACCATTAGAGAGATCTACAATAGCAATCCAAAAAATAGAAGATCTTTTGAAATCTGTAGGTTGTCATGATGGCCACGTATCTTTAGTTGTTAAGAAGTATGGTGAGTCTCAAGAGATTTTACAACAAGTTTCAATGACTGGGAAGAAGGCAAGATGTTTCTTTAAAAGAGATGTGAATAGTCAAGATGATGGGAAATGGGAGCTTTGGAAGGACCTCTGTTCAATTACAATAGACAATGATAGTGAGGTTGATCTCATTAACAAGCGAAACAAGGTTTGGTCATCGTTCGATCAATTGTTACATTTGATGCATTTGGTTTCCACTAATGCTTCACAACGAGAATTATTCAAAGTGACTTTGAAGGAGTTTACACACTCATTCATCTTATCTTGGGGAGAAAGGAACATTACACATTACATAGTAAGTTTTGCTTACATTTTTTTATTTGGTTTTAAACACTATGTGTATATCTTATTGACCAGATCATAGCATATTCTTTTTGCACATGGAGCATAGTTTATGAATTGATATGGTTCACTGGACATTTTTAGTACACAAGGAATGGAGAAGACACATTATAGGGCTAGAGGTGCTTACTCTAAAAACACTTGTCATGGGGGTGGTCTACTTCAATCAAACGATTTAAAAGAAATGTTCAATTGGTTTTTTCGTGCGACATTCGCTAGAAAATATGTAATGGAACGAGCATGTGAGTCATGAATAGCAAAGATTACACAAAAGCTACAACATGATATTGCAAGAGAGAAGTGGATGTCATCGTCAAGACCCGTACATTATGCCCAATGGCATGCACAAAGAGTCCGCAAGGGTTCTGCTTGGAAATAGTTTCCAAACTCTAAAAATGCATTATTCTTTTCAAGGTTTTTATAACTCCTTTCACTTCAATTAAAATTTTAGTGTTTTTGTGAATATACTTTTAATGTCTTAAAACTAATTTTTATCCATTTAAGTGTGAACAGGACAATTCTTAAGTAAAAGCCTTCTGCATCTTTCTTCCACCCGATGATGTCAACATCTTCAAACTTCTCTTCCATACCTTTTGTTCTCTTCATCTTAGAGGTGTCCTTCCTCATTTTACCAGTTTACAAACTAAGAGAATGGCATGCACAAAGCAGACTGCTAGAAAGGATCATGTCATCTACCCTAGCCATGTGCAAGATACTCAGCGCCCAACATGGATGACACCCCACAAGAAGCATCGAACCACAAGCCACTCTTCTAGAAGAAACTCAAGTGCAGGGACACAATCTGGTAGCATTCCATTGCGGGGGGATGAAGCTTCATAAGAGAGATATATATCACAAGAAATATATTTCCCTCCCGCATCTGATGATGAGTCCCCAGTCAGGACACAAATCAAGGCAAGGCCCAAACAACGAGGACATAGGCAAGTTGTGAGTGAGACATCAAATGTATCGAGTTCCTCAGATGAAGAAAGTATAAATGAGCCACCATGGAACAATGATGATATCCCCATGAACCATCGAGTAACACAAGGAGGCAAGACACTCCCCCCATGACAAGGACAAAGACCAACCGATGAAGAAAGAGAGCAAGGTCGGGCAGAGGAAGTAAATGATGAGGCAGGACCATCTAGGCGTGCTCCAAGAAGAAAGAAGAACTATCAACCATGTCATAGACCACAAGGACCACAACCCAACATCCCCCCAAATGCAAGAGAACCACAAAGGCGCATAAAGCAAACCAGAGCCTTTGCAGAGATTCGACACTATCAAAAATCTATGGAGCTTCTTATGCCACGAAGGTCATTTGCAAGAGTTGTGAAGGAAGAGATCCAACGCTATTGCACTGGACTTCATATCCAAGGGATAGCCATTGAAGCCCTCCAAGAAGCTGCAGAGGAGTATCTTATATCTATGTTGGAGGACTCTAACCTGTGTGCCATCCATGCAAAGAGAGTGACAATACAACCTAAAGATTTGCAGCTAGCTAGGAGAATTAGAGGGAATAACCCTTAAAAATAATTTGTACTCCCTTGTTTGGAGAACCTTTTGTATATCCCATATGATGAATATTTTGTAAATCCCAAATGATGAATATAATTTTGTCTTCTTATATTTGCTCTCCCAAGTGTTTATCTCTTAGTGTACATGTTTTGAAGTTTATTTCTCCTATGTTTCTAGGTGTCTTTTTCCAGTACCTCTTTGAAGTGTTTTTCATGGTTGTATCATTCTTTTTTCTGTACTTCTTGTAAGTGGTAATGCTATTTAATGCATTTCATGGCTTAGGAATGCCGAAAAAAGGCCTGTCACAAAAACGCGAGGATGGGCCCTCCAAAAGTTTTGTAGGGCCTATTCCCGCGTTTCTATGGCAGGCCTTTTTTTGGCATTTCCAAGCCATGAAAACACATGCCATGCACATTGGGGCATATAATTGACCTTTGATAGAGTGCATTGCATGATAACCCTCTGACCAATAGCTAAACAATGTTTATGAACATACATGTACTTATTTACTGTTGCATGCTCATATGCACCCAGAGGAGTCTTAGCTTTCTCTAATTATTGCACATAAGATTGGTCTTCCACAATTCCCCAAGTGAAGGTGCTAATTGAGGGACATAGACTTGCAATATAGGGAACCTTGTGCATAGGATGGCCTAGGAATGCAAAAAAAAGGCCTGCCACTGAAACGCGGGGATGGGCCCTGCAAAACTTTTGCAGGGCCCATCCCCGCGCTTTTGTGGTAGGCCTTTCTTTTGCATTCCTAGGCCATGCCATGCATTGTCGGAAACAAAAATAACAAGATTGATTGGAAAAAGACTGATTAGAGTATGCAAAAATTAAGACATTGTCAAAAACATATAGAGTGCACATGGAAATTGGAGAAACATTAATTGGTATTATAAAGTTTTTACAATTGGCTCTTGGCCTTGAGCCTCTCCACTACATTCTTTCTTTTGTGAGAAGACAATGGCAATTGGTAAGTCAAAACTGATTGGGATATTAACTGAGGGTCTGTCAATCCAAGACCTAAAGCTATTCCTATTTGACCTCATATTTTTCCTCTAAAGTGAACTCCTAGGGTAGTAAGGGCAAAGGACTTCCTAACTAGAAATATACAATTGCTCCCTTGCATTATTGTAGATAGGCACAAAACTTTGCTCAAGGCCTTTAGAGACCAAGTCATGAAGTGTCCTTGAGTGGAAAAGTCCTTGTGGATTATGACAAAATATTCCTTTGGCAATTTTCCAATGTAATGTGCGAAGGAAGAGCCATGGCCCTGGGAAACACGGTCACCACCACTCCTTGCTGCAAATTTATCCACTTCAATTGTTTCTTGCACATAGACAATCATAAAATTAAATAGATACATCTTGTATGAATATGAGACAACCATAAATGTCATTAGAGACTTACATCTTGAAGTCTATCTTCATCCTCTCCTCTTCCCATTGCATCTAGTGGAATCGATGAATGGGCCATGGCACTTTGCTCCACAACAGGGGATGTTGGAATCTTCTTCTCCAAAATTCTTTCCCTTCCTGCGGCCACATCTTCTTTAGTGGCATCTTGGTTGGCATGGCTCAAAATATCTTCACACACAAATGCAATGGTGTCCGCAACTGAATCACCAAGTGGAATTGTTGCCTTTTTGATAATGTCAGAAGTGTTGTCCATGGGAACATCCGAGGTTGAGCAAAAAATACTAAGGCATTCGTCCAGGCGTAGACCGAATGCCTTCTCAATATCGTGGAGGAACAAGAATTCCTCTCCGTCGACAAGTACAACTGAAAACATTTCCATCTCTACCTTTGGTAGAGTGGGTTCCACAGGGTCTAAGTTGGAGGGTGGACTATTCTATGTACTCGCTTCCTTCAATTTGTCCACTACTCCTTGAGGAAATTCTTTGGAAATTTTTTGACTCTCTTCTAATAAGTTGAGAGCTTTTGTCTAGGGTTCCTTCTTGTCATCTACAAAACCCCAGTAAAAAGATGGGGTAGGTCCATGGGTGAAGGTTCAGGCTCCTCATTGACAAAAAAGATGGTTGTTGCTACGTAGGAAAGATATTTTCTTCCCATTTTCCTTTTCTTATTTAATTGTTTAATTAAGGGCACTGTGTCATCTAACAGGTGCCCTAAACCATTAGCAATAGCCATGAATTGCTTTACGCGCTTCGCAAACGCCTCATCTCCTTTATGAATGTAGAAAAGCGGGTCACAAGGGACCCATTTACACTCATATGCTGAAATATCTATGGCATATCTTAATATATAGAATTCCATAAAATCTGTGATCTCATCGATCACATCGGAGTTCATGGCTATTGTCCCTTCAAGATTAGGGACTCTACAGACTAGGTCATACAAATCCATACGACCATTGTAGTCTGTAGTATCAAACAATTCCATGAATAGATCTCGAGGAGATGTCATGGGAGTGGAAGTGATACCAGCCATTCTTGCGTGTGAGAATTCTACTGGCTTATCTGTGCTTTCTAGCTCTTTGAGAGTGCAAATGTGAGAAATGAGCACATAGAACCCATTTTTATAGCAGTTTCAAGTTTTTAAATTGACTGGGCCCACTTTAAAAAGTATAGAATAAAGAAGTGCAATTTCAAAAAATGTGTTTCTGATGACAAAATAATGCACATAAAAAAACATGAGCAACCACATTTCAAAGTAGTGAACAAACTTTTTGACATTCCAAAAGTTTTGAAATTACCATTGCAGAGAAGAAGGTATATACAATATCTAACATGAATCGATTGTCCTACTTTTTACATGGTTCTTGAAAGTGCAAAAACCATGAGATACAATGACTAGGGCCCAAGAAGTGACATTATCACGTTGCAAAAGAACTATGACAATGAGAGTTCTGTTCCATCTTTGCTCCAATCTACAGGGACTTTCATTTTGTATTCCATTTTTCTTCCCACCTGTAATCAATTTGCAAGAAATTGAAGTCATTAAAGTAAAATAAACAATAATGAAAAGATTACTTTAACAAAAGCACGAAACATTTCTCACCTTATGTCCTTGAATTTTGAATTTGGATTGAGTTATTCCTTCAAACCCCATAATCATCAAGTGTTCTCTTAGATTAGCCAAGGTCCAATGATTATTCACTAAAATAGTTTCCGTTTCATTATTGGAAAATCTAAGCTTTATTTCAAATGAATGTAAAGATCCCTCTGAACTTCGAAATGGTATGTATTTGCCAAGTTTGCACATCCAACGATCATAGTAGAATCTGATGTATAATGAAGTATGTTGTTTCAAATATCAAAATCCTATACCTGTTGCACCTATTTTACAAAGGTATTTATCACCTTTTGCAATTCCTTCTATCAAACCCCAATTTTCACCAAGAAGACTTTCGACTTGCTCATATGTGATATCTTTACACATGAACATGGTGGAAGTCTCTTGGAATGAGAATCCTTGGAATAAATATACAAAACAATGAATGCAAAAAGACCAGTGCAAATTGACAGATCTAGACACTTTTGTGAATTTTAAAGAGTTATGTATATCCATTACCATCTTTTGCTTCAAAGATGATACGAACCATATATCAGGTTTTGGCCACTCCAAGCTAAGAAGAGAATGTACTTCAATTCTCTAGAACCTTCCAAAACCATTCATTGTAGAGTGTACAACATATCTATGTGCGTAAAAGAAAACTCTATCATGGTAAAGTTGAGCAAGAGATATTTCTGGAAAGACTAGTGCACCAACATCTACATGCAATGCCTGGAAAGTACCTGTAAGACTATGAAGTGGTTGTTCTTCCACCAAAGTAGAAGGAAATATATCTGAAACAAACAAAAACATATCTAAATAGTTCAGAAATATATCCGACACAAGGAAACATAAAATATTGTAGAGTAATACTTAAAATTCACAGGATATCTCATTCTACTAGAGTTTTCAAGTTTCATAGTTGCCATTGTAAAAACATGTTGTACAATAGCAACCATTCCATTGTCTTTGTGCTTCTTGAAGCCAAGTAACTTTCCCTTCCAATGAAGAGCTAAGTTTCCACGATCTCTAACTCGATGAGGCCCAGCTCTAGAGGGTTGCATGTACACCCATGCACCTTTGGAGTACTCATGTGATAGCCACTGTCCATCTGTGGCTTTGATATTGTGACATCTTAATGTGAGGATTTCATCTTTTGGTCACCTAGAAGCTTTAGCTGTTGCCATTGAAGCTAAAGGTCTTCAAGCTACAACAGTAATTCGAGATAGGAGATGCAGGTAGGTTGGAGTGTAGAAACAGGAGCTTCAATGGTGTGCTACAGAGTGAAAGTAGTGGGAAAATATGACTTTTTGGGACCTGGGTATGGAAATGTGAGGTTTAGGAGGGAAATAACTCTTTTTGGAGTATTTTCCAAAAATGGAAACATTGACATGGTCAACTTCTTAAGTTGATTTCTCTTAGAATCTAACCCCTTCTGCTAAATTCTTTTAGCCAAATATTCCTTATCTTCTACCTTAGATTTTGAATACTCAAACATAAAAAACTTTACACTGAGCACTGAGATCCAAGCAAATCTTTGAGCAGCAAAATGTGCAATTCTGAGAAGTTCACTTGTAGACTTTTGCATATCAATGTTCCTACTTGTCATACACACAACCTGAAGAGAATTAGATCATCAAAATTTGGTCATAGCTTGATTAGCTCCTGAATTAGATGTGTACAAAACATTTCCTGATCCACATGATCAGGTTGAGAGAATTCTAGGAAAGACTAGTCACTAACTCTTGAGAAAACTCTTTGTACATCTATCACTTGGAAAACTTGAATTCTATTGACTATACTCTCATATATTCTTTATCTCTCACTTATATCACGACTATACATGAGTGTATATATACATTTGAGTATGAAAGCGTCACTAAATCAAAGTATTTTGAAGTATTTTTTAGTATTTTTCCAAAACTAATATGCATAAATGTATAGAACATTTCTTCCTGATTGTTCACTTGACTTCATGCTTTGAGCTTGAGTCTTTTGTTCAGTTCTTCATTCCTAGAGTTCATGTAATCATCCATTGATGATTTTCTTGCTCCAACAGCTCCCCCTCAATCATCAATTGTGATCACCTGCACCTTCTTTATACCTACCATCTCTTTAAACCTTTGTAACTTTGGTCCATCCAAGCTTTTTGTCAGCATATCGGCCACTTGCTCTTTTGTTGGTGTATACATGACTTCAATTTCTTTATCAAGCACCTTTTCTCTTAAGAAATGATATTGAATTTCTATGCGTTTAGTTTTGGTATGAAACACAGGATTAGCTACTGAATATAATGAACTCATATTGTCTCCAAATATGATTGGAATACTCTGATCAATTCCTAAACTTTTTAATAAAGTCTTCAACGAAATCACATCCTTTTGTATTTAGCTTCTATAGAAGAAAATGCAACTATATGTTGCTTCTTTGAGCACCAAGAAATTAGCTTATCTCCAACAAAACACAAATAACCATGAGTGGATCTTCTATCATTTGAATTACTTGCTCAATCTACATCACTCAGAGTCCCTTTGATAAATCTTAGCACTCTTTCTGCTGCAATCCAATGAGTTTTCTTTGGGGAATGCATGAATTGAGATAAAACACCAACTACATATGAAAGATCTGGTCTTGTCAAGGTAGCATGGATTAAAATACCTACCAAACTCTGATATGTCTTCATGTCCTTGAACTCTTATCCTCCATACCTTCTTAATTTATGATTAACCTCCAAAGGTGTGGTTGAAGGTTTACAATTCTCCATATTAAACTTCATCAGAAGATTCTTCATATACCTTTCTTGTGTAACATACACTCTATGTTGAGTGTATATAATCTCTATCCCTAGAAAATAAGAAAAGTTTCCCAAATCACTTATCTTGAACTCCTTTTCCATCTGCTTCTTGAGCTCCTTGATTCCTCGAGCATCTCTACCTGTGATAATAATGTCATCAACATAAATACACACATAAATATATCTATCTTCATTTGCTTTCACTAGCAAACTACTATCTGCTTTTGAAGCTTCGTAACCAAGTTCATTCAAGAACTTGACCAATTTGTAATTCCATGCCCTTGGAGCTTGCTTTAAGCCATACAAAGCTCTCTTAAGCTTGCAAACGCAATCTGATCCATTTGACTCTTTGAAACCTTCTGGGTGCTCCATGTATACTTCATTTGCAATATATCCATTTAAAAATGCATTCTTTACATCTAATTGAGATATCTTCCAACCTTTACATGTAGCAATAGCAATTATAGTTTTGATTGTAGACATCTTAACCATTGGATGAAAAGTTTCATCATATTCCACTCCATGTGTTTGGGCATAACCTTTGTCCACAAATCTAGCCTTCTATCTAGATAGTTTTCCATCTGCAAACCTCTTTGTCTTATACACCCACTTACATCCAATTACCTTCTCATTCTTTGGCTTTGGTACCAATTCCCATGTCTCATTCTCAACTAGAGCATCATACTCTTCTTTCATTTCTTTTTCCCAATTTTCCTTTCCTTTAGCTTCATCATATGTAGATGTGTCTTCATCTTTCTTCACAATGTAAGCATAATCTCTGGTTGTCAAGAAAGAAGTATCGTAATTGTACTTGGTAGGTTGTTTTCTTTCTCTTGATGATCTTCCAACTTCTGCACTTCTTGAAGTCTCTCCTTCATTTTGTTCCGGATCAAATCTTGGTCTATCTTCATAATTGTCCTACATTTCATTTCTACAAGCATGATCATCAATATCTTCTTCATATACCTTCATCTTTGACTTTCCTTTCCTTTTGATTTCTTCAAGATCTATGCATACATTTTTTCATCTTGTAAACCATGTGCTTTGCTCATCAAATGTAACATCTCTTGAAACAAGAAATTTTTTTGTGGTTGGACTCAACCTGTATCCCATTTGTTTATCACCATACCCAATGAACACATACTTTTCTGCTTTAGGTTCTAGCTTATGTCTTAATTGATATGGAACATAAGCATATGCCAAATATCCAAATATTTTGCAGTGATCAAGAGTAAGTTTCTTACCCCACCATGCTGCATAAGGAGTCGTTCCCTCCAAAGCTTTGCAAGGCAACCTATTAACATTTTGTTGTGGGGATTACCTGCAAGTCACTTCTCCTTTTATACCTGCATTCCACATATGATCATTAGATTCCTCCGAAAAATATTCTCCCCCTCCATCTCATCTCAATCTCTTGAGCTTTTGTCTTGTAATTCTTTTTGCATAAGCATGGTAGTGTTTAAATGTCTCAAACACTTCAGATTAATCCTTGATAACATATAGAGTAATCCATCTGGTTGCATCATCAACAAATAACACATAATACCTTGATCCATTTATGCTATAGTCCTTTGAAGGACCTCACGCATCTTTATGAACCAATTCAAGAATGTTTGAATACCTCTATCCTTGCTTATTATATGATTTCTTGTGAGCTTTACCTAACTGATAAGCCTCACATTTGTATATCATATGTTGACCTTCAATATTTGTTAGACCAAGCATTGCACCATTCTTTTCCATCTCTTTTATTCCCCTTTCATTAAAATGTCCTAACCTCTTGTGCCATAGATCCAATTCATACATCTTTTGACTTCCATAAGTAAACAATGCATGTCCCACATTACCTTGGACTTTGAGAGTGAATGATCTTCCTTCCTTTTTCACTGTAACAATGCTTTTATATCCTTGGATTGGATCTTCAACATAAACACCATCAATTGTAAATTTGACTTCATACCCCTTCCCAACAATTTGTCCTACACTTATTAGATTTTTAGGAATTGTTGGAACATAAACTGCCTTGCTTAGAAGTGTGCTTCCACTCTTTCTCTTCACTAATCCAATGCTCTCAACTTTGTGTTTGGTGTTGTCTCTTGTTTGAACTGTATGTCAATTCACTTTAGGTTCCATATCAATCATTAAGGAGATGTTGCCAATCAGATGATTGCTACGTCCTGAGTCAATATAAAACACCATTTGATCTTCATTGATTACTTCATGGGTTGCACTCAAGATGAGAGTCAAGTCTTCCTTCTGATCTGAAGCATAATTGTAATAGGTGTTGTTGTAGGATTGAGTTTGGAAACTCCCTCCTCCTCCTCTAGCAAATGAGGTCCTAACACCTCTTCCTCTGAAATTACCTCTTTGATTTTTGCCTCCTCTTCCTCTCGGACTGAAATTTTGATTATGACTTCCACCATTTTGATTATTATACCATCAATCATTTGCCAAATGATTTGTTCTTCCACAAATCCAACAAGCTTTAGCTTTTTCTTTATTCTTAACTCCTCTACCTTTAGCTCTGAAATTCATCTTCCCTTTCATGAAGTTTACTTGGCTTGAAGATCCTTCTTCATCATTTGTTTGCTTGCCTTTAGCATTCTTTATCGTGTCCTTTGAATACATTACTTGGCTTGAACTTTTGTCATTTTCTCCTTTAAATTCCTGCTCAAATGTTAGCATATGTCCTAAGAATTGATTAGGATTAGGAGTAAAATGATCTAATGATAATTATGTAGACAATGTGAAAGGCTTCCACTTTTCATGTCCTCTTAGACCTGTAAGTATTTGCCTCACCAACTTGTTTTCTTCAATTTCTTCATCTACTACTACCAAACTATCTGCAATGTCCATCCTTGTAACATAATCACAGATTGATTGACAACCTTTCTTCTTGAAAGTTATGAGCTCTGCCCATAATAAAGCCTTCCTCGATTTGTTTGTGTTTTGGAAATGCTTACGAATAAGGTTTCATTTTAAGGACATCTGCTGCACTTTCTAATCCTCTAATGTGTGGTAGAAGATAATCATTTATAGCCATGTAAATGATGCTCCCAGCCTGAGCATCTTTCTTCATCCAATTCTTCAATTTTGCAAGTTCTTCTCTTGTTGGAACACTTGGATCCCTAAACTCAGGCTCTTCTTCTTCTCCCGTAATAAATGATATCAAATCTTTGCTCATGAGGTGTGCTTCCATCCTTGTGGACCATGTTGGATAGTTCTCTGTATCTAGCTTTTCAATCTGCAAGCTTTTTCCCATCTCTTGACTTCTATATCTGCAATTACTAAGATTTATGGTGATATAATGTACCTTTGATATGAAGCTTTAATCCTTCTTGATCATTTGATCTCATGCTTTGTTCTTCTTCACGTTTTCTTCCAGTTTCTGCTTTGATACCACTGCTAGAGACCTTTAATTCTCCAAATGTCTAATCTATCTTGATGTAAGAATTCTTCTATATCAAGAACAAACCAAAATTTACACAAACTTTACATTATCTTTCATGCTCATTAAGAAATACTTCTCTATGTGAAGTTTTCTTGAGCTTCAATAGTGTGCTTCATAAATGAACTTGAATCTCTACATATGACTTTGATTTAATCATTCAAATGATGCACACATACCTTTTTGTAACCATAATGATCATTAGTTCTTCAAAAGAACCATTAGATTTTTAATTTGATCACTTAGATCCAACCTAGGTCAGAAACTGCCTTCCAAAAATGGCAACTTTGACATGGTCAACTTCTTAAGTTGATTTCTCTCATAATCTAACATATTTTGCTAAATGCTTTTAGCCAAAGTTTCCTTATCTTCTAGCTTAGATTTGGAATACTCAAACATAAAAAACTTTACAATGAACACTGAGATCCAAGCAAATCTTTGAGCAGCAAAATGCGCGATTCTGAGAACTTCACTTGCAGACTTTTACATATGAATGTTCCTACTTGTCATACACATAACCTGAAGAGAATTAGATCATCAAACTTTCATCATAACTTGATTAGCTTCTAAATTAGATGTGTATAAAAGATTGCTTGATCCACATGATGAGGTTGAGCGAGTACTAGGAAAGACTAGCTATTAACTCTCAAGAAAACTCTCTACACATCCATCACTTGGAAAACTTGAATTCTATTGACTATAATCTCATATATTCTTCATCTCTCACTTATGTAAAGAATATACATGAGTGCATATATACATTTGAGTATGAACACGTCACTACATCAAAAGTATTTTGAAGTATTTTTCCAAAACTAATATACATAAATCTATAGAACATTTCCTCCTAGTTCTTCACTTGACTTCATGCTTTGCGCTTGAGTCTTTTCTTCACTTCTTCATTCCTAGACTTCATATAATCATCCATTGATTATTTTCTTGGTCCAACAAAGGAAACTACATCAACATAGAAGAACGAACAACCACAAAAAGATCAACATCAAGCAACTGGGCTATATCAAATGTGGAGACCAAAGGATAATAAATCAAAGAAAAAACTTGAAAAGTGATATCATTCTTGTCCACATGCTAAGATAAATGCATCTAAAGTATGCACAATAGGACCACACAACAAGGTCAACACATGGCTTGTCAAGGACTATTAATTGGTGCACAGTTCTTGCAAAAAGGAATAGATATTCACTTGTATTGAAGTACTTTAGGTTTTCGCATACTATAACTAATTTTTTACTTTGGTTATAACGAATGTATTTTCTTTCTTATAAACAAAAATTTTGCAAGTCTTAGGCAACAACAATTTGATTATATAAAGATTGCAAGAGGGGAACCACTTGAAGGAAGAACAAATCATGCATAAGTACTATGAAACTCTTTATGGTTTTCATAATCTACCATGCTAATAAAGTCTTAATAATTCGAATATAGATGACTTTGAAAACACTGAGGATATGCTTCAAGTGGGAAAATTTTCATTGGAGTGTGCAACAAAAACCAAAGGGCATTGGCTTAGAGATGGTCAACCAGACAATGGACATTTTTTCCTAGTAAGTATTTGTATCATGGAGATGGATCACATTTTCTTGATTATGAGTCAAGTTTTCCATATTGTCCACAATATGCCCTTGACAATAGAAACATAGTAAAAGGTAGGCATATATGCATACCTAATGTTAACAATTTACAAGCTAAATTTTGAGAGGTGTAACAAGTAATGAACACACTACTTGTATTGCCCTTTCTCCATCAAGAATCTAGTGATTTCTTCACTTGCCTTACTTAATACCTGATAAGATGTGTGAAAAATTTTATTCTTTGAATCAAGGTGTTTGATATCACCTTCCATTTTCTTTATTGTCTCTCTTTGCTTCTCACATTTCTCTTATAAGAAAGTAATCATGTTCTTGGTTTGCACTACTTCAATTTGAAATTTAACGACCTTCATTTGACAAGATTTAGTGATTCTTTTTTGCTCACTTAGCTTTTTAGGGAGTCTATTTAGCTCTCTTCTATGATCTTCAATGATTATATCATCTTTCATGAATTCAATTTTTGTTGCAATACTTGCTTGTATAATATTCTTGCTAGATGGTCTAGATCTTTAAATCGATTTTATTACAATCTCAAAGGTTCCTCTCATGTCTCTAGGAATGCTAGAAACTAATAAAAACTCTCTCATTGTTTGAAACTTAGAACTCATGAATGATGTGTGTGCAACTCACCTCGCATCCTTTATATCCACTTTTATACAAAATAGCAATGCTCTTGAATAATCTAGTGTCGACATGTGGCCAACATGCAACAATCATTCCCACTACCATTCAATAGCTTAAGATATCCCCTGAGCTTGCGACCTTGGGTATGACTATCCCTTGTCCCATACACACAATAGATGGTCTTTGTATACCAATATCTAACACTCTTTGCACCCTTTGAAAGATCATTATCCTCAATGATCAATGAGGAAAAGTACTTGCAAACAAGAGCTTAAAATTCCCAAGTAGAGTTTGTAAGCGACAATCCTCTCCAAGCTACTAGATACTCCTGGATGATTTCTCAATTGTTTTTATCTCCAATCTAGTATCCTATCTAGAGAATGATCTGTGCTATCACTTTCTTACAAAGAGACAATACCCTTTATTAGATTATCCTCCCTAGGACATAATTTTTAAGTTTACTAACATGAAACCTTGGATAGAACCTTTAATCTAGAGGGATCTCTAATTGGTAAAAACATCTTTAAACTTTTGAACTATCTTCCAGGGTCTACAAAACCTTGTTAAAAGCTTAGTACACTTTCTTCTAGATAATGAATTAGATATAATTAGAACTTGAAGACAAAATATATCTCCTTCATCAGAGACTATAGGAGATCTCTTCCTATCAACAGATTCTTTTACCTTATCCGGTGCTTGTTGCACCTTGGCTTTAGCTATGTCTAAATTTGCTTGGATATTTGCTACAAAATCTAAAGCACTAGGACATTTATTTGGCATTCCTTTGGTAGTGAAGCACTTGGATTCATGCCATAATTCATCTCAAAAGAGGACATTCTTATAACTGTATGAGTTATATTACTATAAGCAAACTCTTCTTATGGCAGGTAGCTATGCCAATCTGTCTACTTCTTAGAAACATATGTTCTAAACATGTCCTCTAGTATCTGACTCATCCTCTTAGTTTAACCATCTACATGTTGATGGTTACCACTACTCATTTTCAATGAAACTTTCAGTTTGTCAAATATAAACTTCTAGAAGTGTCCTTTGAATCTAACGTCCCTATCTAAAACTATGGATTTTGGCAACTCGTGCAATCTGAAGACATTCTAGATACGTAGCTCTACTACCTATGGAGCTTCTACTATCTTCGACATGGGTATAAATTCAACCATCTAGCTCAATCTATCTATCCCTTCTAGGATAGCATCCCTCTTTCTTTGAGTCCACAATAACCCCACTCTGACGTCCATGGATACGGTATCCCACTTGTAATCTGGAGTTTATAAAGGATGTAAAAGACTTGGTGTCATAAACCTTTCTTCCTTGTTGACTTGACACATAAATAATTTTAGAACATATGTGTGGAAATCTCTCAATAATCCAAGCCACCAAAATGTTCTTCTAACAAGTTGAATGGTCTTTTCAACACCACAATGGCCTACAACGGAACGTCATGGTGACCATGAATGCATTTTCTTCTCAAATGCAGGAAATTCGATACCCAAACATTTCCTTTATGTTTGGCTATTCCATTCTTCATTGAGAAATTGGAATAAAAACTTGACTTATTTTCTTTACTAAGGAAGAAATAGCTAGAATTGCCTCATCTCCTATAGTAGAGTCATCATTGATGACTCTAATAATGTATAATAAGTGTGGATCTTCCCTCTATGGTTCCTTTATTTCTTGAAGACATGAGCTTTCTAGAACTATAGAGCTTATTTGATACACTATCCGTGATAATACATCAACTATACATTCTCTTTGCGTCTTCTATAGATGATTTCCATGTGAAACTCTTGCAGGAGCTCAACCCAACAAGCTTGTCTACCTTGAAAAAATCTTGCTAACTACAAAAATAGTTGAGTATATGGTAATCTAGGCATAGCTTAAAGTTTGTACCATAAAGATAGTGTCTCTAGACTTTAAGAGCATGTACCACTACATACAACTCATGTTCATGCATTGGCCAATTGCATTGTGCACTACTCAACTTTTTGCTTTCAAAAGCTATTGGCCTACCATCTAGGCTTTAAACTGCCCCTATGGCTATGCCACTAGCATCTATCCCCAACTCAACTAGTTATGTGGATCTGCGACTTTAATTATTAGAACCTATGAAACAAGTGGTCTCAAAGTATTAAAACTTTCTTGTTGTTCTTGCTTCCATGCAAAGGATACTTTAGCTTGAAGCAAATTTGTCTTCAGTGTTTCTATCAATGATTAAAAGGAAATGAATTTTCGATAGAAATCAAAAAGTCTTAAAAATGATCACAGTTGCTCTTCATCTTGAGGAGTAGGCCATGCTAGAATAACTGAGACCTTCATGGGATCCATCTAAACCCCATCGATTGATACCACATGCCTTAAGTACTCTATCTCTCAAAGAAATAATTGGGTCTTATCTCGATTTGCAAACCATTAATCTTCTTTTAATTTATTCAATGTTAATCTTAAATGACTTTCACGCTCATGTACGTACTTACTATACACCAACAAATCATCCAGAAAATCCATAGAAACTTTCCAATGAATGGATGTAAAATATCATTCTTTAACATCACGAAAGTATCAAGGGCATTAGTCAAACCAAATGGCATAACTAAATACTCATAATGCCCAAAATGGGTCTTCAAAGTTGTTTTATATACATCATCCTCCTTAACTCTTATCTCCTATTACCCACTTTTCAAATATATCTTACTATATACAAGTGCTCCACCTAAAGCATCAAAGAGATCAATTATCATGTGGCATGGGATACCTATGCTTGATGCTAATCTTATTGAGTTCTTTGTAGTCAATGCACATCCTATAAGATCCATCTTTCTTCTTTACTAGAAGAACTAGTGTTGCAAAGGGTAAATAGCAGCATTTAATCAGCCTTTTCTCCACATACTCGTCCATGAATTTGTGGACTTCATTCTCCTCTTGCAAGTGAATTCAAAGTGTGTGTCAAGTGATTAGACTTTCTCCTGGTACCCATTGCGTTCTACACTCAAATTCCTACAAGGAGGTAAACCTGAAGGTAATTCTTAAAAAAAAACTCTTAGAATTCTACTCTTACTTTATCTAAAAGTACTTGAGCATTCCAACTAGAGCTTCCTTGACTACAAGAATCCATCACTACACAAGATGAATATAGGAAATACAAAAAATAAATATACTTACAATCGATCTTGAGAAACTTGGTTGCAGTCACCAATCGTGTCTCTTGGAGATTTGGCTCTCCACGGATCAGTTAGCACCTCTTGTCATGCTCAAACTGATAAACATGTGAAGCAGAGTATATGACTGGTCGTTTCCTAGTATGCCACTTTTTACTTAGGACCACATCAAAATGGGCCAATTTTGCTATCTCAAAATTCAAGTTTTCCTCATAGGACTAGATCTAAATCAATAGATCTATTACTCGTTGGTTCCATGTCTTAGTACCCTTCCCATCCGCTAACTACACTATGTATGCATACTCTGACTGCACATTGTTTGAGTATAGCCTTTTGATAAGTGAGAAACGAATGACATTATGTGTAGAACAAGTGTCAAAGAGGACCTTCACATGTTTTCATGTCATGAATCCTTTCAAAACAATGAGTGCCTCCGTGTGCCACTAGCAAAAGCATAGCATGTGGCATAGAAGGAACTTCCTTTGTGACCATCATGCCCACTATAGGAGATGATGTGTGAGGTGAGGAATCTCCAAAATGCTCATCCACATCACTCCCTTCCTATGTGGGGTTTATGACTATGTTGGATACCATCCTTTTCTTCTTAGGACATGCTTTGAAACAACGATCTCCTAAGCACCCATAGCATACCCTTCTTCCATTTCCTTCTCTTTTTCATGACGGGTAAGGATGGACTTGTTATAGGCCCCTTAGCCATGGCAAAAACCTTTCTCTTTGCTCTTGAAATTGTCTTGATCATGTGCATCTGCTGAGCCTCTTTCTGAGCCTATGCATTGTTCAAGATAGGAGTGCTAGTGGAAAAGGACTGACTCATCTTAGTCCATGAGGATCTCTAGTCCTATGAGCCCATGCCCCTATGACTATCCTCATAGACTAGAGCCATATCTATGGTGTGTGCCAAAGATTGACACCTCTCATTTCTTACTAAAGGTTGAATTGTTTCTCTAAGTCCTAAGACAAACCTGTGAACTTGGAGAAACTCTAGAATAGAGTTATGTACTTTAAGAAGTACCTCTCTATACTTATCCACATAGTCTTGAACTACTTGGTTTTTTTGACTAACGAAAAATCAAGTATCTAGTGCCCTAGATGTCTCGTTTAGTGGCATACAGTTTTTATGAAACAAGACTAGACTAAGTGCGCTACATGTATTTTCAAGCAAGTGTGTTGGTGGGCATAAAATATACAACAATATGACCAAAGGGCTCTGCACACCCTTGAATAAAAACCCTCCTGCTTGCAGCATAGATAAAATGGTAAGAATGCTTGATGTTCTTACTTCTTCATTCTAGTACCTAAAAAAGAACATGCTACCATCCTTCTTGCATACAGAGCTAACCAAGCATATGGACAAACATATATGCATATGTAATGTGTTATGCTTGTCCTAGATGCAAAACAATGCATAAAAAGAGAGTAGAGATGCATAAAATCATGAGAAAACTTATCTTATGTACTAGAAATCTAACATGTAGGGGTGGCATAGGTGCTGGAAATGATTTTTAGGCAACCCTCTAGAGTCTTCAAGTTGATCTCAATCCTCCTTTGATAAAAAAGTGCTTCGACAAGAGTCGTTGATAGTAAATAGAAAACTTTGAAGCTTCACATAGGTGTCTAGATGAAATCAAAACTAGTCAATGGCTATCTCTCTAAGTGAGGATTCCATAGGAATCGGGAATACTTCATTTGGATAAGTAACAACAAAGTTATGGCTATTCTAGTGGAGATGGGTAGGATTTTGATGCTCACTTAGAGGAGAAAAAGTAGATGAAGGGAGTAGATGAAAAACTTCCATCCTATCCTCTTTGAAGCTCCTTTATGAGCTATGCATGCTATCCTTCCCTTTATACCATATAGAGAGATAGAGCCCCTTTTCGTGCATACAGATTAGGAAGCCTACATATTTTGCATTAACCAAGAAGAGGAGGACATGCAGAAGCCTCTATTGTACTCCTAAGCATGTGCTCGTTGTAACCTCTAGGGTTTTTTTACTCTCTGAGTGCTATGTGTGATGTGCCAGGTGAAGCTCCCTTAGAGCTCCCTTGGGTTCCTCACACCGGGTCTTAAGTCCTCCTTTTTGATGGATCACCTCTTTGAAACCTCCTCACAATGACATATGCAAAGAAGCAAGGTTGAACATGATGATAAGTCACTTTGAAGGTGGCCGAAAAACTTCTTCGCAAAAAAATTCTTCCTCCAATTGATCAAAGCTCTAGACACCAATTGTTATAAACTACTAAAAACTCTCTCAAGGTTTGAAACTTAGAACCCATGAATGTTGTGTGTGAAAATCACCTCCCATCCTTTATATCTCCTTTTATTCAAAATAGCAATGCTCTGGAATGATCTAGTGTCAACATGTGGCCACCATGCAGCACTCATTCCCATTACCATTGAATACATTAGGATATCCCCTGAGCTAGGGACCTTGGTGTTGGTGCAAAAGAGTTCAAGCCTACATACTTGGAAAAATAGCATGTATCTCATATAGTCACATATTACTATTTCCTTGTAAAAGTCAATCACCTTTTATCCTTGTGTTAGAAGTGCGTTTTTCATCATAGACACTTTTAAGCTCTTTTCGGGTTCTTGGGGATGGTAGGGGTCTGATAAATCAGAGGCCCTGTCTCTTATTTTCCCACTTAACTTATCAAGCAAGTAATACATTAATGTTCAGTATCGAATTCTCTATACTGGTTTACTGTTCATACTCGTGTTAAGCTTTTCACAGTATGTAACGTAGGAGTTACTAATTAACGTCACACAGACTTATTATCAGCAACATACCATTACTGCGTTAATCACCAATTAATATAACTTAACAAGGTAAGAGTAACAGTACTCAGAATTAAGGAATGCTGCACTAGGGCGTCTCCACAGGCCGCAAATCGCCCAGACAGACAGTCTGGCGATCCCGTTCCTCCGCCACCGGAGAGCCACCAAAATGCCTTTTCATTAATTGATAAAAAGATACAAAACTTCGCTACGACCTTTCGGTGCATGCGATAATGGAAAATAGGAATTACATAATGCCAATCCGGCGACCTTACACTGGCACGCACGGTGGACTTGAACCCGCAAGAGAAACAAAATTAAGGTTCGTCTACGATGCCTTGTATATACATGGTCCTTGCTAATTTGAAGGTTCTGGTAATTTTCTGTTTGAGCGAATCCAACATTAGCTTTAGTGTCTCCGGCTCTACCAGCTGTGCGTCAGTTCTAACCAAACTTGCCGCAATGACTTGACTCATCAGAACTTGAGTTTGAGTCTGCAAAAATGCCTTTTGCAAATAAAAATCATTGGCAAGGGCTGCATCACGGTTCAATCTCATATCTTCAATTTGTTAATCGACTCTAGATAGACGCTCTGCTTGGAATCCCAACTGCTTTTCTCTTCTCTCCAGTTCTTCAGATTGGAACTGCATGGTTTTATAATAAGCTTCTCTTTCCTTTTGCACTGCTTCCAATTCTTTCTTCAACTGGAGATATTTTCCAAGCTCTTCTTGTAATTCTTGATCACGTCGGAACAGTGTTTTAGTAGTATTATCGAGCTCACCGTCAGCTTTAAGCACATTCGCGGCCAGAGACTGAAAGGCTTCTTCTAAGATACTATATGCGTCACGCGTGCTATGAAGTTCATTACCTATGGCGGTCATCGCATCTATTTTATCAATGAGTTCCTGCTTCAGCGTGGTTATGTCTGTATCATTTTGACACAGTAAAGCATCCTTCTGTGCAAGCTCATCTTGAAGTTGCTGAATCTGTAATTGCAGGGCATGGTTTTCTGCTTTAACAACATTAGTTTCTTCTTGCAAGGGTGCAATGTCGGCCTCTAGGACATCCACTTTGTGCTGCAACTCCTCTCTGATATTGTCAGTGACCATCTTCAGTTGCATTGGTAACTGCTGCGAGAATTGGATCAACATGCGACCCATAGACTCGAGTTCATGAAACATGGGGATTGGAACCGGAAGAGGAAGAGGAGGAAGTGGCTGGGATGAAGAGGCTGATAATAGGTGAGGGGAAGGTGGGGGAGAATAATTGGGCGAAGAGGATGAAGTAGCGGGTGCTTCAAGAACAATCGGTTGGACTGGAACAATTGGCTCAATAGTATTCATGTTGGAAGGAAGTGGGATAAGAATGTCAGGCACCAGCACGATTCCGGTAGTCTGCTGCGTGGTTGCTGCAGTTCGGTCAATTATAGCATCGACCAAAGCCATCACTTCATTGACAATATCAGCAACAATGGCTTGCACATCATCCTGGGTCTGCTGCTGAAAATCCTCCTTAGAAGAAATTTCTTCAGACTCGGTGGTGGACGCACCTGGTTCCTACCTCTAGATTGAAGAAGAATGGGTGGAAGAATCAGCATGGATGGACGTGGTAGTATCGTGGAAGACCTCTTCTTCATGGCCGGCATTGGAGCCTTTTACCTGGCTCTCAGACAGGCTTATACGGGTGCATTTCCGGTGAATAAGCTGGAAGAGATCTTCATCGTCATCTTCCTCATCTTCGAGCATCCGAGTAGATTCTTCACGCAATAAGAAGGGAGCATTGGGTGGAGGTTGCGCGGCTTGAATGGCTGGAAAGAGAAACATAAGGATATGGGGAAGACGTGATCATGGAAGATCACCCTTGTTAACTTATTTAATAACCGTAATAGATTCACGGTGAATGCATCGGAAATAAAAGGAGGCGAAATTGACAGGCTCACGAGAAGCCATATCAATCATCGAATAAAAGGGATGTGAAATCCCGTAGGTACGTTTTTGCAAATTCAAGATAGCAACTAAAAATTGCAATGTGGTACGTTTCGGATCAGGTCGATACAAAATGGCGTACTCATTAGATGAGTGCCGTGGGAATAACGTGGTCATGGTAGCTACAAGAAGGAGAGGACCATTCTCTAGTCCCTCTCGAGGAAGTCGAAAAGCATCGACAAACGAGGCCAGAGTGATAACGACACGGGACAGTAAGCAAAGAATAGGCCAACTCTGCTCTGTAGCAGGTGTGGCAGCGATAGCGGCAATAATCTGTGCATAAAATGGGTGACACTCCACTGAATGCCAAGGCAATTCAGCGAAGTTCAAGAGGCCACGAATATGCAAGTACTCACTCACTTCAGGGGTGAGTCCGTCACGAAAGGTAGCAACATTAGCTAATGCTTCCATGACGTGCACAGGAAAGCACAAGAACACGGAAAACAGAGAACACCGAAACACACAGACACAATAGCAATTAATAGTGAAAGAATTAAGATTAAGTAGACACACGGCAACGTGAGGCGATCAAAAACCCTAATCATCGCGCGGGATTCAAATGATAACTTCCATAATTATGGCATGCATGCATGAGCAGAATCAGTAACACACGGTGGCGATTAATCATATTTAGATATCAAAACGAGGAGAGTTATATCTATATTCAACTGAAATATGGAAATAAAAAGAAAATAAGTGACACGCGGAAAAACTAGAAACACATCAGCGGTGATTAGGCGGGTGGTGATATGGGTGTAACTTTGAACCATTAATTACTTTGGGAAGGGGAACTCCGGTCAAGGTAGTGAACCAAAAAGTAGCTGGTCCCACTTGCTCACTAATCCGGTAAGGACCGAACCACCGTAATTTAAATTTCCCAGCAGAACAATTTGATTTAGCATTATAAAATAGCACAAGTTGGCCCACCGTAAACACAGGAGTCTTGAGGAAATGATCATGAGTCCGAGCTTCCTGCAACTGAACTTCTTGAAGAGTTAGGAAGCTTTCCCAATGATGTTCATCCAAGGTTCTGAGTGCTTCCAACCGAAATGGCAAAGAGTCTTCGGGCAACAATTTCGGAGTGAGGGCCACGCGTAGGCTTGGCACTACAATCTCCATTGGCGCAATTGCTTCCAACCCATAAACAAGCTTGAAGGGAGTCATTTCGGTTGCCACTTTGTATGTAGTCAGGTATGCCCATAAAACTGTGGGAAGTAACTGATCCCAACGTTTTGGAGATTCCATGACTAATTTGCGAAGCATAATCAACAGAGTTTTATTGGTGCTTTCAGCCAATGCATTGGCACGTGGATAGTATGGTGAACTGAATTTATGCAGAATTTGAAAAGTGTGCGTTAGTACTCGCATTAAATATTGGCAAAATGTGTTCCTTGATCTGTCACAAGTTCCAGAGGTAATCCATAACACCGGTGAGTAAGATCGGCTCCAAAATGTCCACCGGAGGGTATTGAATGTGCCATAGCAATAACCGAGTCTGCTTCATGTGGTGGGATACAACGAAGTAAGACACCAGTATGATCCAGGTAGTAGAGATGACCTACAATCAATCGGAATCTGCGACTATAAACTGCAATTTTCCGCCCCAGAGCAGGAGGAGTATGAGGAGGAAGACACCGTCAGTTAGGAAAGTTAGTAATGTATCATAGTAGGTAGATGGCACAGGAGGTTCTGTAGATTCATCCTGAGCCGGCTCAGTAGCATAAATTGCTGGTGTAGTGTCATCAACCCCCACCGGAGCTTCACGGGAATCCAACCGAGATAGGAAATCTGCCAAGGAATGTGCGGTGTCGGGTCGATGAATAACTTCATAGTCGAATTCCTGTAATAATAAAATCCATCGAGCCAAGCGACCACCTAAATGTTGCTGTCAGACCAGATACACAAGCGCGGCATGATCCAAGTGAAAGGTGAATTTTCGGCCCAACAAATAATGCCCGAATTTCTTCACAGAGTACACCAACCCGAGACATTCTCTTTCGGTCACTGAATAGTTTCTTTCAGCAAGAGCTAGTCGGCGACTTGCATAATAGACAGGCCAAAACCACTTGTCAGTTTGTTGCATTAAAACGCTGCCAATGGCTATGTCCGATGCATCTACAAAGACATGGAACGGGCATTCCCAATCAGGGGATTGCAAAATTGGAGCCTGCGTCAATAAGCCTCTTAAACGATCAAATGCAATTTGGCATTCTGGAGTCCATTCGAACTGTCGTGGAGTACTAGTCATTAGCCGATTAAGTGGTGTTGCTAAATAAGCTAACCACCGCAAATGTTTGCCATGCCACCGGATTTGACCCAGGAAGCACATAACTTCTTTCGGTGTGGTGGGGACTGGAGCCTCCAACACGGCTGCAAATTTATCCGGATCAACTTGGATTCCTTGTGTAGAGATAATATGTCCGAGGAGTTTGCCACAGGAGACCGCAAACACAGATTTTGCCAGATTCAAGCATAATCGGTATTCGCGGCATTTTTGAAAGCAGCACCGTAAATGATACAGGTGTGCCGCAATTTTCCCAAATAAGGAAAAGTCATCCATATAACTTTTACAAAAGTAGTCAAGTAGGGTGAAAAGATTTCTTGCATACAACGTTGAAACGTGCTTGGAGCATTCCTTAACCCAAACCACATTACTGTACAAGCATAAACACCCCAATTCGTGATGAAAGTTGTTTTCGATATGTCCTGTTCTGCCATTCGCACCTGGTTATAACCACTGTATCCGTCCAAAAAAGAGTCACACATCTCATGCCCGACCACTCTGTCTAGCATTGTGTTGAGAAAGGGAAGAGGAAATGGATCAGGTACCGTGGCCGCATTCAGCTTCCGGTAATCCACACAAATATGCAGCTGCTTATTTTTTTTTGGAACAATCACGATCGGAGATATCCATTCAGCGTGCTCGATTGGTACAATGAATCCCACCTTCAATAATCGATCAAGTTCTGCTTTGACCTGTGCTGCATAATTGGGGTTCATTCGGTAATTGAATTGTTTAATTGGGTTCGCCTCTAGTTTGAGCACTACCCGATGTTGATAGATCCGCGGATCAAGACCTTTCATATCGCGATAGTCCCAAGCAAAAACATCGGAAAACTCACGTAGGAGTCGGACCAAATTTTCTTGAAATGCCTCAGACAATCCTGCCTTAATCTTAACAAGTCGCGGGTTAACCTCATCACCCAAATTATATGTTACTAACTGGTCTTCCGGAACCTAAAATTGTCGAGGTTTCACCAGATCGTCAGCTGACTGTAAAAGCTGATGTAGGGTGGCTCCATCCATAGCAAGACTATCATCTGCATCTGCCTCTCCGGTCACTGGAACAACCGTACACGCTGTCGGACTCCACGTGTCCGCTATTGATTGAAGATCTACAGTACCTAAGGAGATCAGATCTTTATTGTTGTTCAGAAACGCCTCTTCCTCATCGTGAGAGAAGCCATCTAACATGTGGACCATCTCCGCTACATATGGTCTGGCATGAAGCTCGTAGGGTTGGATGGCATCCAGTTTAACAACATATTTACGGTGATGATCTTTGAAAGTCAATTCCTGTGCTGACCAATCCTGTAGAACTTTGGCTTGTTTCAACCATGGTCGACCAAAAAGGAGATTGTAGTCGAGGCTGGATTTTGGTAGTTCTAAGACTACAAAAGTCATTTTGAACGTGGTACCCTGCAGAGTAATCGGGATATTCCGTACTAATCCCACCGGATGGACACGGGATTGGTCTGCCATTCTTACAAAAAATTGGACGGGCTTGATTTGAATCCATCCCAATTTCTTGCAGAGAGTTGCAGTTGCTATATTCACACCCAAACCGCCATCAATTAGCACTTGAGTAATCTTTTGATTTTTATGCCATACCGTGATCAATGGGACTGAATGGTCCACCGTAGAATCAGTTTCCGGTTGTATTGTTGTAGTCGCCGGAGTACCGGGAGATCCAGGACTGACCTGTTGTTGAAATTGCTACCTAACTCCTAGCACCAATGCGAGCAACTGTCCCAACGGGAGTGTAATTGAAGCCTTAGATAGAATCTCCCATACGTGATTTGTTTGAATCGTACTCCTCACCGATTTGGAGGATGATTCTAATGTTACTCGGTTAGGATTTTGTTCATTCGCTCTCGCCTTTGGCAGGGGAACCTGTGTAACCGGAATTGGATCGGGGAACACAGTTGGCTCTTTAGCGGTCCATTGACTAGCCTTTGTATACATTCGCTGCTGCTCACGGATACCAGGTTCGAACACCTCAGCTGCTGGTTGCAACTGCTTACCCGATCTTTTCTGGACCACTGCTGCTTGTGATTCCACGGGTGAGATATAGACCATGTTGGTCATCGGGTTTTGATGCTCCTTCTTCCTTTTGTTGTATTCTGTTGCATCCTTGCAAAATCTCTGGATGTGGCCAATCTCACCACAAAAATGACATCGAGGTGGTGGCAGAGAAGTACCTTCCACTAATGTACCTGCTTGCCATCGATTTGAATTCAAATTGGTATTCCGCTGACTCCGGTAATTTCTATATCCTTGCGATGGGTTGGATCGCATCTGTGGTGGCACGTAATGGGCTGCTGGCTGACCTGGAGCTTGGATAATAGCATTTACAGTGGCTCGTCCCTGCATCTTGGCATTATACGTGCAATTTTCTGTTGAGTGTCCGGTTGTGTTGCAGATGGCGCAATACATCTGATTAAGGGCACATGTAGCACTGGTGTGCCATGGATTTTTGCACCTGGTACAACACATCTATTTAGCCGGATCATCTATAACATTATTATTGGCTTTTAGCCACTCCAAGTCTTCGGTGAATCCCCCAACTTTATGCTCTAGTTGCAGGGCCATCGCAATAACAGCATCCAGTGTCATAGCCCCCACATAGCGGATGATCATGATTTGTCTTAGCTGTGGGGTCAAACCGTTAATGAACCACTGGGTTATAACATCATCCAGTAAATTAGCATGTGCCGGAGGCAATTGTCTTAAATGAGTTCTAAACAATGTGGCATATTCCTGAATAGTCTGGTGTGGCTTCTGTCGGTTGTTCTGCAAATAGTCGAAGATTTCGATGGGATTCTTCTTCAACCGAAACCTCTGTAAAAACGCATCCCTTACCGCATCATAGTTAACGAAATGATTGATATCATACTCTGTTAACCACCTCACTGCTTCATTGACTAATGTTGCCTGAAATACAATGGCCTTGTACATCGGATCGGGTGGATGGTGTAATAAAGTAAGTCTATGATCCAAGGGTCTGGCCGGTTCAGACAGATCTGAAATCGGACACCGTTTGGTCATCCGTGTGTATGACCAAAGATCTCGAGTTTTAGACTTACTAGGAGGTCTTGTGCTCTTGTGAACAAGTGATCCACTTAGCTTAGTGGTTAAGTCTCAAGGATGTGAAGGAGGAGGTCTTGGGTTCAACCCCCATGGGGTACATGGGGAGAGTGTTTTGCCCAAAGAGCTCTAGAGCCTTCTAGAAGCATCCACTTGAGTTAACTCGAGTTAACTGGGATACTTGGCGCACATGTAGTTACATGGCTGACACTTGGATGCTTAGTATCCACCTGGCCAAGAAGGCAGTCCCCTGGAGAGAGCTATATATAGAGGCATTTGGTTGGGAGGAGAGTCATCTCTCTAGTATGTGGTGGTCGTAATCCTTGTTCTCTTGCATTGCTATCCGTGTGTATGACCAAAGATCTCGAGTTTAGACTTACTAGAAGGTCTTGTGCTCTTGTGAACAAGTGATCCACTTAGCTTAGTGGTTAAGTCTCAAGGATGTGAAGGAGGAGGTCTTGGGTTCAACCCCCCATGGGGTACATGGGGAGAGTATTTTGCCCAAAGAGATCTAGAGCCTTCTAGAAGCATCCACTTGAGTTAACTCGAGTTAACTGGGACACTTGGCGCACATGTAGTTACATGGCTGACACTTGGATGGTTAGTATCCACCTGCCCAAGAAGGCAGTCCCCTAGAGAGAGCTATATATAGAGGCATTTGGTTGGGAGGAGAGTCATCTCTCAAGCTTGTGGTGGTCGTAATCCTTGTTCTGTTGCATTGGTATCAGAGCCATCTCCATAGCTTTCATCTTCTTGCTCGGATTTTTGGCGTGCGAATTCTGCCCCCGCCCGCATTGAGATGCGTGTCGCAATCGTTCTCATGCTTTAACTTAGAGCAAAAGAGTACTAAAAGGAGTAATCATCTCTGTGTGCTGCCGTGAGATTCGAACCCCCACCCATTTGTTGGGAGCGCTCTGCTCTAACCACAAGAGAGAACCGCCCGCGTGAAGACTTGTCCGTAGCAGACATTACTGATCGAAGCCGGCGCTGAAGAACTTAATTTGAAGATCTAAAAGCATACAATCTCTGGTGAAGCAGAGGGAACTCGAACCCCCGCCCCCGCAGCTAGAGGACGCCCGCCTATCCATAAGGCGACAACCGATTGACGAGAGGTAGTCTGCAAAAAACTAGTCTTCTACTAGAATCTGGCGCTGAGGAAAGCTTCAATCAGAGAACAAAAGGACGTGCCGCGCGCTGCTGTAGCCGGGACTTGAACCCAGACGGGTTGGAAAGGAGCCAAAAGATATAGCCACGCGCCCAGCCCGATTGTTTGTTCTATAGTGCAGAGCAAAATTTAGAGAAGTAGGAAGCAGAGCTGAAGTAATAGCCCAATTCTCATCCATTCAAGGAGCCAAATCAATTGCCGAACCCGAGAAGTATTGTGCTTCAGTTGTCGCAGAGTTTGATGGAAGTGGAGTTGTGGAGTGAAGATCTGGAGGCCTAACTTCGTCATAATTCTAGCACTCTCGGCTAGAATCAAGTCGACCTCAGCAGACCAAATCATCAGGGACTATTTCTTGTGATATTCTTGCATAGCTCTTTTGATTTTGTTGCACACACCACTTGCGTTAGGAATACTTAGTAAGTTTAATAACGCTTTGTGTGCGATGGAGGGGACTTCTAGCCACGTCTCGCTTACGAGTACTACTAGTACGTCAGTGTTTGTTTCTGTTCCTATTTTAGTAACATCCTCATTCATGCCTAGACCACCAATAGCTGCACATGCATTGCATCCATCTGCACCTATGGTTTCAAATACAAGTCATGCGTCTGATGCATTTAATAGAGAAGCGACGATTGTAGCATTAGACGTTGAGGATTCTGTGAGAAAAGGGGAAACACTCACTACTCTAAACGAGGGGAAAGATATGGAGAGTAGGATGTTGCTAGTTGAGCAAAAGCTTGGACGGTTGTCCAGTATTCCGGATGAGGTTGCAGTCCTCCGTCAATCTGTTGATGGAATCCAGGATCACCTTAAGGCCATTCTGAACTTACTTCAGACGCCTAGGGATATCAGTAAGACTATTTTAGGTAGTCACACAGATACGATCGCAACTTCACCAATGTCTGTTAGGATGGAAAAGGATAAGGGATTATCCTCTCCCCAAATAGATATGTTTCCGCTAGCGGGAAGTATGAGCCGTCTTAGCCTAGTGTCTTCTACTCCCTTGTGTGTTGCTTCGGTAGGGATGTTAGAAAGCCATAACCGCCCCGTGGATCTTTCCTTGGGAAAAGAGATCCGTCCTCCTTATTTCTCTGGAGAGGATAAGGATAGGAATAAGGATGCGGTTTTGACTTTCTTAGAGAAATGGCAAGATGTCCATGAACTCAAACATACCCCCGATCATGTGAGGGTAGTAGAAGCCAGTTTATCGCTAGGACCGAAAGCTTATACATGGTGGATGAGTCTCTCTGAGACTCATAAGAAACCTACCACTTGGAATGAATTTTCCCACCTTTTCAAGAAAGAGTTTCTCCCCGAAACGAGGAGGAACGCAATTGGGAAGCTTGGGATAAAATTCAGCAGAAGGGTAGACCGCTATTAGTGTATATTTCAGAATACAGAGATGTAATTCTGAAGTTAAAGAATTTAGATGACTTCCATCGACTTCGCGGTTTTGTCAGAGGACTTAACCAGCGAATTCGTAATGAAGTTAAGAGGCATGCGCCTAAATCCCTTGAAGAGGCGATTAAGGTCGCACAGATTTATGAGGACAATTCACGTTTGGATGTCCGGTAGGAAAGCAGTTATTCCCAGAAGAATAACTTCAAGCGTAAGGGCAAAGGGACTAGATCTAATGAAAGAGTGTCTAAAAAACCTCGTGTTTTTAGACACATCCTTTCTCCAGAAGATCATGATAAAGCGCAAAAAGAAAACTTGTGCTTTAAATGTCTCAAGCCTGGACATCGAAGCCGTGCCTGTCCAGTCGGAAGAGAAAGAAAGGGTAAGCAGCAAATCAATCTGATTCACTCTTTGGACTTGGATGCAAGTTCTAGTGCAAAGAAGGTTCAGATTATGCATTGCGACAGTACCCATTCATGCCAAATTTCCAAAAACATGTGGCAACCTCAAGAGTTTGGTCCACATGATTTGGTCAAGTTGCATGGATCAGTAAAAGGGCACACCATCCGGATAATGGTGGATGACTCTGCTACGCATAATTTTATCAATTATGCGTTAGTAAAAAAACTGGCTCTTCCTCAGGAACCATCTCCTCATAAATACATTGTCTCCATGATGCACGGTCAAGACACCCGTGTTTGGGACACAATGATATGTAATTTGGAACTAGAAATCCAAGGATTTAAAGATACCTTGGACTTCCAAATAATGAACATGGATCGGGTAGATCTTGTTTTAGGGAGAGAGTGGCTATGGAGTCTAGGACCTTCATTGACCAGGTGTTATTTTACAAATACTTTGGAATTCCAGCGTGACGGTGTAGTGTATAAAATCAAGGGTGAGCATGATGTTCCAAGTATCCCTTTGATATCATACACTGAACTTCAGAAACTTGTCAATAAAGAAGCCAGGACTCAAGCTTTTCTTGTCCTTGGCACCAATGTAATAGATTCTGATAATTTAAATCAAGTTTCTTATGTCTCGTCCTTTATTCCTCGAGAAGTTTATGTTAAATTTAACAATTTATTGAAGGAATTTAAAGATGTGTTCCCTAAGGAACTCCCCTACGGCTTGCCACCCTCTCGTGGAAACATTGATCACAGTATAGATCTGTTTCCGGGTACCAAGCCAAAATCTCAAAACCCATACCGCCTCCCCTATGTCCAGAATCAAGAAGTAGAAAATCCAATCCAAGAGTATTTGGATAAAGGATTTATCCGCCCAAGCCAGTCTCCATGGGCAGCACCCATCCTTCTAGTGAAAAAGAAAGATGGAACTATGAGGCTGTGCGTAGATTATAGGGCGTTAAACAATCTTACGATAAAGAACAAGTATCCCATGCCACTAGTCGAAGATCTTTTCGATAGTTTAAAGGGGGCTACAGTCTTTTCTAAGATTGATTTACGCCAAGGTTATCATCAGATCAGGATCAAAGATGCTGATATTCCTAAAACAGCCTTTCGAACAAAGTTTGGTCACTACGAGTTTTTAGTGATGCCGTTCGGGTTGACAAACGCACCCGCAACATTTATGACTTTGATGAATCAAGTGCTTAAGCCGTATTTGGGAATATTTGTTGTAGATTTTCTCGATGATATTCTGATCTACAGTAAAGATCATGAAAATCACTTAGAGCACTTGAAAAAAGTTTTTCAACTTCTTCGCGATAATAAACTTTACGGTAAAGAGTCAAAATGTGAATTCTTTACCCCAGAAGTAAAGTATTTAGGTCATATTATTTCCGCGGAAGGAATCAAAGTTGACCCGGAAAAGGTCCAAGCGATTCTTGAATGGCCTGAGCCCAAGACGGTTCGAGAACTACAAAGTTTTCTCGGATTGGCAGGATATTATCGGAAGTTTGTGGCTAGATATGCCAAGATTGCAGTACCTTTGACGGATCAACTCAAAGGGAAGCATCAAAAGTTAAATTGGAAAGAAGAGCAAGCAAAGAGTTTTCAAGAACTTAAACTTGCTTTAGCATCGGCCCCGGTTCTACAGATCATAGATCCGAACAAGCCTTTCCAATTAGAGACAGATGCAAGTTCATCTGCAGTAGGAGCAGTACTAAGCCAAGATGGTCGACCAATAGCTTTCGAGAGTAGAAAGCTAAGTCTTGCTCAGCAAAACTACTCTACCTATGAGCGAGAGATGTTCGCTATTATAAATGCTCTAAAGAAATGGTGCCATTATCTATATGGATCAAAGTTGACCATAGTTTTTGATCAAGAGAGCATAAAGTGGTTTGCAAACCAACCTGATCTAAGAGGTAGAAAAGCAAGGTGGGCCGAGCAGTTGCAAGAGTTCGATTATGAACTCAGGTATAGAAAAGGAAAGTTCAACGTAGTGGCAGACGCCTTAAGTCGGATGCCTATGCTGAACAATCTAAGTTTTGTACAAATTCAAAGTGAATTTATTTCAACTTTGAAAGGAAGCTGCAAAGAGGATCCAAGCTTCAGTCAAGCATGGAAAGCAGCTGAACAAGATAAACAAAATGAAGCAAGTACTTCTGAAAGAAAGTTTAAACACTATTCTCTCCAAGATGAATATTTGCTTTATAAAGGTAAGGTTTGTGTTCCAAGTACCTTGGACATACGAAATCAAGTACTTTTCGAATGCCATGATGCTCCAAGTGCAGGACATCCTAGTATTAACCGAACCTATGAGTTAGTGAAAAGACATTTTTATTGGCCTAGTTTGCATCGTGATGTGCAAAACTATGTGTCTAAGTGCCATAAATGTCAAGTAAATAAGTTTGAACGACTTAAAGTTGGAGGATTGCTACATCCTTTGGAAATTCCCAAAGGAAAGTGGGAAAGCATTTCCATGGATTTCATTTCTGGATTACCCCGCACTCAGAAGGGCTTTGATTCAGTCTGGGTTGTAGTTGATCGATTGACTAAACTTGCTCAGTTTATACCAGTCAAGACTACTTATAAGACTCCAGAACTTGCAAAAATATTTGTAAATCAACTTTATAGACTCTATGGTCTTCCAGTAGACATAGTTTCTGATAGAGATGCTCGATTTACAAGTCATTTTTGGCGAGCAGTCTTTAGTAGACTTGAAACTAAACTAAGTTTAAGTACAGCTGAACATCCCCAGACGGATGGACAGACAGAGAAAGTCAATCAGATTTTGGAAGACATACTCAGAGCTTATGTTACTTCCAAACAGACTGACTGGGAAGATTATCTTCCATTAGCAGAGTTTGCCTATAACAGTGCCAAGAATTCATCAACTGAATTTAGTCCATTCATGTTGATGTATGGTTTCCAGCCTAGGTCTCCTTATGCAGTAGGACTACAAAATGAACGAGTTCAAACAGCTCAAGAGTTCCTTCAAGACATGAACTTTAAGCTCAAGTTAGCTAAAGAAAACCTAAAGAAAGCTCAAAATCGTGCAAAGGCTTATGCCGATCCGAAGCAAAGAAATGTTACTTTTCAGGTTGGCGATCAAGTTTATCTTCATATCCCTGAACGATCGGAAAAGTTCAAGACTGGTCAATGCGCCAAGTTGTCGCCTAGATATTGCGGTCCTTTTCCAATCACCAAGAAAGTTGGTTTGTGGGCTTATGAACTACAACTTCCAGACGATAGTTGGATTCATCGAGTGTTCCATGTTAGTCGGCTTAGGAAGAGTCTAACAGATTCAGATAATCTAGTTGGACAACAGGTTATACTTCCTATTCCCATACATGAAACAGTTCCTCATGAACCTGAAAGGATACTTCGCACCCGAGATAAACGTACAAGAAGCCACTTGTATGAAGAGTGCTTAGTAAAATGGAAGGATGGAACTGAAGAAAATTCAACATGGGAAAAAGTTTCCACAATCCAACGACGTTTTCCAGCTTTCAAGTTTTAAGTTGGTCCCAACTAAAGAAGGTTTTTTATTTTCAAGTTTCTAAGTAAATAACCTAATTGAATGAATGCATGTTCTTCAAGTTTTAGAACATGAGGCTCGGGGGTTGCCTACAGTTATATATATAGCTTTATTTTCGAGGACGAAAATCTTTCCCAAGGGGGGAAGAATGTAATAAAGTAAGTCTATGATCTAGGGATCCGATGGCTTCAGACAGATCTGAAATCGGATACCGTTTGGTCACTCGTCTGTAGGACCAAAGATCTCAAGAGTAGACTCAAGCATAAGTCATGTGCTCTCATATTCAAGTAATCTACTTAGCCTAGTGGTTAAGTCTCATGGTTGTGAAGGAAGAGGTCTTGGGTTCAACTCCCATGGGGAGCATGGGAAGAGAGTTTTGCCCAAAGAGCTCTAGAGCCTTCTAACTCAAATTAACGTGAGTTAACTTGAGTCCAGTGGACTTAACTCAAGAGGTGAGTACAACAACCACTAGTGGACTCTAGTGGAAGGTACTAAAGTAGTGGTCGAGATCACTCCAGCCACTAATAGACTCTAGTGGTGGATATGAAAGGAGTGGAGGAGATTGCACATGCACTTGTGGACTCTAGTTACATTTGTGGTCCTCATTAGTTCAAGCAGCTATATATACAGGCATAAGGTTGGGAGGAGGGTGATTCATTCATGAGCATTTGCAGTCGTTACACTGTTGCATTTGAACTCACAACCTCTTGGTTAGGAATGTGATGGGCTAACCACTTGCCCCAAAAGCCATGGTTGAGGATTACTTCCTAATCCTCCCTCTTAGGGTGTAGTTCAACCATCTCCTATCTATCAAGGGTGTGGTTCAATCACTTTATTACATTCTTCCTCCCTTGGTCAATCATTGTCCTCAATGATCTGCTCTTGTATCCCTCTGGCCTCGGTGATCAACCCCTTGAACTCCCTAGGTGCCCTTGAATTGATGTCCCTCAACCTCGCATAGTTTCTTGAACCTTGTTCGCAACCTTGGTCTCTTGAACCCTTGCTCTCAACCTTGGTGTCTTGAACCTTCTTGTTCGCAACCTTGGTATCTTGAGCCCTTGTTCTCAACCTCAGTCTTGAACCTCGTTCTCACCCATGCTTGGTATCTTGAACACTCAATCAAGTGCAACCCAAGGATTCCCATGGAGTTCACACTTCCAAGCTAGCTCATTGGAAAGTTCGTTCTGAGAGCTTTCCAACGGTATATTACACGCCTCAATCCGACCTTCGGATTGAGAGATACACCCCAATCATTGTTAGGTCCATCCTTGAAACCGACGCGCGCACCTTCCACAATTCCTACCCTTTCACATAGAGGATGCCCAAGCGCCTTTTTTAGAGGCCATCGGACCATTCCACTTTGCCCAAGCCTACTTCCTAGGCTCTGATACCAATGTAAGGAATTGAACTCACAACCTCTTGGTTAGGAATGTGATGGGCTAACCACTTGCCCCAAAAGCCATGGTTGAGGATTACTTCCTAATCCTCCCTCTTAGGGTGTAGTTCAACCATCTCCTATCTATCAAGGGTGTGGTTCAATCACTTTATTACATATATAGCTCTATTTTTGAGGACGAAAATATTTTCCAAGGGGGGAAGAATGTAATAAAGTAAGTCTATGATCCAAGGGTCTGGCCGGTTCAGACAGATCTGAAATCGGACACCGTTTGGTCATCCGTGTGTATGACCAAAGATCTCGAGTTTTAGACTTACTAGGAGGTCTTGTGCTCTTGTGAACAAGTGATCCACTTAGCTTAGTGGTTAAGTCTCAAGGATGTGAAGGAGGAGGTCTTGGGTTCAACCCCCATGGGGTACATGGGGAGAGTGTTTTGCCCAAAGAGCTCTAGAGCCTTCTAGAAGCATCCACTTGAGTTAACTCGAGTTAATTGGGACACTTGGCGCACATGTAGTTACATGGCTGACACTTGGATGGTTAGTATCCACCTGCCCAAGAAGGCAGTCCCCTGGAGAGATCTATATATAGAGGCATTTGGTTGGGAGGAGAGTCATCTCTCTAGTATATGGTGGTCGTAATCCTTGTTCTCTTGCATTGGTATCAGAGCCAGGTTTCGATCCTGGGACCTGTGGGTTATGGGCCCACCACGCTTCCGCTAAAATTCTTCATACTCTTTAATCAATAAGTAGTTCCCTAGACATCCCAAACCACTAGAAGTGGTATTTCAAGTCCTATTTGTGATATAACCTAAAGGTATATCAAAGATTCTTAGCTTTGGAATCTGAGAGGCATAAGTGTATGCTTGGACTTGAGAAAGATCTCTAAAAATCCTGCAGGTAAGCAAAGAAGCTTAAAGATAGTTTAAGAGATCTTAAAGATAAAGACTAAGTCTTTTTATCGCAAGATCAACCAGACTTGATCAATCTTGGCCATGATTGTCCAAGTAATGTGCGATTAGAACTACTTTGTAGCTTGCCCAAGTATTGGCAATAAAATTCCTTTTTGGGAATTATTCACTCAAGTTCCATTTATTCGATGGAAAAATGTGAAAAAGAGTAAGTTGTTCCAAGTCTGAACAGAGTAAAGAAATTCCAAGAATGTAGTCTGCAACCGTGAAAATGGTAATTAAGTCTGTGGAAGGTAAAACATAAGTGTTTACCTATCCTTAAAGGGATTTTGGTACAAATCCAGAAAGCATGAGCGGATGCTTAGACTAAGGCAGTAGAGAGATTCCTGTAAAAAGTCCCCGGGGTAGGTACCTAAAGCAACAGTAAAGAAAGGAATCTAAAGACAAGAAGTCAAAAGCTCTTGTCGCTACAAAATTGGTCAAGGGTAAACCAATTGAACTTGAATTCGAGAAAATTCAAGAACTTGGAATTCTGATTGATATTCTGTCAAAGAGGTTTTCAAGTTTCCAAGGCAAAGCACATGATTCTGAGGTGATCATGCGAAGGAATCAAAACCTAGGAAAATCTAGTTAGAGGTAATGCCTGAAACTTCCAATTCTTGTAAAAGAATTGAAGAAATAAGGTACTCTATCAAGAGATGTTTAGACTTTAGGATAAGAATCACCCACACATTAATGTGAATATAAAATAGGGTGGTATGGGACACCAGATTTTATACTCAGATCATCACCTGGAAATCCACCGAACTTTGTGTAAGTCACCCCGATTGGAACCGATCTAAGTGGGATGATTGGAGATGGCTGTTGTTGTTGCTGCTGTTATTGTTGCTGTTGTTGCTGCTGTTGACCACTCATTGTGCTATTAGTGGTACCGTTGCTATCTCCTGGGTTTTGAGGGGGTGTCTCTTGTCCTTCGGAATCTGTATTATCCGACTGCTCACCTTCCGGCTCGAAAATAGCGTTCAGTCTCTTACGTATCTCCAAATCAAATAGCCTATCCTCAGCTTTGGTATCAAAGGTAGGCAAATTTGCCCCGAACAGCGGTGTACGCAATAAAGATCCACCAGGGAGTATCGCACTGTCACCGAAAAACTGTAAATTCCCACCAACTGGTATCGAACTCTCACCGGAACTTATCAAACTTTCACCGAAACAGGGTATACTTCCTCCGGTAACGATCTCTCTAGGTAACACAACTCTATCCTCGGAAAGGTTCAAATTCTGACCAAATGGTATTGCATCAATTGCGCACTACGTCCCTGTACACTCAGAAGTTACTGCACCTTCTTCAAAATGCACCAGAATTATACCGAAATCTACCAAAATCTCATCATTTATCACTGTTAAATGTTACACAGTTACGCTGTTTTAATAACTAGCCGAAATCGTACCGAGCAAGTATTTAACATAAAATAGAGGTTCACCGTAAACTATATTAAACTTTCAATTACCGAAAGGCGTTGTCAGATCAAGTGGGTTCTTGGGAGTGGTAGGGGTCTGTTTGACAGAGGCCCTGTACTTTTTCCCAAATCCTTACATAACCACAAATACTCTTATCGCGTCTTAGCTCAGATACTTAGTTTTAACTGACCAGTAACTGTTTCTGCGTATTAGGACGCCGAACTTACAGACTAATCTGCTATGGTAACGGAGCAGTAGTCTAGTTTTGACTTACAGACTAATAGAGTTACTCAACTTACTAAACTTATGCGAATCACTACACACTTCTTCAGAATAGACATGTATACCAGATAGTAATCAGGCATACGACCATACTAGAGGGTGTACAGGCTTACCGTATGCCGAACTCAATCAACCGTCATACTAATCACAGTTTAACTCATCACCAAGCTTATCAGTGCTTCAACTCGCAGTTCATACTATTATCGATATTAGTCCTTCCCTGTGAACGGAATCAACAGTGAATACAGAACACAACTGTCAACAACAGATTCACACTCGATACTACACGTTCATTATTCTGCACTACAGTAGGAATAGACGAACAGACTGAACAGAACAATATAGGAATATGATTCAATATCTTGATGACACCACACCACTCAGACAGTACTCAAACAACTTCTGAGACAAAAAACGGGTCTCGATCACCCTTTTTCCATTACTTAAGAAGACGTTTACAGAATGCGCGTACCAATTTTTCGCGCGTAATTCAAGGAACTCTGTTACATCCGACATACATTTGTCCTACTCTGGCGGCCGTCTAACACTGGCACGCACGGTGGACTCGAACCCGCAAGTGATTTTTATTACAAAATTCATTGTTCCTCTACGATTCCTTCTAGATACATATTTCTTGCTAGTCTAAATGTGCGGGCTATTTTTTTCTTAAGTGTTTCTAATAATTGTTTAAGGGTATCAGGTTCTAAAATCTGCGCATCTACTTTAACGGAACTAAGTGCGATGGCTTCAGTAAGCAAAATTTCGGCCTGTGTTTGCAGAAAGGCCTCCTATAAATAAAAATCGTTTGATAATGCCGCGTATCTTGCTGTCTTCATGTCCGTTACTTGTTTCTGCATCTGGTTGATTCTATCTTTCTGGTTGCGTACCTGATTATCTAATCTTCGGAACTGTTGGTTCTGGAACTCTATGGTTTGGTAGTAAGCGTCCCGTTCTCTGCGGGCATTTGCTAAATCCTTCTGATATTTAGATTCTCTGTTTAGTTGATGTTTCAGCATGTTTTTGACATCGTCTAAGGATTCTTTTGCTCTTTGTAACTCATCCTCTGCCTGCTTTGCTTCTCTTTGCTGCTCTTGATATTTCTGTATTGTGTCCTGCAACTGGATTCTTGTTTCTTCGAGTAGGTTTCCTAGTGCTATTCTTGTATCTTCGGTATCTTTGAGTGTTTGTTTTAACTGTATTATTTCCACGTCGGCAGCTATCAACATTTCTTCTTTTGCAGCCATTACCTTATCTCTCGGCTTGAGCTCTCTTCTTGTACTTGAAGTGTAACCTGTAGCTGCTTGATCTGCTCTTGTAGGGCATGATTTTCTGCTCTTGCTGCTTGTAATTCTTCCTGAAGAGGGGTGATATCCGCCTCTATTATTTCCAATTTCCTTTGGAATTCTTCTCGGGCACTGTCTGTGGCGTGCTTCAGGTGTTGCGGCAGTTGTTGGGATAGATTAATTAAAAGGCAACCCATATTTTCTAGTTCCGAAAAAATTGGTGGCAGGGGAGGACGAGGTTGTGACGAGGTTCTGGCGAGGAGTTGTTGTGAGTTTGGAGGTGAAAAGTTAAGGGAGGATGTAGAGGCTTTAGAAGTTCCGGTGTGGTGACTGGGCTTGATGGGGCTGCGGTATGGTTCCGGTGGGGAGATGGTTTAGTTGGCGGGGTTTTGGGGAGAGCAGAGTCAGTAGTTACCTCGTTTATTTGTTTCGTTTCTGCATTGTGTGCTTCTGTAGATTCCACGGCCTTCAGTAGCTTGTCTAGTGCATCTTGATTGGATTGCTGCTCATTTTCTTGTTGTTCTGATTCTTTTTCGGTCGAAATTATTTCCGTTTCTACTTGATCTTGTTGTTCTTGTTGCTCAATCGACGATTCATTATGCATTCAGGTGGCAGTATCATGAAACGTCTCTTCTTCTTGCTTCTCGTCTTCTTTATCATCATCTTTATCCTTTCCTGCTGAACTTTGTGCTTCACTTTCTGAGGAGCTAATCCTGATACGTTTTCTGCGGAACAACTAATTGAGCTCTTCTTCATCTTCTTCTTCCTCATCTTCTAGTAGTTGAACTGACTCTTCGTGCCTTAAAACTGGTCCTCGTGGTGGTGGTTGAGCGGCGAGTATGGTTGGGAAGAGAAAAGAAAGGATGTGGGGAAGTCTAGATCGAGGGGTGGTTCCTTTGTTGATTTGTTTCACTATGGCGACACACTCCTTAATATGGATTCAGTGAAAGAAAAATGAGGCGAAATTAACAGGTTCTCGTGCGGCAAGGTCGATGGCGGAATAGAATGGTCGGGAGATACCGTATGTGCGTTTTTGGAGGTTAAGGATTACGACTAAGAACTGTAATGCAGTTCTTTCAGGTTCGGGGCGGCAGAGAATGGCGTATTCATTTGATGAATGGCGCGGGAAGAGTTCGGTTATGCGGGCTACGGGGATACTGGGGCCATTCTCGCGGCCTTGTGGAGTGAGGCGGAAGGCTTCGGTGAAGGCCTGGAAGGTTATTACGGTTCTAGATGGTAGGGAAGGGAAGAGCCATTGTCGTTCAGCGATGGGAGATTGGGCGATGGCTGGGATAATGTGTGCAAAGAAGGGATGGGCTCCCACTGAGTGCCAAGGCAGCTCAGTGAAGTTAGCCAGCCCTCGGATACGCAGGTATTCTCCTACCTCGGTAGGGATACCATCACAAAAAGTCGTGTAGTTCACCAATGCTTCCATTGCACACGCGAACACGAATACACAGAGCACAGAGCACGGATACACAGAAAACACAATCACAATCACAAGAGCACAATAGCGTTTTTTGGCGTAACCGAAGAGCTTAAGTACCAATATTACGGTGGGGGGTAGGGATTGATGGTTATCATTGTGCAGTGCTGGAATGATATTGTTTTTAATTTGGCGTGCATGCTTGAGTAAATGGTAAGGAGGGCGGCTTATGACAAAGCATGGCTATTTAAGAAAAGAAAAGAAAGAACATAATGAAAAGTAAAACAAAAAAAATGCGATCCACCGCCGAATGATTTAATGCGGATTAATAGCGCTTTGATACGGCCGCAGCTTCGAGCCGTTGATTGCTTTTGGAAGTGGATTTCCGGTCAACGTAGTCAACCGAAAAGTTGCTGGCCCGATTTGCTTTGAGATTTTGTAAGGGCCGAACCACCGTAATTTGAATTTGTCTGCGGATCTCTTGGACTTTGCATTATAGAAAAGTACAAGCTGTCCGACCGAAAACACTGGAGTTTTCAGGTTTCGATCGTGCATTCTTGCCTGTCTTAATTGAACTTCGTGCATGGTTAAAAAACTGAGCCATCGGTGTTCGTCTAACTCTTTGAGTGTGTCCAACCGAAATGTTAGTGAGTCTTCCGGTAGCAGTTTCTGGGTAATGGCTACTCGTAAACTTGGTATAACCATCTCCATTGGTGCTATTGCTTCTAAGCCATAAGCTAATTTGAAAGGTGTCAATCATGTTGTTACCTTGTAGGTAGTCCGGTATGCCCATAATACTGCAGGTAGTAGTTGATCCCATCTTTCCGGTGATTCCATGATTAATTTTCAAAGGATATTCAGCAGAGATTTGTTTGTACTTTCGGCCAATCCATTGGTACGAGGATAATAAGGAGAACTAAATTTATGTGTAACCTGGAACGACTGTGTAAGTGCCTTCATTAAATTGTTTACAAAATGAGTGCCTTGATCTGAGACAATTTCTAGTGGTAAGCCAAAACGTGGAAAGACATCGGTTAGCAGACACTTTGCTACTGTAACTGCTGTAGCAGACCGTAAACCCCAAGCTTCAGCCCATCTAGTTGCATAGTCTGTACAGGTCAGTATGTAACGGTTGTTACTGAAGACTGCTGGTGGTGTAATTGGACCGATAAAATCTAGACCCCACTTCTGGAAAGGTTCTATTGGTAAGATGGGTTGCAAAGGAAAAAAATGACGTTGTAATGGCTGACCCGATCTTTGACAAGTATCACACTGTTTGACAAACTGTAATATATCTCTGTACATTGTTGGCCACCAGAGACCACTCTGTAGAATTTTCCGGTGAGTTAGATCTGCAGCAAAGTGTCCACCGGAAGGAATCGAGTGAGCCAAAGTGATAACTGAGTTAACTTCATGTGGTGGAATACATCGAAGTAGGATTCCGGTGTGATCTACATAATATAGTTCTCCAGCAATTAACCGAAATCGGCGGCTAAAAACTGCAATTTTCCTGCATACTGCTCTAGAAGTCTGAGATGGAAGGCAACCATTAGTGAGAAAGGTCAAGATCTGATCATAATATGAAAACGGGATAGGTGGGTCTACAGAATCTTCATTAATTGGTTCTGATACATAAATCGCGGGTGTCGTGTCATCTATACCCACCGGAGCTTCACCGGAATCTAAGCGGGATAAAAAATCTGCTAAGGCGTGTGAACTGCCTGGCCGGTGAATGACTTCGTAATCAAATTCCTGCAAGAGTAAGACCCATCGTGCTAATCGACCACCTAGATGTTGTTGCCGAACTAAATAGATAAGTGCAGCGTGGTCTACATGAAATGTGAATTTACGGCCTAACAAGTAATGTCTAAATTTCTTACTCGAATATACTAGCCCTAAACATTCTCTTTCTGTTACAGAGTAATTTTTCTCAGCAGGTGCTAATCTTCGACTTGCATGATACACTGGTCTAAACCATTTATCAATTTGTTGCATTAATACACTTCCAATTGCTATATCTGAAGCATCAACAAATATATGAAACGGGTGATCCCAGTCCGGCGGTTGTAAAATAGGAACTTGTGTTAATAAATGCTTTAAACGATCAAATGCTATCTGACATTCCTGGCTCCATTCAAATTGTCGAGGTGTTTTGCTGATTAGCTTGTTTAGTGGTATAGCCAGATGAGCAAGCCATCGTAAGTGCCTTCCATGCCACCGTACTTGGACCATAAAGCGCATAACTTCTTTTGGAGAAGTTGGCACCGGAGTTTCCAATACTGCCGAAATCTTATCTGGATCTACTTGGATACCTTGTGCAGATACAATGTGGCCAAGTAACTTGCCACATGAGACCGCAAACACCGATTTGTTTGGATTCATACAGAGTCTATATTCTCTGCATTTCTGAAAGCAGCACCGTAAATGAAACAGATGTGCTATCATCTTACCGAAAATTGAAAAATCGTCGAGATATACTTGCATAAATGAAGTGAGATAAGGAGAAAATATCTCCTGCATACATCTTTGAAATGTGCTTGGTGCGTTTCTTAATCCAAAGCACATTACCGTACAAGCAAAGACACCCCAATTGGTAATAAATGCAGTTTTCGGTATATCTTCTTCGGCCATTCTTACTTGGTTGTAGCCATCTAGAAATGAATACATCTCATGACCTGCTACTCTATCAAGCATGGTATCCAAAAAGGGAATTGGAAAGGGATTCGATACGGTTGCTGCATTTAATTTCCGGTAATCTACACAGATTCTCAATTGCTTGTTTTTCTTAGGCACAATCACAATCGGAGAGATCCATTCAGCATGCTCTACTGGTACGATAAATCCAACTTTCAATAACCTATCAAGTTCTGCCTTAACCTGGGATGCATAATGGGGATTCATCCGGTAGCTGGTTTGCTTTATCGGTCTTGACTCTGGCTTTAGCATGACCCTGTGTTGGTAGATACTGGGGTCCAATCCTTTCATGTCTTTGTAGTCCCATGCAAAGACATCAATGAATTCTTGGAGTAGCTGGATTAAATCTGCTCGAAATGTTTTCGGTAAGTTTTGCTTTATCTTCACCGGACGCGGATGATCTTTATCTCCTAAATTGTAAGTAATCAGCTGATCTTCGGGGACATAGAACTGTTGATGTTTCTCTGTGTTGTCTGTTGATTTAAAAAGTTGGTGCAATTCATCGTCATGTGTCGAAACAGTGTCTTCCTTCTTAGCCTCTTCTGTGACGGGTATTACTGTACAGACTGAAGCATTCCAATTATCTACAACATGCTGTAGATCAATAGTCCCTAATGAAATTAAGTCAGCGTTACTCTTCAAAAACTCTTCTTCTTCATCATCTGACAATCCATCTAGCATATGGATTGGTTCAGCAAAATACGGTCTAGCATGTAACTCGCAGGGTTGTATAACATCTAATTTTACCACATATCTATGATTGGCATCTTTAAACGTGAGCTCTTGTTCAGACCAGTCTTGTATTACCTTCGCATGTTTCAGCCAAGGTCGGCCAAAAAGAAGGTTGTAATCCAAAGTGGATTCTGGCAAATCTAGTATAACAAAGGTCATTTTAAAGGTCGTACCTTGCAAAGTGATGGGTACATTTCGCACAAGTCCTACAGGATGGACTCTTGATTGATCTGCCATTCTGACAAAAAATTGAACTGGTTCGATTTCGGTCCATCCTAGTTTTTTGCATAATGCCGCAGTCGCAATGTTAACACCAGAGCCTCCATCAATTAATACCTGCGTAATCTTATGATTCTTATACCATACTGTAATCAAGGGAACTGAATGATCAACCATAGAATCAGGTTCCGGTTGAACTGCTGCTGTTGCCGAAATACAAGAAGGTACCGGACTGAACTGTTGTTGGAACTGTTGTCGAATTCCAGGTACTAATGCCAGTAGTTGGCCCAAAGGCAGAGTGATCGATGCCTTAGATAAGATTTCCCAAGCCTGTTGAGATTGATTGACAGGCTCTACTGATGTTGAAGTTGATGCCTCTGCTGATGCGGAGGTGTCTACGGTGGGCAATGTATCTGCTGCTGATGATGTTTCTGCTGCTAACTCCCTTTGTTGTGTTCCTTCCTTTGTTAACAAGGGTTGGGCTACCGGAATAGGCTCTGGAAAGACTGGTGGTTCTGTTGTGGTCCATTGACTAGCTTTGTTATACATTCTGTGTTGTTCACGTACCCCTGGTTCAAATATTTATGCTGCCGGTTGCAATTGTTTACCGGAACGAGTCTGGACTGCAGCAGCCTGTGTCTCTACCGGTGTGAGTTTTACCATGTTGGCCATTGGATTTTGGCGTTCCTTCTTCCTTTGATCATACTCAGCTGCATCTTTGCAAAATCTTCTAATATGTCCGAATTCGCCGCAAAAATGACAGCGTGGTGGTGGTAGATTGGGATTTTCTGGTGGTACTCCGTTCTGCCAGCGGTTTGCATTAAAATTGTTGTTCCTCTGTCCTCGGTAGTTACAATATCCTTGCGGTTGATTGTTTCTCAATTGCGGAGGCACGTAGTGATTCGCTGGCTGTCCATGTTCTTGAATAATTGCATTGACCGTTGCTGTTCCCTGTATTCTGGCATTGTAAACACAGTTTCCAGTGGTGTGTCCGGCAGTGTTGTAGATAGCACAAAATGTTTGATTGAGTGCACAATTGGCACTAGTATGACCTGAATTTTTGCATATGTTGCAGTATACCTGTCTAGTCATATCTTCTGCAACATTCTTGTTTGCTTTTAACCATTCTAAATCTTCTGTAAATCCACCGACTTTGTGTTCCAGTTGCAGAGTCATTGCAATGACTGCATCGAGGGACATGGCTCCGACACATCTTATGACCATGATCTGCTTAAGTTGTGGAGCCAAGCCATTGATGAACCACTGAGTGATAACATCATCTGGTAAGTTAGCATGGGCCGGTGGTAGCTGCCTTAAGTGTGTTCTGAAGAGAGTAGCATACTCCTGTACAGTTTGATTTGGTTTCTGTCTGTTGTTCTACAGATAATCAAAAATTTCGGCTGGATTTTTTTTTAGCCTGAATCGTTGCAGAAAAGCATCTCGTACTGCTTCATAGGTGCCGAAATGATTAATATCATATTCTGTAAGCCATCTAGCTGCTTCATTAACAAGTGTAGATTGGAAGACAATAGCTTTGTAGGCCTGATCCGGTGGATGATTGAGTACTGCGTAGCTTATCTCGAAGGTGTGTATGTGAGCATCCGGATCATCTCCTGGAAATCCACCAAACTTAGTGTACGTCACTCCCGTTGGAGGTGGCCTGGGTGGACATAACTATTGTTGTCCGTTCATTGTGAGCGTGTTATACTTTCCTTCTGAACTACCGGAATCTGTATCGTCGGATAACGCACTTTCCGGTGCGATTATCTTGTCTAATATGCTTCGAATCTCTGTTTCAAACAGCCTTCCTTCCTCTTTGATGTCCAGTGTATGGGAACTTGCTTCCAAGCACGGCAAATGGGCTGAAGATTTAGCAGAAAATGCTAAATCGTCACCGAAAAACAGTGATTCTCTTACTGAAATTTCACCGGAATGAACCGAAATTGTGCCCGAATTCGGCGTTTTTTCGCCTTGCCGATTTCTGTGACTAAAGTGTTTCTAATTGTAGATGAATCTGAATCTTTTCCCAAGAGTGTTAAGCTAGATTCCAAATGCGTCTTGGTAGGTTCTGGGATTACTATATCTTTGACAGACTGTGCCAAAATAGTACCGGACTCTACCAGAGGCGTAACAGGTTCTACCGGAATATGACCGGAATTAGTTTTAACGTTCTTAACTTTCTTGACAACTGGGTCAGTCCTAGTTGTACTTCTACCTCCCAAAGTTGGCTTTAGTACTCGAGACTGATGGTTCTTGGGATACGTTTCACCGGATCGAGTAACCGGCATATATCATCTTTTGTACTATTCGCGTAGTATTACTAACGGGACAGTCTGCAACAGTCTGGTCTGTTGCTACTGCCAATTGAACGATAGTCTAATTTTGTTAAATGACTGGCAATTTTGATGCCACCTTCCCACAGACGACGCCAAGTGTTAAATGTTACACAGTTACGCTGTTTTAATAACTAGCCGAAATCGTACCGAGCAAGTATTTAACATAAAATAGAGGTTCACCGTAAACTATATTAAACTTTCAATTACCGAAAGGCGTTGTCAGATCAAGTGGGTTCTTGGGAGTGGTAGGGGTCTGTTTGACAGAGGCCCTGTACTATTTTCCCAAATCCTTACATAACCACAAATACTCTTATCGTGTCTTAGCTCAGATACTTAGTTTTAACTGACCAGTAACTGTTTCTGCGTATTAGGACGCCGAACTTACAGACTAATCTGCTATGGTAACGGAGCAGTAGTCTGGTTCTGACTTACAGACTAATAGAGTTACTCAACTTACTAAACTTATGCGAATCACTACACACTTCTTCAGAACAGACATGTATACCAGATAGTAATCAGGCATACGACCATACCAGAGGGTGTACAGGCTTACCGTATGCCGAACTCAATCAACCGTCATACTAATCACAGTTTAACTCATCACCAAGCTTATCAGTGCTTCAACTCGCAGTTCATACTATTATCAATATTAGTCCTTCCCTGTGAACGGAATCAATAGTGAATACAGAACACAACTGTCAACAACAGATTCACACTCGATACTACACGTTCATTATTCTGCACTACAGTAGGAATAGACGAACAGACTGAACAGAACAATATAGGAATATGATTCAATATCTTGATGACACCACACCACTCAGACAGTACTCAAACAACTTCTGAGACAAAAAACGGGTGTCGATCACCCTTTTTCCATTACTTTAAAAAGACGTTTACAGAATGCGCGTACCAATTTTTCACGCGTAATTCAAGGAACTCCGTTACATCCGGCGTACATTTGTCCGACTCTAGCGGCCGTCTAACAATCACCGAACTGGTACCAGAATTGCGACGAACTGGCTCTGATTCTTCGGCAACTGGCTTTAAATGGCCTGCACTTCTACCACCTGAGGTGTCCCTAACAAATTTGGTACTGTCTAGGGATGCTGGTCTCTCCTGTACTTTGGATACAACTCGCCGGACCGAGTAACCAGCATATATCACCTCTGCACCACCTGCCTTATGTACTACTCCACCTTACTGATTATTCTCAATCCATTGCCATCTTCCCACAGACGACGCCAATGTTAAAAGTGCATTTTTCGACACAGACACTTTTAAGCTCTTTTCAGGTTCTTGGGGATGGTAGGGGTCTGATAAATCAGAGGCCCTGTATCTTATTTTCCCACTTAACTTATCAAGCAAGTAGTACATTAATGTTCAGTATCGAATTCTCTTTACAGGTTTACTGTTCATACTCGTGTTAAGCTTTTCATAGTATGTAACACAGGAGTTACTAATTAACGTCGCACAGACTTATTATCAGCAACATACCATTATTGCGTTAATCACCAATTAATATAACTTAACAAGGTAAGAGTAACAGTACTCAGAATTAAGGAATGTTGCACTACGGCGTCTCCACAGGCTGCAAATTGCCCAGACAGGCAGTCTGGCAATACCGTTCCTCCGCCACCGGAGAGCCACCAAAATGCCTTTTCATTAATTGATAAAAAGATACAACACTTCACTACGACCTTTCGGTGCGTGCGGTAATGGAAAATAGGAATTACATAATGCCAATCCGGCGACCTTACACTTGTTAAAGTGCATATTATAATTGCACTAACCCCATGTGGCATTAGGAGGAATCAAATCTCAAATCCTTGATGGAAAATAGATGAGAGAATAAAGCCTAAAGTCTAGGACTCACTTTATGGTGAGAATTTGAATATGAATTCAAAGCTTGGCTCCAACTTAGCTATAAAAGTGAGTCAAATACTCGCGTGACTAGAGCTTGATTGGAGAGATCAATTGAGAGGGATTTGTGTGGTTAGTGAGCGCATTCTATAGCCACTTATCTACCCTCACATTGTGCAATTATACATTGCCAAGGACATTGTATTTCTATGTGATTTAATACATATACATTGATCACTTGTCTACTTCACTTCTTAACTATGATCATCTCAGAATAGTGAACTTCTCAAAGCTTGTTCTTAGTGCACAATTGATCATTTGATGTGATTTAAAGTGCTATAGTTTACTTCATAGCTAAAAAGTTTCATTATCATTACTTTTCTCAATCTCGAGATATCTTCATATTTCTACTCACTCGTGTGCATACTGTAGCACTCGAAAAATATCGAGATAGTCCTTCAACTTACTAAGCATCATTCTCAGTGTAGAGTTGATTTTTTTTTATTACAATAACTCATGATTGATAGCTATCTAAGTTAGTTAGATATTCCCAAAAGGAATTTAGCTAATTGATAGCATGTTGAGAGCATTACTCATTTTACTGAACATGTGCAAAGATCAAAATAGCAAGTCTAAGCTCTTGATTGAACTTTCTACTCATCTATTTTGATCCATTGATTAGAGGATCATGCTCTAAAGCACATACCACTTCATCTTTGGAATCTATCCACCATCTCCTCCAATAGTGTTATCAGAGCAACAACAATCAAGATGGGAGATGGATTTCCATCATTCATTGACAAATTGGATAGGATCAACTATCTAGCATGGTCCCGAAGGATGCAAGCATATCTCCAAGGAGCAAGCTTACATGGATACATCTCTGGAGATGAGGATATGCCAATATTCAGAAGTACGCATCAACCTACAAGAGAAGAGCAAGAAAGGCTAACTACATGGTGTGCGAAGGATTCTCTAGCCTAGTCTTATATACTTAACTCAATATCTGATTTCTTATTACAACACATTAGGAATTGCAAGACCTCCCAAGAGACTTTGGAAGTACTTTCTTCATACTTCTCATCATATACAAGGGCTAGGAAGAACTAGCTATGGATGGAGTTCACAACTTTGAAGAAGCAACCAAAGCAAAATGTAGCTGACTAAGTAACCAAAATGAAGGATGTAGCTGACCAAATTGGAAGCATTGGAGAAGAGATGGAAGAGGAGCAGATAGTAAGGAAAATCATAAATGGTATCAAAGTTGATGATAAGTGGGAGCCCTTCACCACAACAATGGACCTATATATGGATATGCAAATAACTTACCTCAACACATTGATGGTGCAACTCTTCACACATGAGACAAAGCTCAAAAAAATGGAGGCAACTCTAGAGGTAATCGGTCTTCTACCCTTTACATAGATAGAAATAAAAGTTAAGATAAAGGCAAAGGTAAAAAATACGAGGAAGAGGCTAGTACATGTCAAGTGAACTTCACAGGTAGAGGAAGGAAGGGGCAGAGGAGGAAAGCAAGGTAGGGGGAGATCATACAACTCTTCACCTTGCAACATCAGTGGCCTAACCAACCACACCACAGATGAGTGCTTCAAGAAGACAAGGAATCAAAGAGGAAGAGGTTTCCATAGAGGAAGCTATGGAAAATCCACAGGCAGGTTCAACAATGGAGGAAACAATTACCATCACAACTACAAACAAGGCTACAACAACAACTATCAAGGAGGCTATAGAGATAGAAGAGATTATAACAACTACACAAAAGACTAAGAGGATTCTCTATTAACCATGAAAATGACATCCAAGAAAGGTAAAGATTATGAGCATCTTTTCTATATTCATTCTGGTTGTTCCAATCATGTGGCTGGAAATGTAGCATTAATATTAGATATTGAAGAACCTAAAGGGAAGCATGAAGTGCGGACAAGTGATGACACTAGAAACTCCATTAAGAAAATTGGAAATGTCAAGGCTTCTGATGGTAACATGAACCTTTTAAGTAAGCTTTTATATGTACCAACCATAACAAAAAACCTAATCATTGTTGGGTAGATTGTTGAGAAAGGCTTACATGTCAGATTCACAAGGCATGGAGCATATGTGGAAGATCCTTAACAAGGCTTCAAGAGGGTTTCAAAAGGTGAGAAATCTAGTAGACTCTTTACATTTGAAGTTGAAGATACCAAAAACATTGCACTCTTCAATTACAAGGATCAAACCCTATCTGAACTAGAGATATGGCATAAAAGGCTAGCTCATATAGGTGAAAGAAAACTAAAGAAAATATGCATGGATGAGAGTGTACTTGGAATTCCAAATATGTCGATTTACAAGTGTGGACCATGCCAATTTGGAAAATCTCACAAGCAATCATTCAACAGAAAAGGATATATGTATGAAGACTACTTGGAGCTTGTGCACACACATGTGTGGGGTCCTAGTAGAGAGCCATCAATCTAAGGGTCAAGGTACTATGTTTCAATCATAGATGATTATAGTAGATGGACAATTATTTACTTCATGAAGCATAAAGATAAAGTTTTCACTTGTTTCAAAAAATGTTTGGCATTAATTGAGAACCAAACAGGTAGAAGCTTGAAGAGGATCAGATCTAATGGAGGTGGTCAATATTTCTCACATGAATTTGAATCATTCTTACAAGACTGAGGTATAAAGAGAGAGGTCAGAAATGCATACACTTCTAAACAAAATGGAGTGGCAGAGAGGAGGAATAGATTGATAGTAGAGGCTTCAAGATCAATGTTGAATGAAAAGAAACTACCAAACTAGCTATGGGCATATGCTGTCTCCACAGCCATAGGCTCCCATCCAAATCCTTGGATGGAATGACACCTTACGAGGCATGAAATGGTAGTAGACCCTCATTGGAAAATTGTAAAATCTTTGGGTTCATTGCTTATGCACATATACCCTCATAGGTTAGAGGGAAGCCTCATCCAAAAGCTAAAAAGTGTATATTCATTGGCTATGAGCAAAACCAGAATGGATATAGGTTGTACAATCCCACTAACAAAGGATTTACAGTTAGTAGGGATGTGGTGCTTGATGAAAATAAGTCATGGTTTGAAGATGATTGCAGGAAGTAAGCTACCTTATGATTTGGAAAGCGATTTTGAAAATCTGACTCAAGAAGATCCACAAATATCTGAATATGTTAACTCAAAAGATGAAGAGTAGATTGACTTAAAGGCTTGGAAGTCAAAGGGAAAGAATAAGTTCAAGGAATTGGAATCAAGTACTCAGAAGATCTCAAAGGGAGAGTAAAAAGCCCATAAGGTATGGCTAGGACACATCATTAGTCACCAAGCATTCTGTATAGATGACTAAAGATTCTATGTCAGAAGAGCCTTCTTCATTTGAAGAAGCCAATAAGAATAAATAATGTAAAGAAGCCATGTAGGAAGAAATTGAAGAACTTCAAGAGAACAACACTTGGGATCTAGTTCCCAAGAAACCCAACATGAAGGTATTAGGATCCAGGTGGATATAAAATCAAGAAGAATTTAGATGGTTCAATAAATAGGTATAAAGCAAGGCTAGTAGCAAAGGGGTTTGCTCAAACCCATGGAGTGGATTATGAGGAAACTTTCTCGCCTATGGCTAAGATGCCAACAATCAGGGTTTTTGTAAGTGTTGCTGCTTCAAAGAATTGGAACGTATATCAATTACATGGTAAAGAATGCATTCATAAATGGATGGATCTCAAAAGAAGTTTACATGCCTCAACTGCCAGGGTATGAAGACAAGGACAAACCAGATCATGTATGCAAGCTAAGGAAATCACTCTATTGTTTAAAGCAAGCTCCTAAAGCCTAAAACCATACGCTTGTCACATATTTGTAGGATCAAGGATTTATTGCTATTCTTTGTTCATAAAGAAGACTAACTTAGAAGTTATTTACTTATGTGTCTATGTGGATGACATTATCATTAGAGGGATTGATGACAATGGCGTCAAGAAAATCAAATCTTAGATGATGGAAGAGTTTAAGATCAATGACCTTGGTTTGTTAACATACTTTCTCGGATTAAAACTTGTATATACAGATTCTAGTGTCTTTATTACTCAGAGGAATTACATTCATGAAATGCTGATGAAATTCAAGATGGAGAACACTAAAATTGCAGGTACACCCATGGAACGCAATCACAAGCTTACTTCTCATGAGGGAGAACTCCTTGAAGATATTACAGGTTATCGAAAGCTTGTTGGGAGTCTCAATTATGCAACCCTAACAAGAGTGGACATATGTTATGGAGTAAGTACATTAAGATGATTTATGCATACACCAAGAAAGCCTCACATGCAAGCTACCAAGAGGATATTAAAATATTTACAAGGTACCATAAATGAAGGGTTGTTTTGTGCATTCACTTCTGATTTGGATATCAAGATGTATTCTCACGTAGACTGGACTGGCTCCAAGGATGATAGGAGAAGAACTTTTGGCTACTTATCCACTGCAGGATCAAAGCTAATATCATGTTCATCAAAGAAACAACCAACTATAGCATTTTCATCAACAGAAGCAAAATATAGAGGCTTAGCAAATGCAACACAAAGGCTATGTGGCTCAAACTACTCTACACAGATTTGGGGTTACATTCTTATATTCCAATGATTTTTGGGGAGAACACTAGCTCACTTCATTTGGCTCCTAATCTTGTATATAATGCAAGGACTAAGCACATTGAAGTGCACTATCATTATGTAAGAGAAAAGCTACTCAGCAAGGACATCCAATTGTCCTATTTATCAACCAATTTCCAGTGTGCAGATATGCTCACAAAATCTTTGGATGGAACTATGATGAATAGGTTCAAGATGATGATTGGCTTGCAAGAAATAAAAGAAGAATGAAGACCAAGCATGTTAGGCTTGAGGGGGAGCTATTGGTGCAAAAGAGTTCAAGCCTACATACTTGGACAAATAGCATGTATCTCATATAGTCACATATGACTATTCCCTTGTAAAAGTCAATTACCTTTTATCCTAGTAAAAGTGCATATGATAATTGCACTAACCCCATGTGGAGTTAGGAGGAATCCAATCTCAAACCCTTGATGGAAAATAGATGAGACAATAAAGCCTAAATTCTTTGACTCACTTTATGGTGAGAATTTGAATTTGAACTCAAAGCTTGGCTCCAACTTAACTATAAAATTGAGTCAAATAGTGGCATGATTAGAGCCCAATTGGAGAGATCAATTGAGAGGGATTTGTGTGATTAGTGAGCTCATTCTATAGCCACTTCACTACCCTCACATTGTGCAATTATACATTGCCAATGACAATGTATTTCTATGTGATTAAATACATATACATTGATCACTTCTCTAATTTACTTCTCTACTATGATCATCTCAGAACAATGAACTTCTCAGAGCTTGTTCTTAGTGCACGTTTGATCATTTTATGTGATTTCAGTGCGATAGATTTGACATAATTTTTGTCTACTTAATAGCTACAAAGTTTCAATATCATTATATTTCTCAATCTTGAGATATCTTTATATTTTATTATCACTGGTTTGCATACTCTAGCACCCCAAAAATGTCGAGATAGTCCTTCGACTTGCTAAGCATCATTTTCAACGTAAATTTTATCTTTTCTATTCTAATAACTCATGATTGATAGCTATCTAAGTTAATTACATATTACCAAAAGGAATTTAGCTAGTTTCTAGCAGGTTGAGAGCACTATTTAGTTTATAGAACATGTGCAAAGACCAAAATAGCAAGTCTAAGCTCTTGGTTTAACTTTTTACTCATCTGTTTTGATCCATTGATTAGTGGATCATTCTCCAAAGCACACATGTGATTATTTGTGATAATTAGGAAGCTCAAGGGGTCTACTAATCTTTCCACAACGTGTTCTTGGTTGGTGTGAAGTAGGATTTTGCAGCACCACTTCATCTCTGGAATCTATTCACCATCTCCTCCAACACTTGGCTATGACTAGCTTGTGAGGAGATGGTTGGAAACACTCTAAGGATAAGGTGGTGCTGCATAAATTCTTCTCTACACCTACCAATGTAGCTTTAGAGTACCTTAGTAGACACATTTATCTTTTGAAATATGCATTTGAACCCAGTATGTACCTTGGAGCATCAACCTCAAATAGTTATATCAAAATAGGTAACGGTCAAAGTTGAATGGTTCTAAAAACCTTGCTATTTATGGACTAGGTTCCTCTCACAAAATTATGCAGTGCTCACTCCATGATTACAATTGACCAAAGAGCTTCTATACATAGCTAAATGAAAACTTTAGCTCACTATGAGGCGTTATTCCACTAATTTAGGATGATTATATGATGAAAAATGATATTAAGAAGTTGGGGGTGTAATCTTGACTTTTTAGGAAGATGAGAATGAGCATACATAGGTTGCTTTCGGAGCATTTATCTCACATTGTAATGACCCAAATGATAAGAAAATTGGTATGTGATAAGTAAGCAAACCATGCTACCTATTCCAAGTTGAATCACATCAAATGGACGAGCATACATTGAGAACTTGACTAATCAAAATTGCTAAAATGAAGACTTTGCAACAGACAAGAGTACACAGAGAATGACTTGCACTAAATGAATCAAATTTATATAATTTTGAAATTATGATACAAGGAAGATGATGTATGCTTACTCATACATATGTAGGCTTAGTGTAGCCACAATCTTCAATCTCAATAACTCCTTTTGTGCTCTATCTCTGGGGCTAAAGGTCATGTAGTTTTATAGTCATGAAGTGAACTTGAACTTTGAATCTGCCACCTAAAAGTGTTCTTACCTTTTTGGTAGTGATTTATTTGATTCTAACCACTTAGGTAGTTGAGACATACACTTGTAATGCTAAGATATTCGTTCAGTTCAATCTATTTAACTTTTATATCAAGGGTAAAACTTCATTCCTTTTACAAGAGGTATTCATATGTGGTCTATGAGTAATCAACCAACCATATGGAATAAACATTTGATATTTGGTCAAGCATCAAGGCTTGCCAAATGTACAAATAGCTCCCCCTCAAGCCTTAGATGCTTGAGTCTTCAATCCTTAGGTATTCCCTATAATCCAATCATGGATTAAACCTATTAAGCTTGCTTCAATCTAATGATTTGGTCATCATGTTTGCACATTTCATATGTGTAGATACATAGGACAATTGTATTTCCTTGCTAGCAATGTTTTCCCTAACAAAGTGACAATGTACTTCTATATGCTTAGTCCTAGCATGAAAGATAGGATTAGTAGCTAAATGAAGTGATTTCATGTTATCTCCAAATATAAATGGAGTGCCAAAATTCAACCCTAAATCTATATATAGGATCTTGATCAACATTGATTCTTGTGTTGCATTTTCCAACCCTCTATATTAAGCTTTAGTTGAGGAAAGAGCTATAGTAGGTTGCTTATTTGAAGACCAAGAAATAAGCTTTGCACCTAAAAATGATAGATATTCAAATGTACTTCTCTTATCATCCTTTGAACCTGCCCAATTTGCATTAGTGGATAACTTCACATTTAAATCAGATGTGTGAGGATAATATAGACCTTCATTTAGTGTTACCTTCAAATACTTCAAAATCCTTTTGGATGCATCCATGTGGTTGTAGATAGAACCTCTACCCATATATAACTAGTTAATTTCTTCTCATTAAGCATGGACCTTGCAGCGTCAACAATAGTCCTATTTCTTCTCTGTGCCACTCCATTCTACTCTAGAGTGTACCTGGTTTTGATCTCTCTCTGTCTCTTGATGCCTCTATCTTGGAGATAGGCATCAAATTCATGGGAGAAGTATTCTCCCCCTCCATTTGACCTTAGCCTCTTTAATGTTTCTCCTATTTGATTTTCAACAAGAGCATGATATTTCTTCAAGAAATTGAATACTTCATCCTTGTGCTTCATAAAATATAAGATCTTCCATCTGCTACAATCATCAATAAAAGATACATGGTACTTGGATCCTGAAATTGATGGTTCTTTGTGAGGTCCCCAAACATTTGTGTGGACTAGGTCCAATAGGTCACCATGCATGTAGCCTTTCTTCATAAAGGGTTGTCTATGTGACTTCCCAAATTGACAAGCACTGCATTTGTATATCATATGTTGCTTGGATATATTAGGTAGGCAAAGTACACTTTGATCCCTCCATATTTGCTTCAAGCTTTTTTCACCAATATGAGCTAATCTTTTGTGCCACATCTCTAATTCTGATAGGGTTTGTCCTCCATAATTGAATAGAGCTATATTTCTAGTATCTTGCAATTCAAATGTAAGAGTCTACCTGAATTTTATCCCTTTTGGATTCTCTTGCATCCTTTTTTAGGGTCTTCCACAAATGCTGCATTCGTTGTGAACCTTACCTGTAGTTCTTTCTCTACAATTTGACCAACACTTATCAAGTTCTTGGTTATGATAGGTACATACAATACCTTATTGATTAGATTCATATTTCCATCTGGAGTCTTCACATTTCCAATATTTTCAACTAAGTGCCTTGTGTCATCTCTTTTTTGAACCGCTTGTCTATTCCCTCGATCTTCCAAGTCTAATAGTAGAGCCACATTCCCTACTACATGATTGGAAGAACGAGAATCTATATAAATTACATGCTTATCTACTTTACCTTACTTCATGATCATGTTAATCAATAGAAGTGAGTCCTCTTGTGTGTGCTCTTCAGTGTAATTTTTGTAATCTCTTCTTCCTCTTTATCCTCCTTGGTTGTTAGTATTGTTGTAGTTGTTAATGTAGCTATTGAAACTATTTGATCTTCCTCTTCCATAGCTTCCTCTATTGAAGTCTCTTCCTGTCTGATTTCTAGGATTCTCGAAACAATTCTCAGTTGTATGGTTAGTCAAGACACATATGGCACATGGAGAAGAGCTTTACAATCCCCCCCGCCATGTTTACCTCCTCTGCCTCTTCCCCTCCCTACAAAATTAGCTTGGGAAGTACTAGCTTCGTCATCATATATTTTCCCTTTGCCTTTGCTATCCTTACTCGTATTCTTATTAGTGTATAGGGTAGAGGATTGGTTACATTTTGAGTTGTCATTGTTCTTCACAAGCTTGTCTTCTTGAGTGAAGAGATGCCCCATGAGAGTATTGAAGTCCGATACTTGCATATCCATGTATAGGTCCATTACTATGGTGAACACTTCGCATTTATCATTTGCTTTGATTCCATTGATCACTTGTCTCACAATCTGCTCGTCTTCAGTGACCTCTCCAGTGCTTCCAAATTGGTTAGTTAGGTCCTTCATTTTGGTGACATAATCAATCACACTTTGCTTGGGCATCTTCTTGAGTGTGGTGAATTCCATCTAGAGTTGGTTCTTCTATGCTCTAGTGCTTGAAGAGAAGAATACTTCAAGATCATTCCATGTCTCTTGCCACGTCTTACAATTCCTAATGTGTGGAAGTAAGAAATCAAAAACTGAGTTGAGAATATAAGACCTGGCTAAAGTAAAGTAGCTTTTGAGCACCATGTTATTAACCTTTGTTGTTCTTGAGTAGGTTGACCTTTGCTTCTGAGTATTGGCATCAACTCATCTCCAAATTTGTAACCATAGATATTTCTACCTTGAAGATATGATTTCTTTCTAAGTGACCAAGAAGAGTAATTACCTTGATCCAATTTTTCAATAGATGATGGGAATCCATCTCCCATGTTAAGTTGATGATAGCTCTCATACCATTGTGAGGAGATGGTTGCATACACTCTAAAGATGAGGTGGTATTGCACAAATCCTGCTCTTCACCTACCAATGTACCTTCAGGGTACCTTGGTAGACACCTTTAACTTCTCAAATATGCATTTGAACCCACTATATACCTTCGCGCATCAACCTCAAATAGTTATATCAAAAGAGACAACTTTCAAAGTTGAATGGTTCCAAAAAACTTGCTATTTATGGACTAGGTTCCTCTTAGAAAATTACTTAGTGCTCACTTAGTGATTACAATTCACCAAAGAGCTTTTATACATAGCTAAATGAATCCTTTAGCTCACTATTAGGAGTTATTTCACTAATTTAGGATGCGTATATGATGAGAAATGATATTAGGAAGTTAAGGGTGTAATCTTGACTTTTTAGGAAGATGCCATTGAGCAAACATAGGTTGCTTGTAGAGAATGTATCTGACAATCTAATGAACCCAATGATATGAAAATTGATATGTGATAGGTAGAAAAATCATGTATTCCAAGTTGAATCACATCAAATGGATGAGTATACGTGGAGAACTCGACTGATCAAAATCACTGAAATGAAGACTTTGCAAAAGACAATTGTTGGTGCAAGACAATCAACAATTGAAGGTCTTTAAGTCCGCAGAGACGTCATCAAAAATTTCCTTAAAAAAGGTCACCGGAAGGTCACCGGAACAGTACCGGAAGGTCACAGTAAAGTCACCGGAATTTTACCGGAAATGATCACTTTTACAGTTTTCAGTTCATGAAGAGTTGAAAGATGAAAGGAGGAAGAAAAGAACAAATTTTGGAGCTTGGAAGAAGAACCGGTAAAAGTTGTACACATATGTACAGTAGTATAGTCCGCGTTATAAGCTTGTACAAATTTATCTATAAATACCTGGAAAATGTCGAGGCGCATAGAGGAAAATGAGAGGAAAGAATGAGAGAAAGGTATAGAGAAGAGAGGCATAGATGAGAAGAGTGAGAAGTTAGATGTCATTAGACATATGAAAAGTTAGTTGAGTTTTCCTCTCATCACTCAACTGTAACTTTCTGAGTAATCGAAGAAATATTGTGCCGAAATTTCTGTGTGTTCTTCATCTGTGATAGATGATTTGTGAAATCCTTTTGAGGATATCTAAGTCTATAGTTAATCAATCTATAGCTTAAGTTTCAGAGTTTAATTGTAAACAGAAACCGATAATTGTCAGTAGGAACATTCATATGTGTTGAGTGTTCAAAGTTTACTGAAACAGGCGCATTTCCAGTGATCAATGATTTGATCATTTCTCAGTGCATACTTTAAAGTTTTGCATGAGTGAGAGCTTAATCTTTAAGTTAGAAGATAAGCTACTCGTAACCAGAAGCATTTGCTCAAACGGGTTCTATTCAAGGAGAACCAAGTCTTAGAAGATACAGTTGTGAAGTCGACTGTTCAGAATGACAGTTTCAGACATAGGTAACTTGTGAAGGTGATTTCTCAAGTTATACTAAATCTTTTGAAGAACTTTAACTTGAAGGAGGTGCGCAATCTCTAGGCGACACTCCATACAAAGTTTCATAAAAAACTTTACATGTTTGTCGGATTAATTTGAAGAAATTGTGCAGCAGATTTTTGTGTTGTGAAGTTTTTGACTTACTCTTGGTATAGAGGTGCTCTAATCACAAGAGTAGGTTGTTCTTTTGGAGATTAACACTCTCCATCAACAATGGTACACAAAGAATGCCTTGCACTAAATGAAACAAATGTATATAATTTTGAAAGTATGATACAAGGGAGATCATGTTGGCTTACTCATACATATGTGGGTTTAGTGTAGCCACAATCTTGAAGCTCAATAACTCCTTCTCTGCTCTAGTGAATTTGAATTTTGAATTTTGCACCTAAATGTGTTCCTAACTTTTTGGTAGTGATTGATTTGATTCTAGCCACTTAGGTATTTGTAACATACAACTTGTAGTGCTATGAGATTCCTTCAATTCAATCTATCTTAATTTTATCTCAAGAGTAAAACTTCAGTCCTTTTACAAGAGGTGTTCTTATATGGTCTATGAGTAATCAACCAACCATATTGAATAAACCTTTGATATTCGGTCAAGCATCAAGGTTTGCCAAATGTATCAACATAGCCCTTGACCCACACACACAAGAGATGGTCTTTAAAACCAATGTCTAACAAGAAAACCTAGTTAACTCTAGAATTTCTTCTTTCTTTGTTATCTCTATATGTTCTTCTTTATCTTTATTTTCACTCTCTTCCTCTAACTCAGATGAAAGTGGTTCCTCTTGCTAGTTTTCCTCTTCTTCATGATCTTCTTTATGTTCCTCATAGTCTTCATGGTCACTCTCTTTATTCTCTTGATCATGATGTAAGTCTTTTTTTTTGTTCATCTTCATGGTTTGAAATGTCAATTTCTACATCATGGAATGTCATCTAGAATGTCTTGGATGTCTTCTATTATGTTTTATTGAGCTTCTATCTTTTGTTCCTCCACATCCTTTGCTTTTGATGTATCTGCCTCCACAACTTTGGTCATACTTTTTGCTCATTCATCGGGTTCCCCATCTTTGAGATCAGGGTCCTTTATTGGGGTTACTCCCTCTAAATCTTTGATTTCCATATGATCATCCAAATATACATTTTCATTTTTAGGTTCCACTATTTTAATCATTCCTTTTGTTGTTTTGGTCCTTTGGATCTTGGTATAGGCATGAATTCATCACCCTTTACTACTCCATAAGTTTTCTTCCTTGTAAATGAGCTTCCGTCCTTATTTTCCTAGCATCATAGTTGTTCCTATCAAGATTCTCAATCACGAAAGGAAATCCATCATCCATCTTGAAGAAGATACCTCTAATACCACTGAAAGTACTTGAAAGGGAGAGAATGAAAGAAATGTGTTGTCTTGAGTAATGAAGTTAGATTCAACTTTCTAGTATAGAATTTTCCCTTTGGAGATTTGATTCACCTTATAAGCTTCAATTAGTGCAATAAGAAACCTTGTGTCCTTTGCAACATCACTATGAACAAGTTGATGCAAAATCGACTATCCACTCATGAAGCAATTATGAAAGGCTTTCTAGATATGCAAGGAATGTGTACCTTGAAATACTCATTGCTCTGAGCTTGATTACAATTGTTTAAATTCTCTTAGATGATGTTGCCTTATAGAGGAAAGGTGCAATTATGCACCACAATATGAATTATAATCCATGAATACTCTTGCTTAACATCTTTAGTGTTGGTTAAAAATGATCAAGCCTACACATTTGGCTTAGAAGACAATGTGTGCAACTCTCACGATGCATGTGAACCTTAGCTTGTAATCACTTCATCATTCACCAATTGTAAAAGATTAAAACCTTGAAGAATCTTTCAAGAGCCAACGTCTCATGCAATTATGAGGAATATTAGTTACGAGTGTCAAATGATGTAATAACTCCTAAATCAAGGGAGTCACTCTTAGTTGGATCCAAGATTGAATTCAAACTCAAACTCAGAAGAAACTTCTTATAAAAAGGTCCGTGTAAATCTCGTGGCTATGTGGCCTCATGGAGAGCCCTCTCCTTGATCAATTGTAGAAGCTGAGTGGCTCACACCATATCCCACTAAGTCCATTATCATTGAGCATCATTACAATGCGAATGACCTTGTACAATCATATCATATAATACATATAGCTCATTGAACATCTCTGTCTACATCTCTACTATGACTACTGAGAATAGTAAACTTTCTCTAGTCATATCACAGTGAATACTACTCTTTGGCTTGTTGGAACCTAGTTGACTACTTTTTACTATGGCTAGACTTCACAACTCTCAAGAAAGCTGCCAAACAAAATGTGACTGATTTTTTCACAAAGCTCAAGGACATACCAGATTAGTTGGGAAGCATTGGAGAGGTAATAGATGAAGAACAAATTGTAAGATAGGTCATCAATGGCTTGAAGGCAGATGACAAGTGGGAAGCATTCACCACAACTATGGGTCTATACATGGATATGCAAGTACCAGATTTTTATACACTCATAGGACAACTACTTACTCAAGAGGCCAAGCTTATTAAGAATGGAGAAAGCTCCAAAGGTAATCAATCTTCTGCCTTGTATACTGATAAAGGAAAGTCCAAAGAAAACAAAGGAAGACGAAAGAAAGTGGATGACGAAGCAAGTACACATCAAGCTAACTATGTAGGTAGAGGAAGACATGGTAGAGGTAGAGGCAGAGGAGGAAGAAAAGGCAGAGTGAGATCCCAAGACTCTAATGCATGCGGATTAACTAATCATACAACTGAAAATTGCTTTAGGAACTCCAGGAATCAAAGAGGTAGAGGCTACAATAGAGGAAGTTATGGCTACTCAAGAGGAAGGCTCAACAATTACCATGGCAACCATAACAATTAAAACCATTCAAACTATCAAGTAGGCAAGAGGGGAAGAAGATACTTCAATAACTACAGAAAAGAATCAAATCAAGAGGACTCATTGCTAATCATGAATATGGCCATGTCATAAGGTAAATTTGATGAGCATGTTTTCTACCTAGATTCGGGTTGTTCCAATCATGTGGTAGGGAATGTGTCCCACCTATCAAATTTAGAAGATTTGAAGGAACAAGCATGAGGTACAAACAAGAGATGATAAAAGACACCTTGTGGAGAAAATAGGAAACGTCAAAGCACCTGATGGAAACATCAACTTACTTAGTAAGGTACTCTATGTCCCTACCATTACAAAGAATTTGATAAGTGCTGGGCAGATACTAGAGAAAGGGTTGCAAGTCAGGTTCACAAAAGCAAGAGCATTTGTTGAAGATCCAAGTCAAGGATTCAGGAGACTTGCAAAGGGTGAAAAGACAAGTAGATTGTTCAAATTTGATTTACAAGACACTAGAAACATTTCTCTCTTTAATTATGGTCGTCAGACACACATAATTGGAAGTATGGCACAAAAGGTTAGCACATACTGGTGAAAGATCATTAAAGCAAATTTGCAGGGACCAAAGTGTACTTGGACTCCCTAACTTGTCAAATCAGCATATGATTTATAAGTGTAGTGCATGTCAATTTCGAAAGTCTCACAGGATACCATTCATGAAGAAAGGATACATGCATGGAGATCTCTTGGATTTTGTTCATACAAATGTATGGGCACCTAGCAAGGATGCTTCAATCTTAGGATCAGGGTATTATGTCTCCTTCATTGATGATTGCAATAGATGGACTATATTGTATTTTTTGAAACACAAAGATGAAGTCTTTTCACGCTTCAAAAGATATTTGGCTCTTGTGGAGAATCAAACAGGCAACACATTAAAAAGGCTAAGGTCAGATGGAGGGGGAGACTACTTCTCCCATGAATTTGACTCCTTTATTCAAGAGAGTGGAATCAAAAGAAAGATTACTACAAGGTACACTTATGAGCAAAATGGAGTGGTAGAGAGAAGAAATAGGACAATTGTTGAAGCTGCAAAGTCTATGCTAAATGAGAAGCACTTACCTAATTACTTATGGGATGAGGCTGTTTCTACAACCACTTATTTAATTAACAGGTTACCTTCAAAATCACTTGATGGCATGGCACCATATGAGGCTTGGAATGGAAGAAGACCAAGCTTCGATCATTGTAAGATTTTTGGATGTATTGCTTATGCTTATGTTCCTTCACAGGTTAGAGGCAAGATGGATCCCAAAGCAGAAAGGTGTGTATTCATGGGATATGACAACAATCAAAAGGGCTACACATTCTCAACCCAACAACCAAAAAATTCTTGGTGAGTAGAGATGTAATATTTGATGAGAATAGATCTTGGTATTAAGATTCATGTAGAAAGGTCAACCTACCTTATGATCTTGAAGAAGAGTTTTCAAAACTTGTTAAGGATAATTATTCTCAAGTTGAAGAGCATGATACTTGAGAAAATGATGAAGCAAGTCAGTATGAAAAACTCAAAATGTGGAAGTGTAAATGTAAAGCAAAAGTGTCGAAACTTGGACAAGCGGCAGAATCATCACATCATGGCCTAAAAAGGTCCATCAGGGAGAAAAGAAAACCAGAAAGGTATGGGTTTGATACTTCTCTAGTCACTAAACATTCAATCTATCTAGCACAAGACATAAATCAAGAGGAACCTTCAACATTTGAGGAAGCAAAGAAGAAATCAGAATGGAGGCATGCAATGGAATAAGAAATTGAAGCTCTTGAGGAGAATAACACTTGGGGGTTGGTTCCTTAGTCTCCATCAATGAAAGTGATAGGTCAAGATGGATCTAAAAATTGAAGAAGAACTCAGATGGCTCCATTAACAGGTATAAGGCAAGGCTTGTGGCAAAAGGATTTGCACAAACTCAATGAATTGATTATGAGGAGACATTCTCTCCTATGGCAAAGATGCCTACTATTAGGGTTTTGTTTAGTATTGCCTCTTCCAAGAATTGGAAGATACTTCAATTGGATGTAAAACATGCATTTCTTAATGGATGGATAACAGAAGAGGTACATATGGCACAACCACCTGGTTTTGAGAATCACATATATCCTGATTATGTGTGTAAACTTAATAAAGCTTTATATGGACTCAAATGAGCCCCAAGGGCTTGGAATCACATGCTTGTCTCATTCTTGCAGGACAAAGGGTTTCAACCTAGCAAGGTAGATCCATCACTATTCATAAAAAGGATTAATTCTGAAGTCATCTATTCGTGTGTGTATGTAGAGGATATTATACTTATAGGAAATGATACAGATGGCATGAAGAGAATTAAATAATAGATGAGAGAAGAATTCAAGATAAGTGATTTGGGTTCACTTACCTACTTCCTAGGATTGGAAGTTGTCTACAAAGATCATGGTTTGTTTCTCACTCAAAGAAAGTACATTAAGGACATGTTGGCAAAATTCAAGATGCAAGATTGCAGGATTGCAGGTGCTCCAATGGAGGTTAATCATAAACTGATCTGACATGAAGGTGAACTCATAGAAGATGTGGCATGTTATCAAAGCCTTGTGGGTAGCTTGAACTATGCCACATTGACAAGGGTTGATATATGTTATAGTGTGAGTGTGCTAAGTCAATTTATGCACGCAACGAAGAAACCTCACATGGAGATTGCCAAGAGGATACTCAGATATCTCAAAGGGCACATGAATGAAGTGTTATACTACCCTTATGTATCTGATTTAAGTTTGAAATTGTTCTCTGATGCAAATTGGGCTGGCCCCAAGGAAGACACGATGAGTACCTCAGGATATCTTACTTTTGTAGGTTCAAAACTTGTCTCGTGGTCATCCAAGAAGCAACCCAGAGTTGCACTCTCTTCTCGTGAAGCTAAATACAGAGGTCTTGCCATAACTACTCAAGAAGTAATGTGGATGAAGACACTATTCACAGATCTTCTATTGGAGATTGGAACTCCAACTATTTTTGGAGACAACATGAGCTCCATTGGATGATACAAAGCATAAGATGGTACAAAGCTTTGCAAATTCAAGGCTATGATTGGGTTGCATGTATTTCTTAAATATTGAAGACCTCAAGCATACTTGGCTTGAGGGGGAGCTGTTGGAGCAAGTCTATGACAAGCCTAAGTATTGGCTTGAGTCTCACAAGCTTATAGGAGAAGCCTTAAAGTGAAGACAATGTATGAGTTCACTTGTGAACTATCTTTTGTAATTTTTGAAGTCTTTACTTGAAGTAGAAGTAAAAGGAATCTAAAGTGGTTGAGTCCACTTGATGAAAAACGGACACAGAAGCCACAAATTTGTGATAGAAGTGGTTGGAGAATCAATCAGTCACAAAAAGATAGGAGATTTGTTTTAGGTGAGCAAGATTCAAGATTCAAATCTTGGCTCCAAAGATCACTATAAATACATGGCATTTTAGTCGCGGTTTTAGACCTCCATGAGCTGAGATTTATGCCATATCAAAGTGTGGGTTCAAGGCACACATATTTAGCAGTAATTCCATTGAACTTTACAATCAATATAATTTCATTTTTATGATCATTTAAGTTCATATCTTCATGCTTTTGTGAGTATATTGTTCACTGCCTTATCTCTCAGTTTTTGCAGTCACATTGCAGAGATGATTTCTCTGAGCTTGGTGCATCATTTTCAATGCTTTAAGTTGGTATCTTTTTCTCCTTAAGTCTACTACATGCGCATACAATTTAATTGCAATTGGGTTTTTCAATCTTGAGTTCTGTTCAGTTGAAGTTGACTATATTTGATCACACTTTACTTCTCTGTGAGCACTCCATTAGAACATTCATTTTCTTAGAGTTAGTTCTCTATGTGTACTTCATCATTTTCCATAATTCAAAGCTTACATAAAATCAACATACTATCTAGTATATGCCTAAGCATTTTCATAAGCATTACGTCTTGTAATCTCGAGATATTACTATATCTTTGCTCATGGGTTTGAGGACTGCTATAGCCCATGAAAACCAGGGTGATGCTATAACTGGCTAAACACTTTTCTCTTTATGTAGTCCATCCTTTTTATGAGTAACTCTTCATTTTTATCTTACTAAGATAATAAAGGTCCCCAAAAGGAATCAAGTCAATTTTTGTTGTGGCCAGAGAACTGTTCAAAACACTAGACAGGTGTATGAACATAAATAAAGTCGTTCTTGAACCTTCTCCAACTTATCTATTTTGATTCATCTTTTTAAGAGTGATCGTCTAAGGTACATAGGGTGTCTAATACATCCTTTTGCAAGCTAAAAGGGCCCACTACATATCCCTAGAGTTTATTTGGTTGGTGTAGTGCAAATCTTTTGCAGCACTACTTCATCTTCTCCAAGTTCAAATCAATCTCTTCACAATCGAGACTGAAAAAAAAGGGATCTTGTAGCCACTCGATAAAAAGAGCTCTCAAAGAGCTATTGACAACAAAAGCAAAAGCTCAAACAAAAGAAAAAACAAAAGCATGATTTTGGAGGCGCATCCCTCATGTATCTTCTATTCAGGATGTAATAAGAAATACCTATAAATACACATGTTCTAATAGAGTTGTCCATCAAAGTATGTGGGAGGAGATTATACCCAATCTAGTGTGGTCTATTGTCTCTTTCTGTTCTCTCAGTACTTTTGTGTGATTTTGTTTTTGTGTGAACGTGCATGGACTTACTTTTGGAGATATTTAAAAGAATATTTTTAGAAGTTAGTTACTTTTAGAAGATAGTATTTCTAGTTATTTTTGTAAAGAGATAAAAAGCAATAGCACAAAACACATTAAAACCCTCAAGTCATTAAAATCCATTTAACATTCCAATTTCCATAAAGTATAACAGACACACAACCAAATTTTTTGTATCATAATATCCTTTTGTTCTTATGGAAACTTCAAATGGTCTCTTGATCATGGTATGGATACAAATCTAGGGTGTTTTTGTAGTATGTCTCACAACTTCTTAAAATTTCTTTGGAATCTTGCAAAATTCTATAAGAATTCTTGCTTCCAATGGCCACCATAGCAATGGTGGACAAGCCTAGATAAATTTGTAGCATACTAGATCAGGTCAAAGTATAGCTCCAGTCCCATCATGCATGTGAATTTCTTCTATTATTGTGTGTTCATGAGACCATATGGCCTAGGAAAGGGATATTGGAGATCCATTGCTTCATTTAAATACTTCACCTTTCCACTTCACAAAGGTCTCATCCATATGTTATATAGGCTTCTCCTTGGTCTATTTCTCCAGGTTTTTGTATGGTCATGACTTGGTTCTTTGGCTTTTGAGTTTCCTACACTAGAGATCCTTGTGTCTTCCTTGTGTGTGGGTATGATGCCATACTAGGAGAATGAGGAGGGATTGTGGTATTGGGTCTTCATGCATGGGTTGATCTTGATGAGCTACCTCCTTCTCGGATATTTCTAAATAATCTATTGGATCATATAATGTTTATTATCCTCCTTGTAGGTCTGAACATTATTTCAAAGATTAGTGATTATGGTATGTAAGTGAGTTATATTTTGGTCACTCACCCTTGATTCTTGTAGCCTTTCAATATCACTTTGGACCATAACATATGCCAACTTATGAGTTAAATTCTCTTGTGTCCTTTGGAGCTCAATTTTTTTGGCCTCTAGTTTCTCTTCAAATTGTGCTCTCACGTTATTCATCTTGTTGGGTGTACTTTGTGCTTGAGCAACACATGTATCCATGAGCTTGAGAATCGTTTCACCCATTAGATCTACAAGTATCTCTTGATGTTCTTTTTTGACTTGGATAATCTCTTACTCTGTTAGTCTGATTAGCTTTTTATAGAATTCCTCATGATTCATGTAAGAATAAATCATCTTAGTCACCTTGCTCTCTTCTATGCATGTTCCCTCTAACAACTTTGTTGCAACAAGATTGGACTCTATTTCCATGTTGAGTTAAATCTCTAGCTCCTCCATATTTGTATCCCTTTTTTTCAATATCCCATCAGTCTCTATGTCCATTATCTCAATATCTTAGTGCTACTTAGCTAGTAGACTGAGATATTGCAATCTTCTAATCATTTGTTCAATCATATAAGGAGGATAGCATTACGATTGTGGTGCAGTGGTAGATGGAAGTTATGAAGAGTGAATCCTAAAAGATAGAGGAGAACTGAATACGTGAGAAGGTGGTGCTAGATGTGGTTCTAGGATTTGTGGTGCAATGGTATCATGTTCCACTTCTCATGGTGTGGGTATGTGAAAGGCTTCCTTCTCAAGGATGTGACTTGGAGTAGTTTCTTCTTGAAATCTTGCAAGTGAATGGTTGGTTGAGTGAGTTGAATTAGAAATGGAGTGTGTGGATGGTGCAGAGACACCTATTGTAGAAGGAGGAATTTGTATTATTCTATTTTTGCATGAAGAACTTTCCCTCTCTCTCATTTCTTTGGGTTCACATGCTTTTGCTTTTGGCTTGGCATTAAAGGTGGTTTTATGTGCACCACTTATATCTTCATAGTATTTTGTGATCATTTATAGTGGTACTTGGGTTTCCAATAATACAAAATCTGCAAACATCTCACCCTATTCTTTTTTATGTGTCTTTGGAGCTTTGTGTTGAGTTTGAGCTTGTTGTTTCCTCTTGGTGGCTAGTTTCTCTCTCTGTGTTTCTGTTGTTGTTGTTCATGTGTTGTGGTCATTGGAGTTGCTTCCTTTGCTCTAGGTAAGTGTGGTCTTCATGTGATAGGTGAAATATATATCAAGCCATGGTTCTTCTTTGTACACCAGGTAGAATAGCATCACTATGATTTAGCCTTTCATACATTACCTAAGTGATGGCCACATTTCCTCCTGAGAACTTGTGTTTTTTCAATTGAGGAATGATCCTTTTTTAATTGCTCAAATATACTAGTAACTAGATCTAGAGTATCATATGGCCTTTTCAATGGTGTGAGTGAAGGGATAGACTAGAGCTTTGTCTAGGAAAGTGTATCCAGTGAAGTAATTCATATTAAAGTGCACATGAAAACCTGGATAGCCAACTCTAGGTCAAGCAAATTGAGATCTTCAAAGGTACTGAAGTGTCTGTAATCTTTATCTATTGAGTTTTTCCCTTAACGCTTTGGGGGTCACAAAGTGCCCTAATTGTGTTTGGAGGTATATTTACCTCTTCTTTATTACCTTCCAAGTCATTCATAGTGCCATTACCTATTAGAACTTTACCCTTAGTTATCTCAAACGTGGATGTAAACTCTGTGCATCTCTCTCTATCTATGCGAAATAGGCGAAGGTCAAATAACCTTGGATCTTTAAGTTGATTGAAAGGATCATTACAAGAGGATATTTATAGATTTTCTCAAACTCAAAAAATAAATAGATAATTTTGATTTGATCTTCTTGATTTCCAAGGAAGAGTGGGAATATTTATGTTGCAAAGTACCATTTTGTTGTGTTTGGGGTAGAAATCCAGTAAGTTGAGACAAGATTTACACAACCTTCTAGTAATCATGGTGAATCATTGTCTACTATAGGATTCTTCTAGGGCCATTGTTCTGAAATGTCTAGCATATCTGCTCAAATGAAGCCCTATGACAATGTAGAAGGCAATGAAATTTATTCAACTAGTTGGTAGGGATATAACTAGTAATAATAAAAAATAATAAGAAACGAAAAAAATGATATAATACAATTTGATGTGTGGTATGTGTAAGCCTTAAGTGCAGATGAGAAAGCCCTTAGAGGCCTTCTCTACAGCTCCATTTACTTGAAGGGATTCGGACAATGCTTCTATGGACATGTAGGGCATATCTAAAGCTGCTTCTATTGCTGGTGTATCCTAGAGTATAGGTCATTATGGGAACCCACTATGTTATTTTTTTTTGTGTTAGCGTTGGATTTGGGAATGTTGTAACCCATTTAGTATATGTGATAGTAGGTTAGTGGTAACCCCCAAGCATTTCAAGTATACATAGCATTTCAAATATAGAGAGCATTTCTACCCCAACCTAACACCACTTTTGAAAACAAATTAGTAAGAATAATTTCTTAATTTCTTGTGTGGCTGAAATAAAAAATGGCTAGTTTCTTCAAATTCAAATCCATGTGTTGATTTTTATGTTCTCTAGTAGACCCATGAGCTTTTCAATATGATCATTTTCTAATTGTAACTTTAGATGAGTGGGTCATAGTGCACGTTTTCTCCACTTTTCCCATGGGGATCTAATGGAAATTTCTACACCTACTCTATTGTCTAAAATAGTTTTTCTTGTGTGCCCATTCAAGGAGATAGGCAGGCAAGTATAACCTTCATTTTCTTTCTATTTTCTCATAGCTTATCAAGTCGCACTTGTTTGACACTCAAACTTTCCTTAACCACTTAAGACTTAAGTTTTAGGTTGATCAACCTTGGGATCCACACATTTAGCCACGTTTTTCCACCATAACTCTCGATTTGTGCACAAGATTTCTTTTATTTTGAAGGTGCATTCCATCCCATTATTCCGTAAGTGCTTAATGATAGGTGTTGTTCTTGTATTGCCTATGGGATATCGAATCGAAGCTACCTCTCTAAGAATGGATTCTCTTTCATATTCAATCATGTACTATGGCAATTCCATTAGAGCTTCATCTTATTCTTCTTCAACTCAAAGGTGTACCAATGGTACATTCTCATGTGTTGGATCTTCTAAAGAGTATGACCTTCCATCTTCTTGCACTTTTGCTAAGGGTGGCTATTGAATATTATTATTATGTTTTTTCTTTCCATCAAATCTCTTGTACTTGGTCCCAAAACTCTTTTGGGCATCTTTCCTCAACTTCAAATACTATTGAGCTGATTTCTAGGTCCTCATCCACCATATCCTTGGGCCCTTCATTTATGAGATCTTGGGCCAAAGATTTGACTGAAGTTGGAAAAATTAATGTCTCTAAGGTATTTTGGGAAATGCATCATGTTTTCTTTCTTTTGAATTAACCATTTCGATTTCTAGGCTACCCTGGATGTGAGAATAGGTTTTTAAACCATAGTTTTGGATGTGTGCTCTTTGAGCATGCTAGCTTCTTCTCGTTGCAGTTGGCGGCATAAGTAAACATGATGGATATATGTTTCATCAAGATTCTCGTGTCAACTCTCAACTTCGTTGACCATCCAACCATGGAACCTAAATGATTTCGAAAATGATCACATCCATGATAAAAATGTTGGAGTTTGAGGTCTGTGGAAGCACATGAATAACACAAGGCAGAAGAACAAGCTAGGAGCACAACACACAATACTGAATGTATTACCAAGAGAGTGTACAAAGATAAGATACCCATTAGGGTTATAGGCATATATACAAGTTGATGGGAGGGACCTCCTAAAGAGGGAAAAAAGTGCCCCAGTGGTCCTAGTCTGTTCTCACACATTACTACCTAAATGTATCAACAAATCCCCCCTATGAGTGACATAGTGAACAAGGAGCTGGCACTCATGTATAAGAAGTGCCAAGCTATGTGGAATCAATCCAAAAAGGGAAGTAAGCCCAAAGCTTTGCGGAAAGCTTCAAAATTCTCCCTATGCAAAGCCTTTGTGAAAAGTTTTGCAATGTTCTCCTCTGTGGGCACAAATGCCAAACTCATCTCTCTAGTAGAGAACCTCTGCCTGACATAATGATAATGCACCTCAATGTGCTTAGTGCGAGCATGGAACACAGGGTTCCTTACAATTGCCAATGTGCTCTAGCTATCATCAAGGATGGTGGTAGCAGAAGATTGACCAACACCCAAATCAGCCATAAGACATCAGAGCCACACACACTCAACTGTCACTATGAAAGATGCCCTATACTCAGCCTCACAACTAGAAGTAGCCAGAGTAGGCTGCTTCTTGCTCAACCACGATATGCATGAGCTACCACTCAAAACCACTAGTGGATAGATGAGTGCCATAGCAACCAGCTAGCTAGAGTTAGCAAAAGCATGTAAATCTAGTGGTAGTGATCCACCCTTAGGATAAGAAAATCCAAGTAGTTGGGTTCCACTCAAGAAGCAAAAGATGCGCTTAACTGTCTGCCAATGCTTCACACATAGGTAATGCATAAACATGCTCATTTGTGAGACGACAAACTGAATATCTAGCCAAGTAATGCATAAGTAAATTAAGCATCGAACAACTTGCTGATAAAGAACAACATCAAATGCATCTCCAGCATCATGAGGACTCGACCGTAAACATGTTTCCATAACTTGTGTCTCAATTCTTGAGGTATGTGAACATAATAGACACAACCAAATACTTTGAGATGTGAAAGGTTGGGTTTCTTACCAAACCAAGTTGCATGAGGTGTAACTCCATGTACTCTTGAGGTTAGAATCTTATGTTTCTTTGCATGTTGCTTAAGAATATAAACCAAGGCTAAATCACCTTATTGCATTTTCTTATCTTTGCTATGACCATCAAAGTATGCCTCATATCTTTTCTTAGCCGCATAAATTACTAGGACTACTCTCAAGTGTGTCTCTTGGAGCTTTTCTAGATTGTCTACTAACTTAGAGAGTTCATGTTGGATGAGATTATATCCTTGGGCCACTTGTAGAGTGGGTATGAGAAAGTCTATTTGTAATATAGATTTTAAAGAGTAGACTATATTGAATGGATTTTCATTGATGGATGTCTTATAGGCCATCGATAAGACTAAATTACATTATGCAATTATGTATCTCAAGATAATCTCCCTTTATTAACCAACTTGGTCAATATAGTGTAAATGCGTTTGTTTGAGCTCTAAAATTTTCTCTTTCTTTGTGGGTGATAGGGAGCCCATTTCTTATGCATGATGAAAAACATCCTTAACAAATTTTCCACTACTTAATTGATGAAGTGAGTCCATCTAAGATTCACAATATTTATGGGACATTCAAGGCATGTAAAAACCTAATCAAATAGGAAATTGGGTCCAAATATTTGAATATGTAAATCATTGATGGTGCTGAATGGTCTTCCATCAAGCTCATTGAATGGAGCTTTTGATACCTAGCACTTCTTCCATTTCTCCTCTTCAACTTTAATAAAAACATATATTTCCATTACTTAGCAATATCTATGATATTGGATTCAAAATCCTCTTTCGCATCTAGTAATATAGACACGTGTTCTCTTTTTAATGCTTCATCTCTTGCTAAGGATCCTTGTGTGGAACATCTAGTTGAACTAGTTCCCTGATCTCTTAAGAGGTCTAGAATGGATTGGATACAAATGGGGTAGTCCGAAAAAGCTTTGTTCATTGGGTTGAAGCGATTTGGAGAGGGTATGGATGGTTCTATGCATACCAACTCTCCTTTTCCACTTTCTAAGACTCACTCTAGTGTACACACCCTAGGAGAATACCGAACTTGAAAGACTAGATTAGTCCTCATCACGTCTATTCGTACTTTATTTGGTGGTGAACCACACACCATAGGGCAAGAAGGTAGAACAAGAAAGTGAGGATAATTCATTGAATATGGCATATGTTGAAGCCAAGGCTCATGTTTTTAGTGTAAGAGAGAAGAATGGGTCCCTTGTCTATTAATTGTTGAGCAACGTCAATCATTCTCCTAAACATGTCTAGCCTTTGTATTTCAAAATTGGCTCTTGGATAGCATTTCTTCTGATTCTCAATCGATAGACCTTCAACTATCCTAGCATGATAGGCTTTTAGGAGCGTTTTAATGTCCTAGGGCATTAGGGTTGCCAATACCAATCCTACTCACTAGTGTTCGTGTTGCAGGCTTTGTCTTTGTTGGAGTTTGGTTTTTTCTTTCTCCTCATCTCTAACTCTAAGCTCTAGCTCTTTATTAATAAGTTGAGAGTCCATGTGTGATATCTGGTTTTTCATTTCATCAAGTCACCTTTCAAGTGAATTTATGTGCTTAGCTCTTTTCTCTTTTTGTTTTCACCTTTTGAAGAACTTGATTCTGGCATTTCATCACTTGTTTCCTTCTTTTTATTTTCCTTCCTTTGTCTTTGAATTCACGTTATCTTTGGACTTGGTGCATCTAAATGTCCTAGCCTTAAATAAAATTGGGATCTCCATTCTTTTCCTCCTCTTATTTCAAAGGGTCAAAAATCACTCACACACAACCTCGTTTTGCAACTAATTTTATTTATCTTTTTGAGGGTACACATAAATGATATTCAAAATATACAAAAATAGTCTCGAAAGAGTTAAAATGTACTTCTTTAAGAGGTTTTGTAGCTCCCAATTATTACACCCAACACCAATATTCCAAGGTGACATTTTTGAAACAATGATTGTGATCATCGAGGAGGCCATAAATTTTATATTGTAGTTGACAAAAAGCAGAGAGAGGGGAGTGTTGGAGGAAGCTCAAAAATTGGCCTAAGAAGTGCCAATTCGAAGTGATGAAACCTCATTCAAAGGGATGAAGTGGTAGAATGGATGTAAAATCATGGAAGCAAAGAAGAAAATGGGCTACCAATTATTCCCATCTAAAAATCCCCTTAGAATAGGTTGGTTCCCATTTTTTACCCAATTCCCTCGTAAAAATGCCCTTTTTTTTGCATATGTTTCTTTTTTTAAGTAATTAGGCCCCAAATGTAGATGTCAAGTAATACTCAAGACTTTGCGCATGAGTAGAATAGCCACACCGCATTTCATATTTTTTTGATACTATTTCATCCTCGAAATAGCCTTTGGACACTACTCTTAGAGTTAGGTAAGATATTGCATTATGGACAGAGCTCTTAAAATGTTATAAAATATAAAGAGCTCTTGTTTATTAGGGTTACTCAATATGACCTCACAAATATTTCAAATATTGTACTTAGATGTTTGCAATATAGTGATCTTCTTTAAGCATCATATCTTTTGCCTACTCATGGGCGTGTGTGTATGCATGTGTGCACCCATCAGAATGCTTGCATTGCTATTATTATAGGTGCATGTGCTTCTATCTCATCATGTGTGTTCTTCATACCAATCGGCTAGTTGCTCCATGGATATTACATGCTTCTTATTGTGTGTGCTTGCAGACTATTATGATGGGTTGAAATACAAGGTCTTATACATGGACACATAGTTTCACTCCATGGGATATCAATTGATGAGGAAAAACTCAAATCTACAATTGAAATACCAAGGTTCATTGTTCCATCATGTTGTAGATGAGTAAGATGACACTTTGATTTGTAAAGACAAGGACTAGAAATCAACTTCTTATAATTTAAGGCTTGAAGAGGATGTGAAAGAACATTGAGAGTGAGAATATTAGGGCAAAAAACGCCTGAAAAAGGGCCATTTCCTAATCACGGATTAAGAAAATTGAAAAATAGGATATTTCCATGTGTACAAGAATGTAACATTCCTATCTCTTTTAATCGTATGAAGAAATGCTTTTTTTTAAAGAAAATATGCTTAAAAGCACCGCTTAACTGATAAATGTTTTTGAGTTCAGTGTACAATTTTTTGATTTCATATGAGAAAAGATATTTTTTTGCACACCACACAATGCAAATCCTTAACTTTCCAATAGAGAAATGATTTTTGAAGCTACAAAATATCTTTGTGTTCACAAAATTCAATAATGTTTCGATCATAGTTGATACATCAAATCAAAAGATTGTGTTTCACTTGCACGTGTCCAAAGTTGTTTTTGTCTATAAATACTCGCAAAATTTGTGAAACTCAATTTGCCAATTTGAGTGTTCTCTAATCTTTCTTTGAGTGTTCCAATGGCTTCTTCTTCTCATCGTCGTGCCAATCGTGTATCCTCATGCGAGGTTTACTACAAAAGAGAGGATTCTTTATGGAAACCTCTTTCTGGGAAGCTTAGTGATTGAGTGACTATGCTTCCTAGTTGTAGAGGTGCCCATAAAGTCAAGCATACTAAAAGAGACGACACAAAAAACCATTAGAAAGGTCGTATTTTGAGTTTCAAATTGAAGAGAGACGGTTGGTTTGCAAAAGTTCAACATGTGTACAACGCTAAGGATCTCGTGCTAGACAATCATTCGCAATTCCCATCGTATTCTAAGAGAAGTTTAACAATGCTCTTCTATCAATTTCATTTGTTTATGTATTTCAAGATATATGTTTTTGTAGTACAGATATTTTTCCTTCCAATATTCTCAAGTGGCAACCTATTGAATGTTTAATAGGAACATTCAAAGTCCTTCATAAGGATTATGCAGAACTTTTGTATGCAAACAAATTTGTTCAATTTTTCAATAGCATTCAATTATTTGTCTACTTTGCAGATTATCAGGTGCCATCAAGGAGGAGTGCTTATGGAAATCTTGTACATTTTCCTGCTCCTTGCATCTCTTCATTAGATTGGGATGCTCCTGATCATTCAACAATTTCAAGTTTTTTATGCAAAATGAAAGATGATGTCCAAAGGGCAATGTGAGCAAGCTGAATTTCTCGAAGGATAAAAATTCAATGGTTTCTTCCTCTTCACGTTTTTGTAGCATGTTTTAGAAACATGTTATTATAGAAAAAAAACAATGTGGTTGAATACGAGAGATCCAATTTTTGAGATTGATGATGTTTTAGGTAGGGAATGGGATAGCAAAGAAGATCAAAAGTTAGGAGACATCATGTGATGTAAAGTTAGCCCAAATTCTCTTTCAATTTCGTATCAGATATCTCAAAAATCAATTGTTTTAGGATATGATTACAAAAGGTGGAAAAAAAATCTTGGACTCTGGAGAGAGCTATCTAGAATTTGAGTTAGAAATACTGATTTATCTAGATTTTCAACCTAGGAAAATAATTATCACTGCAAATTGGAAACTCAAAAATTTAAGAGAGCTCCTAGAGTTCCTTGATGAGGTTTCTCCACGATTTAGATTCTCAATTGATGGTGCCATGGTAAACATTGGATCTGAGAAAACACTATCTTGCATAACTTGTCTTCCACCCAAGGTGATCAAGTTCCAACCCTTAAGAATTAACCAAGCTTCCCTTTTCTTTTACTAAATACATCTTTTTTTATTAAACTCACCACATTCATATTGGCATTGTTTTGGTTTGTGTCATCACTCTTGTAAGTTTCATATTCTGCAAAAGCTTTTATCATTGTCTCAAACATGCAACTATTGTGCAAAATTACATCTCTTTCTTTTATGTAAATCATGAAATCGATATTGGTATTGTTTTAATTTATATCATCACCTTTTAAAAATTTCTGTTGTGCAAAGACTTCTATTGTGCAAGGTTTCTATTGCTCAAGATAAGGATAAGAAGCTCTCCATGTTACTTGTCCAAACTAATTCTAATGGTCAAGGTAAGGATAAAACTTCTCCATTTTACTTCAAAGTAAGATAGAGCAATAAGGTAGGAATATTTCGAAGGGGACAAGCTTGGAGCACAGGAGCAATTCAAGTGATAAGAAGCAGTGAAGGTTCTCAAAAGGCGCTTATCGCTTGAATTGGTCATTTTTCTTTTTCAATGTTAATGGGTGTTGTGAGACCGATTCAAGCGATAAGGGCCAATTGAAGTTTCTGGATTGGTCTTTTCGCTTGAATCGATCGTGCCTTTTCTGTGCATGAAAACATAGTTAAGAACATCAAGGATTACAACATGGTGAAGATTGGAGGATACGGCCAATTCAAGCGACTAGGGGCAATGGAGGATTTCGAACTGCCCTAATCGCTTGAATTGGTTGTGTCCTCCTATCTTCTCCATTTTCCTTCACAAGCCCAATTTTTTAGTTCCATATCATCAAATCATGTTAAGTGGCTTTTGTGTGGGTGAAAAAACATAGTAAAGATCATCAAATATTACAATATGGAGAAGATTAGAGCATACGACTGATTCAAGTGAGTAGGGGCAATGGATAATCTCTTGAATTGGTCATGTCCTCCAATGTTCTCCATTATCCTTCACAAGCCCACTTTTTCATGAGTTTAACAAATTAATGATAAACAACTTATTATTCATGAAAAAAGGGCATACCACATTTAAGAAAAACTAGTACCATCACTAATACCATTTCTTTGTACAAACATGATTTACAATAACTATCTTTGAGATAAAGATAGAATGGCCTTGAAGGTTATTTTGTGTAGAAAATTGCATTTACAACAAAGAGCATATAAATATCTTTCAACATATGTTGGAAGTAATGGGCTAAATATTAAGATAGATACAAAACTCTATACATTTTTGGAGCCTTCACCTTTCCTATTTTTGTTCTTTCTGGAACTCTCACTTCTTTGCTTATTCTTCGGGACATGCTTCAATGGAGAGCGAACATGAGGTCTTTTCTTCTTATCTTTAGTATTCTTATGTCTTGGTGGTGGAGGAGAGTCTAGATCATAAGGATAGATAACATCTTTTAAGATGGCGTGAATTACTTTTTCTCTGAAGAAAAGGATCCATGCATCTAGATAGTCAGATAGATTTAGATCTAGATTGTAAAATCCGCACTCCAAGAGCCTTACTGCATTGGCAATTACTCTCCATCCACATGATTGTTACCGTTAGTGTCCATATGAAAGGTCAAATGGCCACTGAATAGTTCTTTGTATATGTTCTTTAATAAAATATATAGTGGCCTGGTCAGTCACAGACTATAACTTCGACCATATTTGGAAGACCTAAGAAGTCTGTCTTCGTGCTCCCTATGTACTGTGTTTTTGAGTATCCTGCAATCTCTTTGCGAAGTACTCTGTGTGGCCTTAGGAGCTCGGTTTTCTACTCCGAGGATATCGTCGAGGAGATTGCAAGGAGAGCAGCCTGTGGTGCATCGCCAATGAAATACTTCACTCGTATCACAGCAGTTCGACACAAAAGCTTTGTTCCTTTTGTGCGAGCGAAGCGAGCACCCCCCCTAGGGCTTTCTTCAAGGCATACAACTAAGGTGGCGACCAAGGCATAGACCTTGGCATGCCTTGTCATTCGAGGCATTGAAGTCACCGTTGGCTACGTGAGAGGGATGACCTCAACGATCAAGAAATATAGAGGTTCCCAATACTTCTTGGGAGGTCACTCATCCTAGTATTGTTCCCCCTAGAGCTCGCTTAACGGTGGCAATCTCTTGCCACTAAGCTACACTCTTGTGGTGTCTGAAGAAGGGGAAAGACTAATGTTGACATTACCTTGAACATGTTTTGGTCCTTCAAAGCTTCATTCTTTGCTTTCAAAGCCTATTTTTGAAGCATTTTTGGGGTGTCTTTTGGAGCCGTTTTGGAGTACTTCCGCACATAGTTCTCTTCACACAGGTCCAATAACATCAAGAAGAGTGTTCTTTGTACTTCTCTGACATTAAATATCAACCTTTGGGGTTTCAGCCACACTCGCAAAACTACAAGTTTCTTGAAAGATTTCAATTTTGGTGGGAGCAGCCGTTGCAAATTTATGCAGATTTTTTGAGCCAAAAACATCAGAGTTGACAGATACTTGCAGGTGTTATTGGTTAGTTTTTGGGTTGTGCATTCAGCCTTTTAGTGTCATTTTACTGCATATATTGAGCACATACACATTATGTATGATTTTGTGGATACCGCTTATGTACGTCCATGTGGTCATTGATATAGCGGTTAAGTTCTTTTCATAAAGCCTTGTATGTTTGATAAAGAGGTTCGTTATGAGGTTTTCTTAACTAGGAGACACCCAAATGTGGAGGTCTCTTTGGTGATGTAGGTGGAAGACTTACCCAGCTTCGCCATAGGAGATGTATGATAGTTGTTCATAAGTGCTCAATAAGCCTAGTTGGCTTCTATTGGGTAACTGATTATATGTAGTGGAGTCAGTGATTCACTATACAAGAAAACATTTCACTACTTGCACTTTTATGATATTTTTGACACTAGTCATACACTCATTTTGCAGAGGATACTCTGGCATATTTTTCCATATTTTTGGTTTTGTCAACTATATAGTGGTCAATTTACTGCTTGATACACTTATTCATTGGTGTTCAAACTCTTCTAGTTGCTATATTCTATCAGTTATAGGCTTAGAAAATGGATATGGATAATGAAATGAAAGCAGTATTATTGTTACAGACCTTGCCTTCATCATGGGATACATTTTGCACAGCTATTAGCAATAGCGTACCTCGTGGTAAACTCATCTATGATGACATATGTGGAGCACTCGAGTGAGGAGATTCGTAGAAAAATCTATGGTTGGCACTCATAGTGAAGATGCATATAATGTTTGTGATTCTTAGCAAGGAAAGAATCAACAACGTGGCAGGAGCAAGAACAAGGGAAAGAATGGTCAATGGAATAAGAGTAGACGTAAATGAAGAAAGAGGGATATGGAATGCCATTATTGTCACAAGAAAGGACACATGAAGAAAGATTGTTATGCATTAAAGAATGCTAAAGGTAAAGGACAAAATGTTGATAGGCATGTTAAATAGTTACCTGCACCATCTAGTTCTATTGGGAAGATTGAAGAATTTAATACTATTTCTGATGATGCTGATGTGTTGACACTTGATACTACTGTGCCAACTGAGACACTTGATAGTACTGTGCCAATCGATGCTCTTATGACTGATTCTCTTCCCCACACTTGGTTGCTAGATTTTGGTGCTTCTTTCCATGTCACATCACATAGAGAATGGTTCTCTAATTATGCAGCAAAGTCTCTTGGTACCATGCGACCTGGTGATTCTTACGAGTGTGATGTTGTGGGCATTGGAGATGTGCTTGTGCAGTTCATTGATGGTTCAAAATTTACTATGCATAATGTATGCCATGTACCTCAATTATCATGTATTTTGATCTCAATTGATCAAGTTGATGACCTTGGTTACAAGGTGGTCTTCTATGCACAGTCCTTTCGCATATCAAGGGCAATATGGTTATTGCAAACGGAAGCAAAGTTGGCTCAATTTATCCTTTATTTGTATCACAGAAAGAACACTTGTTAGCTGTTACTGAACAACCTATGGCTTGTACTTGGCATGGTCTTTTGGACCATATATCTCGTAGTGGAATGGAAAATCTTTCTCATTCTGGCTACTTAACTGTGTTATCTTTCTCCAATTTTTCATTTTGTGAGCATTGTAAATATGGAAAGCAAACTAGAAATGTGTATAGAATGCACATTGACTCTTCAATTAAGCCTTTAGATCTCGTTCATATAGATATGTGTTGTCCTATGCTGACTAGGTCTTTAGGTGGTTCTCTTTACTTTGTCACTTTCATAGATGATGCTACTAGAAAAGTTTAGGTATATCCTATCACATCGAAGGATGAGGTATTCCCTACTTTCAAAAAATGGCTTGCTTTAATTGAGACTGAAAAAGGAACTAAGCTTAAGGCTTTATGTTCAGATAATGGGGGTGAGTATACCTCACATGAATTCAGCTTTTTTGTCATTCTAGAGGGATTTGTAGAGAGTTTAGAGCTCCTTATACCCTAGTACAAAATGGTGTAGCTGAGATGATGAATAGAAATATTCAAGATAGAGTAGTATCTATGTTGCATCATGCAAAACTCTCACAAGGTTTTTGGGCAGAAGCAGTATTGACTGCAGTTCATGTGATTAACCTTTCACCTAGTACTCCTAAAGGTTTGAAATTGGCACAAGAGTTATGGACAGGGAAGCAATCATATTATGATCATCTTCGAGTTTTTGGGTGTGAAGAATATGTTCATATACCAATAAATCTTAGACAAAAGTTGGATCATAAGTCAAAGAAATGAATTTTTCTTGGATATGGTCGAGAAGCTCAATTTGGATATCGCTTATGGGATCCTGAAACATGGTCAGTGACCAAAAGTAGTGATGTCATTTTCAATGATTCTAAGATGCATAAACTACCCATTAAGGATGTTGAAGTGAGAAGAGTGGTGTTTGAGGATTCTAGTCCTCCGGTTAGCATGCATAAAAATGATGCACATAGGGATGCTCAAGAGAATGTCCACTCAACTCAATCTGCACATATTCGTATTCAGCAACCATTGAGATGTTCTACACGTGACATCCACCTGATAGATATGTTCCAGGTTTAGATTTTGTTATGCTAACAGATGTCAGTGAGCCCTCTTGCTACAAAGAGGCTATGCAGATAGAGGATCATGTCAAGTGGGAGCGTGCCATGAAGAGTGAGTTTGATTCTATTCACAAGAATGGTACTTGGGATTTGGTACCTTTGCCAAAGGGCAAGAAAGCTTTACCATGTAAATGGGTATATAAGCTAAAATTCACATTAGATAGTGCTTCTCCAAAGTATAAAGCACAACTTGTTGCAAATGGTTTTAAGCAACAACATGGTGTTGATTTCGAGGAAATCTTCTCTCCAGTGGTCAAGATGACTATCCTGCATATGTTGCTTGGATTCGTTGCAATGGAGGACTTAGAGCTAGTCCAAATGGATGTGAAAACTACTTTCTTGCATGGAGATCTTACAAATGGGATCTATATGGAACAACCAGAGGGTTATGTAGTTCGTGGCAAGGAAAGTCTAGTTTGAAAACTTAAGAAGAGCTTGTATGGACTTAAATAGTCCCGTAGACAATGGTACCAAAAGTTTGATGCTTTTATGAAGTCTCAAGGCTATTCTCGAAGCAATGAGGATCATTGTCTCTACACAAAGAGATGCTCAAATGGCAGCTTGATATGCTTGATACTTTATGTCAATGATATGTTGATTGCTGGGAATTCCTCTTATGATTTGTCAATTCTCAAAAAGAAGTTGAGTCAGACATTTTATATGAAGGATTTGGGGGATGTCAAACATATTCTTGGCATGCCCATTACTCATGATAGGAGAAAAAAATGCATATGCTTGTCTCAAAGTGAGTACATATCCAAAGTACTTCACAGGTCCAATATGTAGGGTGGAAAGGCATTAAGTACACCTTTACCCACATATGTGAACTTGAGCAAGGATGATTGCCCCAAATCAAATGAGGAAAAGGAATTCATGACCAGAATTCCCTATCACTCTGCTCTTGGTAGTCTCATGTATGCTATGGTAGCTACAAGACTAGACATTGCATTTGCAGTGGGAGTTGTGAGCAGATATATGTCTAATCCTAGCAAGAAACATTGGGAAGTGGTCAAGATGATTTTAAGATATCAGAGTGGCACTAAGAACAAGTGTCTATGTAGGTAGAGGGAAAACATCCATTATTGGTTACACAGATTCTGACTATGCTGGTTATGTAGAAAATCATAAGTCTATATCAGGGTACATTTTTCATTTTGCTCGAGGTGCTATCTCTTGGAGATCCCATCTTCAAGAATGTACAACTGTTTCCACTACAGAAGTACAGTATGTTGCAGCAAGGGCATGTAAGGAAGCGTTGTGGCTTTCTTGTTTGCTTAGTGATAGTCAGAGTGCCATTGCTTTGGCTAAGAATTCGGTCTATCATGCAAAAACCAAGCATATTGAGGTGAGGTATCACTTCATTCGACATTGCTTAGCCACTGAGCACATTATTCTTGAGAAGGTTCACACTTGAGATAATGCTCCAGATGCTTTGACTAAAGCTCTACCACATGATAGCTTTCGACGCTATTGTCACTTGATGGGGGTTACTTGATTCATGATCTTACACAGTCACTTGTATACTGTGTAACATGCCCATCAGGTGGGAGGTATAATTTGTATACTTACACTCAGGTATTCTTTATCATTCTTCATTTTTCTCCCATAGTTACTTTGGCCATATTGGCCTTTAGTGGGATATTGTTACCATTACTGTCCATGTGAAAGGCCAAATGGCCAATGGACACTTCTTTGTATATGTTCTTTAATAAAACATATAGTGGCCTGGTAAGTCACAGATTATAAGTTCAACCACATTTGTAAGACCTAAGAAGTTTGTCTTCGTGCTCCCTGTGTACAGTGTTTTTTTGTATTCTACAGTCTCTGTGCCAAGTACCATGTGCAGCCTTAGGAGCTCGGTTTTCTACTCCGAGGATATCATCGAGGAGATCGTGAAAACGAGAGTGCACTCTGGTGCATCGCCAACCAAATACTTCAATGATGTAGTGTCTTTCTATAGTGGTACATGAATTTGCATATAACCAAACTTTTTTTCTTCATTAACTTTGCTTGGATATTTTTGATCAATGTGCATTTTCAAAAGTCTAGCAGCACTGCATATTAGATGCATGGAAATAAATAAATATCACAATGCATTCACTTTGCTAAATAAATATAAAAACACATGGCAATAAAAATTCATGGCAATAGAAGTGTGAACTTACAGTTTATAGTTTCCATGCTGTGCGTGGAGAGAGTTCATGAATAAGACTTGATATTCAACAAAATCAATAATTATAAGACTCCAATAACCCCTGAAAATGTGAAATATGCTCATTAATAGAACAACAAATAATGTAATGAATTTATAAGAAAAGTAGAAATGAAAACTTACTTTTCAGTATATGGATAAACTATATATAGTATATCCTCACTAAAATTCTTGAGAGAATGATGAATTTCTCCATGCTTGAATAATATACACTCAGTCACAAGGGGATTCGAGATAAAGACGTTCCTTGAGATTGACTCCTCACATTGTTGGAGTAAGACCCTACAATAAAAAATCATCAGCAAATGCATCAAGAAGATCAAGTATTGATAAAATTCTGCATATTATGGACTGAAAAATACCTAAGAGCTATATTAACAATGCTATCAGAGATTTCAACATTGAAGTCTTTCAACATTTTCTTGTCTTCAGGCCTGATGCCAAGCATGAAGTCATCCTCCCATGGAATTGAAGCATTGAAAATTACTTAGCGATCTCCTTTCTTTAAAGCTTTGAATTGGCCTTCTTCCGCCTTGGAATGTCCTCAAGGATAATAGATTCTTCTATCAAAAGATTCATCCTTCTCTTCTCCTCCTTAGTCTCTGCTGCATTTCTTGTTCAATTGTTATGATAAGGGATCTCTTCAATTTTGACTGTGGATGGCTTAGGCTTTCTTGTTGGAGGTATATTAAGAATATCAAATAATTTTTTATCATGCTTGTCAATAGGTATAGTGACTTTATCAAACTTGTACATTAGCCTAGACACAAGAACAAAGTGCTTGGCCATAAGTGTTACCCTATGACCATGTGTTGCACAAAGATAAGCACCATTCATGAAATCAATTGCAAAATCTTTTACTGCTTCTTGCAAGCATAGAAGAGCGTGGGTCTGCCATTTGACATTCACAAATGAAGTAGTATTAATCAAAGAGCAAAGATTGGCAGATATCTCCTTTACTACTCTCATAAAAGGAAGCCTTGGGATGAGAAGTCCTACAGTTTTTTGAGCTCTTCTGATTTCCCTCAATGATTTGACATGATATTTAACTCTCTTTTTGGCATACGTTTTCTGTGGATCAACCTTATCTTAGCTATTTGTGGTATCTGGAGCAGGTCCCTTCCCCGCTCGAATAGGTCCCCCATGCTCTTGGTTATGAGGGTACAACTTCCTAGCTATCTTCTTTGCCCTAGTCATGATCTATAAAAAAGAATTGAAGGGGATCAAACACATGGAAAAACAAGAAACCATTAGACCACCAATTCAAGCGATAAGGGCTATCCAAAAATCTCCAATTCCTCTAATTGCTTGAATCGGTTGTATCAAACAAAGCAAGGGTTTCACTTTCTTTTTATGTATTCCATGAAGTCTTTACACGTGTTCCTACCTTAGAACAAAAATGGCTAGACACGACCCATTGAAGCAAATAGGTCACTTCGTAAATCTCTGATTTCCCTAATCGCTTGAATCGTTCTTCCCAATAGCAAGTGAAAAAAACTAAATCCCCTTATCTTCAGTCCTGATACTAAAAGAATAAATAATCTCAAAAATCCTTTGAACTAGCGACGACCAATTCAAGCAATTGGGGAGGTCCGGTGATCTCCAATTCGATTGATCGTTTGAACCAGTCGTCTTCCATAAAACATGATTTTTGACAATACATGATCGATCAAAGTGAATAATTCAATCCAAAAATCTCCAATTTCACTAATCGTTTGAATCATTTGGCTCTAGAAGGTAGCAAGCTCATGGATAATACCTTGTACACCAAGCGAGCTCAAGGGAAGGAGGACTTAGTGATATTCTCAGAAGAGGAGTGAAGCATGAAAACTGGTGGAACTCGGGAGAGCACGCATGTCACAAAAAAAATGACAAAAATGAAGGCAGGAGCTTAAATAGGTCTCATGTCAAGTTGACCATATATGCCACATGGCAACATCTGATTGGTCCAATTGATTTAGCCATTGGGAATCCCAATGTAAATATACACTTGTCAATATCTAAGTGGTCCACATCATTTGACTCTTGAAATTTCAAATTGAAATTTTCCATGTGGCTTACTTTCATTGCTCCACATCATATGACCGTTACTTTCACTCCTCGCCTATGAATACCAGTTGGCTTGCTCATTGCCGCATTTCAATCTTCATCTAATTATTGTCTTCGTATCCAAGCACTCCAAGATCTAGTTCTATAGGCGACCCATTCAAGCGATCATGCTTGTTTGACTCCCTTTGACTGTGCCTATTTTCTTGTACCAGTTGCCCTTTGAGATGGAAGAGAAGGATGTAATTATTAGTGTTTCTCCATCTAAAAAACTACTAGATTTTATGGTTCAAGAGGGATTGAGGGTGAATCATTTTCCGGATGCAATGAAGATCTTCAATCCCACCTTTGATTTTGAAGCACTTGTGGATAAAAGCAAGGAATTTCTTTCATATGAATGGGAGAGCTTCAATAGGATAGTAGATGGTCAAGAAGTTATCATATCTGGGAAAACTTATATCCACCCAATGATTTTTGGGAAGGATCCTTTGTATAGGGCTAGAATCACTAGAAAATGCAGGAAGATTTCCCTCTTGCCAGGTAGGATAGAAATTTGCCCAGAACACCAAAACAATTGTTGTTTAGTGCCCTTGAGCATAGGATTTCTCATCTGGCTTGATCACATTTCAATGGGGAAAATTGAAGAAAAGGAAGATGAAAAAAAAACGGAATCCCTAGAATTTTCTCTTGAGAAATATTCAGAAAGTCAAGTAAAAGAGATTGTTGAAGAGATTTACCTCAAAGCACAAGAAGAAGAGGTAAGGGACTTAGATGTCGCTTCTTTTAGAGTAGAGACTACTATAAGAGAGCTAGAAGGAGATGTGAAAATCTCAGAGAAATCACTACTCCTTCCGAATCCCCCATATTACTTTATCTATGGGAAGGATTTTATTCCTCTCTATTGCATTCAAGAGCTTTTCAAGATAAGAGAAGATTACTACCTTACTGCTATAGCTGAATCAAAAGAAGTTGCTAGGAGGTTTATAAATGAGAAGGATGAAATTAAGGAGGAATTTATGAAGTTAGACTTCTGCTTGTCAAATAAACAGTTCTAAGACTCATCCAAAGCTCTCTCAACCTGCTACAGAAAGGTGCTCTCACAGAAGCCAACCCTTGTAGAGGAGGATTTTGACCAATGGCAAAAAGATTTGGGGATTTACTCATTTGGACGAGGATATTTGTTTGTGGAGGTAGCTGAGGAAAAAGGGACACTAAGGATTGACGAGAAGGAACTAATTCAGGAGGAAGATGAGGTCAAGGTTCGTCTAGCCAGGCAAACTCTAAGAGATGACCGATTCAAGCGATTAGGCTCGAAGAATTTGTAATGAGCCTATTCACTTGAATTGGTCGTATCTAAATTTTTTCCTTTTTATTCTTTTTCTAGCTTTCGCTTATGTAACAAAGCCAATTCAATCGAATAGCTTTCTCTTATCCTCATTTGAGGAAAAAACCAATTCAAGCAATTAGGGTTATCGAACAATTTTTGATGAGCCTATTCGCTTGAATTGGCCATGTCTAGTTTGGTTCCTTTTTATCCCTCATGTGACATCTATTTGCTATCATTTAGAACACATGACTAATTCAAGTGATTAAGCCCATCGGAGACTTTTTTATGAGCATATTTGCTTGAACCGGTCGACACTTGGATTTCTCTGCGAAATAACATCTATTTTTTATCATTTTGAACACACGACTGATTCAAGCAATTAGGCCCATCCAAGACTTTTGGATGAGCCTATTCACTTGAATTGGTCATCTCTTGGATTTGTTTGTTTTTGAATTAATTTTCTCGATTGATGTGTGATTATCTTTATTTGCAATATATTAAGGGTTTTATCTCACAATACTTATAAATGATGGCAGGAGATGGTATTTTTTTCATGATTCTCAATGAGGATCGATTCAAGCAATTAGGTTGATCGAAGATTTCTTGATGATCCTAATCGCTTAAATTAGTCATCTTCTTTATTCGTTTCATATAAGTTCATTTTTGTCCCAATGCTTTCTCTGATCTTGCTTTCTCATGATTTCCACAATTACTTATATTGGATGAGGGCAATTATCTTGGTTGGGGCAAGGGCACAAGAAAAGTTATAGGGAATAAAGGAAAAGCAAAAGCGGATATACATTCAGTCATTCATCATCTTCCAAGGTCAAATCCAGATATATTCTATGTTGTACATTAGTATAGTGAGGACCCTGATTTTGCATTATTCTCTCTAAAAACTCTTTAAAAGTACATGGGCTTTTCCTCAAAACCATTTAATGCATATAGGATTTATCTTCTTGAGAGAAGTACAACATTCATGATTTTTGGCCATGCCCCACGGCTCAATGCTTCTAGAGCTAGGTATTTCCTTTGTTATTCAAACTATGCGATGGTTGCAAAGGTGTCAGATATACAAAGTATTGTTGTCTACAGGAGAAAGGAGTTCCTTAGATATAGAGGAGTTTTGCTAGAGTCAAGCTCATTCAAAAGACTTAAAAAATAATAATTATTTCATTTAAAAAATTCATGAGTTTCAGACACTGCATATACATCCATATGTATTTTTTGCCAGAAGAGTTGTTAAAGATATTCTGAATATTATAGCTTGAAATTGGAATGATTCTCATTTTGTTTTATACATCCATGTCCTGGAAGGCATCTGGTGATAGTACTCATTGGCATGATCTATATAGATTATCTGATGATGATATCTGGCATGTGCTCCTTTGTAATTGTCTTCTAAAGAACTAATCAAAAAGCTCTTTGAAAGCATTACTTTTTGTGACTCCTCCTCCTTTTCATGTGCATCTGAAGAAGGTTGTTCTTGCTTGATAATAAGATTTTTCCATGCCCTGGGTATTCCATGTGGCAAGTGTTTCCTTTTTTTTGTAAAGAATGGACCATGCAAAAGAAGAATATGTAGTAAAAACTTAAAGCTAAATATCAAAACACACCTAATATACTAGTGGTGTAAATTTCTTTGATGAAACACACCAAGTAGTAAGTTATGTCTTTGACATTCCAAGCTTTTGTGATGGTTTCTATAAGCTTTGTGATTGCACTTCTGAATTCATTCACATAGGTATCAAATGTAACTTGTTGCCTCATGATCTTCAAAAATTTATCTAGTCTGACCCAAACCTCCCTTCTTTTTTTTTTTGCTAGTTATGAATTGATTTAACATTTTTCATAAACTCGCAAAATTGTTTCCAACAATTCCACATTGCATTTAGTTGTTTTCCATTATTTTTGTTGAAGAATCTTCTTGCTTTTGCACCTCCCATTGACACATCCTGTAATACATCACTCTATTTTATTAAAGATTTGGATCTTTTGTTATATGAACATCACCACCATGAAATCCCATTTCTAAAATCAAAGATTCACACTTTTTTATGCATTCATCTGCAAGAGCTGTAGGGTTGATGGAATATGCATAATCCAAGTGAACACAAACCAACTTATCAATGATCCTTAACTCTACATGCAACATACATATGTGTACATTAATCAATCCTATTGGAAGTATGGGATATCGAAAAGATGAGTATTTATGTAGATTAAAACTTTGTTTGGAAGGAGCTTCCTCAGCCTTAGTTCTAGCAATCCATCCTCTTGTACCTGGACTTTGCATGTAGTACAAACAAGGGCATTTACAATTTTCACCCCCGCTTATACCAAACATGCATTTAAGAGTCTTCAAGTCTCCACTCAAATGCCACTCAATTTCAAAGCTTATGTAGTTGTCCACATTCAACAATTCTCTTGAGTGATGCCTTTGGATAACATTTGGAATGTTTGTTTGTAAGAAACCACTTAAGTGTTTTATGATTCTCATATGGAACTTGAGCACACCCAACCCACCATAACTCCATTTCTGATTGTACTTGGAGAGATGGAGTATCCATTTTCCCAAAGCTATAGTCCAAAGCTCTATTCATTAGTGCAATACTTATTCTTTCAAGATTTTTATGTTTTTTAATTTTAGCTTTATCAAGTTTTATTACAAATTTCAAAAGGCCAGAGCATTCATGTTCTTTTATATTATAGAACTGAACCATGTATGTCTGAAGTCTAATTATATCTATCCATATATTGTTAAACACATTGTAGGTGAAGTGTAAAGTTGGTTTTCCTACCTCATAAGGCATGTTTTTATAGTTAGCAAATATAGATGTGACACTCTTATTCAAGAAGAGCCGATACTTTCCTACATGATGAAGTCTATGCAATCCAAATTGTTTTACTTTACTAAATTTAAGAGATTCACATCAAACTTTTTAAATCGCTCGATAACCTTTTCTACTCACTCCAACTCTATCACAAAACTCCTGAATTTGAGATGGTTCTAGAAAAAAAATTCATTTCTTTCACGAGGTTTTCAAAAATAAATCGTTTTAAGCAAACATTTTCATTTAGATTCAATAGTTTCAAAATGTCATACTGACTCATAATTTCATTACAAAAATGAACACAATCAAAAGTACTCAACATGTTTAAACCTAGCACATTTGATACATTATATACAATTTTCATTCTCTTTTTCTTCTGGCCAAATTTTTCAGCCAAATCTAAAAATGGTTTTACCCATTTAGACCACATTCTCAATCCTATAGGAGTTTCTTTCATTTGTTTGAAAGTTTCTAATTCAGAAGACAAATTTGACAACTTTTTTTCTAGATCCCTCTAATGTAAGTCTCTCTGATGTAGTACATTTTGCAAAAAGTTTATGTATTGCAAATAATTCTTTGACATCTCATAGAGCTTTGAAAAATACCCATGTAAACTGTCATCACCATCTCCTACAAATCTAATCAGATCATGAAGATTATGAAAATGTGAATACATTCCAGTTTGTGGATTAATCCGATAAATAGCTCCATCTTCCCATATGTCGATATGTTTTTTGCCTTCTTTGTGCAATCCATCAACTTCACAAGGTTGAACAGCTCTTTGGAATACCTTTCTTGTTGTTGCATACTCTTGACTGATTGCAATGTTGATATGGAATTTATCATGCAAACTTTGGATGGATGAAAGGTCAGTGAGAGTGTTTGGATTGAGGTTCTCCATGGTTAGATTGTTCAGATTCACGAGGAAAAGAGAAGCAGATTTGCTATGGAGAGGAGAGTAAAAAAGTAAAGAACGCCCTAAACACACATTATATAGGTGGAAGAACAAGAGGGAAACTTGAAATTTGGTGAATGCTTGATGAGCACAAACTTTGAGGTAGATCACTTTTCATGATTATCACACAAACTTTCTCTCTCTTACAAAACTAATATATCTTCATAAGATACATTTTAAAATATGCACATGCACATAATTTTTAAAAATGATTTGACAACATGAATCCACATAAAGCAAACTAATTGAAATCCTTACGTAGACCTTTTTTTCCCTTTTTCACCCAAATGAACTTACCTTAATCAACCTCTTATAATCCGATACCACACACACATGTGTGCCTGCAAATGCACATAAATATTAGATTTATGCACCAAATTACACAAACTTGGTACCGTTACATATCTCCTTTTGAATACTATATTGAAACACATTTTGAAATCTTATAATAACTTTGAAAGAAATTTGCAGTAGTCTATTAATCGCTATGAAAAAGCATTGATGCATAAATGGTGTTCAAAGAAGTGAAAAGTATGACTAAAGTGATTCAAACAATTGTGTAAAGGAAAGAGAGGGATAGAATAACATTAAAATTCATTCAGAAGCTTTCCAATGCTATGTATGATGGGCATGAAGGACCCGAACATGAATTTTGAAGAGAAGCTCTCTTTCAAAATCACTACAAAAAACTTAGAAAATGAGATGGGTAATGATTCAATTGACTCAAAAAAGTGTGTAAAGGATAGAGATGACATAAGATACATGTTGAAAAAGGCATTATATGGTTTGAAACAAACACCATATGCTTAGTATGAGAAGCTACATGCTTACTTGCTAGCACATGGTTTTGAGAATAGTCTGTTAGAGTATGATCAATGTCTACCCCTCATGATTGTATGCACATTTTGTAAGGCCCCCTTTATGAGGAGAAGCCAAGCGTGCATTACCCAATTGATGGGAATCCCAACTTGAATGTTGGATGAAGGTCATATTGGACCATGTAAGATATTATAAGGAAAGGGAGTTACCAGGGTCCCCAATTGTGGGGTCCGGGCGCGACGGTAAAGGGAATATTCCATGGAATATTCCCTGTCGGAGTCAGAAATCATTTATATTTGTTAGGTCGGTTCAACCAGTCTAAGCCGTGTATGGCAGTTACGCGGGCGGTGGCCGCCCACGCTCTACCGCCCATGTATAGCCGTCCATGGCAGGCCACCCATGATCCTATATATACATGACTTCTGCACTACCTAAGACAATTTTGAGTTGAGCTAGCATACCTCTACCTTGTATCTCCCTATCTAGAGTTGTCTAGATCACCATTTAAGCTCTACCTTGAGAGCGCACGGGTGGACAACGCCATCATCTTTGTACTTGCTGCTAGTAGAAAATTGTTGAGATTCTCCTATATCTGTTATCTTCTCTGCTATTGCTCCTGTGTTATATTGCGTAACTATTGTCTTACATGGTATCAGAGCTGTAAGGTTCAAATAGCTTGAGAAGTATCATTATTTTAGCCTACTAGCAGACTAGAATATCAGTAGATTATTCGAGTGATTACATGATGGCTTCATCGTCGAACACTAGTCTTGGTGCTTCACCTAATGTTAATGCTGCACCTATTCGAATTCGTCCACCTGCATTCACTGAAGGGAAGCTGGATGGAAGCAACTATACACTCTGGAAGTTCAAAATTTCTGCAATTTTGGACTCCTATGAATTACTTGACACTGTCATGGGACCGATGGGATTGGATCCAGAGCCTATACCAGTTGAAGATCCAGCAAATTCAAGATTGATGATTCAGCCAGATCCAGATCTTCTACGAGCTTGGAAGAGGCGGAATGCTGATGCATTATGTGCGATTGTCACTAGTGTAAGTGATTCTGTGCTTACTTTAGTTCAACATACTACTAAAGCACATGAGGCTTGGGGCATATTGGCTCGACAATATGAGACCAAGAACCACACTAGGATACAGAATTTAGAAAATCAGTTGGCAAATGAAAAGCATTCTGATTCTGAAAAGGCTGAAGATTTTATCAAACGGATAAAGCATCTTCAAGATCAATTGGCTGCAGTTGCTGTTGTTATAACACCAGAAGAGCTAGCTCGAAGATCTGTACGTGTTCTTCCAGCAAAGTATGATGGATTAGTAACAGCCCTTAACACTCAGGTAAGGCCAACTCCTCTTACATTTGAAGAGTTTTGTGCCATGCTTTTAGAAGAAGAGATGCGGCTGAAGAATCGGCAAAGTACAACTGATGCTGCATTCTCAGCAAATGCAAAAGGTAAAGGCTCTTCAGAGGGATCAAAGAAGAAGCCAAAGAAGAAAAAGTTCACAGGAAGTTGCTTCTATTGTGAAAAGAAAGGCCATGCCATCAAGGATTGCAGAAAGAAGCAAGCTGATGAACGGAATGGGACTGTAAAATCATCATGGAAGAACAAAGAGTCTGCAAACAACACAGAGCTGGAACTTTGGGTAGCTATTGAAGAGGTATGTTCATCTGCTCAAGCTCGTGTTGATGAGCCATGGATTTTAGATAGTGGAGCCTCTCGCCATATGACTAGTAAAAAGGATTGGTATAGTTCCCTAGTGCCTCTGCGGGAATCCATCAATGTAGTGGTGGGAAACGACTCCAAGTGTCCAGCTGAAGGAACTGGAACCATCTCTTTTATCACTTCTCCAGGTGTTGAGAAAAAGTTATCCGATGTTCTCTATGTACCTACACTCAAAAGAAATTTGTTGTCAGTTTCTGCAATAACAGATCGTGGACTCGAAGTTCACTTCAATAAGAGTGGTGCGGAAATCATGGATTCATCAGGTAATGTTGTAGGTAAAGGCACACGACGGGATAACTTGTATGAGTTAAGTGCTTTAACTGCTACAGAAGATAAAGATGTAAGCAGGTTATGGCACCAACGATTTGGGCATCTCGGATTTGCAATTTTGAAGGAGATGCAACGAATAGGGATGGTTGCTCATTTGCCTGCATTTTCAGAGTTGCAGGAACCATGTGAAGCTTGTATGATGGGCAAGCAACAACGAAAGGCATTTCCAAGAGAGACCAGCAATCGATCTCAAGCTCCTCTAGAGTTGGTACATGCTGATCTCTGCGGTAAAATGTCTACACCTGCTTTAGGAGGATCTTTCTACTTCTTGCTGTTAGTCGACGACTATAGTAGAAAGATGTGGGTTTATTTCATTCGAGAGAAGGCTGATGCTTTTGAAAAATTTAAAGCGTGGCATAAGTATGTAGAAAGTGAATCAGGAAGGAAACTGAAGAAATTTAGAACAGATAGAGGAGGTGAATTCTTGTCAACAGAATTCAACAATTACTGTAAGGAGCATGGTGTGAAAAGGCAACTTACCACAGCTCATACACCTCAACAAAATGGCGTTGTTGAGCGCAGGAACAGGACAGTAGTTGAAATGGCTCGTTGTATGTTAAAGGCTCAAGACATGCCTGATTCATTCTGGGCAGAAGCAGTCAATACAGCAGTCTACATCCTCAATCGAAGCTACACAAAAGCTCTGAAGGGGATGACTCCTCAAGAAGCATATTCTGGTAAAAAGCCTTCAGTTTTGCATTTCAGAATTTTTGGTTGTTTCTGTTATGCACATATTCCTGATTCAACAAGATCAAAGTTGGATTCAAAAAGCAAAAAGTGTGTCTTCCTAGGATATAGTGAAGAGTCTAAAGCATACAGGTTATGGGATCCTGAGGCAAGGAAGATTTTTGTCAGCCGAGATGTGGTGTTTGATGAACGACCACACTTAGTAGAAGATAAAGGTAAATCTACTATCTCATCAAACGGAGAAATATCTCACCTTGTGCCTATCAAAAGACAGGTTAAAGTTGAGGAGGAGGAAACATCTGATGGAGAAATTTCCTCAATAAAAAGCCAACCAATTGTAGCTGCACAGCGTAAGCCACTACCGAAGTGGGCACAACAGCTCTTTGATGATCACAATCCACATGTAGATGCACCAGAATCATCATCGGATGGATTACGAAGATCAAAGAGAATAGAGGAGCAAAGAAGAGCCTCAGAACACATTGTTAACATGGCTCTAATGGCAGATATCATGGGTTCGATAAAGGAACCTACCACCATTAAAGAAGCCATTGATGATCCAGATTGGAGAGCGGCAATGCAGTCTGAGTATGATAGTATACTCAAAAATGATACATGGGATCTAGTCGACTTGCCGCCAAAGAAGAAGGTAATAGGTACTAAATGGATTTGGAAAGCTAAGTATAAAGCTGATGGAACATTAGAAAAGTATAAGGCACGATTAGTTGCACAGGGTTATTCACAGATTGAAGGATTTGATGTTCAAGAAACTTTTGCACCAACAGCACGCATGACAACTATTCGGACGGTACTTGCAGTAGCTGCACAAAAGTCTTGGCCTATTTTCCAGATGGATGTCAAATCTGCATTTTTGAATGGTCACCTCAAGGAGGAGGTATATGTATCTCAACCACCAGGTTTTGAGGTGCCCAATTCAGAAAATAAAGTTTGCAGGTTGAAGAAAGCTTTGTATGGACTTAAGCAAGCTCCACGGGCTTGGTACCAACGAATTGATCATTTTTTCAAAAATATGGGTTTTGAAAGAAGTACTTCTGATGCTAACTTGTATGTAACGAAAAGGGATAGCAAGCTAGTTGTTGTCATTGTATATGTAGATGATTTGATCATTACAGGAGATCATCAGGAACTCATCAATCAAACTCGGATCAGCTTGGGAACTGAGTTTGAAATGACAGACTTAGGTCTACTCCATTTTTGTCTGGGAATTGAAGTATGGCAAAGGAAGGATGGCATTTTCATCTCACAACAAAAATATTCCAAAGAAATTCTCAAGGCATTTGGAATGATGGACTGCAAACCAACTAGCACACCTATGGAGGTAAATCATAAGCTATCTATGGATGATAACATGCCTGATGTAGATGCTAAGAAGTATAGGAAGCTCGTTGGAAGTCTTATTTTTCTGTGCAACACTAGACCAGACATTTGCTATGCTGTTGGAGTGTTAAGCAGGTTTTCCAACAAACCTAAGGAGAGTCACTGGAATGCTGGAATGCGAATTCTAAGGTACATTGCAGGAACCTTGGATTTTGGTATTTTGTATACCACAGGTGATACACTCCAAGGATATTGTGATTCAGATTGGGCTGGAGATTGTGATTCTAGAAAATCAGTTTCTGGATATTGTTTCTCACTTGGTTCAGGAATATTTTCTTGGGTAAGTAGGAAGCAACCAACTCTCGCACTCTCCTCCACTGAAGCAGAGTACAAAGCAGCTTGTTTTGCTTCTTGTGAGGCAGTCTGGTTAAGGAGAATTCTTGCAGATATAGGCTTTCCATCAAATATGCCAATTGTACTCAAGTGTGATAATCAAAGTTGTATGGCTATTGCAAAGAACCCAGTATTTCATGCTCGCACCAAGCACATAGAAGTACAGTACCATTACATTCGTGAGCTAATTGAAGATGAAATTGTGGAGCTAGAATATTGCCCAACAGAGGCAAATTGTGCTGACATATTCACTAAAGCACTTGGAAGAGAGCAGCTCAACAAGCATCTTCAACAGATGGGCATAGGACCGAGACCTACTTGATTTATCATCGGTAAACATTGAGGGGGGGTGTTAGAGTATGATCAATGTCTACCCCTCATGATTGTATGCACATTTTGTAAGGCCCCCTTTATGAGGAGAAGCCAAGCGTGCATTACCCAATTGATGGGAATCCCAACTTGAATGTTGGATGAAGGTCATATTGGACCATGTAAGATATTATAAGGAAAGGGAGTTACCAGGGTCCCCAATTGTGGGGTCCGGGCGCGACGGTAAAGGGAATATTCCATGGAATATTCCCTATCGGAGTCAGAAATCATTTATATTTGTTAGGTCGGTTCAACCAGTCTAAGCCGTGTATGGCAATTACGCGGGCGGTGGCCGCCCACGCTCTACCGCCCATGTATAGCCGTCCATGGCAGGCCACCCATGTTCTTATATATACATGACTTTTGCACTACCTAAGCCAATTTTGAGTTGAGCTAGCATACCTCTACCTTGTATCTCCCTATCTAGAGTTGTCTAGATCACCATTTAAGCTCTACCTTGAGAGCGCACGGGTGGACAACGCCATCATCTTTGTACTTGCTGCTAGTAGAAAATTGTTGAGATTCTCCTATATCTGTTATCTTCTCTGCTATTGCTCCTGTGTTATATTGCGTAACTATTGTCTTACATAGTCCAACTAAGAGCATCTTATATGTTAAGCATGTAGACAATGTACTTCTAATCATTGGTGTATATGTTGATTATAAGTTAGTCACTAATCCTAATGCGAACTACTAATTGCGGTATTTAAGTTGGTTTATAGACCTCTTTTGATATGTTAGATTTGGGGCATTTGCATCATTATTTAGACATTCTTTCTATGCAAGTTGATGAGGGAATATCTTTGTGCCAAACAAAATACAATGGCATATTATTGTAGCATTTTGGACTTGAAGATGGATGTTGATATATTTAGGTAGTGATGTGTGTGAACACTCTAGGACCGCCGGGGCACTTTTTTCCCTCTTTAGGAGGTTTTTTTCCCCCAGCTTGTATATACGCCTATTGCCCTAATGGGCTACTTATCTTTGTACATTCTCTAGTAATATATTCAGTCTTGTGTGTTGTGCTCCAAACTTCTTCTTCTTCCGTGTGCTGTTCGCGTGCTTCCGCAGACGTCTAACTCCAACAATTGGTATCAGAGCAGGTCGTTGCTTCTTCTAGGGCGCCGTCGACACTCCTCCATTTGCAGTCTCAGATTCGCACAAAATTTGGTGAGCATACTCAGGGTGTTTCCGAGATCAAAACAGCTTCGCTATGTGGTGCCGAAATCGCGATCTGAGCTCGTTTCGGCCTCCGAACGCACTATCGCAGTGCTTGTGCAGGCTATTTCGTCCTTTTGTGTCAAAGGTATATACCAGTTTTTGTTCGCCAGTTTAAGCGTCTCGAAGTCTGCTACAGGTCTAGCAGAACTCGTCTGGGCAGTTCTGTTCAACTTTTTGAGATACAGTCAATTTTCTACATCAAGGTATTTTAGTCACCGGCCATGGCTGAAAGCAGTGATGTATTCCGTATGTTGGCTGTTGAGGATAAGTTGGATGGTACCAACTACCCATTATGGGCTTATATGATGCGACATGTACTGGTTGCAAAAGGATTGTGGAACATTGTGCAGGGTGTTGAAAGACGTCCTGTTACACCTGTAACGACACGTACTACAAATACATGTGTTGGAGCTGATGAAGATGGTGTCGAAGATGATATTCCGCAGATTCCTATTTGTGCTGCTGTTTCTGTTGCACCTACTGCAGAGCAGATTCGTTGGGATGGCAGAGATGCCCAGGCACATGCATTGATAGCTTTGTCTGTCAAACGTGCCATTATTCCTCACATTCGCTCTTGCAGAACAGCAAAGGATGCTTGGGATACACTTACCACTTTGTACCAGGCTAGGAATGAGGCTCGTGTTGCTTACCTCCGAAAACAGTTGGAGAGTGAGCACATGAATGAAGGTGATTCGATGGACAGTTTTCTTACAAAGATCAAAGACCTGAAGGAACAATTGATTTCTGCTGATGAGGTTATACCAGATAGCTCACTTGTGCAGACCGTTCTGAATGGCCTTCCTGATTCATATCAGAGTTTTGCCTCTACTCTTCGATTGATGATGAAAGGCAATCCGAATGCCTTGTCATTTGAGGAATTAGTCTCTGTTCTGTTGCAGGAAGATCAGTCTAGGCAGAACAGGTCCATTATGCGTGTTACAGATCAAGCTTTCCTGGCTAGTCAGAAGGGCAAAGGAAAATGGAGCTCTTCTACTAGTAAGCAGAAATCTGCAAATGCTGCACAATCAAAGAACCAGGATAAAGATGAGAAGAAATCAGAAAAGCAAAAATTGTTCTGCAAGTACTGTAAAGGAAATGATCATATTATAAAGAACTGTCCAAAACTGGCTGCTAAAGAGGCAAAGAAGAAAGAGGCTGGAATGGTTGTTGCAGAGGCCTCTACACCAAAAACAGAGTCTGCAAATCTTGTGCAGGAAGAAGAATGGGTGTTTACTACTGTCTGCAGTTTTGACCCATCTTCTCATGATCAGTGCATGTCTGCAGTAGACTCAGATGTTTGGTACTTTGACAGTGGGGCGACCAAACATATTACCTCGCAGCGCAGTTTCTTCTCTTCACTCGAGCCTGCCCCTACAGGGAATACTGTCACATGCGCCAATAACTCCTCTTATCCTGTTATGGGAGTTGGTAAGATCATTCTGACTACTCCTGATGGTAGTTCTTTCACTTTGTCAGATGCTTTATTTGTGCCAGGGATAAAAAAGAACCTGTTATCAGTTTCTGCATTAGCCAAGATTGGCTTGGTTGTGAAATTCGTTGATGACAGGTGTACGGTCCATGATCTCTCAAATGGCGATGTGATTATTGCTTCTGGCATTTTATATCGTGGGCTGTATAACCTCATAGACTATGAAAGATCTGTGAATGATTCGGCATGTGCAGTTCATGATTCTCAGGCTATGTCAGATGCAAAGCTTTGGCATGCACGCTTTGGTCATCTGAATTTTGCTAGTTTGTTACGCCTACAGAAATCTGAAATGGTGTCCTCTTTGCCCAAACTTGAGGCACACTGGAAAACATGTTTGTGAAGGCTGTATTTTGGGCAAAATGCAGCATTCTTCCTTTCCAAAAGATGGTTCAGTTCGGGCTATGCAGAAATTGCAGCTTGTACATAGTGATGTCTGTGGTCCTATGCAGTCACCCTCTTTTGGAAATTACCTTTACTTCGTGACTTTCATTGATGATTTTTCCAAGCATGCATGGGTATATCCACTCAAAGCAAAGTCCGAAGTGTTCATGTGCTTCAAACAGTTTTCGGTTTTGGCTGAAAATCTGTCAGCATGTAAAATGGGCACCCTTCGTTCTGATCGAGGGGGGGAATATATGTCTTCAGATTTTAATGCATTTCTGGCTGAACGTGGGATAAAACACCAGTGTACAGTGCCGTATACACCTCAACAGAATGGAGTTGTTAAACGAAAGAACAGGTCACTCATGGAGATGGCGAGGTGCATGGTCAAAAGTCAGGCTTTACCACATAGTTTCTGGCTTGAGGCTGTCATGTGTGCAGCATATGTACTGAACAGGTGTCCCACCAAAGCGTTGCAGTCTATCACTCCATATGAGGCTTGGCATGACCGCAAGCCATCTGTTGCTCATCTGCGTGTTTTTGGTTGTTTGGCATATGCATTAGTGCCTGAACAACATCGCAGAAAATTGGATGATAAGGCAGTAAAATGTATTTTTGTTGGGTATAGTTCTGAAAGTAAAGGCTATCGTCTGTATCATCCACATACTAGACGCATTCTGGTTAGCCGTGATGTTGTCTTTGTGGAAGATGCTATTCAGCCATTGCTTTCATGTACTAAGGAGACATCTGTTAGCTCCAAAGACATGTATGATACTTTGATGCCTCTTTTTACAGGTGGACAGGCTAGCGCTGGTCCTAATGAGGCAACTTCTCAGCCTTTGCAGGTTTCATATGATGATGCAGATCATTCCATTTCTGATGCAGATTTACATGATGCACTTGTTGATGAGAGAGCTGATATTGAACAGGCAAAAACTATGCCAAAATGGCTGGTTGAGACTTTGCGTGACAGCAAATTAGATGCACCTTTGTCATATCGTACTCGTTCAGGCTCTCATAGTACCTCCTTTGCATCAGATTGCTATGCTATGGCTACATCTAGTCTCTGTGATGAGAATGAGCCTGTTTCTTTTGATGAAGCACAAAATTTAGAAAATTGGATGGCTGTTATGCAATCTGAATATGATGCTATAATGAGGAATGGTACATGGTCTTTATGTGACTTGCCTCCTGGCAAGAAGGCCATTGGCACTAAGTGGGTATACAAGCTGAAGCGTAAACCTGATGGTATAGTTGACAGGTATAAGGCTAGGCTTGTTGCAAAGGGTTATGCGCAGGAAAGAGGCATTGATTTTGATGAGACCTTTGCACCTACATGCCGTATGACTACTGTTCGGAGCATTTGTGCACTTGCAGCCCATCATGGTTGGAATGTACATCAGTTGGACATTAAAACAGCATTTCTGAATGGTGACTTGCATGAAGAAGTGTATGTTTTTCAGCCCCGTGGCTTTGTGCAGAAAGGGCATGAAAACCAGGTGTGCAGGTTAAAGAAGGCGTTATATGGTTTAAAGCAAGCACCACGTGCTTGGTATGAGAAAATACATGCCTATCTGATTGCACATGGTTTTGAGAACAGTCCAACTGAAAGCACCTTATATGTTAAGCGTGCTAATGATGTGCTTTTGATCATTGTTGTCTATGTAGACGACATGCTGCTCACTGGTCCTCTTGAGAAGCATATTGCTGATTTCAAGGCTGATTTGCATGCCTCATTTGAGATGTCTGATTTGGGGCATTTGCATCACTATTTGGGCATTCAGTTTATGCAAGTTGATGGTGGAATGGCTTTGTGTCAAACGAAATATATTGACACATTATTGCAGCGTTTTGGCCTTGAAGACTGTAAGCCTATTGCCACTCCTATGGAGACAGGTTTACGATTGAGTCTTCATGATGCTGGAGATGCATTTGATGCTGTTCTCTATCAGCAGGCTGTTGGATGCTTGATTTACTTATGCATTACTCGGCCAGATATTCAGTTTGCTGTCTCACAGATGAGCAGGTTTATGCATTGCCCAGGAGTCACGCATTGGAAAGCGGTTAAGCGCATCTTTCGCTACTTGAGTGGTACTCGGCTACTTGGGTTGTTTTATCCCAAGGGGGGATCACTACCGCCAGATTTGCATGCTTTTTCTGACTCAGATTGGGCTGGTTGCTATGACACTCGTGTGTCCACCAGTGGTTTTTGCTTCATGCTTGGTAGCTCATGTATATCTTGGTTGAGCAAGAAGCAGCCTACTGTGGCCACTTCCAGTTGTGAGGCTGAGTATAGGGCAGCTTTCACAGCGACTGTTGAGTGTGTGTGGCTCAGACGCCTTATGGCTGATTTGGGTGTTGGCCAGTCTTCTGCCACCACCATCTTCACTGACAGTCAGAGCGCATTGGCAGTTGCGAGGAACCCTGTGTTCCATGCTCGCACTAAGCACATTGAGGTGCATTATCACTATGTCAGGGAGAGGTTCTCTGCTGGGGAGATCAGCTTGGCATATGTGCCCACGCAGGAGAACATTGCAGACCTTTTCACGAAGGCTCTGCCTAGGGAGAAGTTTGAAGCTTTCCGCAAAGCTTTGGGCTTACTTCCTTTTGTGGAGTGATTTCCACATAGCTCGGCACTTCCTTATACATGAGTGCCAGCTCCTTGTTCACCGCATCACTCCCAGGGGGGATTTGTTGATATATTTAGGTAGTGATGTGTGTGAACACTCTAGGACCGCCGGGGCACTTTTTTCCCTCTTTAGGAGGTTTTTTTCCCCCGGCTTGTATATACGCCTATTGCCCTAATGGGCTACTTATCTTTGTACATTCTCTAGTAATATATTCAGTCTTGTGTGTTGTGCTCCAAGCTTCTTCTTCTTCCGTGTGCTGTTCGCGTGCTTCCGCAGACGTCTAACTCCAACAATGGAAAATAAATTGCCACTCCCATGAAAACATGTTTAGGGTTGAGTCCTCATGATGCGAGAGATGCATTTGATGTTTTTCTCTATGAGCAGGCTATTGGATGCTTAATTTACTTATGCATAATGCAGCTTGATATTTAATTTGGTATCTCTCATATGAGTTGGTTTATGCATTTCCTTGGAGTTAAGCATTGTCAAGGGTTAAATGCATTTCTTGCTACTTGAGTGGTAACTAGCTACTTGGATTGTTTTATCCCATGGACGTATCATTATCACTAGATTTACATGCTTTTTGTAACTCAGAATGAGATGGTTGCTATGAACATTATGTGTCTACCAATAGTTTGTGCTTCATGCTTGGTAGCTAATGCATATATTGTTTGACCAAGAAGTAGCCTAATATGGCCACCTCTATGTTATTGTTAGCATCCATGTGAAAGGCCAAATGGACAATGGACATTTTTGTGTACGTTCTTTATAAAACATATAGTGGCTTGGTGAGCCATATACTCTAAGTTTGATTACACTTGTATGACCTAGAAAATTTGTGTTCGTGGTCTATGTACTGTGTGTTTTTCCTATGTATTTTGCACTCCCTGTGCCGATTACTGTGTGTACTACTGAAGTTTGGGTTTCTACTGCAAGGATATTAGCATGCAGCTCTCAAGAAGGAGAGTTCACTATAGTGCACCACCATCATAAAATACTTCATTGGTATCAAAGCATTTCAATGCAAAAGGTTTGTTCCTTTTGTGTGATCCAGGCAAGCACCCACCCATCCACCCAAGGCTTTCTCCAAAGCTTATGACTAAGGCAATGGCCAAGGCATAGACCTTGGCATACCTTGTCATCTAGGTCATCATTGGCACCATTGGCTACGTGTGATGGAGGACCTCAATGATCAAGGAAGATGGAGGTTCCTAATACTTCTCAGGAGGTCACCCATACTAGTTTGTTCCCCCTAGAGATTGCTTAACTGACACAACTCTTGCCACTAAGCTAAACTCTTGTGGTGTTTGAGGAAGGGGAAAGAATAGATTCTTGGAGCTACTTTGGAGTACTTTCATGCATAGTTCTCTTTACACAGGTTCAAGAACATTAAGCGGAGTATTCTTAGTACTTCTATAACAAAAAATATTCAGATTTGGGGCTGTGTTTGAAGCCGCACTAGTAATTCTATAGGCTTCTTGAAAGGTTTTCAGTTATGGTCGGAGCAACCACTACAAGTTTATGTAGGTTTTGCATAAAACCTTTTAAATTTGATAAAGAGGGTTGTGGTGAGGTTTTCTTAGCTAGGAAAAACCCAGATGTTGGGATCTCCTCAGTGATGCAAGTGGAAGACTTAACTAGCCTTAGCTAGGAAAAACCTAGATGTTGGGATCTCCTTAGTGATGCAAGTCAATGACTTACCTAGCCTTATCATAGGATATGTATGCTAGTTATTCATGGGTCCTTGATAAGCATAGTTGGCTTCTTTCGGGTAATGGATTATACGTAGTGCAGTCAATGATTCACTGTGGAGGTTCCCATGTTAGAACTTTGAGCTTTATGATATTTTGATATAGTTCATATGCTCTTTTTGCATAGGAGAGTCTCGCGAAAAATTATTCACTTTTTTGGTTTTTCCAATTATATATTGGTTGTTTTACTCCTTGACACACTTATTGAAGTGAGCACATTCGCTCTCACATAATTCTTTTGATTGGTCATTACTATTTGTTAATCCATTTTTTTGGGGATACTATTGATTTTTTTCTTAGAGACACTTTTTCATCCTTTCTTGAGCCTTAGTGGTGCTTGGACTATTCTAGCTCCATTTTCATTCTAGTCAACTAAAAATAGGGAATAGCTTATCATTCCATGTGATAGGATATACAGAGACTTTTCTAGTAGCATCATCTATGAAAGTGACAAAGTAAATGTAGCGACCTAATGACCTTGTGGGCATAGGAGCACACAAATCTATATGAATGAGATCTAAAGGCTGAATTGAAGAGTCAATATGCATTTTATGAACATTCCTAGTTTGCTTTCCATATTGACAATGCTCAAAAAATAAAAAATCAGACAAAGATAACACATGTGGGTAGTGAGAATGAGAAATATTTTCCATTCCACTATGAGATATGTGGCACAAACAACCAAGAAAAATACAAGCCATAAGTTGTTCAGTAATAGCTAACAAGTGTTCTTTTTGTGATACAAATAAAGGATAAAGAGAGCTAACTTTGCTTCCTTTTGCAATAACCATATTGCCCTTGGATATGCAAAAGGATTGAGCATAGAAAACTTCCTTATAACCAAGGTCATCAAGTTGAGCAATTGACATCAAACTATGTAATAGTTGAGGTACATGGTGTACATTATGCATAGTAAATTTGAACCATCAATGAACTAAACAACCACATCTTCAATCCAAATAATGTACTAGTAAGAGTCACTTAGTCTCATAGTACCAATAGACTTTGCTGCATAAGTAGAGAAGCATTTTCTTTGTGGTGTCACATGTAAAGAAGCACAAAAATTTAGTGTCCACATGTGGGAAAGAGAATCAGCCATAATAGCCTCAATAGGTACAATACCACATCTCAAAATCATAAAAAAAACGTTGATTTCTTCAACGTTGATTTCTTCAATCTTCATAGTCAAAGTAGATGGTGAAAGTAGTTGTTTAATATGCCCATCAACATTTTACCATTTTCCTTTAGCATTCTTTAACGCAAAGCAATCTTTCTCATGTGTCCTTCCCTATGAAAATAATGTCTTAGATATCCCTCTCTCTTGATTTACTTCTACTCTTATTCTATTGACTATTCTTTTTCTTATTCCAATATAGCAGCAAAATCATTTAGATGAGGAGCAAGAGTATTTGTGTCCGCCATGCAAAGGTCATATAACTTTCTCATTAGATACACTTTATTTGATGTCGTTTGTTTTTCATATGTATTGCATAATTTCTTCCAAATCTCCTCTACACTTTCATAGTCTAATATTGTAAAGTAAACATTATCTACCATGTGAAATCAAATGGTAGACATGGCCACTTCATCCAACTCATCCTAATCATCATCATCTAATCAATAGGCTTCTTTGAAATTGCATTTACTGTCTTTCATTGTCTCCTTTGAAATAGCAAATCTTTAATCTGATTATTCCATAGAGCAAAGATTGTGCCATCAAATTTTTGGATCTCAAAATGGTCTTTGCCTTGCAAGTTATAGCTCCTCTTGGGAACAGTAGCACTGGTTTACTTCAATTGAGATTAAAAAAGGAACTAAACTTAATGATGTTTTTTTAGATAATGGGTCTAAAGACATCTCACATGAATTGAACCTTTTTTGTCAGTCTAGAGGAGTTTACAACTCCTTATACCCCAATATAGAATGGTGTAGCTGAGAGTATGAATAGAAATATTCAAGATAGAGCAATTTCTATGTTGCATCATGCAAAACTTTCACGAGGATTTTGGGGAGAAAGAGTATTGACTTTCGTTCATGTGATTGACCTTTAACCTAGTACTTCCAAAGCCGTGAAAGTGGAACAAGAGTTATGGACAGGGAAGCCACCATATTATGATCATCTTCGAGTATTTGGGTGTGAAGAAAATGTTCATATACCCAATAATCCTAGACAAACATATGACCATAAGTCAAAGAAATGCATTTTTCTTGGATATGGTTGCGCAAGACATTTCAGGTATCACTTATGGGATCAAGAAACACGGTCAATGATAAGAAGTGGTGATGTCATTTTCAATGAGTCTAAGATTCATAAATAGCCCATTAAGGAGGTTGAAGAGAGAAGGGTGGTGTTTGAGAATACTAGTCCTCCAATTTGCATGCATAAGAATGTTGCACATAGAGATGGTCAAGAAAATGTCCAATAAGATCAGTGTGCTAATCTTCTTGTCTAGCAATCACTGGGATGCTCTACACGTGTCTCGCATCCACCTGACATATATGTTCGAGGTTTGGATTTTTTTATGCTAATAGATGTTGGTGAGGCTTCGTCCTACAAAGAGGCTATGCAGACAAAAGATCATGTCAAGTGGGAGTAGGCCATGAGGAGTGAGTTGGATTCTATTCACAAGAATGGTACTTGGAATTTAGCACCTTTGCGCTGTACCATCTAAATGGTTATATAATATGAAATTCATATAAGATAGTGCTTCTCCAAAGTATAAAACATGACTTCTTGCAAAGGGTTTTCACCAAGAAAATTATGTTGATATTGAGAAAACTTTCTCTCGAGTGATGAAGATGACTAGACTATGAATGTTGCCTAGATTTGCTACAATGGAAGACTTAGAGCTAGTCCAAATGGATGTGAAAATTACTTTCTTGCATGGAGATCTTACTATGAGATCTATATGGAACAACAAGAGGGTTATGTAGTTCTTGGAAAACAAAGTCAAGTCTATAAGGTCAAGAAGAGCTTATATTGGCCTAAACTAACCCCTAGAAAATGTACCAAACGTTTGATGCCTTTATGAAGTCTTAAGGCTATTCTCAAAGCAATGAGGATCATTATCTCTACATAAAGGGATGCTCAGATAGTAGCTTGATATGCTTGATACTTTATGTTGATGATATGTTGATTGCTAGGAATTCCTCTTATGCCTTGTCAATTCTAGCAAAATATTTCAGTCACACATTTGATATGAAGGATTTGGGGGATGCCAAACATATTCTTGGCATGCCCATTACTCGAGATAGGAGAAAAATATGCATATAATTGCCTCAAAGTGAGTACATATCTAAAGTACTTAAGAGGTTCAATATGTAGGATGGAAATTCATTGAGTACACATTTACCCACATACGTGAAATTGATCAAGGATGATTTCCCCAAATCAGATGAGGAAAATGAATTCATGAACGAAATTTCATATCTTTATGTTGTTGATAGCCTCATGTGTGCTATGGTAGCTATGAGACCTGACATTGCATTTGTAGTGGGAGACGTTGTGAGCAGATATATGTCTAATCTTGGCAAAAAGCATTGAAAAGTGGTCAAGATGATTTTGAGATATCTTAGTGGCATGAAGGACAAGTGTTTGTGCTTGGGTAGAAGGAAATAATCCATTATTGGTTACACAAATTTTGATTTTTTTGGTTGTGTAAACAATCAAAAGTCTACATGAGGGTATATTTTTCATTTTGCTAGAGGTGCAATCTCTTGGAGATCTCGTCTTCAAGAGTGGACAAGGGTTTCCACCACAGAAGCAGAATATGTTGCAATAAGTGTGGCATTTAAGGAAGCATTGCAGCTTTCTTGTCTTTCTTGTGATACGGGTTCACATGCTTTGACTAAAGTTCTACCATAGGAGAGCCTTTGACATTATTGTCACTTGATGGGGATTACCTGATTCATAATCTTACACAATTACTTTTATACTTTGTAACATGCCCATCAAATGGGAGGTATATTTTGTGTACTTACAGTCAAGTATTCTTTATCATTCTTTATTTTTCTCCCATAGTCACTTTGGCCATATTAGTCTAGATTGTTACTGTTAATGTCTATGTGATAGGCCAAATGGTAGCCACACAATTTTGTATATGTTCTTTAATAAAACATATAGTGGCTTGGTCAACCACACACTCTAAGTACAACATTTTTATGACCTAAGAAATCTATATTTGTGGTCTATGTACTATGTGTCTTTCTTGTGCATTTTGCACTCGCTATGTGGACTAGTATGCGCCACACTGAAGTTTGGGTTTATACTGAATATATCATTGTGGAGCTCTCGCGAAGGAGAGTTCACTATGGTGCACCAGCATTGAAATACATCACTCTAGTTGTGAGCTTGCGTATAGGGTAGCTTTCACATCAATTCTTGAGTTTGTGTAGCTTAGACACCTTTTGGCTGATTTGGTTGTTGGTCAACCTTCTACCACCATCTTCACTAAGAGTCAGAGCACATTGTTGAACACGAGCAACCCTTTGTTCCATGCTTGCAAAAATCTCATTAAGGTGCATTATCATCATGTCAAGAAGAGGTTCTCTACTAGAAGATCAATTTGGCATATGTGCACACAAAGGATAACGATGTAAACCTTTTCACAAAAGCTCTACCTATGGAGACATTTTATGCTTTTTGCAAAGCTTTGGGCTTACTTCCTTTTGTTGATTGATTTCTTTCCACATAGCTTGAACTTCCTTATACATGAGTGCTAGCTCCTCCTTCACCACATCACTCTTAGGGGGCGTGTTTTATATTTTTTGCTAGTGGTGTGTGTGAACACACGTAGGACTCTGAGGGCACTTTTTTCTCTCTTTAGGATGTAGTTTTACCCCTGCTTGTACATATGCCTATAACCCGAACCTATCACATATCTTTGTACATTCACTTGGTAATACATTGATAAACATGATGTAGATGGCAAGAACTAAATAGAAATTTTTTGGTCTCTTATTCTTTTGTGCAACACTAGACTATATATATGTTATTTGATTGTACTATCGAGCACGTTCTTTAACATACCGAATCGAATCCATCAAAATGTATGTATGAAAATTCTATGCTATATTACAGAAACCTTAGTATTCTTATACCATGCATGATATATGTTTGTATGTATGTATGTGTATGCGCCTGTGTGTGCATATATATATATATATATATATATATATATATATATATATATATATATATATATATATATATATATATATATATATGTATGTATGTATGTATGTGTGTGTGTATGTATGTATGATGTATTGATATATATTTGTTTGTATGTACGTATGTATGTATGTATTTATGTATGTATATATCATTTCATGAATGAATGAATGTATGTCTTTATATATGTATGTAGGTGTGTATGTATGTATGTATGTATCTAAGTACATATGTATGTATGTATGTATGCATGTATGTATGTATGCATGTATGTATGTATGTATTTATGTACATATATATATGTATGTATCCATGCATGTATGTAGGTATGCATGCATGTATGTATGTATGTATGTATGTATTTTTGTATGCATACATGCATGTATGCATGCATGTATGTATGTATGTATGTATGTATGTATGTATGTATGTATGTATGCATGTGCATATGAATGAATGTACGTATGTATGTATGTATGTATGTATGTATGCATGTATGTATGTATGTATCTAGGTATGTATGTATATATGTATGTATGTATTTATGTATGCACGTATGTATGCAGGTATGTATGTATGCATGTAAGATGTATGTATGTATGTATGTATGTATGTATGTATGTATGTATGTATGTATGTATGTATGAATGAATCAATGAATGAATGAATGTATGTATGTATGTATGTATGTATGTACATATGTATGTATATATGTACATATGTATGTATATATGTACATATGTATGTATGTATTTATGTATGTATGTATGTGTGTATGTATGTATGCATGTATGCATGCGTGCATGCATGCATGCATGTATGTATGTATGTATGTATGTATGTATGTATGTATGTATGCATGCATGCATGTACGTATGTGTGTATGTATGTATGTATACAGTTTTGGATTCCATTATCCGAGAAGATTTAGGGATTTTGAAGCATTTTGTCTTTTATGATACAAAAATCCCATCATCCTTTTGCCATAATTTAGTTCCAAGTCTTTGACATAAAATTGTGGTCATTCTAGTTGTTAATGCAAATGACTCGTGCACATCAAATCCTACCACGTATGAAAATCCTTGTGCAACAAGATGAGCTTCGTTGTTCTCTACATTACCATCTCATTTATATTTTCTTTTTGAATCCACTTGGTTACGGTTAGCTTTCCCTTTGGTAGAAAATCAATCAGTTCCCATGTGTCATTTATGAGCATACTATCATACTTAGCCTGCATTTTTGTATTTTTCTTGGAGAATTAATTTATGTGTCTCATTTACAAATGTAGGTTCCTTTATTAATCCCATAATTTAACCCATATTGATATTATGATTTGAGGCTCTTGGTTGGTCCTTGATCGTCCTTGATATCTAAAAATCATTTAAGGATGACTCTAAAATATCAACTAAAGGATTGCGATCATTAAAGAGTTATTGTACCCAATGTGGTAGTGGCTTATGCTATGTGGTCATAACCATTTAATGTTTTTTTCTCCTCTTTGACCTTGACATGCCCTATTGGAAGCAAAAAAATGATTTACTTCTTGAGTTGATTAGATAATGGGTTTACTTATGTTATCCATTAGGTGTGGTTGCTCATCAAATACCGTATCACAACTGATACAAACCGTATATGATTTACACTCTTCACTTTATCATAGGGAGACATGTGTTTCTATTTTATCCTAATTTAGTTTTTCTTGATTTAGGTATATGTGCATAACAAAACATCAAAAATTATGGAACACGTAGCATAAGACCTTTTACTAGAATATGATTCCTAAGGAGTAATGGCTTGGAGCGTCTATATGTGGATTCTATTCAACATGTACATAGTCATATTAAGTCCTTCAACCCAAAAATGATTCAGAGATATATTGGGACTTTGGCATGTATGAGTCCATTTGATTTATTGTCCTATTTCATCCATCAAGAAAGAAAGTTTTTTGAGGTGTGTGCATTGTGGTAAGTTGTCTTCCGATTTCATGAGTCTTGCAATAGTTATTAAATTTTATCGATAAGAATTCTCCTTTTTTATCATTAGGAAACTTCTTCACTTTTCTACTTGTTTCATTATAAATAGCTTTGTGCGAATTTTAATATTTTAAAAATATCAACCTTCTCCCAAACAATTTAGACCCACACCCTTAGGGTGGGCATAAAAGTTGAAGAGTGCCCAACTTTGAAAAATATCTACGAATGTCAATGGGCTCTCATTTGTTAGGGTTAGCTCTTTTATTTTTCTCTAGCCTTCAGAGTGGAAGTGAGTTTCTTAGAGCTTTTGTCTTCTTGTTGACAGAGGCTTGCATATGCGTGTGCTTGATGCATGCACGCATGCGTGTATCTTTCATGAGTGGTGTATTGTGAATGTGGAGATCTTCACACTATCGACTCTCGCCCCGGAATGGCATGATGGCTTGAGGTTCGAGTTTGTGAGAGGTCCAGGTGGTCTACAACTCAAGACATTAGCACAATTGGCAGCGAGTGGCCTTGTCAATGAACACATTCAGCAATTTTTGCTCTTTGCGAGAGGTACATGCTCTTTGATCTTATTATTTCTTGTTTATGTGAGTTAGGAGAGTACATGGGTGGTATTACTCGCTGCTTACAGATAGATTTAGAGCTTGGATTAGATGAAAAAAAATGCTAGAAACCGTAAAGAGCATGATGTATTCATCTGCCCCTCTCCAAAGCTTTGACTTAATGGCATAGTAGGTAGTAGTGTACATAGAAGAATCTCCTTTAGTGTCAGATAAGATAGGAGCACTCACTGTTGTTTAGCTAACATATCTATGTCACACAGTTGTAGTTTGAACTTTGAAATTATAAACTTTGAAATTATAAACTTTGAAATTACAATTGTATATGGTGAATGGGTATAATACTTGCCTCTTTATCTAACAAAAGTAAGCGTTAGATTGGTTCGACACAAACTTAAATACTGATTGAAAGCAACAAGACAACTGTTTTAGATTGATTACACATGCTTGAAGGTGTGGTTTAGATGTCCTACCACCGAGGAGGGTCGAACCATCGCCCCTCAAGAGGTGAGAGGGTCAACCATCTAACCCAATGCACATGGACGTAGTGTGCATCTCTTGATAGATGTGGTACATAAGAAATAACTTAGGCATGACAACTACAGACACGGAGTAGACTCAATCAACCACTTCAGGTGTCGAAGCTGTGCGGGGGGGTACATTGAATTTGTTGAGACCATATACACTGATATCTAATAAGATTATAAGTGAAAGTAAGAAAGCATTGCAGGAACTTTCTACATCACACTTAAGGAATTCCCCTTTTGTTCTGTGAGGCATGATTTTGGAACGAGGCTTACAAACTTAGATACATAAAGACCACGTGAAATTCATGATTTAGGGAAAGTGATGAGATGAGATCTATTCTTGGAGGCATAGCTGATCTTGGATCTTCCTGAAGTTTGAGAAAAGCCATCGTTGTTTGCATATGCATGTGTGGATGTGAATAGTGTGGGGACCCAAAGTGAGGAGGCTCACAAGATTTCAAGGCACACTTTAATAATCTACTTGGAGGAAATTACACAATGATTTCCCTACTACAAAAAGGAAATCTAATGCTTGCTTTAGATATATGATTCAAGATCAAACATATAGGTGGATTGGGGATTATAGACCTTGAAAATATCACTCAAATTTGACTAGGAGAGTAAGAGAAATTTGACCAGAATTACTTATTCGCTTAGCTCATACAGAGAAAACTAAATTTATATATGAAGTCCTTAAGAAGTTGGTATTGTTACTTCACTTCATATGTTTTATCCTTGTTGAAAATAAGCTGATTTCAATCGGGATTTGCAATTCTTGGATGCATCTTCTTCCAACATATCTTTCATAGTGTAGGATTCAACTTCAATGGGATGGCATTCCGACATAGACAAAGACAAAATGGCTATTATATCACATAAACTCTTCACAATAGGTATCAAACAATGGAAAGATCTATCAAAAACGAATAATTAATTGATTGATTTGTCGCTTAATGATCTCATTATTTCAAACGATTGCAACAGGGTTCTCATAGACAAAACCAAGTTGATTAAAAAAATCTCTCTACTTATTAAAATAGAAAATCCATTACAATTGATGGTTGTGCTTTTATAATATTCATGCTCAAGAAAGTACATAAAGTTTTAAAATCCGTTATGAAGAAAGGGTTGATCAGTAAATGGCATTTCTGCTGAAGCAACATTCAATGGGTTTATAGATTCAAATGCATCTGAAACCTCCATAATAGCATCAAATACAATATCTTGAAAATATAAAAGTTCACCATGGAGTATGGAAACTACATACGGACAATGGGTTTATAGATTCAAATGCATGTGAAACCTTCATAATAGCATCAAATATAATATCTTAAAAAGATAAAAGCTCACCATGGAGTATGGTGCTACATACAGTGTATTTTGGCAAGAGATCTTTGAATGAAAAATTTGAACACTACTTATAGTAGCGTTTCGAAAAGATTCATACAAATTCCACCACCTCCAAAGCTTTACTTTGAGCCTCCCTAGTTCTTGTTTCTTGAGGTTGCCTCTTTCCTACCTTTTCATGAAGCTTACTTTGTCAGTACTCTGGAAATCTGTTATGGCGATTACCTTTTGGCAATGACCTTTTTGTGAGGGCACTTGCGAGTAGCCATGTGCAACACCAAACACCTTGATCATCTTCAATGCTCAAATGGCAAGTAGCATGTATATATTCAGTCTTTGTGATTAATTGATACGCGCAACACATTGCTTTACCTGCGCGTACGTTTCTCTCTCTCTCGACTGTGCTTTTCGCCATAGCCATAGCTCTGCTGAGCACGACGTCCTTTCAGTTGGTATCAGAGCATGGTCGCTCAGCTTTACATAGTTCTTCCACAAATGTCAATAACGCATTCTTGTTGCAGTTGTGATCATGCGCACGAGAGGGGAGGAGTTATCAATGGCAAAGTTCGCTTGTGATCATCCGCACGAGATGGGACGAGCTGTCAATGGCAAAGTTCGCTGGGAACGGGGACAACACAAGCATTGCTTAATGTTCTCTGCAACCGTCGCATAAATCGTATAGCATTTTGCAAGGCGCCCATTACAATGGGCAACCTCGCGAAGTTCCTGTGGTGGTGAGTGCTCAAAACTGTCCAGAAGAAGTTATCGGCTGCAAAATCTTAGCATTGATGTGCTATTTGTCAGAAGGCTGAAGACCCTCCACTTCATTATCGTGATGGCTAAGGTCTCTCAGCGCCTCTACCGCAGTAGTATCCTCTTGAGTGCCATGCTATCTTGTTCTGTTGTATTCAAAAAGGAGATATCCGAAATTTGAAAGATACAAGAATGATGGAGAACAAGTAGTGCGAGTTGAAGTGCCCAACATAGCAGATTCATATGCAGATGGATTATATATTAATTATCTACAATATTTTACGGATTCCAGATAATATTTCCGCTGTGCTCTTGCTTGTGGATTCACGTAATGAACGCAGATTCATATGCAGATGGATTATATATTAATTATCTACAATATTCTATAGATTCCAGATAATATTTCCACTGCGCTCTTGCTTGTGGATTCACATAATGAACGTGCAAACTTTGTTTAGCATTGGTAGTTCGTTAGAGTGTAGCAAGTAAAACGAAAATAGAAGAATGAAGGTTGTTATTCAATGCATGCATGAAGATAGAACGACATAGTTGTTGTTTTTTCCAATATGGGTTCATATGCGTTTTAGTATGTATAGGCATTCTGGATTTCAAAGGTACCGAGAACTTCTTGGAAGAGAAAGAGAAACAAAAACACAACTCTTTTAACAAAAGCTTTTATATCTCTATAATAAATCTTACGTATTTAGATTGAGCTCGCCTCTTTGTAAATAGTTTCTCGTATCTTGTTTGAAAATAAGGGATTAGGCACTGTCAAGGCCATAATCAAGCCTCAGTAAGACCCTCCCAATCTTTTGTTAATGTGCCAAAGAACATGCTAAGTCAAAGTTTCAAAAAAAAAAAACAATAGCCAATGAGTCTATGCTTCAACAACCAAGTCAACGGAGGTGGAATGCAAAGGTGGACAAAGGGACGTGGACCTACTATGGTTCTCAACAATATTTAGGGCATGACAACCTACCCCCTAGTATCCTAGAAGGTGAGTCCTAATGTGATGTAAACAAAATCACACATGTAAACATGCCAATAGTGCTTACTATCCAATGTGATAGATTTAACTTCGGTACACAACCCCTATGAGAAATCCAATCACCCAATGTAATAGATAAAGACCATTCAGGTAGCCCAATATGGCACTTTAAGTCCCATGTAGATGTCTAATGTGACATACCCAATGAGCTAGCCTAATATGGCACACTCAATATCTCAATGTAAATGCCTAATGAGGCATGCCCAATGTGGCACTCAACTATAGTGTTTTCCAATGCTTGGAAAAAGGGGGGGAATTGAAGTTGACTTTGTGAGTACTCTGGAAATCTGGTATGGCGATTACCTTTTGGCAAAGACCCTTTTCTCAGGGCACTTGCGAGTAGCCATGTGCAACACCTAACACCTTGACCATCTTCAATGCTCAAATGGCAAGCAACATGTATATATTCAGTCTTTGCGATTAATTGATAGGCGCAACACATTGCTTTACCTGTGTGTACATTTCTCTCTCTCTCGATTGTGCTTTTCGCCATAGCCATAGCTCTCTGCTAACCACAACGTCCTTTCATTTCAGGCTTAGTATTTCCTTTTCTATTTCAATTTAGTCTCGTCATCATAAAGAACAACCTCTCGTTCTAATAATATTTAAAAAAAAAAGGTTTGGCCGAAGTCTAATCTCCTTTGGTTGAAATAAATTGAAAAAACAAAACTATACAGGTGAAAGACATAGTACCCATAAGATCCTTTGTATCTCACAAAGCAGCAGAGGTTAAAATTGTTGAAGGGGACACTAAAAAAGGATTGCCCAAAGAATGAAAGACATAGTACCATAAGATCCTTTGTATCTCACAAAATAGAGATTAAAATTGTGAAAGACAACACTTAAAAAAGATTGCCTGCCAAGGGATGAAAAACATAGTACCCATAAGATCTCTTGTATCCCACAAAGCAGAGGTTACAATTTCCAAAGAGGTTAAGATTTTCTAAGGCAACACTCATAAAAATTTTCCAAAAGCATTTAGTTTTAGCAACCCAAAAGCAGTACAAGCGAGCTATAAATTGATCTATGGCTGATAGATATCAACAGCCAAAGATATCAACAGCCAAATGGCTCTTTCTTTGGCAGATATCAACAGCCAAAGAAAGAGTTGAACCGTCAACCTCCGTTCCAAAAAGTGAACGCTCGACCAAATAACACGAGGACATCGCAGGTTGATATATAATCTCTCTCTCTCTCTCTCTCTCTCTCTCTCTCTCTCTCTCTCTCTCTCTCTCTCTCTCACACACACACAATGCAAAAAAAGCGTATGCGTGCATGCAGCTGCGTACGTCTTCTGCCCTCTTCTTCTTCTCCATCCGTTTGGTCTGTAAGTTGTTTCTCTTCCTCTCTCAATCTGTGTCTCCATGTGATGCGACAGCGTACTAATTGAAGCTTAGAAAGGAAAAAAACATCTCTTTCTGCATTTGAAGGAGAGTCTGAACATATTATTTCCTGGGCATTTCAATAATAAACTCAGCATATTCAATGCAACTTTTCAATACATATTGAAGGTTATTTTGTTTTGGCATGTGAATACTCTCTCTCTCTCGCACACATCATCATTACTTAATTTTGACTTCATCCATGATTTTTTCAGTCACACCATTGGACTCTTGCTTAAGCATGTTTTCATTAAACAAAGTGGCGCCATCACTGTGGCCATAGAATTTTGTGGAAAATATGTATGTTGACTCTCTATTCTGCTCATCTCTATCAATCATCATCCTAAATATTCATTTCACAACTAAAGTGGTTTTTCATGTTTCTTTTTTTCCTTTTGTTTTCATTTATAGAAGCTCGCTGATCTATCTACTCTTTCATTTAAGCTTGAAAAACACACAGGTCTTGAGATCGTCTTCATCTCTCACTTTCTAGAAGGTTTGACCACACTGGGTTTTGAATCCTCTACTTCACAGTCAAGGATCAAAGTGATTTTCATCACACCATGGATCTCTGACATTCTTTTTGTTGCTTCAAATAGAATGTTCTCTCTTTTTTTTTTTTTTAGGAATTTAATAATTTACCTACTTGTCTATTTAGACATGAAATTGAAATGAACGATTCACACACACCTTTTAAATTTTCCTTCTCCTACATTTTTCAGGATTATACCTCAGTAGACACTCCAGGTTTTAAACTCGAAACTTCACAATGCCAAGTCCAGAGTATTTATCACTAATCAAAGCACACTCTTTTACGCTAAAAAGAAGATATATGCGGAGATTTGCGACAATATTTAAAGAATTAGGCTCAAGATTAAGAACAGAAATCTGTGGAGTTTACAAAATTTCGGGCACATCCATATACAACTTCCTAATCACATCTGATCACCATATATATTGTTTATACAAACCATACAGTATAGGACATGAACTATTAATCACACACGAGGGCTGACCGCATTTGATGATGCCTACCTTCCCCTTAAGCTATAACCTCTAATGTCTGCTAATCCCTTTTTCACTTTGTTTTTCACATGTATGATATGAGAGGGGAGGATAATTGTATGCTCAAACCTAAATTTCCCTTTCTGTACATGGGCAGAAGAGGATAATCTATCTTGCTACGTTATGAGCAGCAAGACCTTCAACAGAGCTTTCTGAGCCGTTTGTAGATCGGCTTCTGTGTGGATGGGCAGCCATCTCCGCTTCTCCTGGGTCTTGCGCCTCCATTGCATCATCAATCGTGCGGTATTTGGGAGATGGTGCATAGTACCGGATGGCATATGTGAGTGCCAAAAGTGAAAGCGCAACAAGGGCTGCTAGATACCAACTAAACTGCAAGGTAGCTAATGCCTTCGCCCTCATAGTGAAGTCCTCACTCTCACACCTGACCAGCCGATGAAACTTCTCCTGCTTCAGTTCGCATCCCTTCGGAGTGAAAATGGGCATCCACAGCACAAAGCCCATCTGTATGAACCAGACGCCTTGGAAGACGATTGCCAGTGTTCGCACAAATGCAACGAGGAAGCTCTGAGGCCATATAACTTCCATGAGTGTGCAGATCAGGCATACGAACACGATCAATTGCAGCAACCAGTGGTAGTGACCTTCAAGTCCCATATGATCAGCTGAATGAAGATGGAAAAGAAGCAGCTCCTGGGCGAATGCGAGGGCGCCCATGAGGTGGACAAGGCCGTATGGCAGCATCCGTGCTATTCCACTATCGGCATCACCATGGCTCCCTGACTCTGCAAGGCGCGCCACCAATGCATAGAGGAACAGAAAAAGGGAAATGGTGGAATGTTCGAAGTTGTTGAGATGCTCCGGCGGAATCGAGAGATCAGCTGCCAGTGGCTGGTGCTTTGCGGGGCCAATGAAAAGCTCAGAAGCTATGGAGAGCAGAGAGCCTCCCATAATTGCGTAGAGCTCTATGTGCCTCAGCTTGCCGTTGAAGATCAAGGCGGGGAACCAAGGACGCGTCTCATAGTTCCACGGGCCGCGCGCATAATTGCGAAGCGTGTTAAAGAAGTGCCACAGGCCGATTATGAGAAAGCCTGCACCTGGAGCGACATGTCCAATGAACGTACCCATCCCGGAAACGTTGAACAATTAGGATCTTCGCAGGCTCAAGCGCAAGCAGAACAGAATGAAGTAGAATCCACGGGCAGTGGTGTGATGATCAAGCGAGCCCGTGCGCGTTGAACAACCCGCTGTTCTGGTTCTCAGTTCGAAGCTTGTTGTTGGAGATGGAGATAAACAGATTCGTGCGTTGGCATACAGATAAGATGGAGAAACCCAATTCGACCTATGCGTTGAAGGAACAATTGGCAGACGCAGATGAACGGAGGATCACAAACTCAGAGGGGTGCGATAAGGAACCTAGATTATTTGTGTCGAGCTATGTCTCTGCGTATGGCTCAGCTTAACTATATATACTGAACATCAGGAGCTGCGCTCGCACAGAAGTGATGGTCACGGAGATGGCGTACGTCACTAGAAAACCTCTCCCATATTGACGCTACTACGTATGCGCTCACGTATCAGGTACCATAACATCTGAAGCCTGTTTTGATCACGGCGCTTCTCCTGTAAGGATCCGTGTTCTTCCGGATTTTGTATTCCTTCTAGTCATTGACCTTCAGCATCCCCTCCGTCAATGGATACATAGACCTGCGGCTCCCCCTACAAAGTCTCCTGCCACAGTCGATTTTCAAACTTCTTCCTTGGAGATGAAGCAAAATCCATGCGACCATGAAATGCAGGCGAGCGTAAAACAAGTTGATTGAGATACATGCGCACTTCGATGGGACAGCTGTCGCAACCATTTTTTTTGTTTCTGCAAGGCGAGAGATTCGTTCCTGTTTGGAGATGCTTAATAGCCGCCAGAAATATGTTCAAAACCAGCTATCCAGCTACCTGGATGATGAACATGATGATGCGACAAAATGCGATTTCATCATCTAAATTAATAGCATATTTAGCTCTATTTATATATTATTTTGGACCTCTTGCATTTAGGTTTTCAAACATGCATGTGCTAATAAATTTTACCCCTACATTATTCATATACAAGTTTTGTTCACATTATTCATATACAAGTTTTGTTCGCATAACATTGGGTTAGTAATGCCATCTACATTATTCATGAGGGTGATGAGAGGGTGATTAACCTTCTTTGTAATGCCATCTAAATTTTGTAAAAGCTACCCGTTCTGTGGGATTCGGAGGATCCCGTAAGTAATAGTCCCTTTCTTTTGTACTTTTTTGTTAATTAATTTAAGTTCAAGGGAGTAGGTTAAGGCTGAACTTCCTTTATTTATATAAAAAAAACATTGGGTTAGTACATTTGAATAGAAAAATATGCCTTCAAGCTATGCACTTGTAAAGAAAAAACTCTTGTGTCTCAACAGCCTATTTGATATGCTGCACTTGTAAAGCTAAGTTAGATGAAGATGCGGTAACAATTTGCAAAATCTTCCTGGCAACTTTAGTACTAGCACAAAATTCGCAAATCTAATTGTTCACAAGTTTAGTACTACTACAAATTGATGGTATAACAATGGGCTTTGCAATGGTGTTGATTAGCTTTGTCATGGCGACATCCATTGGTCCCCAGATGTCAAATTGCCCATTCAAAAGTTCATCACAAAGTCCATTGCAAAGTCTGCCAAAACTATATATATATATATATATATATATATATATATATATATATATATATATATGAATGAGAATGTACAATGAATTCGAAAAACACACACTCGGCCTCTTACAGTAAACGCACCCATCTTAAGGATCTCCCGAATATGTCCACTCAAAAATTGAACTTGGAACTTCCTTCAATAGAGTTCACAGCCTCAACGACTAGGCTACACTTGCTCGGCCTCGATTGAAACTCTTGTTGGTTTAGGAATACATATGTATATTGATATCCACATTCACGAAATCATCCAAACACTCTTCCAAATAGCTATTCAAAATTCCATTGTTATAGCTATCATTATAACCATGGTTATCAGACTTTAAAATGGTAAAAAACTTCAAATGTGCATACTCGATGAAAAATAGAACATAATAGAGAATTTGACAATGCACAATTCATGTTTTATAGTTTTAGGGTTGATTCGGACTCAGCAGCAACACCTTAGATCAGCACGCTCAGTCTAATCTTAGAAAGACAAGTGTGCAGGCCATAAGAAGATGCATTCACATTGGGGTGGTGAAACATTGCTTTAGCTTGCTGACTAGATGGTACAGGATCACCCAATCTGTTCTAAACCCCCTGCCCTCTCTATCCCAGCTTTCTCGACAGTCATACATGGGAGTTTTTTTTATAACAAATTCTTTTCAAAACCTTTTGTAAAAAAGTTCCATTTATTTCAAAAAAAATATTTATGCATCTTCAAAAATTTTCAAGGCGTTGTTCCACCTGTAAGTGTGATTAATGTCTCATTCGCGAAACTATCTAATCTTCTCGAGTCCTAGGTGAAAGCTATAACTATTTATGCTTGTTCCACCACCCCAATGTGAAGCCAACCTTGTATCAACATGAGATATTTGAGTACATATGTTTGGAATATATTGATATAAAGCTCGAAGACATGAGAAGACTAAGCATCAAAATAACCATAATCTACAAAATGTTAACCCAACCATAACCATCATGTAGAACATCATATAGTGATCACCGAGGCATTAAATATATTCACTGCAACGAATAACGGGTTGTAGTGATGCCCCCAATTTAAAAAAACTTTCTAGTGTCACTTATGTGATGTTATCTCCAGTGATCCTTGCATAAGTGACACTTAAGAGAAAAAAAGACTCAACTACATAAGCAATGGGCACAGTTGCATATGTGATGCTTAAGAATACCATCAGTAGGAGTGTCGCATACTAGCGATGCTCTGAGTGATGTGAGAAAACATCTTGCGATGAAAAAGCATCGCATAAGCAATGGCCTATGAATACAAAGAAAATGATTTCTCCCGACAAATATGTGCCGGGATCTAATGAAAGGAGTGAGAGAGAGAGAGGGCGAGAGATAGACATCTCACTAGGAGAATACTCAAGAACACACACATTCAGGTATGCACACACATGCATACATAAACACACACACATACATGTTGGAGTTTGAGGTCTGTGGATGCATGCGACCAGCAAAAGGAAGAAGAAGAAGAATCTTGGAGCACATTAACACACAATATTGAATTTCATACCAAGTGAATGTACCAAGATAAATAACCCATTAGGGTTATAGAATTATATTGCAAGCGGCTGGAAAACACCTTTTAAAGAGGGAAAAAAGTGTTGTAGCAGTTCCAAGTGTCTTCGCACACATCACTATCAAAATATATGAAAAACTCCCCCCTAGGAGTGACGCAGTGAACAAGGAGCTAGTACTCATGTATATGGAAGTGCCAAGCTATGTGGAAAGAGATCTATCAACAAAAGGACATAAGACCAAAGCTTTGCAGAAAACTTTAAACTTCTCCCTAGGCAGAGCCTTTGTGAACAAGTCTCTAAAGCTCTCCTGTGTAGGTACATATGCCAAACTAATCTCTCCGATAGAGAACCTCTCCCTGACATAATGATAGTGCACCTCAATATGCTTAGTGCGAGCATGGAACATAGGGTTCCTGGCAACTACTAATGTGCTTTGACTATGAGTGAAGATGTTGGTGGGAGAAGAGTGATCAACACCCAAATCAGCCAAAAGGCATATGAGCCACACACACCCAACACTCATTGTGAAAGCTACCCTACATGCAGCCTTATATTTAGAAATGCCCACAATAGGTTGCTTCTTGCCATCATCCTTAAATTTTAGCTTGTATATCCATTTAGTGTCAATGGCCTCTTTTCTTGGAGGTAGATTACATAAAGACCAAGTACCATTCATCATAATAGCATCATATTTTGATTGCATGGAAGCCATCCACATTTTTGAATTTTATGCTTCATCAAAAGAAACAGGCTCATTCTCATCACAAAGGCTAGTGGCAGCCATAGCATAGCAATGTCATGCAAAAGAAGCACTATGCGAGCCTCAATGAGTACGATACAACTAATTTTCTATCTAGGAAAGTTTGTACCAACCATTTGGGCATACTTTTTTCATCCTCTATATCATGCCTCTCATCAACAACTGCATCATGTATATTTGCATCAGAAATGGAATGATCTACATCATCATATGAAACCTATAAAAGCTAAGAAATTTCCTCATTTGGACTAGCACTTGATTGTCCACCCTTAAAAAGAGGCAACAATGTCATACACATCTTTGGAAGTAATTGATGTCTCCTTTGTACATGAAACTCTTATTGCATCTTCCACACAAACAACATCACGGCTAACCAAAATGAATTTACTATGTGGATGATATTGACGATAGCCTTTTCTTTCAAAATTGTACCCAAGAAAAATAGATTTCACTACATTATCGTCCAATTTTCTATGTTGTTGTTCAAGAACTAAGGCATCTGCAAGACAACCAAAGACACACAGAGGAGCAACAAATGGCTTGCAACCATGCCAAGCTGCATATGGAGTGATACACTACAATGTTTTGGTGGGACACTTGTTAAGTACATATGCTCACATAACAACCTCAAGTCCTAAGCTATGTGGTAAAGCCTCAATTTGGACCATACACCTTGCCATTTCCATGGGTGATATGTTCTTCCTTTTAGCAACTCCATCACCCCTTGATTAGAATAGAGGGTATCCATTTTACAAGCTGACATACTTTTAGCCAAAACTAACTGTTTGAAGCACATACACACTTCAGACTTTGCCTTCAGTGCATACACCCGTGCATTCCTAGAAAAATCATCAATAAAAGTCACAAAGTAAAGGCAGTCCCCAAAAGAGGGTATCGCATAGCACCATAGAAATTTATATGAACAAGCTACTATCTCAACCATCTTTTGGGGAGGAGGAATGGTGCATTTTGCACAAAATATAGCATTCGCAATGATGTTTACAAGATACATCAACTTTGGGTAGAATGGACACCATTTCAAATTTCTACAAGCATTGCACATTAGCATAATTGAGATGACCAAAGCATGCATGCCAAAGCTTTCCATCTGACATAGCATGAGAATCTTGGATTGTGCATGCTAAATCATTCATAGATTTTGCATAATCTATGAGTTTATACAACCCATGAAATAAAATGCTTGAAGCAATAATAACATCATCATTTGATAGATCATGAACTGTACATTTGTCATCAACAAATTTCACAACCAAGCCTATCTTGGCTAATGTTGAAAGTGATAATTTTGTTTTTTATCCCTAGCACAAACAAAGCATCTAACAATATGAAAGAACTACCATTAGCACTATTCATAATGATCTTACCAACTCCCATTACAAGATAAGAGGAGTTGTTAGTGCATGTGATAGTATTCCCTATAGGGGAAGGCTCAAGTGAACTAAAGAAACTATGCTACGAGGTAATATGTCTTGTTGCCGCACTCTCAAAGTATCAAACATCAGAGTCTATTGCAAATATAAAGTGTTATTGAGAAGACGAGTCATAATTTCAAACTATACTAAACACCCATTCTTGATTATACACAAGATAAGTAGATTGTGTTTTAGGTGTACAAGCCTCTACAACAACCATTCCGACCTCTTTTTTCTTTTCCTCTTTTGCAACCAATTTTGGAGAAGTCTTTATGACATGATCATTTAGTTTATATTATTTGCAAAACAGTTCCTGGTTTTGTGCTTTCTTCTCATCTTTGGCTTTCTTTTTCTAGTGTAAAAATTATCAGATTTTTGTTTACTAGTAGATGAGATCCATTTACCTTTGTGCTTCAAACTAGCTAAGAAAGCTTGATCCATTACATGCATGATGGACCTTCTTGCAACATGCTAAGAAAGCTTGATCCATTACATGCATGATGGAGCTTCTAACATGCTAAGAAAGCTTGATCTTCTTGCAACAAAATAGAGACTAACTCCTTAAATTTTAAGGCATTTCAATTGCTTTTCATTATCAATCAAAGAGTAGAAGCAAAACTCTGATATGAATTTGGAAGACCATTAAGAATAGTCAACACAAGTGAACTATCTCACAACACTTTCTCAAGAGAAATTAACTACTCCTTCAAATCTTTGATCTTTGTCAAAAAAATATCCATAGAACCTCCTTCATTCATATGCTCACGCTCCAACTATTTTTTGGAGGTATGCAACTCGAGCCTCATTTCATGCCTGGTACAAAGTGTTAAGTGTATCCCAAGCATCCTTTCCTGTTTTGCAAGAGCAAATATGAGGGATAATGGCATGTTTGATAGACAAGGCTATCAACACATGTGCATGATAATATTTGCCATCCCAACAAAGTTACTTTACAGTAGGTGCAATAGAAACCAGAGCATGAACAAGAGCTTGAAGATCATCATCTTCAACACCATCTACATCACCTTCATTAAATGTATTTAGATGTGTAGTAGGTCATTTTTCAACCCCTTGCACAATATTCCATAGTCCTTATGCGACCAATACATGATGCATCATATATGCCCACAATGGGTAAGTGATACCATCCAACTTGTCCTCAACAACCAACATATGGAGTACATCATTGCTTTTAGCAATGGGCAGTGACTAAAATACCCTGATGTAGAACAATGACTCTATATCAAAACGTAAAATAGGACTACCCTGTTGAGTTTTGCTAAACTTGTCAGAGACTTTGAGATGTTTACATTACTGAACCAAAACTTGCATATATGTTTGGCACAAAAGGATGAAATTTCGTGCATAGGCAATATGACAATGCATTTGAAGGCCAAAAGGAGGTCGACTTCAAATTTTGACACCGGATAATGAAGATGCTTTGAACTCCTAATCGCCCTGCGTATGCTCACCAATTTTCCTGAGATTCTAAGAGGCTATGACCGGAGGGTATTGATGACACCCTTGATGAAGCAGTGACCTGCTTTGATACCAATTGTTGGAGTTTGAGGTCCGCGAATGCATGCAAATAGTAGAAGGAAAAAGAAGAATCTTGGAGCACAACACACAATACTGAATGTATTAGCAAGTGAATGTACAAAGATAATCAACCCATTAAGGTTATAGGCATATATTACAAGCACGGGGAAAAGGCCTCCTAAAGAGGGAAAAAATTTCCTCGGGGGTCCTAAGTGTCTTCACACACATCACTATCAAAATATATCAACAATACACTCATGCATACACACACATAGAGATACACACACATAGAGATACACACACATAGAGATACACACACATAGAGATATAGACACATATATGCATACACATAGACACACACACATATACACTCACATGCATACATACACACACATATGAGACACATACATACACTTATATACACACACATCCACACATACATACACATGCATACACACACATACACATACACACACATGTTCATATAGACACATACACACACATATGTACATACACACACAAACACATGCACACACATAAACTCACATGCATACATACATACATACACACACTCTCATACACACACATACACACACACATACACTCAAATACACACATACATACACATGCATACACACACATACACAATTATACAAATACACATATATACACACACATACACTCACATGCATACATACACACACATATACACACACATACACTCACATACACACATAGATACACATGCAGACACACATATGCACATACACATACATATTCATACACACAAATACACCAACAAACACACACACACACACACACACACACACACATATATATATATATATATATATATATATATATATATATATATATATATATATATATATATATATATATATATATATATATATATATATATATATATATATATATATATATATATATATATATATATATATATATACACACACACACAGAGGTAGACACAGACACATAGACATATACACACACATACACTTGCATGCATACATACACACATGCATATACACACATACACATAAACACACATGTACACTCACATACATAGATACATACATATGCATACACACACATATATATACATAGATTCTTACACACGTATACACATACACACACATATACACATACACATACACACATACACATACACACATATAGCCACATACACATATAAACACAGATGCATACAAACATATACACATGCACAGATACACATACACACACATATACATACACACACATAGACACATACACATACACACATGTACATACACACACATTTACATAACATACATACAATCACATGCATGCATACACACATATACACATGTGTGTGTGTCTCTATAGATTTCTAATCCATTTTTTTTGTATGTATAGACATTAGTCATCGTAATACTGAGTGAAAGGCAAAACTTTATCCCATAAAGAATCTTATGAGAGGAAAAGTTATGTCTGATTCGTTAGGGGTTGTCATGCATGAGTATGCAGACATGCCTGATGAGGGATTAGACTACATGATCCAGATGTTTACGCAGTGGTGAGAGGGGCTCCTCTACTACGCCATTTGCAGGAAGAGAGTTGTTTGCACATAGGTATGTTTGCTTATTATAATTTAATATTTTTAATGATATTATAATACAAATGTTTTAATTCATTTTTATTTGTTTATTTTCTAAACACCTATATTGACTCCAACCCATGAGCACACAACAAAGTACCTTTGAAGACCTGCATGGGTGGCCTAGGTCTAGAGTGTGGCACAACACCTGATGGGAATATAATATATAAGAAGCATGTTTTGGAGTTGAAAAGAAAATGAGAGCTTTATGTGACACATACTTGTATTTTGTTCAATTAAAATGAGTGTAAATACAAATTTGACCTGTACATTGAAATATATATTTTATGTTTTAGTTATATGATATTTTTTTAGTGGCTTTGATGAGAGAGATGAAGAGTATGTACTTAGTTCACTAGAGACACAATTTGGAAGTGGATGGTCTCACAAGTGGTGTCTGAAAGAGATGCGGATATTTATGTAACATCGTCATAACAATGCACAGTATGGATTGCTTTTAATTGATATATAAGATATATTGATACATACACATCATGCAGATATATATACACATGCATAGATCACACTGATATCCATATGCGTAGACATGTATCACATGCATGCATACATACATAGGAGATATTTTTGTCATTGAAAATAAAGTTATATACAAAATTCTAGGCATACCCCTGAGATTCATGTTCTAACTTAAGAGAACATGTTTTCATGATTATGGTTGGACTCACATCTTATTTCATTTGAATAGAGGATAATCTAATTTATCATACCCATTCAAATGATTTAAGTTAACGATCATTAGCTTGTCTTAGAAAGCTATAGATCTCTTTGGGAAAAACTAAATCTCTTTCCTCGAGCATAATGTTCTCACCTACCAAAATATATATTCATCACTATGTTGGAATTCATCTTGTATTCCAAATGAATAGAGGGGGATATCTGTCTATTTAGTCATGTGTTTTCATTTTTATCATAATTTTAGTAAGACATCAATATAGTCTCATATTCATTATTTTTATTGCAGGTCATACATCACACTTAGGCCAAATGGGCCATCACGGTTTTGTTGCTCCATTTGTAAGTATATGTCTTATTGATATTATATATTTTTTGATTTGAAACACCAATCATTAATCTTTTTTATTTGTTTCATTGCTAGAAAAGGATTATGGTGTTATCCTACAAAAAAGAAAATCAAATTTTCTACATATTATTGATATCGATGTCTGAGTGAGCACATACAAGATCATCCAGATGATTTTATGAGTATGATTAAATTTGATGTACTTTATTTTATTTTTATTGATGTTTTATATGTTTTATATGTTTCCTTTGTTCATGTTTTTTATATGTAATATAGGAGTATTATGGAGAGTTTGATATGGATGAGGTGGAGAGAGAGACACAAGAGGGATGATATTGATCATCATAGGGTACTGATCTATCTATCCATGATGCCTTTTCATATACATCACGTCATGCAAATGATCATGATGATGTGGATGATCCTGATCTGGGAGGCGACTCAAATGATTGACCTATTACATTGGATGTATTATTTACATTGATATTATAAGGAGATGGTTGGATACCATGCAAAGATGAGCTAGTGTTGCAATAATCCTGCTCTACACATGCCAATGTGACTTTAGGGCACCTTAGTAGACACCTTTAACTTCCCAAATATGCATTTAGACCCACTATGTACCTTCGGGCATCATTGCAAAATGTTTTCTCCAAAACAACTAACTTACACATAGAGATTCTATTGAAAACTTGCTATTTTTGGACTTGAACCTCTCGAAAAAATGTTTAGTTCTCACATTTTGATAACAATTGGCCCGAGAACTTTTAGCCACATCCAATTCAAGAGCTTCGCTAATTGTTCCAAGTTATCTCACTAATTTAAAGTGAGTATACAGTGAGGAATGAGTTTAAGAACTCAGGGGTGTATCCTAACTTTTTAGGAGGAAGACAATGTGTAGACATAGGTAGCTTGAATGATTCATAACTCAAGTTATAGTGAACCAAATGTAATGAAAATTGCTATTATCAGTTGGATAGATCACACTACCTATTCCAAGTTAAAGCAAGTCAAATGATCAAGTATACATAGAGAACAAGATAAAACAAAATCACTGAAATGAAGAGGTTACAACAGAGAACAATAGACAGAGATTATCATGAACTAATGACTCAAATTGTATGTGCTAATCAATGTGTGATACAAAGGAGATGTATGGACTTATGCATACATATGTGAGTTCAATGTATGCTCAACCATGAGGCTCAATGGCTCTCTCTTCTCTGTCATATGTCGTGACTAAAAGTCACCTCTCTTTATAAACATAGAGAAGTTTTGAAATTTGAATTTCCCTCATCTAAAAGTGTTCTTAAACTTTAGGTGTTGATTGATTTGATTCCAACAACCAATTAGTCGTGGTTCTTGGCTCCTAAAATCATGAGATTCAATCAACTCATTACCATGTACCTTTATCTATTAAGGTAAAGTCCCTAACTTTTACAAGCGGTATTCATATGCACTTCATAAGTGATTCAAATGAATATGTGATAAGTCCTTACCATTTGGTCAAGCATATATGTTTGTTAAATGTACCAACAACTCCTCCCCAAGCCTAAGCTGCTTGAGTCTTCAATCGTTTTATATCCCCTATAATCCAATCATAGATTTAAACCTGTTAAATTTGCTTCCATCCAATGATTTGGTCATCATATCAGCACATTGCATATGAGTAGATACATAGGATAATTGTATCACCTTACAATCTTTTCCCTGACAAAATGATAATGGAATTCTATATGCTTGGTCGTGGCATGAAAGATAGGATTAGAAACTAGATGAAGTGAACTCATATTAACTCCAAATATGTATGGAGTGCCAAAATCCAACCCTAAATCTGTGTATAGGGTATTGATCCACATAGCTTCTTGTGTTGCATTTGCTAACCCTCTATATATAGCTTCAACTGAGGAGAGAGAAATTATAGGTTGGTTCTTTGAAGACCATGATATGCGCTTTGTACCTACAAATGAATGTGCTTCTCCTATCATCTTTGGAACCTGTCCAACCTGCATCAGTGAATAGTTTTACATTCAAATTAGATGTGTAGGGGTAATATAAACCTTCATTTATTGTTCCTTTCAAGTACTTCAATATCCTCTTTGTTGCATCCATGTGAGGTTTCCTTGGGGTGTGCATGAATTGACTAAGCACACTCACTCCATGGTAAATATCAACCCTACTTAGAGTAGCATAGCTTGGGCTCCTACCTAGGCTTTGATAGCTTGTGATGTCTTCAATAATTTCTCCTTCATGAGCATTTAACATGTGGTTGGCTTCCATGGAAGTACCTGTAACTTTAGCTTCTTGCATTTTGAACTTGGTAAGCATGTGTTTAATATAGTTCCTTTGTGTAAGGAACATCCCTTGATCTATGTAGACTACTTCCAATCCAAGGAGATAAGTGAGCAATCCAAGATCACTTATCTTAAATTCCTCCTTCATTTGGGTTTTGATTCTTCTAATCCCATCAACATCATCACCTCTAAGGATTATATCATCTACATACACGCATAAGTATATCATTTTAGATTTACTTTTCTTATGAAAAGTGAAGAATCTACTTTGCTTGATTAAAATCCTTTGTCTTGCAAGAAGGTAACTAATCTATGGTTCGAAGCTCTAGGAGCTTGCTTCAATCCATATAGTGCTTTCTTGAGTTTACACACATACTCACGATGTGATTCATCTTCAAATCTAGGAGGTTGTGCCATGTACACCTCCTCAGAGATCCAACCATTTCAGAATGCATTTTTTACATCCAAATGATAGATGTTCCTATTCATTGAGGGAGCTACACTTATGAGTACTCTCCTTGTAGGCATCTTTGCCACAGGAGAAAAATTTTCTTCATAATCTATGCCTTGGGTTTGAGCAGACTCTTTGGCCATAAGCCTTGCTTTATATCTGTTTATGGATCCATGTGAGTTCTTCTTTACCTTGTAGATCCATCTAGATCTAATGATCTTCATGGATGGCTTCTTGGGAACTGATTCCCAAGTTTGATTCTCTTGAAGAGATTCTATCTCTTCTTCCATTGCTTCTCTCCATTCTGATTTCTTCTTAGCTTCTTCAAATGTTGATGGTTCTTTTGAGTTGACATCCTGAGAAATATAAATTGAGTGCTTAGTGACTATAGAGATTTCAAATACATACCTTTCTAGATTCCTCATGTGAGTTCTTCTTTACCTTGTACATCCATCTAGATCTAATGATCTTCATGGATGGCTTCTTGGGAACCGATTCCCAAGTTTTCTTCTCTTGAAGAGATTCTATCTCTTCTTCCATTGCTTCTCTCCATTCTGATTTCTTCTTGGCTTCTTCAAATGTTGATGGTTCTTTTGAGTTGACATCCTGAGCAATATAAATTGAGTGCTTAGTGACTATAGAGGTGTCAAATCCATACCTTTCTGGCTTCCTTTTTTCTCCACTTGATGTTCTTATTTTTTTGTTGAGAAGATTCTGCAACATGCATCTTTGTCTTACTTTGTTGTTCCAAGCATTGATATTCCTCCTTGGTGTCTTCTAATTTTCATCAGAATCACTTGATTCTCCACGTAAGGTATCACTGCCCTTTATTAATGTTGGCAATTCCTCTTTTAGGTCATAAGGTAACTTGAATTTCATTCATCATCTTCAAACCAATAGTTTTTCTCATCAAAGACAACATCTCTACTAACAATAAAAAATTTGTTGCTTGGATCATATAACCCCTACCCTTTTTTTGTTTAAGTCATATTCAATGAACACACATTTCTCTACTTTAGGATCCATTTTCCCTTTGATTTGAGATGGAATATGTGGATAAGCTATGCAGCGAAATATCCTACAATGATCAAGGCTAGGTCTTCTTCCATTCCATGCTTCATAGGGTGTCATAGAATCCAATGCTTTTGATGGTAGTCTATTGATTAAATAGATGGCTATAGATACAACCTCTACCCACCAATAATTTGGTAAGGTTTTCTCATTAAGCATAGACCTTCTAGCTTCACCTATGTTCCTATTCCTTCTCTCTACCACTCCAATTTGCTATGGAGTGTACATGGTTGTGATCTCTCTCTTGTTACCCCTCTCTTGGAGATAGGTATCAAATTCATGGGAGAAATATTCTCCCCCCTCCATCGAACCTTAGCCTCTTTAGTGTTTTACATGTCTGCTATTCAACAAGTGCAAGATACTTCTTGAAAAATGAGAAGACTTCATCCTTATGCTTCATAAAATATAGGATGGTCCATCTACTACAATCATAAATAAAATATACATGGTACTTGGATCTTGAAATTGATAGTTCCTTGCTATGTCCCCAAATATCTCTGTGAACTAGCTCCAACAAGTCACCATGAATGTATCCTTTCTTCATGAAAGGTGGTCTATGTGACTTCCCAAGCTCACAAGCACTAAACTTATATATTATGTGTTGTTTGGAGATATTTGGTAGGCCAAGCACACTTTGATCTCTACACATTTGCTTCAAATTCCTTTCGCCGTTATGAGCCAATCTTTTGTGCCACATCTCTAATTTTGATAGATTCTGATTACCATAATTGAATAGAGCTAAATTTTTGGTGTCTTGGATTTCAAATGTACAGAGTCTACCTATCTTTTCTCCTTTTTCTATTCTCTTGAATTTTTTTTGTGGATCTTCGACAAAGGCTCCATTCATTGTGAACCTTACCTGCAATCCTTTCTCTATGATTTTCCCAACACTTATGAGATTCTTTGTTATGGTAGGTACATACAATACGTTACTGAGTAGATCCATGTTTCCATCTCGAGTCTTCACATTTCCAATATTTTCCACTGAGTGCCTAGTGTCATCTCCTATTTGAACCTCATGTGCATGTGCATGTGCATGTGCATGTGGATGCATGTGCATGTGCATGTATGTGCATGTGCATATGCATGTGTATATGTATGTACATTTGTGTGTATGGGCATATGTATGTGTATGTGTATAAGTATGTGTTTATGTGCATATGTGTATGTGTATGTGTGTGCATGTAGATATGTTTGTGCATATGCATGTGTGTATATGTATAAGTATATGTGTATGTGTATGTGTGTATGTGTATGTGTATGTGTATTTGCATATGTGTGTATGTATAAGTATATGTGTATGTGTATGTGTGTATGTGTATGTGTATGTGTATTTGCATATGTGTGTATGTGTATGTGTGTGTATATGTGTGTATGTGCATGTGTATGTGTGTGTATGTGTATGTGCATGCATGAGCGTGCATGTACATGTATATGGAAACATGCCCAAAATTGAACCTTCCACATCATCCACAACCAAAGGAGGCTGATTTCTATGAATTGGAGGCATCAAATCATGTCCACAATGGAAAGAAGTTGATTAGAGAAGATTTCGGTCACGTCTTGATGTGATTGGACCTCAACATTTGACATGTATATGCTTTTGATTGGTTAAAGAGGCTGATATGTGACATTTAAGGCATCAAATGAGTTGTATTATGACTTATAGTGGGGGAAATATGTTCCCAAGCTGCCCCATTGCTTAAGTACACCCCCTACTAGCTGTTCTCGATATATTTTGCAAAAAAATCACTTTTACATACTCTATCTCTCTAGATGATCTTAGAAGACCCCCTAATCTTGTAATTGTTTTTTCTCCTTCATTTGGAATTCATTTGCATTGATTTTTGTCTTTTTGGGAATCTTATAAGCTCTATCTTAAGTGGTATAAGTCTCGGGTTGAAAACCTATGCATGTGGAGATAAATTTTTAGAAGAGTGTCTGTGTAGTTAGCTAATACTCTATGAAGAGAACAAGTTATCTCTTTTGTTGCACCTTATTGAGGCAGGCATCATCCAGTATTCAAATGGAGTAATTTTGATCTCCTTTAAAATCTCCCAAAGTCTAGTTCCAGCCTCCAAAATTTCATTTTCATTTTTTGCATGTACGCAACAAAATTTAGATAATACAAAGCCTATGTCTAAAAACTTTTAGGATCTTAGGAGCATTCATTTGCTTTCAATGTGCTCATAGGAGTGTTATCCTCCAAGAGTGGTATCAGAGCTATATGTGGAGTATAAAAGAGTTAGGAAGGATCTGCTAAAATGAAGTAAAGATCTCATCAAAGCTTGAAGGAAAGAAGCAAAGAATGGGAACATCAATAACAAGGGGAAGCAAATAAGTTATCCTATCAAAGACAAAACTTCATGAAGAGGAGTAGATCTATTTTTGAGGTAAAATCCATCTTTTTCAAGTTCACTGCATCAACGGAGAGGTTCAAAACAAATAGAAGGCACCATGGCTGATCTCAATTCTCATATTGAGAAGCTCAAAAAGCAAAAATACCAACGACGGTGATTTAGAATAAGCAATTTTTTGATGGGGAAAGGTTTGTGGGGATTTGTGAATGGTGGAGAGCCAAACCCTATAGAGATGAGTTAAATCCAACCAATGACTAGAGAAAACCAATATGAGGGGGATGAAAGTGACAAAAGAGTGATTTTTATTTTATCTCAGCATATTAGCAACTTCATGATAGGACATATTCAAGATTTGGATACATCAAACAAGATGTGGGAGTTCTTGGAGAGATTGTATTCAACCTCCACAAAAGCTAGAAAAATTCAGCTCAAGAATGATCTATATAGTGTTAGGAAAGGCCCCTCTCAAGGTGCTAATGATTACATATTAAATGTTAAAGAGCTTGTAGGTGCACTAGGGTCAATTGGTTCTACCCTAGATGATGACGATCTTGTTGCGCACACTCTGAATGGATTTAAGGATGGTAAAAAATAGAGGGAATTCAAAACTTCATTGTATGTAAGGGACTCTCTTCCTGATTTTGATCAACTAATCACTCTCATGGTGATAAAGGAGATGAACCCTGGTGGTCATAACGCTAAGGATAGCCAAGGGCAATTGTTGTATGTAGGTAGAGGACAAAGAAGACACAATCTGTTGGAAAACAATGTCACATCAGTCCAAAATCTATTTAGGGCAAAAACCCTAATTTTGGTACTTAGTCATTTTTGGCACAAAAATGGGTAAATTTTTTATGATCCTATCTTGTAGAGCTTGAAAAGAGCTTTCCAATGGTATATGACATTCAGTCATCAAAGATCAGATTTGGGAGACTTTACACATGTTGTCTAATCTTTCTCTATCTTTGTCTCATCATTTGTATGATTAAATGTGGTATGTTCATGTTTTGTCAATATTGGAAGATTGTTGGAATCTGTGTTGTAGATCTTGGACCTATGGAACTATGGACCTATTGTATTTATTATGTTCCTACTAAATTTCCAACATTTGGTATCAAAGCTTTAGGCTTTGGTATCAGAGCAATCAGGCTCTCAAATTCCAAGGTTTCCAGACTTTTAGGTTTACAACATATGATTTAAGAGCATCTTCTAACATTTATCAAATCACAGGTATGAGGTTTTACTATCAGATTATCATTTGCAGGTCAAATCTTAGAAGCGCAGTTATGAAGAGATTTGAAGGATTCCTTTAATACACTTTCATTCTTTGAAAGTAAAAGCATTAGATACATCAAAATAGTTTTTGATATATCTCTTTCATGGCAAGAAAGCTCATCTAAGAAGAAAAATGTGGAGAGCATCAGTTTTATTTTCAGCCAATCTTGTAAGTTGGTTGGAAGGTTTTTATCTAGATACAAAATGTGAGGTATCTAGAGAACGTAACTCTAGAAAGGTAATTCATCATTCAGACAAAAGGTTGGTGAATTCAGTAATACCAGTCACATTTGAAGCCAACTTTTGATTCAGAGATATGAGGAGATGGTTAAATATTGATTCTATGTTCACTTCCATTTGTATACCATGTTTTGTCTCTTACTCTTAGCACTAGAGGAAGAAAAAAATTCATTTGAAGAAGTCATGCGTGCTTGCTACTTCAAGATGAAGAGAGCAAAAGGTACGGAAGAGAAGTTTGAAGATGTTGACATCATCAGGTGGAAGAAAGATGCAGAAAAAGAAGATCCAACAATTCCAAAGGGAAAGTAAGACTTCCTTTTCTCATATATTTTCCATATACGTTTCCTATTTTATCCTCTACATCCAAAGACAAGTCTACAAGAACATCTTGTGTGAATATAGTTTAAAGAAGAAGTAATTTCCTGTTTTGCATTACACTTGGTCATGATTTAGTAGATTTGACAAAGAATTGCATTGAGAGAAAGAAAAGCAGCAGATATATGTTTTGACTCATATATGTATGAGTTATGTTTTAGTTGAAGCTTTTAATCAGGCATCTTATATGTCTTCAAAGAATTCTTGGAGTGTCAATTCAGAGCTACTTGGTATATGACAAGTTGTAGAGAAGTATATTTCTTCTTTATCTAACTGTTAAGGTAAAAGAGTATTTGTAGCAGATGTTGAAGACTTGGGTGAGGTTTTGTGTTTGGAAAAGTTACTTCATATTCAGTATATTCAGTATGCTCAGAAAATTCAAAGTTTTTAGGATGAAAATTCAGAAATTTCAGTTGGAGAATCTACTTTCCATGTTTGTCTTGACTTTTGGATACATGACTGTAAGTCAAGATTCAGATTCTATGAGGTTTGTGTTGCAGAGAAATAGAAGAAGATACTTGTTATGTTGTAGAAATTGGATCCTAAAATGCTTTCAGTAAGGTTTTTGTTATGATGTAATACATCAACTAACCTTATTCTATAATTTGGGAAGCTGAGGAATGACAGGGAAAGCTATTGTCATGTGTATAGTGCTAATAAAAAGGGTTCAATGATTTTTTTTAGATACAGGTATTGATTACTGAAGATCAGATTTATTGGAAGAAGGAAGACGTTCCAAATTTCATAAAGTCTGATATAATTTGAAGAATTCTGGATACTAGTGTTAAATAATCCAGGGGGATGATGAAACATGAAGACTTATTTTTCACCCATATATGGAAGAATGCAAAGTCATATCTACAGGTATTCCTATATCAGGTATTCCTATATCAGGTATTCCTATATCAGGTATTCCTATATAAGGTATTCCTATATTTCCTTTGTCAGTTTGTCTTTATGTTCCAGCTTTTGAAGAAGAAGGAAGAAGGAGAATGTCTGGAGAAACTTCCTATTAGGTGTTCCTCTTCAGGAGAAAGTTCCAGAGTTCTATTGAAGAGAAGCTTGATATTTCAAAAAGGTATGTTTCAGAGGTGCACACATTTATGTTTATACCAGATTCTGAAGGAAAGAGGTATGAAGGAAGTATAGTTAGAACAAGGATGATGACAAGATGAGATCATAGATATGAAATTTTGATGAGACTCATGGATTGAGTTCAGTTGAGTACAGTCAAAGATGAATCAGCTAGTGTTCATAATACACTAATTTGTGAGTTGTCAGTCACAAGTCTCAGGATGCAGTTCTTGATTTTGTTTAGTGTATTGACATGATAGAGCAAAAGTACATTGAGAAACCTTTTTGTAAGGTAAATGCAAATATGTGGATCCTAGTGTATGCTTATAGGTTTGAGAAGACTTATTTCAAGAGATAGCAAATTGAGAGTCAGTTCATGCTACATATGTTGTCAAGCAGTGATTGGTTGATGTATGCTAACACTATTGGATATCTAGTTTGCATATTTTCTCAGGTATTATGGTTCATATTCAGCAAATTCAGATTTTTTGAAGTTTGAAGAAATTCAAATTAACTTTTGAAGAAGACTTTTGAAGAAAAGGTTTGAAGGTCAATTCGAGAGTACAAGTTTGAAGATTATGACAATTTGGAGATGAATGAAGTTACATATGTAGTTTAGTTTGTACTAATATGACATTGTAGGGGGGATTGTTGGAAAACAATGTCAACATCAGTCCAAAATCCATATAGGGAAAAATTCCTAATTTTGGTACTTAGTCATTTTTGGCACAAAAATGGGTAAAATTTTTATGAGCCTATCTTGTAGAGCTCAAAAAGAGCTTTCCAATGGTATATGACATTCAATCATCAAAGATCAAATTTGGGAGAAAACCCTAACCCTAATTTTCTATTGTGATTTAGGGTGTTGACCTCATGTGATAGCTCTCGGCATGAGGATCATAAAAATGTTGTTAGATCATTCATCAGGTAGTGAGAAGTGTAAAAAAGCAGGTCAAGCAGCTATTTTTAAAGTTAGCTAAAAGCAACTTTAAAAATAAAGCAAACTTACTTAAAAATAAAGCAAAAGCAATTTGAAAAGCGATGTGATTAAAATAAAGCGCTTTTTTGTGAGTTTTTTGCATTAGACACTGAAGGCTATATAAAGAAGTGTTTGGGTCACTTCTAGGACATCCTATGTTGGTGCAAGGCAAGCCAACACACATTGGCTTGGAACCTTGGACTCATTGAAGATCAGCATGGATAAGGATTTATCAAGGCTTCACTTAAAGCAAGACTCATGTGAACATATGCTTATGTGTTCCTATCTTTTACCTCTTGTAAAAGTCTAATTGACTTATCATTTGTTTGTAACTACTTTAAGTCATCCACCTACTTCTAGAGTCGTGGAAATTTGAATGTTGAGATGGAGAGAATATCTCCCTACTTTTTAGAGGAGAGATTCAAGGGAGCCTAAGTTTGAATTTCAAATTCAAATGAAGATCAAACTCCTATAAAGGATGTAGTAAAAAGTCGCGGGTAATATACTCACTCTAGCTCACTCCCCGAGGCATATTTTTCCTTGTAACTCATTGTGTGTGAAGGCTACTCTATTGCCAACACCACAATACCTCATTTAGCTGTGCTTGGCAAGCTAATGAGATTGTACAAACACATTTATCAATAGAAGTATACATTCATCATCTCTGGTTTTTCAGAGTTTCCTACTTCAAGTCTGTCAACTTCAGAGGAGCATATCTCAAGATCTACTGAACCAAATCAAGAGATCTATAGCTCATTGGAACCAGCTCAAAGTCTACTACAAGCATACAAAATCTCAAAACATTCCATTCAGCCATTTGGGAGAAATTGCAGTCGAGGCAGTCACTGGTATTTCTCTGTGTGGTTCCTAAAAAGTCGGGGGTGTCTCTGATTTTGCTAAAGATCATTCTCAGTGCATAGTTAGTTAATTGGAGTGATTTAACTTGCTAATGGTAGCTTGTTAAGTTAATTTAATACTCCCAGAAGGAATTGATCCAATTGTAAGTGTGCTGGACACAATAAGCTTAAGACTGAGCAGGTGTCATTACAGAAATAGAAAGTTTTTGAACTTGTGAAGATTCAAAGTCATCTGTTTTGATCTAGTCATTACACAATTGATTTGTAAAGCACATATATAGTTTCTTGGTGTCATTTGCAAGCTTAAGAAGTCTACTAAGCATATTTGGAAAGAAAAGAGGGCAGGTGTGAAGCAGGTTTTGCAGCACCAACTGATTTCCTGAGTGCATCCATCCATCACTCTCAACAGTGGTATCAGAGCAAAGAAGGTAAACATGGGTGATGGTTTCCCTTCCTTCATTGACAAATTGGACAGAAACAATTATCAAGCTTGGTCATTGAGAATGAAGACCTATCTACAAGGGAGAAGTCTATTTGGATACATATCAGGAGATGAGGAGTTGCCTTCATTCAAGACTAGAGGACTACCTACAAAGGATGAGCATGAAAGACTCAACCAATGGTGTGCAAAGGATGCTTTGGCAAGGTCTTATCTCTTAAACTCTATATCTGACTTTCTTTTACCTCATGTAAGGAACTGTAAGACTTCCCAAGAGACTTGGGAAACCTTGTCAAATTATTTTTCTTCCAACACAAGGGCTAGGAAGAACCAATTATGGATTGAGTTCACAACACTTAGGAAGCAGCCCAAGCAATCAGTCTCAGAGTATGTGACAAAGATCAAAGATGTGGCAGACCAACTAGCAAGCATTGGAGAGGAAATTGAAGAGGAGCAAATAGTCAGGCAAGTGACAAATGGACTCAAGGCAGATGATAAGTGGGAAAGTTTCACCACAGCAATGGACCTCTACATGGACATGCATACCCTTGATCTCACAACACTCATGGGCCAACTATTTACACATGAAGCAAAGTTCACCAAAGCTGGAGAACAATCAAAAGGTAATAACCCCTCTGCTCTCTATACTGATAAGAAAGTTAAAGATAAAGGCAAGAAGAAACAGGATGAAGAAGGCTCTACCTCTCAAGCTAATTATGCAGGGAGAGGTAGGTCATCTAGAGGAAGAGGCAGAGGAGGTAAGCCAGGTAGGGGGAGACCCTACAACTCATCACCTTGCAACATCTGTGGATTGTCCAATCATACCACAGATGAATGCTACAAGAACTACAAAAATCAGAGAGGAAGAGGCTACTCAAGAGGTGGATACTCTCAAGGAAGAGGCAGATTCAACCAACATCAAAGCTACAATGGGTACAACAACCAATACAACAACAATTACAACAACAACCACAATGGTAGCTACCAAGGTGGATTCAGAAATAGAAGAGACTACAACAACTACACAGAGGAGCAAGATGACTCCTTATTGATCATGAATATGACCTCCAAGATAGGTACAAATGATGATCATTTATTTTACATTGACTCAGGATGTTCTAACCATGTAGCTGGTAATGTGGCACTACTTTCTGATTTGGAAGAGCACAAGGGCAAACATCAGGTACAAACAGGTGATGACACTAAACACTCTGTTGTCAAAATTGGAAATGTGAAGACATGTGATGGTAATCAGAACCTACTAAGCAGAGTACTCTATGTACCAACAATAACTAAGAATTTAATGAGTGTTGGTCAGATTGTGGAGAAAGGTTTGCAGGTCAGATTCACACAACATGGAGCATATGTGGAGGACCCAAAACAAGGATTCAGAAGGATAGCCAAAGGGGAGAAATCAGGTAGACTATTTACATTTGAGCTAGAAGATACAAAAAACATTGCTTTGTATAACTACAAGGATCAGACACTTTCAGAGTTAGAGATATGGCATAAAAGACTAGGGCACATAGGTGAAAGGACTCTCAAGCAAATGTGCAGGGATCAATGTGTGCTTGGGATACCTAATGTATCCAAGCAACATATGATTTACAAATGTGGATCATGTCAATTTGGTAAGTCTCACAGATTACCCTACTCAAGGAAAGGTTTCATACATGAAGACTACCTAGACTTGGTACACACAGATGTTTGGGGACCTAGCAAGGACCCTTCCATTTCTGGTTCAAGGTATTATGTGTCCTTCATTGATGACTATAGCAGATGGACCATTTTATACTTTATGAAGCATAAAGATGAAGTGTTTAATTGTTTCAAGAGGTATCTTGCACTTGTTGAGAATCAAACAGGTAGAAGCTTGAAGAGGCTAAGATCAGATGGTGGAGGAGAGTATTTCTCCAATGAGTTTGAAGATTTCTTGCAGGAAAGAGGCATCAAGAGGGAGATCACTACAAGGTACTCACCTGAACAAAATGGGGTAGCAGAAAGAAGGAATAGACTTATAGTGGAAACAGCTAGGTCTATGCTCAATGAGAAAAAGTTGCCAAATTATCTATGGGCAGAGAGTGTATCCACTGCCACTTATCTCATCAATAGGTTGCCATCCAAATCACTTGATGGCATGACACCATATGAAGCTTGGCATGGTAAGAGACCCTCTCTGGATCATTGCAAAATCTTTGGATGTATAGCATATGTGCATATTCCCTCACAGGTAAGAGGAAAGCTAGACCCAAAGGCAGAGAAATGTATCTTCATTGGTTATGATTTGAACCAAAAGGGATACAGATTCTACAACCCCACAAACAAAGGGTTCAAGGTAAGCAGAGATGTCATATTTGATGAGAATGACTCATGGTATGAGAATGAATGCAGGAAAGTGAGTCTACCCTATGACATGGAGGAAGATTTTCCAAAGCTTACCAAGGAAGAGCCAACTCAGCAAGAAGACTCAAGCTCAGATGATGATACCATAAACCTTGAAGAGTTCAAGGCTTGGAAATCCAAAGGAAAGATGAAGATGAAGCAATTGGAGGACAAGGCAGAAACTTCTACTCAAGCTATGAGAAGATCTCAGAGAGAGAAGAAGAAACCTATCAGATTTGGGTATGACACATCACTTGTAACTAAACATTCTGTATATCTTGCAAAAGACTTGTTGAATGAAGAACCAGGTACCTATGAAGAAGCAATTACAAAGCCAGAGTGGAGAGAAGCCATGGATGAGGAGATAGAAGCCCTCAAAGAGAGTGATACTTGGGACTTGGTACCCAAGAAGGACACTATGAAGGTAATAGGATCCAGATGGATCTACAAATTGAAGAAGAATTCAGATGGAACAATTAATAGGTACAAAGCCAGGTTGGTAGCCAAGGGTTTTGCACAAACCCAAGGCATTGATTATGAGGAAACTTTTTCTCCTGTGGCCAAGATGCCAACAATCAGAGTTTTGGTGAGTGTAGCTGCATCCAAGAATTGGAACATGTACCAATTGGATGTGAAGAATGCATTCTTGAATGGATGGATATCTGAAGAAGTCTACATGTCACAACCACCTGGATATGAAGATCCAAATAAGGTACATTGTGTTTGTAAATTGAAGAAGGCTCTGTATGGTTTGAAGCAGGCACCTAGAGCATGGAACTACAGATTGACCACCTACCTCCTAGACCAAGGATTTGTGATGAGCAAAGTAGACACTTCTCTATTCATAAAGAGAAGTAGTACAGAGGTAATCTACTTATGTGTTTATGTTGATGACATCATCATTACAGGTAATGATGTCAATGGGATTAGACACATCAAAGGACAGATGATGAAAGAATTCAAGATTAGTGATCTTGGATTACTAAAATATTTCCTAGGTCTTGAATTGATCTATACAGATACAGGTATCTACATCACTCAAAAGAAGTATGTACAGGATATGGTCAAGAAGTTTGGTTTGCAGGATGCTAAGGTATCTACTACTCCAATGGAGGTTAACCAAAAGCTAAGTGCTCATGAAGGAGAAGAAATTAAAGACATTACAGGATACCAAAGTATGGTGGGTAGCTTGAACTATGCTACCTTGACAAGAATTGACATAGCATATGGAGTAAGTGTGCTTAGTCAATTCATGCACAAACCTAGAGTACCTCACCTAGAGGCAGCAAAGAAGATCCTGAAATACCTCAAGGGAACTCAAAGTCATGGTTTGTACTTTCCTTATACATCAGATATTGACATTAAGGTTTACTCAGATGCAGATTGGGCAGGATGCAAGGATGATAGGAGGAGCACCTCAGGTTACATTTGTTTTGCAGGAGATAAGCCTATCTCTTGGTCAGCTAAGAAGCAACCTACAGTGGCATTGTCATCCACTGAAGCAGAGTATAGAGGGCTTGCCAATGCAACTCAAGAAGCTATCTGGTTGAAGCTTCTATATACAGAGTTAGGTCTACTCACAAGGCCACCTATTATATTTGGAGATAACACTAGCTCTCTTCACCTTGCAGCAAACCCAATTTATCATGCCAGAACAAAGCACATAGAGGTTCATTACCACTATGTGAGAGAGAAATTGCTAAGTAAAGATATACAATTGACATATGTATCTACTAATATGCAATGTGCAGATTTACTTACAAAGGCATTGGATGGAAACAAGTTATGCAGATTCAAGACTATGATTGGATTGCAGGAAGTAATTGAAGAATGAAAGAGAAGACTTAAGCCAAAGTGTTTGGCTTGAGGGGGAGCTGTTGGTGCAAGGCAAGCCAACACACATTGGCTTGGAACCTTGGACTCATTGAAGATCAGCATGGATAAGGATTTATCAAGGCTTCACTTAAAGCAAGACTCATGTGAACATATGCTTATGTGTTCCTATTCTTTACCTCTTGTAAAAGTCTAATTGACTTATCATTTGTTTGTAACTACTTTAAGTCATCCACCTACTTCTAGAGTCGTGGAAATTTGAATGTTGAGATGGAGAGAATATCTCCCTACTTTTTAGAGGAGAGATTCAAGGGAGCCTAAGTTTGAATTTCAAATTCAAATGAAGATCAAACTCCTATAAAGGATGTAGTAAAAAGTCGCAGGTAATATACTCACTCTAGCTCACTCCCCGAGGCATATTTTTCCTTGTAACTCATTGTGTGTGAAGGCTACTCTATTGCCAACACCACAATACCTCATTTATCTGTGCTTGGAAAGCTAATGAGATTGTACAAACACATTTATCAATAGAAGTATACATTCATCATCTCTGTTTTTTCTGAGTTTCCTACTTCAAGTCTGTCAACTTCAGAGGAGCATATCTGAAGATCTACTGAACCAAATCAAGAGATCTATAGCGCATTGGAACCAGCTCAAAGTCTATTACAAGCATACAAAATCTCAAAACATTCCATTCAGCCATTTGGGAGAAATTGCAGTCGAGGCAGTCACTAGTATTTCTCTGTGTGGTTCCTAAAAAGTCGGGGGTGTCTCTGATTTTGCTAAAGATCATTCTCAGTGCATAGTTAGTTAATTGGAGTGATTTAACTTGCTAATGGTAGCTTGTTAAGTTAATTTAATACTCCCAGAAGGAATTGATCCAATTGTAAGTGTGCTGGACACAATAAGCTTAAGACTGAGCAAGTGTCATTACAGAAATAGAAAGTTTTTGAACTTGTGAAGATTCAAAGTCATCTGTTTTGATCTAGTCATTACACAATTGATTTGTAAAGCACATATATAGTTTCTTGGTGTCATTTGCAAGCTTAAGAAGTCTACTAAGCATATTTGGAAAGAAAAGAGGGTAGGTGTGAAGCAGGTTTTGCAGCACCAATTGATTTCCTGAGTGCATCCATCCATCACTCTCAACATCCTACACCTAGTCCAACGCTAGGTTTGGTACCTCAATACAGGTGGTGCTCTTAGCGCATGGGGCAACCATGGTGCACTCTAGGAGCATGTGGAGGAGCAGCTATGGAGTTCTTCTTGGAGAAGAGTGTGCTCACACTCTTTCTTATGGGGAGGACTTGCCCATTAGTAGCTTGGTGGTGTGGATCAGCCATCTACGTGATCTATTTGAAGATTGTCTTCTACATGAAGATTTCGGTGTACTTCAAAGACATTGGATGGAGGTTAACATAAGATTTGCATCTTATGTTAAGAATTCAGGTACATATTCTCTTTATGCACACAGGTACTACTTGAAGTTTATGGAGACCCTGGCATCCATATCGCGAGGAGTCGTATTCGGCATATCTAAAGGAGAATCAGTACATGTATGCTTTATGCATATTTGGATGAGGTGTTCGAGAAGATATATTCATATGAGATTGAGGATTTCTGGCAGCAAACTTGTAAGCATTCTTTGCTACTTTTGTAAGTATGTGATGTTTTCACACACGTGTCTAACTTAGGATCTTCCATAGCCTAAGGTTAGATGATGGTTTATTGATTTTGAGTTTTAGACTGATCCTTCCTCTTTCTGTCACTCATATTCACTCTTCTATAACCTATCAGGTCACACATCTCATGTATATTCAGATTTCTGTCCATACATCTGAATATGTTTGTTATATTTGTACATGCACTCAGCCATCTATTTTTGTTGACATAGAGTGGTTCAGATTTTTGACTCTCACATTGTAAATTGACATTTGTATATATGATAGTGTGAGTAAGCACTGGTTTACATAACACTTTACACATGTCTAATCTTTCTCTATCTTTGTCTCATCATTTGTATGATTAAATGTGGTATGTTCATGTTTCTTCAATATTGGAAGATTTTTGGAATCTATGCTGTAGATCCTGGACCTATGGAACTATGGACTTGTCGTATTTGTTATGGGCCTACTAAATTTCCAACACAATCGAGGTGCTACAAGTGGAAGAGGAAGATATCAAAGCAATGAGGGAGGTCAAGGACAACAAGAAAATGCAATTCAAATGGATGGAAGGGCAACAAATAGAGGGAGATGTGGAATATTTGGTGGAAGAGGACAATCCAGTTCAAATCGATGCTTTGTATGTGATAAGCCTGGTCATTTTGCAAATGAATGTTATCATAGAGCTCAAAGAACAAGGAGTCAAAGCAACAAAAACAATTATACAGGGCAAGGTAACTATGCAAACACATCATCCGACCAAGGGAATGATTATTTACTTGCCATGAGGTATGGTGAAGATACAACTCAAGCTAGTGAAGATGTATGGTATGTAGATAGTGGATGTAGCAATCATATCTCATGTAGAAAGGATGGTTTTAGTAATTTTCACATTCCAAAGCATCAAGGACATGTGAAAATAGGTAGTAACTCAAATCATACCATTCAACATGTGGGTGATAGCAGTTTGGAAGAAAATCAAAGGTAAAAGTGCTTATGAGAGGTATAACATCTCGCTACTATTACAAAAAACTTGATTTCGATAGGCCAAACGGTAGAAAATTCTATCAAGTTAGGTTCAATGAAAGAGGATGTTTTTTTGAGGGTCCAAGGGTAGGTTTCAAGCTCATAGAAAATGCGAAAAGCAAGGGAAAATGTTCACAATGGACATAAATCAGCCACACCACTCAATGTATGTCAAATATGGAGACAAGAGGATAGCAGATTTGGACCTATGGCATAAACGAATAGGTCACATCAATCTACAAAATCTCAAGGAGGAGCTTTGTAAGAGGCCTACCAAATTTTACATCTAAAATGTTGCATGAAATTTGTGTAGCTTGCCAGCAAGGAAAACAATCAAGGCTACCCTTCAAGAAGAGCACCTATGCGAGTGCGAATGTTTTAGAGCTCTTTCACACAGATGTTTGGGGTCCAACAAGATATGCATCCCTTGCTGGAAATAGGTATTTTCTAACCTTCATTGATGGAGTTTCAAGAAAATTATGATTGTATTGCATTAGGAACAAATCAGATGTGTTGCACTACTTCAAGCAATTCAAATAGGTGGAGAAGGAGTCTAGCAAGTTTATCAAAACTTTGAGATCCAGTGGAGGGGGAGAGTACTTTTCCAATGAATTTTCTAATTTTTTTTCACGTCAATGGCATCAACAAACAATTTACATGCAGGTATACCCCTCAACAAAATGGGGTAGCAAAGAGAAAGAATAGACACATAGTAGAGGTAGCAAGGTGTATGCTCAACGAAATGAATATGCCACATTAATATTGGGAAGAGGCTACATATACAACCACATAAATCATGAATAGATATCATACATTGGATATACATCAACTAAACCCTGAGGAAGCATGGATTGGAGTAAAACCTTGCATTTCACATCTTAGAATGTTTGGTTGTATATGCTATGTACATGTACCTCAAGAGCCGAGGTCAAAATTAGATGCCAAATTAGAAATATGTATCTTTTTGGGTTATTCTATGGAACAAAAGGGATATAAATTCTATAATCCCATCACCAAGGAGCTAAATAGTAGAAGTCATGTTGTCTCTGATGATTGGAAGCCTTGGTATGCATGCACGAGTCCATTGTAGGTTGAATAGATAGGTGAGATAGATAAGAAGAATGATGATAGAGTTTAAGAAAGCATGGATTTAAGTGGTCCATGCAACTCATCCAACACAAGGCCACCCTCACCATGGAGTCAAAGGCTTAAAAAAAGAGAGACCAACTCTAAAGAAAGAAAAGTCAAAGGCAGAGAGAAGATTGCAATTGAAGAAGGAAACTATGTGGATGAGAGCATGTTCGAAGATGAAGAGATAGAAGAAACTCAAACCCTGGGAGTCGCAAAACAAAGAAAAAGATGGAAATCAAACCTAAAGGAAGTAAAATAAGGTCCTCAAGAGTAAGATATCCAATTCAAAGCTTAACATATGATCATTTAATTCCAAATCATTATGCATACATGACTCAGGTAATCAAGGACTAAGAACCTAGTAGTTATGAAGAAGCGAAGGATTGCAAGGAATGGCAAGAGGCAATGAAGGAAAAGCTCAAGGCACTTGATTAGAACCATACTTGGAGCTTGGTACCAGCTCAAGAAGGCATGAAGGTAATAGGTAATAAGTGGGTTTACAAAATTGAAAGAAATTTAGATGGTTCCATAGCTAGGTACAAAGCAAGGTTGGTGGTGCAAGGCTTCCTCCAAAGCTATGGGATGAGATTACGATGAAAATTTGAGCCCCATATCCAAGATGCCAACAATTAGGACTTTGATTGGAGTGGCCACATTAAAGAATGGAGCTTATATCAGTTGGATGTGAAGAACGACTTCCTCAATGGAGAGCTTAAACTAGTCTACATGAACCAATCTCAAGGATTTGCTAGTATGAGGTACCCAAATCACCTTTGCAAGCTAAGGAAAGCCTTACATGGACTAAAGCAAGCCCCACGGTCCTAGTATCAAAGGTTAGTGGATTATTTATCAAGTTGTGGATACAAAGAAAGTGTTGAGATCCATCACTTTACATGAAGAAGCAAGGAGAAAAGATGATATACATATGCATATATTTGGACAATTTGATCATCACAAGAAGTGATATTGGAGGTATTAAAGATATCAAATCAAATCTAGGAAATGAGTTCAAGATATTTGATATTGGAACACTAAAGTACTTCTTGGGAATAGAGGTAATCTATGCACACAATGATATCTTCTTGATTCAAAGAAAATACTTGTTGGATGTGCTATATAGGTTTGGTATTAGTGGTTGTAAGCCACTTTCTAAGCCCAAGGAGACCAATACAAAGTTGGTTGCATTCAAGGAGAGGCTATACAAGATATTATTCTATGTAGAAGCATAATTGGTTCATTGATTTATGCTACATTCACCAGACCTGATCTTGCATATGTAGCAGGTGTACTCTCTCAATTTCTACATGCACCCACTCATTATCATCTTATGGCAGCAAGAAAAGTGCTTAAATACATCAAGCACACCATTAACCAAGGTCTATTTTATTCTTATGATGGTGATCTAAGTGTCAAAGGTTATAGTGATGATGATTGGGAAGGTATCAAAGATGATTGAAGGAGTACATCATGTTATGTTTTCATGATAGGTACACAAGTGATCTCATGGAGCTTGAAGAAGCAACCCATTATTGCTCTTTCATCAAGAGAGGCTGAGTATAGATGTCTAACATTAGATTCATGTGAGTTAATATGGCTTAAGAAGCTACTTAAAGACTTTGAAGCGAACGTGGAGGAGTTTCGTCTTTATGGAGACAACATTTCAAGCATCTACCTAGCTAACAATCCCATGTTTCATGCAAGGAGCAAGCACATAGAGGTTCATTACCACTTCATTAGAGAAAAGGTGATGGAAAAGGAGCTAGATATAAGATATGTAAACACAAAAGTGCAGGTTGCAAACATGATGAAAACGTTTTCTGAAGGTACAAAGCTTGGAGGATTCGAAGAAGTAATCCCCATAAGAGACATAGACTAAAGCAACAAAGGAAAAAGACTTGAGCTTGAGGGGGAGGGTTGGAAGTTTTATATTTCAAGCTCAAGAGTGTGGGAACATGCCCCAAATTGAATTTCCACATCATCGACAATCAAAGGAGGCTGATTTCCACAAGTTGGAGGCAGCAAATCATGTCTATAATGGAAAGAAGTTGATTAGAGAAGATTTAGGTCACCTCTTGATGTGATTGGACCTCAAATTTTGACATGTATATGCTTTTGATTGGTTAAAGTGGTTGGTATGTGACCTTTAAGACATCTAATGAGTTTTATTATGATCTAGAGTTGTGGTGATATGTGCCCAAGCTACTCCATTTCTTAAGCACACCCCTTACTAGCTATTCTTCGAATATTTTGCACAGATTTCACTTTTACATACTCTATCTCTCTAGATGATTTGTAGACCCCCTAATCTTGTAATTGTCATTTCTCCTTCATTTCGCATCCATTTGCAATGCTTATTGTCTTGTTAGAAAGGGTATAAGCTCTATTTTAAGTGGTATAAGTCTCGACTTCAATGGCTACACATGTGCAAAGAAATGTCTAGAATAGTATACATGTAGTTAGCTAATAATCTGTGAATAGATCAAGTTATATGTTTTGTTGTTGCAGTTGATTGAGGCATCAAATAGTATCTAAATGGAGTGATTTTACTCTCATTGAAAATCTCTCTAAGTCCTATGTTAGCTTAAAAAAATTCATTTTCATTTTCTACATGTACTCAGAGAAACTCAAAAAATATAGAGCATATGTTCGAAAAAATTTAGGATCCTATGAGGGTTCATTTGCTTTCATTGTGCACATAGGAGTGTTTATCCTCCATCACGAAATACATTCGATCTTAGTGTTGTTTAAACAATGGTGTGCGCTCAACACTCATTGCGATGAAGTGCGCAATCACGAAGAAACCAAATTGTGTCACTTCAACTGTCACTATGCCCCTCTATTGCTTGTGCTGGTTATCTACCCATGTACAAAGTTCTTATTTTTTCCTCACATGCAAAATAATATCACAAAATCTATTTAACATTGCATTGTTTTTTATAGAGTTAATTATGATCATGGAAACCATTGAATCTCTCGATGCCATTGTCAATCTTAAAGAAGCTTTGCAAGACTTGCTAATGAGATTTTGTACTCTTTTTCTTTTGAAACTTTTATTATATAATATGATACAGAAAACGATATATTATAGGCTTAGCAATGTCCATGTTTTATTCCCTCTAGAAAGACAACGGCTACACCTTCAACCATTATATTGCTTATATAATGCATTTTTCAAGTTCCTAGTTTTGATGAAGTTACTTTGTCATATTTTTTGCTTATTTTTATGTTGCAGTTAAAAATAAAATAGGATTACAAATAAAGTTGACTTTTTGCTTCATTCTGAAAAGCAAGGATCAAAGTGAAGCATCTAATGTCAAAACTTAAGATTTTTTATGTTGTTACTCTATTGATAATTGAAGGATTTGATATGAGAAGTTATTGTTTCTTCTGCTTACATATAATGACACACCACATACAATTGCTCAAAGTGCATCTTCTAAGTTTGCATTTGGAAAAGAACTGCCAACTCCAATGATTTTAACTCAAGCTAGGGATCATATTGAGTCACTTCAAGAACAATACTAAAACCTATTTCAAAATTCTTCTCATGTTTGATTTTATTCATATGATAAAAAAGTATATGGTCATAGAAAACAAGTATGAAAGTTGGATAATCAAGGAAAATTAAGCTTTTCCAAAGGTTGTTGTTAACATGATTGTTGCAAACGGATCATTTAGGTAACGATTGAAACTCTTTCTCTACATCATGAGCAAGAGAAATAGATTCATAAATTTCTATAGGTCAGAGTGTGTGAAGCTTGGCTTGGATTCCCATCTCCAAACCATCTTCATACTTCCTCTTCATGGTAGCTTTAGGTAGATCTTCAAGCATGCAAAGATATATTAGGTATTTCCATGATTGCTCCGTGTAAGTTGTAACAATATCACCCTCCTTCCATGTGAAGGTGGTCCATAAATTTCAAACATGTAGGTCGAACTAGGGGGGAAGAAAAGACTCCTTAATGTTTTCTTGAAAGGCCTTCCATGTCATCAGACAATTTTCACCATAAAATTGTAGGTCAAACTAGGGGGGAAGAAAAGAATCCTTAAAAGTCTCTTGAAAGGCCTTCCATGTCATCAAACAATTTTCACTATGTCATAAAATATTCCACCATAGTTGATGCTTCCCTACCAAAGAACTAGGAGCAAGCTTCACTTTATCACTTTCGAGGTAGGACTAATTTGAATAAAAATCATCAAAATGGGATGACCATTATAAAATATGTGGTCCATCCTTTTGGCCATCAAACTATGAAAATTGGAAGTTCTTGATGCCAATCTTGGAAGGCTCAAGTTGGGTTGAAATAGTGGCCTTCCTCACCTTTGCAAGGTTTTTAGAATGCATCTTTTGAAGTATTTCTTCACGTTCTTGGATTTGGTTTTGGGCACCTTGAAGTTCATGCCATAGAAGCTCCAATTGTTGTTTGAGTGGTACCCTAAGTAGAGGTGATTCACCAAAAAGTCCTCCATGTTATGTGTAGGGTCCATAGGTATGTACAAGAACAAACCCCTTTGCTAAAGATGCGAAAACAATTTTATGGGTTATTGAATTGAGATGGAAAAGGGAACATAGATTGTAATAGGAATTCCAATGCCAAATAGACAACGATTGGACACAAAAGTGAACAAAATGTAAGACCCTCTGGAGCAATGTGCATAGGCTTTGATACCAATATTGTAGGATCTTGCATGTAAAACATAGAGGATATAAAAACTGAAAACATAGAGAAAATAGATATGTAAATAGATGAGATAGTACACAAGATTGGGTCCAATATCTCCCCATGAACTCTACGCAAGGAGTCTATAGAGTATGTGTATTTTTTGTTGGAGTTAGACATCTACGGAAGCACGAAATAGCACAAGGAAGAAGAAGAAGCTTGGAGCACAACACACAATAATGAATGTATTACCACTAGAATGTACAAAGATAAGTAGCCCTTTAGGGCAATAGGCATATATCCAAGCTGGGGGAAAAAACCTATTAAAGAGGGAAAAAAGTGCCTCGATGGTCTTAGTGTGTTCACACACATCACTACCTAAATATATCAACAAATCTCCCCTCAGAATGATGCGGTGAACAAGGAGCTGGCACTCATGTATAAGGAAGTGCCAAGCTATGTGGACATCACTCCACAAAAGGAAGTACGCCCAAAGCTTTGCGGAAAGCTTCAAACTTCTCCTTAGGTAGAGCCTTCCTGAAAAGGTCTTTAATGTTCCCTTGCATGGGCACATATGCCAAGCTGATCTCCCCAGCAAAGAACCCTTCCCTGACATAATGATAGTGCACCTCAATGTGCTTAGTGCGAGCATGGAACACAGGGTTCCTCGCAACTACCAATGAACTCTGACTGTGAGTGAAAATGGTGATGGCAAAAGACTGACCAACACCCAAATCAGGCATAAGCCATCTGAGCCACACACACTCAGCAGTGGTTGTGAAAGCTGCCCTATACTCAACCTCACAACTAGATGTGGCCGTAGTAGGCTGCTTCTTGCTCAACCAAGATATACATGAGCTAGCAAGCATGAAGCAAAAGCCACTAGTGGACACACGAGTGCCATAGCAACCAGCCCAGTTTGAGTCAGAAAAAGCATGCAAATCTGGCCGTAGTGATCCCACCTTGGGATAAAACAACCCAAGTAGCCGAGTACCACTCAAGTAGCGAAAGATGCGCTTAACCACCTGCCAATTCTTGACACTTGGGCAATGCATAAATGTGCTCATCTGTGAGACAGCAAACTGAATATCTGACCTTAAGTAAATCAGGCATCCAACAGCCTGTTGATAGAGGACAGCATCAAATGCATCTCCAGCATCATGAAGACTGAACCATAAACCTGTTTCCATAGAAGTGGTAATAGGCTTATAGTCTTCAAGGCCAAAATGTTGCAATAATATGTCAATATATTTCGTTTGACATAAAGCCATTCCACCATCAACTTGCATAAATGGGATGCCCAAATAGTGATGCAAATGCCCCAAATCAGACATCTCAAATGAGGCATGCAATCAGCCTTAAAATCAGCAATATGCTTCTCAATAGGACTAGTGAGCATCATGTCACCAACATAAGACAACAATGATCAGAAGCACATCATTAGCACGCTCAAAATATAAGGTGCCCTTAGTTGGACTATTCTCAAAACCATGTGCAATCAGATAGGCATCTATCTTCTTATACCAAGCATGTGGAGCTTGCTTTAAACCATATAATGCCTTCTTTAACCTGCACACTTGGTTTTCATGCCCTTTCTGCATAAAGCCACGGGGCTGAAAAACATACACTACTTCATGCAAGTCACCATTCAGAAATGCAGTTTTAATGTCCAACTGATTTACATTCCAACCACTTAAGATTCTCTCACTTTTACATTAAGTAAACTCTTCAAAAGTTACAAGAGGTAGTTCACAAGTGAACTTTACATAGTCTTCATTTTGAAGCTTCTTTTATGACTTTGTGGGACTCAAGCCAATACTTAGGCTTGTCATAGACTTGCTCCAACAATAAAAGGATAAGAGGAGTTGTTGGAGCATGTAACAGTATTCCCTATAGGGGCAGGCTCGAGTGAAGAGAAGAAACACGCTACGCTGCAAGGTAATATGTTTGGTCGCCCCACTATCAAAGTACCAAACATTTGAGTCCACTACAGACATGCACTGCTCATGAGAAGATGGGTCAAAACTGCAAACAGTAGTAAACACCCATTCTTCTTCCTGCACAAGATTAGCAGACTCTGTTTTTGGTGCAGAGACCTCTGCAACAACCATTCTAGCCACTTTCTTCTTTGGCTCTTTAGCAGCCAGTTTTGGACAGTTCTTTATGATATGATCATTTCCTTTACAGTACTTGGAAAACAATTTCTGCTTTTCTCATTTCTTTTCATCTTTGTCTTCACTCTTCGATTGTGTAGAATTAGCAGATTTCTGCTTACTAGTTAAAGAGCTCTATTTTCCTTTGCCCTTTTGACTAGCCAGGAAAGCTTGATTTGCAACACCCATAATGGACCTGTTCTGCCTGGACTGATCCTCTTGCCACAAAGCAGAGGCCAACTCCTCAAAAGACAAGGCATTTGGATTGCCTTACATCATCAACCAAAGAGTAGAAGCAAAACTTTGATATGAATCACGAAGACCATTCAGAATGGTCTGCACAAGTGAGCTATCTAGTATAACCTCATCAACACAAATAAATTGTTCCTTCAAGTCTTTGATCTTTGTTAGAAAACTATCCATAGAATCAACTTCATTCATGTGCTCACTCTCCAACTCTTTTCGGAGGTAAGCAACACCAACCTCATTCCTATCTTGGTATAACGTGTTAAGTGTATCCCAAGCATCCTTAGCTGTTCTACAAGAGCGAATGTGAGGAATAATGGCACGTTTGATAGACAAAGCTATCAATGCATGTGCCTGGGCATCTCTATCATCCCAATAAATTTTCTCTAGAGTAGGTGCAGCAGAAACCAGAGCACAAACAGGAATATGCAGAATATCATCATCTTTGACACCTTCTGCATTAGCTTCAGTACCTATAGTTGTAATAGTTGCAGGTGTGATAGGACGTTTTTCAAAACCCTGCACAATGTTCCACAGTCCTTTTGCAAACAATACATGTCACATCATATAAGCCCATAACGGGTAGTTGGTACCATCCAACTTATCCTCAACATCCAACATACGGAATACATCACCACTTTCGGCCATGGCGGGTGACTAAAATACCTTAATGCAGAAAATTGACTGTATCTCAAAAAGTTGAACAGAACTGCCCAGAAGAATTCTACTAGACCTGTAGCATAATTCAAGATGCTTATACTGGCGAACCGAAACTGGTATATACCTTTGGCACAAAAAGATGAAATAGCCTGCACAAGCACTGCGATAGTGCATTCGGAGGCCAAAACGAGCTCAGGTGGCGATTTTAGCACCACATGGTGAAGCTATTTTGATCTCAAAACCATGCTGAGTATGCTCACCGAAATTCGTTCGATTCTGAGACTGCAATCGGAGAGGTGTCGATGATGCCCTAGATGAAGCGACGACCTACTCTGATACCAATTGTTGGAGTTAGACATCTACAGAAGCACGTGAACAACACAATGAAGAAGAAGAAGAAGCTTGGAGCACAACACACAATATTGGATGTATTACCAATAGAATGTACAAAGATAAGTAGCCCATTAGGGCAATATGCATATATACAAGCCGGGGAAAAAATTCTCCTAAAGAGGGAAAAATGTGCCCCGATAGTCCTAGTGTGTTCACACACATCACTACCTAAATATATCAACATTTATGAGATTTTTATTACATAAAAAATAAAGATTAGAATGTGTGTAGCAATTCAAAAAGGAGGCATAAAATTAAAGCATTTGGTTTTATTTACATAAATCATTATCTAGAGCAATCGTGATCTCAACCACTATTTTTACTACTTTTCTAGAAAGAAACCTATATGTGGGTATTTGTTTACAAAATATATATAAAATATGATTCTTATCATGTCATGACATATCCAAAATGTCCACACCCACCCACACTCTCACCTTCCTTCAACTGCTATATCAAAACACAAAACACATTAATAACTTAATAAATTAAAATGAAAAAAATAACAAAAAAACATGTGTTCAAACACATTATTACAAAAATATATCAACAAATTCCCCCTCTGAATGATGTGTTGAACAAGGATTTTGCACTCATGTATATTCCTATGTGTGCTCACACACATTATTATTGAAATATATCAACAAATCCCCCCTCAGAATGATGTGGTGAATAAGGACACTCATGTATAAAGAAGTGTCAAGTAGTGTGGAAAGAAAACAATTCAAAAAAGGAAGTAAACCCAAGCCATTGCAAAAAGCTTCAAACTTCTCCTTAGGTAGAGCCTTTTTTGGAAGTTTTTTAACATTATCCTCTATCGAAACATAATCCAAATTGATCTCTCTGGTTGCTTGTGCAACCAAAATATGCATGAGCTACCAAGTATGAAGCAAAAACCATTGGTGGACATAGAAGTCTCACAACAAGTAGCCCAATTTGAATAAAAAGCATCTAAATCTTGTTGAGATATCAAGCTCAACATATGATGATAGAGGATGAGAAGTACCACTTTTCTTTACTCTAACATGTATCGTGGTTATGCCAATATATGTCAAGGATACTTTAGTTAGCTTTATGAAATTTATCTACTGAGAGTGATGGCACATTTGTTTCTTTCAACCTTACTCATTCATGGACATTAGGATTTTTTTATGTACTATTCTTTATATATTGTACTAGTTGCATTGTTGTATTAGGTAATTCTTGTATATCCTATTTATGTAATAGAGGAAGTAGAAGAAGATCATTCTTACTTGCCTCAATCTATGTGTGCTCCTCTCTTTGTGTGGCTAAGTGCCCGGGAGCTCTCCTCTTTATCTCCTTTCTCTAGACATGGTATCAGAGCTAGTGGTTAAAGAGAGCTTCTAGAGAAGGCCTATAGTTAAGAATACGTGAGAAGGCATGGAGATGGTGCACTTCACAAATGATATTATATTTCTATTGCATTTGGTGTGAAGATAGAAGGTGTCAAAATATTTTTGAGTGTTAACTATTTGGGGTCACTCATTTTGGTTAGAATTTGGTTTTGTAGCCATCTTGAACTCTATTTTGAGCCCCCAAGGTGGGGCCCATAAAAAAGCAAGTTAGTTTGAAAAAGTGTAACTTGTGTTCTATTGAGCATATGTGAGAAGGCATAGAGATGGTGCACTTCACAAATGAGCTTATATTTCTATTGCATTTGGTGTGAAGATAGAAGGTGTCAAAATATTTTTGAGTGTTAACTATTTGGGGTCACTCATTTTGGTTAGAATTTGGTTTTGTAGCCATCTTGACCTCTATTTTGAGCCCCCAAGGTGGGGCCCACAAAAAAACAAGTTATTTTGCAAAAGTGTAACTTGTGTTCTATTGAGCATATCCCAAGAATTTTAGATCTAGAATTTCAAGTGATTCCATGTAATTCGGTTACACAAAATATATGTTTTTCTAGGATTGAACTCTCAAGTCATAGTGCAACAAAGTTCAAGCAAAGGTACTGCTTCTACTATTTTTGAGGTATTGCAATTTGCTACAAAAATGGAAAATATTGATGGAATGAGTCAAATTATGAGCAATAAATTAGACAAAAACAACCTTCATGCTTGGAGATTTAGAATGATAAAATTCTTGTTGTGAAAAGGCTACTAGAAGTACAACAAATGAGACAATGAAGGCCCTTCGTAGTTATGAGAGAGGAATCGGAATATGGACTAGTTAAAAGGATATGAAAAGTGGAATCAAGGAGCATGGAAGGTAATTTGTTGTCTATCTCTTAGCATATAGGATAGCATGATTGGACACATAGATGATGCCAAAACTCCAAAAGAGGCTTGGAGGTCACATTGTATGAGACCAAATTGCAGCTCAAAAATGAGCTTCATACACTAGAGAAGAAGATTATCTTCATAACTACACGTTAAAATTCAAAAGCATGTGTGAGTCAATTGAATCTATTGGATTAAATGTCGATAATGATGAGAGGGTTGAAGTGTGCCTTCGTGGTTTAGGAGCTACATATAAATAGTTCAAAGCTTCTAATTAGACCTATTAGAATATTCCAAATTTTGCTGATCTTGTGCCCATGCTGATAACTGAAGAAAATAACTTTGGTGAAGAATCAGAATCCCAAAGAAAATCTTGTTCTAAGTAGGGATTCTACTCTAATACAGAAAGAGGCCAAGGAAAAGGCTTCAAAAGTGGAAGACAAAACGATACCCAAGAACAAGGTCAACAACAGAATAATGGAGGAGGTAGAGGAGAATTTTGAGCTAAGGGAAGCCAAAAAGGCCATAGAAATTTCCAAAGAAATGATTTAGATAATGATAATAAGGGATGCTAAAATTGTGGTAAACTTGGTCATTTTGAGTGTGATTCTAGATTGAAGAATCAAAACAATAAAAAGCAATCAAATATGCATCCACAAGTGCATATGATGCAGAGACGTTGTTCATGGTACAACATCACATCATGAATACAATGCTTTCTAATATTTAAAATCAAATGGTAATTTCTCATATCTTGATTCAAGTGCTTCAAATCACTTGACCAACCATGCATAATGGTTTAGTAGTTTGCAAAAATTGCATTCCAAGATTTATTGAAACAGGCGATGATACATCACATCCTATCAAGGACATAGGAAACATAGCACTATCCATGGAGGAAGGGGAGGTGAAACATCTTCTTGATGTACTACTTGGTGATTACTTAAGTGCCTCAAGGGAAAAATCAATTCATGCACTCACGAAGAAGAACACACATGGATGTAACTACAATGAACTAATATAACAAGGAACCTAGTTTCTATTAAAAAACTAGCTAACATGGATTAAAAGTGGCTACTACATGTCCCCAATATAACAAAGAACCTATTTTCTATTGAAAACTAGCTGACCATGGATTAGAGGTGGCTAGACTATTCATCTTGGATGTGAACATTCCTAAAATGAATGCATCCATATTTGCAAAAGGTGCAATTGTTATTGCTTTAAATAGAGATTTGGCACAATAAAATTGGACATGCAAATTTGTAGAGGCTGAAGTTGATGCAATCAAAGGAGCTTCTCAAGGTCATAGAGATGCAAAAGATATGTGAATCATGTCGATTTGGTAAACACTCAAGGGCATCATTTTTTCAAGAGGAGCATGTTAGTGAGAATGTGCTAGAAATAGTACATAGAGATGTTTGGAGGTCCTACAAACACCACATCTATGGGAAATTGAAGGTTTTATGTCACTTTTATTAATGACCATACACAAAAATATGGCTAAACTTCATGAAGGGGAAGAGTGAGGTGCTTACTCACTTCCACAATTTCAAGGCAATGGTGGAAAAGAAGATATGAAAATATATTTAGCCATTAATATCTAATGGAGGAGGTGAAAACATTTCAAATGAGTTCCATAGTTTTTCAAAATTCATAGAATTTGAATCAAGTTTCATGTAGGTACAAACCATAAAAAAATGGTGTATCTAAATGCAAAAACAGATATATTGAAGAAACACAACAACCTCGAAGGCTAAGAAAAATATTCCTCATTATGATTGGGCAAAGGCTTTGCACACTATTTTATACATCACGAATGGAACTCTAAATGCTACTATACATAAACTTACACCAAAAAAAGAATTTTACAAGTAAAAAGCCAAACTCATCACATATGAAAGTATTTGGTTGTATTGCATATGTGCATGCTCCACATGCATTAACTAAGAAAGTTGATCCAAAAGCAGAAAATTGCTTCTTCATTTGGTGCCCCCTTGAGCAAACATGATATAAATACTACAACTCAATCACATGCTACGTGAAGGTAAGATGAGATGTGGTGTTTCATGAGATCTAAAGCTTCTATGAAGATGCAAAAGAAGGAACTAATCTTGACTCAAATGACAAAGAAAATAATGAAAAATCAAGTGTAAAATCTCAAATTTTGAGTGAACTTGATATTTCACTCAATAATAGTTCTACCTCAAGCCCATGGAGTGAAAGATTGCATGGAAATTTTAGTCAAGAAAATTCATTGACTACATCCAAGAAAGGTAAAGAAAAGGTTTCTTCTATTAATAAAACATATATAGGTTTTGAAGACATTGATGGAGAATCAAGCATCTTGAAAAGAGCCTTGATGAGAAACTTGGATCACCTTCTATGAAGAACCAAGAGTAAGAAAGGCATATGTAGATGATACAACAAAACGATGTGACCTAGGACTAGGAAGATAAAGAAGGATTTCGAATTCACTACAACAATTAACATGTGATACTCACATGGCTTGTCATTGTGCCTACATGACCAAGGTAATGCAAGATATCGAACCTTCTTATTTTGAAGATGAAATTGGAAATTCAGATTCCAAGAAAACAATAGATGAGGAGATTGTTGCACTTTATGGAAATGAAACATGGAAGCTAGTTCCATTACTACAAGGAAAGGAACCCATAGGTTGCAAATGGGTTTACAAGGTAAAACATATTGTTGATAGTAGCATAGCAGGTATAAAGCATGATTGGTAGCAAAACAATATGCAAAGACATCACGCATTGATTATGGGGAAACTTTCAGCCTTTTAGCTAAACTTTCTATTGTCAGAGAACTTTTTGCATGGGCTACAACAAAAGGGTGGGTTTTGCATTAGATGCATGTGAATAATGCTTTCTTACATGACGAGTTGTAGGAAGAAGTATACATGGACCAACCACAAGGATATGAGAATTCATGCATCTAGAATTCTACTATAGGTTAAAAAAGGCTTTGTTTGGGCTTAAACAAGCCCGTGCTTCGCATAGTAGGATTCTAGATTATTTGAGCTCCATTGGATTTTGTATGTGTAATGTAGATCACTCATTTTATGCCAAGAAGGGTGATGATGATATAACAATTGTGGTTATTTATGATGATGACTTGATTTTAGGTGGGGATGAAGAAAGCATTAAAGAGGTAATCAACTCCTTATGCAAGAACTTTACATGAAAGATCTTCGTGTGGTGCACTATTTTTTGGGCATTGAGCTTATACATACAAAAACACATAAGTGGTTGTCCTAGAGGCAATATGACTTGAGTATGCTGCAAAAGTATGCTTTGGCTAATTGTAAGCCAATTTCTTTGCCATTATATCAAAATTTGAAGCTCGATACTGCATGAGGTGAATCATTGGAAAATCTACTATGTGGAGGAAAATTGTGGGAAGTTTGATACATCTCACAATTATAAGGGTTGATCTAAGCTATAGTGTAGGACTTGAAAGTCATCTTATGCAGGTTCCCAGTAAACCACATGTAGATATTTTGAGATGCACTCTACATTATGTGAGTGCTACTTTTTATTATGCATTTTTTATGATGTTGGTGCAAAATTGGAGGTTTATGAATACACCGATGTAGATTGGGATCGTAGTGTTATAGATAGAAGATCTACTAGTGGCTTTCCAATCTTCTAACTTAGAGGTGCCATTGTTACATGGAGTAGTAAGATGCAACCCATTATTGCTTTTTTAAGTACAAAGTTTGAGTATAGAGGTGCTTCACTAGTAGCATGTGAGGTGTCATGGCTAGAAATGTTACTTACAAAGTTTGGTATAGAAGTGGAGAATCCTAATATCACTTATTGTGATACTTTTAGTAGTGTATAACTAGTAGCAAATCCTATTTTTCATGCTAGAACAAAGCATATCAAGGTAAATTATCACTTCATGATGGAGAAGGTATTAGTAGGAGATATTGATCTTGTTCATGTGAGAGAGATGAGTAGATTACTAATATTTTCACTAAGGCACTTGGAGCATAAAAGCTAAAGATGTTTCTAAAAGGTGTTTGGATTAGAGGACATGATGTTGAGATTGAGGGGGAGTTTTGACATATCAATCTCAACATATGATGATCAAGGATGACACATACCACTTTTAATTACTCTAACATGTATAGTGGTTATGTCGGTATATGTTAGGCATACTCTAGTGCGCTTTACAAGGTTTAGCTATCGGGAGTGATGCCACATTTTTTTATTGTGAGCTCATGCATTCACAAACATTTGGATTTTATTTATGTACTATCCTTTATATACTATAATAGTTGCATTGTTCTATTAGGTCATTCTTGTATATTTTCTTTACATAATAGAAGAAGGAAAAGAAGATCATTCTTGCTTTCCTCAATCTATGTGTGCTCCTATCTTTGTGTGTGAGAGTGTGTGAGATTTCTTCATTATCTCCTTTCTCTTGACAAATTTGGTATTAATGATCCCCCTTGGAACAAAACAATCCTAGTAGTTGGGTACCACTCAAGTAGCGAAAGATGTGCTTAACTGCCCACCAATGCTTGATACCTTGCCAATGCATAATCCTGCTCATCTAAGAGACAAAGAAACTAAATATTAGGCTACTTTATGCATAAGTGAATCAAGCATCCAATATCATTTGATAAAGGACAACATCAAATGCATCTCCACCATCATGAACACTGAAGCTCCACTTATTTCCATTGGAATGGAAATGGGTTTACAAGCTCAAGGCCAAAATGTTGTTTGTTTGACATGAATTTATCCCCCATCAGCTTGCATAAACTGAATGCCCAAATAATGATGCAAATTCTCCAAATATGAATCTCAAAATATGCATGAAAAGCATCCTTAAATTCAGCAATATGCTTCTCATTAGGACTAGTGAGGAGCATGACATCAACATATATAAAAATGATCAAAAGTACATTATCTGCATGCTTAACATATAAGGTGCTCTTAGTTGGATAGTTCTCAAAACCATGTGCTAGCACATATGCATGTATCTTCTCATACAAAGCATGTGGTGCTTGCTTCAAACCATATAATGTCTTTTTCAACTTTCACATTTTTCTTTCATGGCCTTCTTCACAAAACCTTGGTGTTGAAATACATACACTTCTTCATGTGCATCATTATTTATAAATGTATTCTTTTATGTCCAATTGATCTACATTCTAACTATGATGAGATGCAAGTGCACAAATGCTACAAACAATGGTAATTCGGAATGTGGGAGAAAAGTTCTCATCAAAATAAAAGTCCCTCTCTTGAGCATAACCTTATTCATCAAGCATAGAGTTATAGCTATCAAGTTTTCCATCAGGCTTGTGTTTCAGCTTGTATATCCATTTAGTGCCAATGGCCTTTTTTCCTAGAGGAAAATCACATAAAGGCCAAGAACCATTCTTCATAAGAGCATCATAATTTGAGTGCATAGTAGCCATCCAATTTTCTAATTTTTTTGTTTCATCAAAAGAAATAGGCTCATTCACATCACAAAGCTATTCCATATCAATTTAATACAAAGGAATCACTATGAGATCATGAACAAGTGCAATATTTCAAAGGTGCATTTACTTTGCTATGTCTCAAGGTCTACATCAACCATTTAGGCATAGTTTTAGCCTCTTCTATGTTAGACCTCTCATCAACAAGTGCATCATATAAATTTGCATCAGACATGGAATGATTTGCATCATTGTTTGGAACCTATAAAGGTTGAGAAATCACCTCATTTGGACTATCGCTTGACTATCCACCTGTAAAAAGAGGCACCAAAGTGTTAGACACATTGTTCTAGCTAAGTAATTTATCCTTGGTACATGAAAGTAACGGTTGAATTGAATGTCCCACAAAAACAAAATCATGGCTAACCAAAATGCATTTAATCTATGGATGATATAGATGATAGCCCTTGCCTTCAAAACTCTACCCAACCAAATCACATTTCAATCCTTTATCATCTAGCTTTTTTCGTTGTTATTCAAACACTAATGCATATTCCAAACAACCAAAGACACGCAAATGAGCAACAAATGGCTTGCGACAATTTCTAGCCTTATATGGAGTGATTGATTACAGTGATTTGGTTGGAAACCTATTAAATACATATGGTCCACATATAATTGCCTCAAGCTAGAAGGTATGTGGTAAAGCTTGAGTTTTGACAATACACCTTGCCACTTGAATGAGAGACTTGTTTTTTCTTGCAAAAAATCCTTTTTTATGAGGTGTTAACGACAATGTACACCAATGTTTTATACCATACTCAAACAAAAATGCATTGAAAGAAAAATACATGTACTCCTTTCCTCAATAAGAATAGAGCTTGCCAAATTTACATGTTGATGAATTGTTTGCCATACCTAGGAACGCTTTAAAGCATATAAACAATTTTGACTTTACTTTCAATGGATACACCCATGCATACGTAGAACATTCATATGAAAGATAAAAAACCTATATGAACATTGCAATGTTGTTGCACCAATTGAACATGTACTATCAATAATGTAGCTACTACATGGCATGTTCAAATTCAGAAGGATCATAATCTATGAACGAATGGACAAGATCTCCCTAGGAACGTATATAAAGGTGGTTTCAAGGAAAGGCACTTCCTCTCTAGAAAAGTCAAAAATGCAACTAAGGAACATGCAACAATGCACATCAGCAAGATAAAGTATGAGCAGTGGAAGAAGCTAGATAGTCACCATGAGTGTGCTTGAAGAAATGCAAAGGCAAAGGTTTGGCATTCAATAGATAGTACCTTTAGTATGTGTGATAAGGACCATGGTCAATTAAGGACATTTTAGCTATCGAAAGGAGCACTTCAATATAGCTTGGAAAAAGGACAACATAACACGTTACATGGTATAGTTTTAAAACATTATCTTTAAAAGGGATGTCATTTGCAACAAAATATGGCTAGAATATATTTGTGTTCATAGAGATCTATTATCTATTTATGGAAACACATAATCTACAATCATTTGCATTTGTTCATACAAACGTATGGTGATCCAAGCATTTGGAGACCTTAGGGTTTTGACAAGTTCCATTATATGGCAAGAAATGCATACTTAATGCATGCTCAATATGGTGAGGGTCGTTACAAAGAAGATAGCCTTTGTGAATTCTCTTAGCAGTGATATTGCAGGTGAACCATGTAAACGTTTCATGGGAAGAAGAGTGCAAATGCACTAAATACTGTGAAAGCCATAAACGAGGACCAATCATGAAGGGAGAAAAAAAACATAAGCATTTGAAAAATCTAATGCTCTTTGTTGGGGGATTCTTTCGGAGGAAGGGACTTGAGTATTTGTAGGAGAAGGAAGAAGAAGAAGAAGTGAAAGATAGGCACCAAAATCTTTTGTACATTGATGATAATTAGAAAATATAATGATGATGTCTAGAACAAGACCAAACATTATTTGCACAGAGTGCTTAACCCCAAAGAGTACACACACAAGTTTAGAAGATACCAAAATTCCTTATGCCACCAACCTTCTTTGCATCGGACCTCCACCCTCTCCGGTAGCTTGCTCTTGTGCACACCTTGAACTCAAGCTTCCAATAGGGTAGGAGGAAAGGACACCTTCTACCGATAGACAACACCTCTTCAATGGTATGTTGAGGAGGTGTTGTCAAGCTTGCTCTTGTGCATACCTTGCACTCAAGCTTCCAATAGGGTAGGAGGAAAGGAAACCTTCTATCCACAGACAACACCTTCCTCAATGGTTCTCTACACACTTGATCACCTTCCTTGCACACTTGTCTCTCACTTGCATCTCTGCATCACACTGGATCAATGTGTCTCTATTGCTCTTCCCTCTTAGTGTAGATTATGCTCTCTCTTGCTTAGTCTGACTCCAAGAATGCCAATAATGTTTTTGTGAGTGTCAACTCCACTTAGGTACATCGCTCCTAACTGATAGAATATCTTGGTGCTCACTTGATGTCTCAAGAATTGCTAAATGGGTAAAGCCAACGACTCCCTACTTTGTCTTGTAGTGACTTTAGGAGAGAAACAAAATTTTAAATGGGTGGCCATACATAAACTTTTGCATACCCCTTCCTCTTTATATGAATGCATTTTTTACCTTCAATTCTTGAAAATGTGTGCCTAAGGGAGGGTTTGCCTGCACCTTTCAACACTTGAAAACACTTGGAAACCTTACACACATCAATTTTCAATATGACTTCACTTTTAACATCGCTTGCACAATCATCGCTTTGACCTTTGACTTTGAATTGCTTTCACCTTTGACTTTCACTTGCTTGGCCTTTGACTTTGAACTACTTGAACTTTCACTTTGAGCAATTTGACCTTTGAATAGCTCAATAGTTTCCCGCAACCTAATGGGCTCTTGATCTCGAAGAGAAGAAAAACAATACTCCTCTTGTAGAACCAAATATAAGTCACCATCACAAGAACATATAGTGGAGGATGAGAAGGAAGTGTGTGAGGGGGATTCAAGAAAGGGTGGGGGATAATGGGGAGGGGTTGTAATAGCATACGGGTTGTTGATTTAAAAGAAACATGGTGGAAGGAAATGGAGATGGTTTAGGGGATAGGAAAATATTGGGGTTATGGAATAGAGTAAAGTCCGAGGGGCAAGGTGATTAAGGTGGTGGGGAAGGTTGAGTATAGTGAGTAAAGTTAGATGTGGGCAGGGTGATTAAGGTGTGGCGAGGGGAGAGTATAGGGAGAAAAGTTATATGAGAGTAGGGTGATTAAGGTGGGGGGAAGGGAGAGTACAAGTAGTAACGTTATATAGGAGTAGGGGGAGAAGAAGGTTGAGGGGGTAGGGAGTAGAATAAGGAAGAGGGGGAAATGGAGAGTACCACATAATAAAAGATAAATGGATGCAGTGACAAATAAAATGATATACACAACCAAAAGGTACCCCATAGTATGAATAGTCATACAAAGAAAAGTATGTGCCCAAAGCAACAATCCAATCTACCAAAAGAGAGCAATGAAAGGAGATGTTCATACAATAAGCCAACTGTAAAGGAACACTAGAAATGTCACTACTAAAGGAAGGTACCAAAAGATTTAGATAAACAATCAAAACCCAAAATGATCTAGTATCCTAGTATATGAATGAATCTAAGGGCATCTAAACCTAGGGAGGTGGATGCGAAGCAATGGATGGGGAACCAGCATCAGGACGAGCCTCTCTAGCTAGTTGTGGATGGTGATCTAGGGAAGATATATGGATGACTGATGCCTCCCTCAAGGAGCACCGCAAACCTGCCCATATACCATCGAAGATGGTCCCTCTCACACTAAACCAGGCGACAAGTGAGGCTATCATAGAGACCTAGTGAAGAGTTTTGTTGAAGCTCCAAAAGGGTGTGAGTCACTAAATCCGCCTCATCCAAGAAGCAATCATGATCCTATTGCATGGCACACAATGAAGAATGTAGCACATGCCACTAGGTGGTAGCAGATGAACGGATATGATTGATCGTGGAGGAAAACTCCTAATGGAGTGCAGCCATCACAGAGACAGAATCAAGGCAGTGACATAAAGCATTGGCCCCATCAAGTGCAATGAGGCGAGCATCATGAATTATACCAAGGAAAGGAGGGTCCTCGGATGTGTTGTTCGAGATGTGGGGTGGAGGGGCACGATGATGTGGAGGGGGTTGTGTGTGGATAGGTTAACGATGTGGAGAAGGTGGAGGAGGTGAGTGGGGTGGGAGGGAAATGGATGCTCATTCGATGGAGATAGGCGGGGAGGCTACCTAGGTAGTGAGACCTGGCTCTAGAGGGTGTGGGAGAGTACACTGAGCTACACGTAATGGGTTGGTCAGGCTAGGACCCATAAAAAAATCATCTATACAAGCTCGGACTCGACGAGTGGGTGGTGGGGTGGTGGAGACAATGGGGGTCATCCCCTGGCTACTAAATGTAGGAGGATGCAAAAACCTCGGTTCAGATGGGTGGCACAAACAGAGGGAATTGGAGGGCTCAGGTGGGTGGGGGCATGGGGAACGACTCGGCAAGTGGTATAGCAATGCTAAAATGCCAATGTAATCTTGTGATCTGAGTGTGAATGGGCTAAACATTAACGACATGTATGGATAGGGGTGACCATGGATGAGATAATATAGAGGGTCAATTATGTGAATATCATACAATAGTTGTGCAAAAGAAGGGCTATAGAAAAGGAAATGAAAAATGAAGGAGTGAAGCATGGTGAGGGAATCGCATCACTGTCCAACATATTCTGGTAGTAAGCGGTAGCCTCTTCACAAGACAATCCTAAATAAAGGAAAGGTGGAGCTCGATAGTAATCTCCCCAAAACCAATACCGATGGAAATTATAGAGGTAGTGAGGGAACTAGATGGGAAATGGGGAAATGAGGGAAGGGCTACATGAATGTCAACATCATCTGGGTTGGCCTAAAGGATGGAGCCCAAATGCCAAAGACCAGCCTAGCGAAGGCTATCCTCAGGAAAAAGATCTATGAGGGCAACAAGTGATGAGGCTAAATGCAAGCAAACTCGTAGGGATGAGCATGGACCTCTATGACTGACTATGGATGCAGAAGGAGGGTGTGGGGCTATCAAAATGTGTGACTATTTGTGCTATGTTTCTTGTGAGCACCTGAACCACCAGAATGTGTATGGGCTATGGAAAGGGTGTGTGGTCCATGGGGGGCTACACCAAGGATATAAATGGAAGAATTAGATAAGGATGGACACAGAAAGGTAGGGGCAACTTGTAGACTGCCAAGTGGATGCATCAATACACATGGAGGGTGATGAAGGGTGGCAGAGAACTCAAAACAAGATGGGGATAAACCATATGGTGGACGGGGTGGATCCTATGGAGTAGGTGCTCATACCTATGAAGTGGAAGGAGCTAGGTATGAGGCTGAGGGCGGAAGCTCCAAATACTCCTCTGTGACTAGAGACAAATCATGTGTGGTACTGATGAAACCATGGCACACAATTGGAAGCTAAGAAGATCATTGCAAATGTTGAAAGAAAATATACAGACTATCCGTCAATACCATATCAATCACCCTAACAAGTGCAAAGAAAGGTTGGTTGGAGAGCATCCTCAAAGGCTGGCCTGACTAGGCATGGGATCCAACACATGCAGTATGAAATGCACCCATAGAAAACATCAGAGAAGAGCCCAATAAAACAAATTCCATCATAAGACCTGACAAAACATTTGCAAAACAACTAAGAAAGGCCAATGTAACATGAAAATATTGCTCAAGATGTTTGAAATCCCTAAAAATGGCTCAAAAGCACTAAAATCAGATGTGTAGAAGGCATGAAACCCAATCAGAGCACTAATGAAGAAAGAAAAACAAAAATAAAAAAATGGTTTTTTCAACCATAGGATAAAAATTATCCTATGGTTGGGGGGTAAAAAATTCTCTAATTCTTCAATAATTTTATCTATTGTGTTCCCTTGTTGGAGTTGTGTCTTAAAAGAATCCTTCATTAAGTCCCGTGTAGTGAAATGATTATTAATAAATTGACTAAACCATTTTTCTACTAACACTTTCCAATGGTGCTGGGAAAAGAATTAAAAATGCATCTTCCCTTCCCATTAGACCCCTTGTCTTGCAAAAGGCCCAAAATTCTCTAATATGTTCATCTCCGTCTTCTTTTGCCAGTCCCTTGAAAGAAGGAAATTTGATATTTAACTTGGAAAGTAGAGTTTCGATGTCTACCAGAGTCGCCATATTTCTTACTGAGCATGTTGATGAAAAGGAGTTTTTTGACCTTCAGATAGCTTCTCTTCTTGTTACTTTGCAAGGGACCCTCAAAGTTTGAGACAGGTTGCGGTCATGGGCTAATCATTCTCCTTCTTGGGCTAAGAGAATTCCAAGTAAATGAAAAGTTACCACTCAAACCAGCATTGTTGGTACCCTTGCACTTCTTCTAAACTTTGAAAATATTGGTTCTCCCATGCTCAAGCCTCCTTATTATCCCACTGGTCTTGCCAAAATTTTTTGGGGGATTCTTTTGCAGGAAGGGATTTGAGTATTGTAGGAGAAGGAAGAAGAAGAAGAAGAAGAAGAAGAAGAAGAAGAAGAAGAAGAAGAAGAAGAAGAATAAGAAGAAGAAGAAGAAGAAGAAGAAGAAGAAGAAGAACTGAATATAGGCATCAAAAGCATCTATATCTTGATTACAAATATAAAATACAATGATGATGTCTAAAACAAGACTAAACATTCTCTACACATAGTTCTTAACCCTGAAGATTACACACACAAGTTTACAGGATACCAAAATACCTTATTCTGTCAACCTTTTGTACACCGGGCCTCCACTCTCTCTAGTAGCTTGCTCTTGTGCACACCTTGCACTCAAGCTTCCAATAAGGTAGGAGAAAAGGACACTTTTTGTCGACAGGCAACACCTCCTCAATGGTACCTTCTGCCACCTTTCTTTCCTTCCTCAATGGTTCTCTACATTCTCTCTCTCTCTCTCGCTCTTTCTCTCTCTCTCTCTCTCTCTCTCTCTCTCTCTCTCTCCAAACTTGATCACCTTTCTTGCACACTTGCTTCTCTCCATCGCACTAGTTCAGTGTGTCTCACTTCCTCTTCCCTCCTAGTGTAGACTATGTTCTCTCTCTTTCTTAGTCTAACTCCAAGAATGGCAATGCCTTTTTGTGAGTGTCGATTCCACTTACGTATGTCATTCCTAACTGATAGTGTATCTTGTGCTCACTTGGATGTCCCAAGATTTGCTAAATGGGTAAAGCCAATGACTCCCTATTTTGTTCTACAATTACTTTAGGAGAAAAAAACAATTAATGTGAGGCCATACATACACTTTTGCGTACCCCTTCCTCTTCATATGAATTCACTTTCAACCTTCAATTCTTCAATATGTGTGCTTAAGCGAGGGTTCACCTGCACCTTCCAACACTTTAAAACCCTTGGAGACCTTATAGAAAGACAATTTGCAACCTTGATCAACTTTGTATAAAACCATAACCATTGTGAACAAATTGTTTGGGCACTACCTGTGCACCTTGTTCACGGCTACTTTTGCACCACTTGTGAACCACTTTGCACTTTTGCACCACTCACATAATCATTTCTTTGACTTGACCTTGACTTTCTTTGAACTTTGGCACCACTCACATAATCATTTCTTTGACTTGACCTTGACTTTCTTTGAACTTTGGCTTTGACATGCTTGACCTTTGACTTTGACTTGCTTGGCCTTTAACTTGGCCAATTTGACCTTTTATTGGCTCAACACCCTGGATGTGCAAGAAAGTGAAAAAATGAAAGACAATCAATTAATCAACAATGGGTCAAGGCATCATGATCAAGTGAAACTTTGTATCACACATTCCCCTTTCTAATGTAGATGTTCTGAAATACATCACAATGATGCAATGGATACTTCGTATAAAAAAATAATTGCTTGTATTAGATTTTTTCTCAATACATAATACAAAATTTTATCACTCATTCGTTGGTTACTTCATAAACATTTTGGCCCTAGCTTGCTCATGAATTATATTAACTGATTTTTATTTTTGTAAGATTGTAGCTATTCACTTTATCTAATACTAAATCTAGCAGAAACCCTAAATAGGAACTAAAATAAGCTCCTCTTGAGCATCGAGATGAAGGATGATACCTAAAAATATCTAAATTGGCCAATTTTTCTTTTAAGATTATATCCTTAAAGGTTCTAAGAATGAGATATGTACCTAGATAGTGGGATAGTATTTTGAAGAAAAAATAAGATACAATGCCCTCATTACTTAGGTTATTGTGGTAGAACAATTTTTTTCCTTTACAATTGATTTTAGATAGTCTCTAAGAGGTGCATCACGACCATGAAATTCTCTTTTATGCCTTCCTAGGAATCTGTTTGCTTTGCCACAAAAATTTTTGTAAAAGAAAAAAAACATGCAAAACATGGATGTGTTGAGAATATGAGAGTGCATTTCCATTTTGTATCTAAGAGACACTCCATTTTGAGTTTATTTCCATCATGTATTATATCTCTTTGTTTTTGGGTACCTTACCATTTGCTGGTACCTATATATTCATTCTCGTTAGAGGGGAATTATCCCACATATGATTTACTTTGGAGATCCTCATCCAACTCTATATAAGGAGGGCCTCTCCCCCCCATTTGTTCTTTGTTAGAATCTTGAGGAGCCTACTCTATGCTCTTCGCACGCTCATTGTAATCCACGTGAGTTTTCCGATTTCATGATCTACTCACTTTTGAGTCTCACACTCTTTCATTTTGTGATTACATTGTTCTTTTCATTTTGCTTCCACATGTCTACTCTCTACATGGTATCGTTAGGTGGAGGTCTTGGTGGTGTGTTCGGTGGTCACTTTTGGTGCTGGTGCTTGAGTTTTGGTGGTTTTCTTTCTCCTCATTGAGAGAAGCCTTGTTCCATGAAATTTTGTACTCTTGGGCCTCATTTTGGCCATTTTCCACCCTCCCATCCTTCTTCTTCATCATTATATATGTACACGCTTTATGCCCATTTTCCCTTTCACCCACCCTTTTTGTGGCAACCTTTGATGGTTATTTCATTTTTATAGTCATGATGTGGAGAAGATAATTAGTCTCAAGTTTATCAATTGTCTATAAGCACTATTGTAGGGTTTTTGAATCCTCTTGATCAACTTCTTGGTTCTTTATTGGTGGATCTTAATCGCTTTTGTTTTGAGAAGAGTAATTTGTAGCAAGGTGATGAATGCATGATCTACTCGTAATACCTCTTTTCTTTGTTGCTGGAAAATTCGTTGTTCATTTCTCAATTTCACACACAATAGAGTTGTCATTAAAGTGAACCATGCGCCAAAGTATGAATGTCTAGTAGAGAGTTGGTTGAGCAAACTTGAGGGATCTTGTGAATTACGATCTGTGCTCTACTCTAAGCTTAAAATGTGCTTTTGCATGCTAGGATTGAGAGAACATATTCAAGACATCTATCAAGCCCTCTCTTAAATGATTTCCCTCTCTCTCTTGTGCTTGTAATTGCTACAACTAAGAGCATGTCTTCAATCAAGTGAAGCACACTAGTAGCAAACTCCAAAAATCCTCCTCAATGGTTGCTACACGTCCTCTAATGGACTATTCCATGACCAGAGATAGGACCACCTAGCTTTGACAATTGTGCTCATGCTCTGATGTCCATCTTTTAGTAGCAAGGTGAGAGATGGATTCTTCTACTGATCGGTACATTTCTTAAAATTACCTTCACGTGCATCAGCCAAGTGAGGACAACAGAATAGTCTAGCAATTCCAACTCTTTAATAAAGAGAAAGAGAGAGTGAGATGAGAGAGGAAGACACAATCTCTACCGCTCCATAGTGCTACTAAGGGACCTACTCTTGGATTTCGCATAATAGGTTTATCACGAGCTCGTTGAGCTTCGAAGGTTTGCATCAAGCATAGGACTTCTCGAAGCCTTCCCCACAAGCTTTTCCACTAAGTGCATCACTTTTATTCTCTATAGCAATCAGAGGAACTTGGATCCTCTATGCCACCTTTGAGATAGATATAGAACAAGACAATGATCACTTCATGCAATAGTATCTTAGCAAAGAGAAATATCTCTCTTGGCATGAAATTATTGCGAGAGTGTTGGACATTGATCATGAATATCTACGAAAACTTAGATGTACCTCTATGTCCCCTCAATTAGTCTGCAGCACACGATGAACAAAGAAAGAGCTCATAGCACTCGACTTATAACACATTCTCTATGCAAAGAGCACATCTCTCTATATGCAATACTCTTTGATAATATCCATGTGCATATTGATGACATACGTTATGAATACTTGTAGGAGTTATGAGCACTTGCAAGATGGAGAAGTAGAGAGAGAAATACAGTGGTTGTTATGAACCTTCACCAACAACAAAGGAGCATGCAAGATAGTGACATAGTGAGACCCATCTACTAGCCTATGGCAGACAGACACAAAAAGAGAGGGAGGACATGGATATCGCCAGCTCAACTACAAAGGAATAGACTCTCTCATAGCTATGACATTAGTGATGATGCCATATGTGCAATTTAGTGAATTTTTTCTCACACATTGCACGTACATTAAAAAAGCACTGATCTAGTCCACTATAAGTTTGAAGTTTTTCAAGATAGTTTTGACGCTATTTTAAAGCTTTAATTCAAGAACAATACGAAAAATAACTTTGAAGCTTTTTCAAAGCTTAAATTCAAGACGAGTTACTCTTCATAGAGGTGCATTTCCATTACTCTAAACTCCAAAGAAAGCAGCTCTTTGTATTTCCTTCACTACAGACTTGTCACACATGTATTATCGCTCCAAAAGATTTTGTTTTGGTTCTCTTTGAATTAAGTTGTACCTACACCAACCCTTGCAACTACGGGGTCATGTTGTAACTTCCAACTTTTGTACCAGATTAAGGGTATCCTTGACTCTCATTGTGCCACATATCTTCTCCTCCTTAATAACCCTTACACTTAATTTGGCACTCCACAAAGATTTATTGTGTATTTCTCTTAGGGTCAAACCCTCTCTATATCTTTGTCAAAGTTTCCCTTACAGTATCTATCAGGTTTAGCCTTCATCTTTGGCCCATCTTTGTACAACAAGAATATAAGAGGAAGATATTGTGTGTGTGTGTGCCTTGGAAAGTGTGTGTAAGCTCTCAAGTGTGACTCTCTCTCTATGAAATTTTGGGCTAGTCTAAGCCCCCAAAGAGGGTGCCTCTCATTGCAATTTTGGGCTATTCTGATCCCCCCTCCGTGAAGTTTTACAATATCAAAGGAAGAAACAAGATCACTGTCCATGGAAAGTTATTTACCTTCCTTTACACTATTGTCTATGCCTAGAACACACAAGAAAGTATATATGAAGATAAAAATCCTTCAAAGATTTATGCTTTAGAGGTTGCATTTCACAATCTCTCTATTCATCCTCAAGACACCATCACAAAAGTGATTGCACAATTTGAAGATTATCAAAGAGAATTAGCACTTTGTGGACCTAAGATCTCAACTGAAGACATGACCATTAGATTACTAAACAAGCTTTCTAGATCCTACGAGACATTTATATCCACTCTTTACAATAGAGATCAACAACTCACTTGGGAAGAAGTAAGAAGTCTTTTTCTTCTCCATGACTCTAGGCAAAAGGCCAAAGCCACTTTCAACAAGACTAACAATAAAAAAGGAACTCAAGTATCTTATGAAAAGGGCAAAAAGAAGTGTACTTGCAATTTTTGTGGCAAGCTTGGACACAGAAAAGTATTTCTTCAAAAAGAAAAATAAGGACAAGTCCAAGTCTACTCCAAAGATAGAAGATCAAGCTAACTGCACAAGTGAAGATCTTTTTCTTACAAATCAACACAGGGCACTTGTTGCATCCCCTCCTAGCAAAGAATGTATTTTTGCTAGTGGGGCTTTATTACACATGTGTAATGAAAAAGAAGATTTTCATGAGTTTCAAGAGCACAAAGGTCAAGTTTATCTTGGAGATAGCAAGTGTGTTGAAATCCAAGGAAGAGGAAAAGTTCCCGTAAAAAACTTAGAAGGTGAGACCAAGTCACTTAAAGATGTTCTTCATGTACGAAACCTTTGTAAAGACCTTCTCTCAGTGAAGGCCATTAGTAAATGTAACACGATGGTGCAATTTGATAAAGTCAAAGTTTGAGACATCGATCAAGCATCCAAAGAAATTATAGATCAAGGATTCCATGACAAAGGTCTCTACAAGATTTGAAGTTTTAACGCCAAAGATTCAACATTTAGCATATGGCATTTCTTATTTGGATATACCTCTTATTTAGCAAAGATCTCTTCAAATCATCTTGTCAATGGTTTACCTAGGATTGCACAAGTGGAATTGAACCAAGGTGGAACGGTACGTTAGGTTCGTATGTACGGTTCGCATACGGTTTGAGATCTGAACCGAATCCTGAGGTTCGTTACGTTCCGTATGTTGTTCTATAATTTAACAATTCATAAATGACAAAAATATACAAATATTATATGTTGCATATTCAAGAATCAAGTTATCTAAACACTAATATCAACATTAAACAATGAATTATGGCAAAAAAGAGTCGGGCCATGCTCAAATCAAGGTTAAAAATATGAAAATGTAGCATAAATTTAAAAACACATTGAACACATACGGTATGGTTTGGTACATTCCGTACGTACCATACGTATAATATGTACGAAAAAGTGTACAGTTGGAGTCCTGATCCTACCTTAAATTGAACTTCCAAGCATGTGGTAAGTAGAAATTTACCCCTTTGCCTATGGAAGCATCCATTTACTCCCCTAAACACTTAGCATTAGTCCATGTTAAAATTTGTGGACCTATGTATACACCATCTCTAAGTGAGTCACTTTACTTCTTCTTGATAGTAGATGAATTCACTTGGTACACTTGGTTTTATTCACTATAAAGTAAAGAGGATGCACCTTCCAAGTTCAAGGGGTGGATATAGATAGTTGAAGAAGACTTTCCAAGTTCTTTTAAGAATATCAGATTAGATGGAGAGAGTGGCTTTATCAACCATAATTTCTCCAAGTATTTGAAGCAACAAGGTATTAAGTACCAAGGAGGAAGTAAGGTATTGCTCTATAGAGGATTTGAAGTGTGATCTAGATGGGCAAGAATATGCTCCATTAGAAGAAACTTCCACAAAAGTTTTGGGGTGAAGTTGTGCATACAACAATACATATTCTTAACACAGGGTTCTCCCATGTTTTGAAGAACCAAACTCCATTTCAGGCTTACTTTCAAAAGAAATCTAGTGCAAGATATTTCAGAGTCTTTGGTAGTGATGCCTATGTGCAAGGCCTTAATGATGATAGGCCTAAGCAATACATTTTCATCGGTTATAGTGGCTGTTAGAAGGCATACATTTTCTATGAACCTTAGAGTCACTCAATTATACTTACTAGAGACTTCACTTTTGATGAATACCCAAAGTGCTCATTCATTTTGGATTCTTTTAAGGATCCAAATCCTCCCATTTCATCTTCAGAGGGGGGATCATTCCACTATTGGAAACTTTTAGTACGCTCTCTTTCTACATGACTATCTAGATTATGATACAATTTTGAAGCATGAGGTCTCAAAGATACAGTCTGCGCTTACACCTCAGATAGCTACACCTACCATCTTACCATCAAAGCTTTTCATTGCCATGTAGCTTCAGTTGCACTTTACTCCTAGATCAATGGCTTCTCATTTCCTATTCATCTCTTTAGAATCCTCTTACCTTGTTTAGAGCAGCATTTTGAGAATAGTGTGTTATCTTCATGGAGTCCATCATCTTTCCCTTTTCCATAGGATGCTCTTGGATATACATGGATACATTACTCAATTGGATCTTTTTTTGAGAAATCGTCTTGGTTGAGAGGGGGATCTCATGGTCCTACCAACATATATAAAGGCTTTGTACATAGCATACATTGTTGATATATTTAGGTAGTGATGTGTGTGAACACACTAGGACCGCCGGGGCACTTTTTTCCCTCTTTAGGAGGTTTTTTTCCCTCGGCTTGTATATACACCTATTACCCTAATGGGCTACTTATCTTTGTACATTCTCTAGTAATACATTCAGTATTGTGTGTTTGTGCTCCAAGCTTCTTCTTCTTCCTTGCGTTGTTCGCGTGCTTCCGTAGACGTCTAATTCCAACAATTGGTATCAGAGCAGGTCTTCGCTTCATCTAGGGCACCGTCGACACTCCTCCGTTTGCAGTCTCAGATTTGCACGAAATTCTGAGAGCATACTCAAAGTGTTTCAAAGATCAAAACATCTTCGCTTTGTGGTGCCGAAATCGCGATCTGAGCTCATTTCGGCCTCTGAACGCACTATCGCAATGCTTGTGCAGGCTATTTCGTCTTTTTGTGCCAAAGGTATATACCAATTTTTGTTTGCCAGTTTAAGCGTCTCAAAGTCTGTTACAGGTCTAGTAGAACTCGTCAGGGCAGTTCTGTTCAACTTTTTGAGATACAGTCAATTTTCTGCATCAAGGTATTTTAGTCACCGGCCATGGCTGAAAGTAGTGATGTATTCCGTATGATGGTTGTTGAGGATAAGTTGGATGGTACCAACTACCCCTTATGGGCTTATATGATGCAACATGTATTGGTTGCAAAAGGACTGTGGAACATTGTGCAGGGTGTTGAAAGACGTCCTGTTACACCTACAACTACAGGTACTGCAAATACAGGTGCTAGAGCTGATGAAGATGGTGTCGAAGATGATATTGTGCAGATTCCTATTCGTGCTACTGTTTCTGCTCCACCTACTACAGAGCAGATTCGTTGGGATGGCAGAGATGCCCAGGCACATGCATTGATAGCTTTGTCTGTCAAACGTGCCATTATTCCTCATATTCGCTCTTGCAGAACAGCTAAGGATGCTTGGGCTACACTTACCACATTGTACCAAGCTAGGAATGAGGCTCATGTTGCTTACCTCCGAAAACAATTGGAGAGTGAGCACATGAATGAAGGTGATTCTATGGACAGTTTCCTAATGAAGATCAAAGACTTGAAGGAACAATTGATTTCTGCTGATGAGGTTATACCAGATAGCTCACTTGTGCAGACTGTTCTGAATGGCCTTCCTGATTCATATCAGAGTTTTGCTTCTACTCTTCGGTTGATGATGAAAGGCAATCCAAATGCCTTATCATTTGAGGAGTTAGTCTCTGTTCTGTTGCAAGAAGATCAGTACAGGCAAAACAGGTCCATTATGCGAGTTGCAGATCAAGCTTTCCTGGCTAGTCAGAAGGGCAAAGGAAAATGGAACTCTTCAACTAGTAAGCAGAAATCTGCTAATTCTGCATATTCGAAGAAGGAAGATAAAGATGAGAAGAAATCAGAAAAGCAGAAATTGTTTTGTAAGTACTGTAAAGGGAATGATCATATCATAAAGAACTATCCAAAGCTGGCTGCTAAAGAGGCAAAGAAGAAAGAGGCTGGAATGGTTGTTGCAGAGGCCTCTACACCGAAAACAGAGTCTGCAAATCTTATGCAGGAAGAAGAATGGGTGTTTACTACTGTCTGCAGTTTTGACCCATCTTCTCATGATGAGTGCATGTCTGCAGTAGACTCAGATGTTTGGTATTTTGACAGTGGGGCAACCAAACATATTACCTCGCAGCGCACTTTCTTCTCCTCACTCGAGCTTGCCCCTACAGGGAATACTGTTGCATGCGCCAACAACTCCTCTTATCCTGTTATGGGAGTTGGTAAGATCATTTTGACTACTGCTGATGGTAGTTCTTTCACTTTGTTAGATGCTTTATTTGTGCCAGGGATAAAAAGGAACCTGTTATCAGTTTCTGCATTAGCGAAGATTGGCTTGGTTGTGAAATTTGTTGATGATAGGTGTACAATTCATGATCTATCAAATGGCGATGTGATTATTGCTTCTGGCATTTTATGTCGTGGGCTGTATAAGCTCATAGACTATGAAAGATCTGAAAATGATTTGGCATATGCAGTAAATGATTCTCAAGCTATGTCAGATGCAAAGCTTTGGCATGCACGCTTTGGTCATCTGAATTTTTCTAGTTTGCTATGCCTGCAGAAATCTGAAATGGTATCCTCATTGCCCAAACTCGAAGCACCTGGAAAACATGTTTGTGAAGGCTGTATTTTGGGCAAAATGCATCGTTCATCCTTTCCAAAAGATGGTTCAGTTCGGGCTACTCAGAAATTGCAGCTTGTACATAGTGATGTGTGTGGTCCTATGCAGACACCTTCTTTTGGAAATTACCTTTACTTCGTGACTTTCATTGATGATTTTTCCAGGCATGCATCGGTATATCCACTCAAAACAAAGTCCGAAGTGTTCATGTGCTTTAAACAGTTTTTGGTTTTGGATGAAAATCTCTCAGCATGTAAAATGGGCACCCTCCGTTCTGATCGAGGGGGGAATATATGTCTTCTAATTTTAATGCATTTCTGGCTGAACGTGGGATAAAACACCAACAGTGCCATATACACCTCAACAGAATGGAGTTGCTGAACGAAAGAACAGGTCACTCATGGAGATGGCGAGGTGCATGGTCAAGAGTCACGCTTTACCACATAGTTTCCGGCTTGAGGCTGTCATGTGTGCAAGCCATCTGTTGCTCATCTGCGTGTTTTTGGTTGTTTGGCATATGCACTAGTGCCTGAACAACATCGTAGAAAATTGGATGATAAGGTAGTAAAATGTATTTTTGTTGGGTACAGTTTTGAAAGTAAAGGCTATCGTCTATATCATCCACAGACTAAACACATTCTGGTTAGCTGTGATGTTGTCTTTGTGGAAGATGCTATTCAGCCATTGCTTTCATGTACTAAGGAGACATCTGTTAGCTCCAAACACATGTATGATACTTTGATGCCTCTTTTTACAGGTGGACAGTCTAGTGCTGGTCCTAATGAGGCAACTTCTCAGCCTTTGCAAGTTTCATATGATGATGTAGATCATTCCATTTCTGATGCAGATTTACATGATGCACTTGTTGATGAGAGAGCTGATATTGAGCAGGCAAAAACTATGCCAAAATGGCTTGTGCAAACTTTGTGTGACAGCAAATTAGATGCACCTTTGTCATATCGTACTCGTTTAGGCTCTAATAGTGCCTCCTTTGCATCAGATTGCTATGCAATGGCTGCATCTAGTCTCTGTGATGAGAATGAGCCTGTTTCTTTTGATGAAGCATAGAATTCAGAAAATTGGATGGCTGCTATGCAATCTGAATATGATGCTATAATGAAGAATGGTACATGGTCTTTATGTGACTTGCCTCCTGGCAAGAAGGCCATTGGCACTAAGTGGGTATGCAAGCTGAAGCGTAAACCTGATGGTACAGTTGACAGGTATAAGGCTAGGCTTGTTGCAAAGGGTTATGCGCAGGAAAGAGACATTGATTTTGATGAGACCTTTGCACCTACATGCTGTATGACTATTGTTCGGAGCTTTTGTGCACTTGCAACCCATCATGGTTGGAATGTACATCAGTTGGACATTAAAACAACATTTCTGAATGGTGACTTGCATGAAGAAGTGTATGTTTTTCAGCCCCGTGGCTTTGTGCAGAAAGGGCATGAAAACCACGTGTGCACGTTAAAGAAGGCGTTATATGGTTTAAAGCAAGCACCACGTGCTTGGTATGAGAAGATACATGCCTATCTGATTGCACATGGTTTTGAGAACAGTCCAACTGAAAGCACCTTATATGTTAAGCGTGCTAATGATGTGCTTCTGATCATTGTTGTCTATGTTGACGACATGCTGCTCACTGGTCCTATTGAAAAGCATATTGCTGATTTTAAGGTTGATTTAAATGCCTCATTTGAGATGTCTGATTTGGGGCATTTGCATCACTATTTGGGCATTCAGTTTATGCAAGTTGATGGTGGAATGGATTTGTGTCAAACGAAATATATTGACACATTATTGCAGCGTTTTGGCCTTGAAGACTGTAAGCCTATTGCCACTCCTATGGAGACAGGTTTATGATTGAGTCTTCATGATGCTGGAGATGCATTTGATGTTGTTCTCTATCAGTAGGCTGTTGGATGCTTGATTTACTTATGCATTACTTGGCCAGATATTCAGTTTGCTGTCTCATAGATGAGCAGGTTTATGCATTGCCCAGGAGTCACACATTGGAAGGCGGTTAAGCGCATCTTTCGCTACTTGAGTGGTACTCGGCTACTTGGTTTGTTTTATCCCAAGGCGGGATCACTACCGCCAGATTTGCATGCTTTTTCTGACTCAGATTGGGCTGGTTGCTATGACACTCGTGTGTCCACCAGTGGTTTTTGCTTGATGCTTGGTAGCTCATGTATATCTTGGTTGAGCAAGAAGCAGCCTACTGTGGCCACTTCCAGTTGTGAGGCTGAGTATAGGGCAGCTTTCACAGCGACTGTTGAGTGTGTGTGGCTCAGACGCCTTATGGCTGATTTGGGTGTTGGCCAGTCTTCTGCCACCACCATCTTCACTGACAGTCAGAGCGCATTGGCAGTTGCGAGGAACCCTGTGTTCCATGCTCGCACTAAGAACATTGAGGTGCATTATCACTATGCCAGGGAGAGGTTCTCTGCTGGGGAGATTATCTTGGCATATGTGCCCACGCACGAGAACATTGCAGACCTTTTCACGAAGGCTCTGCCTAGGGAGAAGTTTGAAGCTTTCCGCAAAGCTATGGGCTTACTTCCTTTTGTGGAGTAATTTCCACATAGCTTGGCACTTCCTTATACATGAGTGCCAGCTCCTTGTTCACCGCATCACTCCGAGGGGGGATTTGTTGATATATTTAGGTAGTGATGTGTGTGAACACACTAGGACCGCTAGGGCACTGTTTTCCCTCTTTAGGAGGTTTTTTTCCATCGGCTTGTATATATGCCTATTGCCCTAATGGGCTACTTATCTTTGTACATTCTCTAGTAATGCATTCACTATTGTGTGTTTGTGCTCCAAGCTTCTTCTTCTTCCTTGTGCTGTTCGCGTGCTTCCGCAGACGTCTAACTCCAACATACAGATGTACTACCATATGACTATGATTTCATGCTTCATGTTTTATATTTCATTCTGGTAGGACCTACTTCCTTGTGATAAACATATCATGGTGGATATTGTCAAAGCTTTTGAGGTTTCCACATACCACGTGGAGTCATCCTATCTATCTCGCATGGAGGTGATCACATTGAGTGAGATCTTGTTCGATTTCTTTACCTCATTGGTGGCATACCTATGAAGCATCCACTTGATCCATCTGGAGGACATATTATTGAGTACTTGAAGATCACACATGGTGGATCCCACTTGGAGGCTATGGATTTCCACATTGAGACTTTCTTTTCCGGTTCTCACATTCTTGGTACTACACTTATGGTGGAAATTTCTCTCATACCCTAGCTATCTCCATACTCTACAAAATGGAGTTGTAGAGGGGGTGTTGAGAATATGAGAGTGTATCTCCATTTTATATCTAGGAGATAATCCATTTCTAATTCATCTCCATTTTATATTATATCTTTTTGTTTCTAGGTACCTTTCCTTTTGCTTCTACTTGTATATTCATTCTCCTTCAAGGGGAATTATTCTACATACAATGCACTTTACAGAGCACCCTCCAACTCTATATAAGGAGGGCATTTCCCCCCACTTGTACTTGGTTAGAATCTTAAGTATCTTAGTTCATGTTGTCAACAAGTTCTCTCTAATCCATGTGAGTTTTCCCATTTCATGGTCTAATCACTTTTAATTCTCACACTCTTTCATTTTGTGAGTAGTTTTCTTTTCATTTTGATTCTACACGTGTAGTCTCTATAGGATGCAGGGTAATAATGAATTTCAAATCAAAGAATACAGAGTGCAAAATTCTATTAACTCCGCCCTCTTGTCATAGGGAGAAGTCTTTTCCTTCATACGTTTTACACTACTAGCTTTTGTATCCTCTTGCCGATCCTTCAAGAAATGCTTCGTACTATCCAGAAGCTTGACATATCCAATATCTCTTTACAAATTCCTAAATTCTTGTTCACTTGGGATTCTTCCTATTTCAAAGTTTTTCCTCATCCTATTCAACCATAGACTCAAGCATTGTCTTGCATGAAAAAATTCTCTTCTAGGGCTAGATGCTCCTCTTCATCATCAAGTATGATTCCTTCATCTGCCTATGCATTGTGTGCAATTATTGGAAGTGCATAGTTTCCTCGGATGTTGTATAATCTTTGAATATCACCAAGGCAAAAAATATGCATTCCGTTTGATTTCAAAATCTAGGAAAACTGGTAATGCAATAGATGGATTAATCCAAGCCATTTCCTATGTATTCTTTGTATTCATATCCCTCAAAATAGCTGTTATGGTCTAATTCTCCTCTCTAGTGGGAGAAAAGCCTCTAGTGAATCATGGATGTTTTCATCCTCTCACTCATATATCACTTCTCCATATACATTAGCCAAATCTTTGTATTGACAATGCAATAATATTGCAAAGCCCATTTGGAATGGTAATAGATTGCACTTATTTTCATTTTAAGTGCACCACATTTGCCTTTGAGAGTCAATCAGAAGTGAAAAATATTTTGATGCAATAGTGCTCTCTGCTTTCTTCTTTAAATAATCAAGAAGGTCAACATTGTAAATGGAATGTGAAGTGACTCAAGATTTCACTTGTGCTTCAAAGGTTTTCACTCATTGTGATGAAATTTGTTTACATCAATCATATCCTTACAAGGGAACACTTTTTTGAACTTCTCTATGATGTCAGAATTAGCTTCCAAGCCTTGAACTTCAAAAATGAAGTCTAAGAGTGCCTCTTCGGTCTCGAATCATATTAGATCTATTTTTCTAGTTTCGTTTTTTGCTTTCTTATGTAGTCACTTTCACCCTTGGGCCTCCTCTAATAAATCAACTTTTCTCTTCTTGGACTCCCACTTAAGCATTTGATCTAATATACGTATTAAGTTAGAGGTAGCAACAATTTCACAAAAAAATACTTGACACATTGGAATTTCTTGAGTTCTCTCTATGTTACCCTCATTCACATCTTCTAAAAGACTAAAATTAACCTTGCTCTTGAAACACGTTATGGACCTGATCACAATCCCGGTGAATTGGGTCCGATCAAGACACACGCAAGGTGTATGAAGCTAACAAGTGTTGGAAGTTTTATGTGATAAAAATGTGAAGGTGAAGGTGAAGTTGGGTATGGAGAGGAGAGATATGATGATTTGATTATGGGAATTGGAATGTATGAATACAAGATAAATCCATGAACATGAATGATGAGAACAAAAGCAAACCATACACATGAATCGATTTCAAAAGGAATAATGGTCTAAAAAAGAAGCTTCTTATACACTTTCAAGATTTGATCCATATGCATGGGTGCGTATGGATGATATGTATGCATGTGGGTCGTGATTTATGAATATGATGAAAACAAAAGGAAACCATACACATGAACTGATTTTGAAAGGAAGAATGGTTCAAAAAAGGAGCTTCTTATACACTTTCAAAACTAAAACATATGCATGGGTGTTTGTAGATAGTATGCATGCATGTTTGCCATAATTTATGAATATGAAGAAACTTATCCTCACAATATCAATAGGTAATCTTCGTAAAAAACACTTAAGCGAAAAGAGACATGGTGACTTGAATTAAAAGAGGGTTTAATGCAATACATGTATACGAGTGTTGTGATATGTCAAGCTAGACAATCTAATGGTCAAAGGCAATCCACACGACCCTCCCACCTTGACAATTCAACAGAATGTCACACGTGAGAGGATAGGAACCACTTCATTGAACCTATATATTTCTAAGAGTGTAACATCTATCTTAGAATTTAAGACCAATAAACCCAACTCTAATTCACTCACACGGTCCACTGAGGGTGAGCAAAGATGGAGAAAACATTGGGTTTATGAGCCTATCCTAGTTTGGAAGTCTAACTTAAAATTGATTCTAGGAAGGATGCTCTTACTACCCCACCTTGGATCCTCACATTCTCAATTGAGGATGATCGTCACAAGGAAACCATGTGCTAGCAAGGCCCTATAGATGCCTAAAAAAGATTCTCCATGAATTGGGAGGGGGGTTGAATGCGTTTGGGCCCTTGGATATGGAAAAATCAATTCTCAACCCTAGGATCAACTACATTTGATTACAACCATTGGATTCCTCAAATGGATGGCTGGGATTGAATCTTCTCATGAAATCTAGGGCAAAGGAGGCCAAAATAGGTGTCTTCATTCTCCATCATTGGATCTAGGGAAGATTTGAACCATTGGGTCAATGTTGATATCAAGTTGGATAAGATTAGTTGTTATTTTTAGAAGAACTTTACATTATTGATCTTTTGCCAACAAATTAAGCTTATCCAATAGAAAACACTCCTTGATCCTTCTTTCTTTAAGCTTTAGTGCATCTTCACCCTTGAATGTGAGATCATCCTTAGCATTCAACATGGTTCAATCATCTTTTGACATGTGGTAGTCTTTCAAGCCTTCAATTTGCTTAATCCAAAACTTGTGGTGACCTTGAAAACTACATTTTGTGCTCTTTGACCCTCCAAATATGATTTGATGAAGATAAAACTCTGTAGTGATATATTTTCAAAGATCTTCTTTACGATTATGCAAAAAAAAATCCCATCTCAATCTCCCTTATACAAGTTTGACTACATTTGGAAGTTTGCAAGGTGGCATTAAGGTTTTGTTGTTGTAGCCATCCAAGTTATTTGATCTCACTCTTGTACTTCCATATCATCCTCTATTGAAGCCTCTACCTCGTAGATTTCTAGGGTTCCTAAAATAATTCTCAGTTGTATGATTAGTTAAGGACACATATGGCACATGGAGAGGAGCTTTGAAATCTACCCCTACCTTGTCCACCACTTTGCCTCTTCCTCTTGAGCCTCTACATTTACCTGCAAACTTGGCTTGGGAGGTACTACCTTCATCATCAGATCTTTTAACATTTCCTTCGCTATCTTTATTCTTTTTCTTATTGGTGTATAGGGTAGAGCATTGGCTCCCTTTTGAGTTGTCTCCATTCTTCATAAACTTTGCCTCATGTGTGAACAATTTTCCCATAAGGGTGTTGAAGTTAGGAGCATGCATGTCCATGTATAGGTTCATTGCTATAATGAAATCTTCCCATTTATCATCTTATTTGATTCCATTGATTACTTTTCTCACTATCTGCTCTTCTTCAATGACTTCTCCAATGCTCCCAAGTTGATTTTCTAAGTCCAGTTTTGTGACAAAATCAGTCACACTTTGCTTGGGCATCTTCTTGAGTGTAGTAAACTCCATCTGGAGTTGGTTCTTCCTAGCTCTACTGCTTGATGAGAAGAATGCTTCAATAGCATTCCATGTCTCTTGTGAAGTCTTGTAGCTCCTAACATGTGGAAGTAAAAAAAAAAAATAGAGATTGATTTAAGAATGTGAGACCTAGCTCGAGCATCTTTTAAGCACCATGTAGTTAACCTCTCTTGTTCTTCTTGAGTTGGTTGTCCTTTGCATCTGAGAATTGGCATCATCTCATCTCCAAAAATGTAAGAATAGAGATTTCTCCCTTGAAGATCTGCTTCTATTTTACGTGACCAAGCTGAGTAATTATCCAATTTTTCAATGGATGAAGGAAACCCATCTCCCATGTTGAGTTGATGTAGCTCTGAAACCACTGTGAGGAGATTGTTAGATGCAATCTAAAGATGAGCTGGTGTTGCAATAATCCTGCTCTACACGTGCCAATGTGATTTTATGGCACCTTAATAGATACCTTTAGCTCCCCAGATATGCATTTAGACACACTACGTAGCTTGAGGCGTCATGGCCAAATGTTTGTTCCAAAAGAAATAACTTGCACATAGAGACTCTATGAAAAACATGCTATTTGTGGACTTGAACATCTCATTAAAATGTTTAGCTCTCACTTTTGATAACAATTGGTCGGAGACCTTTTACCCACATCTAATTCCAAGAGCTTGGCTAATGTTTCCAAGTTGTTTAACCTATTTAAATTTTGTATACATGTAAGAATGAGTTTAAGAACTCAAGGGTCTAATCTCGACTTTTCAAGAGGAAGGCAATGTGTAGACACAAGTAGCTTGAATGAGCCATAACTCACACTCTAGTGAATCAAATGTAATGAAAACTGATATCTAGAGACTATAACGATTGCTCTACATATTACAAGTTAATGGAAGTCAAATGATCAAGGATACATAGAGAACCTAATCACACAAAATCATTGAAATGAAGATGTTGCAACACATAACAGTAGACACAGATTATCATGAACTAATGACTCAAATTGTGTGTGCTAATCACTATATGATACAAAGAAGATGTAGTGGATATACTCATGCATATGTGAGCTCAATGTATGTGCAACCATGAGGCTCAATGGCTCTCTCTTCACTTTCATATTTCGGGACTAAAAGTCACCTCTATTTATACACAAAGAGAATTTTTTAAATTTGAATTTCCCTCACCTAAAAGTGTTCCTAAACTTTAGGTGTTGATTGATTTAATTCCAAACACCAATTAGTCATGGTTATTGGCTCCTAACATCACCAGATTCCATCAATGCATTTTCATTTACTTATATCTATTGAGCTAAAGTGCATGACTTTTATAAGAGGCATTCATATGTACTTCATAAGTGATTCAAATGAATATGTGAGAAGTCCTTACCACTTGTTCAAGCATCTAGGCTTGCCAAATGTATACATACATACATACATACATACATACATACATACATACATACATACACACATACATACATACATACACACACACACATATATATATATATATATATATATATATATATATATATATATATATATATATATATATATATATATTTGTGTGTGTGTGCGTGTGTGTATGTGTCAATGTAAATAATAAATCCAATGTAACATGTCAATCATTTGAGTCCCGTCCCTGATCATGATCATCCACATCATCATGACCATCCACATGATGCCATGATGCCTCTTAAGATGCATCACATAATGCAGATGATCATGATGATGTGGATGATCATGATCAGGGAGGGGACTCAAATGAGTGACCTTTTACATTGAATGTATTATTTACATTCACACACACACACACACACACACACACACACATATATATATATATATATATATATATATATATATATATATATATATATATATATATACATACATATACATACATATACATACATATACATATACTCATATTAGTTATGGTTTTAATGGTTTCTATGGTGTGATTGCAATTATCTTAGAGTTTCTATGGTGTGAATTATATGACTAAAATGTACTAGTGATTTTTATTACAATTTAAATTTAACATGTAGTTTATTACTTTAGTTGTATAACTCATTCATATTATATGTGTTTTTGTATGTGTATATGTATGTATTGTTGATATATTTAGGTGGTGATGTGTCTGGACACTCTAGGACTATCTGGGCACTTTTTTCCATCTTTAGGAGGTTTTTTCCCCCAGCTTGTATATAAGCCTATTGCCCTAATTGGCTACTTATCTTTATACATTCTAGTGGTAATACATTTACATTGAATGTATTATTTACATTCATACACACACACACACACACATATATATATATATACATACATACATATACATATACTCATATTAGTTATGGTTTTAATGGTGTCTATGGTGTGATTGCAATTATCTTAGAGTTGCTATGGTGTGAATTATATGACTAAAATGTACTAGTGATTTTTATTACAATTTAAATTTAACATGTAGTTTATTACTTTAGTTGTATAACTCATTCATATTATATGTGTTTTTGTATGTGTATATGTATGTATTGTTGATATATTTAGGTGGTGATGTGTCTGGACACTCTAGGACTATCGGGGCACTTCTTTCCGTCTTTAGGAGGTTTTTTCCCCCAGCTTGTATATAAGCCTATTGCCTTAATTGGCTACTTATCTTTATACATTCTAGTGGTAATACATTTAGCATCGTGTGTTGTGCTCCAAGCTTTCTCTTCTTCCTTGTGTTGTTGGCGTGCTTCCGTAGACGTTTAACTCCAACAATTGGTATCAGAGCAAGTCACTGCTTCATCTAGGTCATTGTCTACACCTCTCCGGTTGCCCCATTGCTTAAGTACACCCCCGACTAGCTGTTCTCTATATATTTGCACAAATTTCACTTTCACATACTCTATCTCTCTAGATGATAGCAGACCCCTTGATCTTGAAATTGTTGTTTCTCCTTCATTCTGAATTCATTTGAAATGAATTGTCTTGTTGGGAATCTTATAAGCTCTACCTTAAGTGGTATAAGTCTCGGGTTCAAAACCTATACATGCGGAGAGAAATTTTTAGAAGAGTATTTTTGTACTTAGCTAATACTCTCTGAAGAGAATAAGTTATCTCTTTTAATGCACCTTATTGAGGCATCATCCACTATTCAAATGGAGTGATTTTAATCTCCTTTAAAATCTCTCAAAGTCTAGTTCCAACCTCCAAACTTTCAATTTTGTTTTTTGCATGTATGCAGAGAAATTCACAAAATACAAAGCCTATGTCTAAAAACTTTTAGGATCTTAGGAGGGTTCATTTGCTTTCATTGTGCACATAGGAGTGTTTATCCTCCAAGAGTGGTATCAGAGCTATACGTGGAGTATAAAAGAGTTAGGAAGGAGCTGCTCAAATGAAGTAAACTCTCATCAAAGCTTGAAGGAAAGAAGCAAAGAATGGGAACATCAACAAGAAGGGGAAGCAAATAAGTTATCCTATGAAAGACAAAACTTCATGAAGAGGAGTAGCTCTATTTTTGAGGTAAAATCCATCTTTTTCAAATTCATTGCATCAAGAGAGAGATTCAAAAGAGATAGAAGGCACCATGGCTGATCTCAATTCTCAGATTAAGATACTCTAAAAGGGAAACTACCAACCATGGCGATTTAGAATAAGAAATTTTTTGATGGGGAAAGGTTTGTGGGGACTTGTGAATGGTGGAGAGCCAAACCCTATAGAGATGAATTAAATCCAACCAATGACTAGAGAAGAGCAGTAAGACAGTGGGATGAAAGGGACAAATTTTAACTTAGCATATTAGCAACTCCATGATAGGACATATTCAAGATTTGCATACATCAAACAAGGTGTGGGAGTGCTTGGAGAGATTGTACTCAACCTCCACAAAAGCTAAAAAAATTCAGCTCAAGAATGAGTCGTATAATCTTAGGAAAGGCCCCTATCAAGGTGCTAATGATTACATATTAAACGTTAAAGAGCTTGTAGGTGCACTAGGGTTAATCGCGTGTGCCCTAGATGATGATGATCTTGTCTCCCACACTCTAAATGGAGTTAGGGATGGTGAAAAATGGAGCGAATTCACAACTTCACTGTATGTAGGGGACTCTCTTCCTGATTTTGATCAAGTAATCACTCTCATGGTGACAGGAGATGAACCTTGGTGGTCATAATGCTAAGGATAGCCAAGGGAAATTGTTGCATCTAGGTAGAGGACAAGGAAGACACAATCGAGGTGCTACAAGAGGAAGAGGAAGATATCAAAGCAATGAAGGAGGTCAAGGACAACAAGAAAATGTAGGTCAAAGGGGTGGAAGAGCAACAAATAGAGGGAGAGGTGGAAGAGTTGGTGGAAGAGGACAATCCACTTCAAATCGATGCTTTGTATGTGGTAAGCCAGGTCATTTTGCAAATGAATGTTATCATAGAGCTCAAAGACCAAAGAATCAAAGCAACAACAACAAATATAGAGGGCAAGGTAACTATGAAAACACATCAACTGAACAAGGGAATGATTATTTACTTGCCATGAGGTGTGGTGAAGATACAACTCAAGCTAGTTAAGAGATGTATGGTATGTAGGTAGTGGATGTAGCAACATATCTCATGTTGAAAGGATCGTTTTAGTAATTTTCACATTCCAAATCATCAAGGACATGTGAAAATAGGTGATAAATCAAAGCATACCATTAAACATATGGATGATACCAATTTGGAAGGAAATCAAAGGTAAAAGTGCTTATGAGAGGTATAACATGTCGCTATTATTACCAAAAACATGCTTTTGATAGGCCAAATCGTAGAAAAATGCTATCAAGTTAGGTTCAATGAAAGAGGATGTTTTGTTAAGGGTCCAAGGGTAGGTTTCAAGCTCATAGAAAAATGACAAAAGCAAGGGAGAATGTCGAAAATGGACATAAATCAGCCACACTAGTCAATGTATGTCACATATGGAGACAAGAGGATAGCATATTTGGATGTATGGCATAAACAAATAGGTCACATCAATCTACAAAATCTCAAGGAGGAGCTTGGTAAGAGGCCTACCAAATTTTATATCTAAAATGTTGCATGAAATTTGTGTAGCTTGCTAACAAGGAAAACAATCAAGGCTACCCTTCAAGAAGAGTACCTATGTGAGTGCGAATGTTTTAGAACTCTTTCACATGGATGTTTGGGGTCCAACAAGAGAAGCATACCTTGCTGGAAAAAGGTATTTTTTAACCTTCATTGACGAAGTTTCAAGAAAAGTATGTAGGTTGAAGAGATAGGTGAGATAGATAAGAAGAATGATGAGACAGTTCAAGAAAGCATGGATTTAAGTGGTCCATGGAACTCATCAAACACAAGGACACCCTCACCATGGAGTGGAAGGCTTAAAAAAGAGAGAAAAATGCTAAAGAAAGAAAATTAAAAGGCAGAGAGAAGATTGCAATTGAAGAAGGAAATCAAACCTAAAGGAAGTGAAAGAAGGTCCTCAAGAGTAATATATCCAGTTCAAAGCTTAACATATGATAATTTCATTGCAAATCATTATGCATACATGACTCAGGTAATCAAGGACAAAGAACCTAGTAGTTATGAAGAAGCAAAGGATTGCATGGAACGGCAAGAGGCAATGAAGGAAAAACTCAAGGCACTTGATGAGAACCATACTTGGAGCTTGGTACCAGCTCAAGAAGGCATGAAGGTAATAGGTAATAAGTGGGTTTACAAAATTAAAAGATATTTAGATGGTTCTAGCTAGGTATAAAGCAAGGTTGGTGGTGAAAGGCTTCTTCCAAAGCTATGGGCTTGAGTATGATAAAAATTCGAGCCGCATATCCAAGATGCCAACAATTAGTACTTTTATTGCAGTGGCCACATTAAAGAATGGAGCTTATATCAGTTGGATGTGAAGAATGATTTCCTCAATGGAGAGCTTGAAGTAGTCTACATGAGCCAATCTCAAGTAGTATGAGGTACCCAAATCATGTTTTCAAGCTAAGGAAAGCATTACATGGACTAAAGCAAGCACCAAGGTCCTAGAATCAGAGGTTAGTGGATTATTTATCAAGTTGTGGATACAGAGAAAGTGTTGAGATCCATCACTTTCCATGAATAAGCAAGGCGAAAAGATGGTATACATATGCATCTATCTGGACAATTTGATAATCACAGGAAGTGATATTGCAGGTATTAAAGATACCAAATCAAATCTAGGAAACTAGTTCAAGATATCTGATCTTGGAACACTTAAGTACTTCTTGGGAATAGAGGTAATCTTTGCACACAATGGTACCATCTTGATTCAAAGAAAATACTTATGGGATGTGCTATATAGGTTTGGTATGAGTGGTTTTTGTTGGTGCAAATACCAAGCCTACGCATTTGGCTAGAGTTTATTGAAGCTCCATGGAAACCATTGCTAGGAAACTTTTATCTTTTACCATTTGTAAAAGTCAATTTGACTTGAAAGAATATTTGTAACCACCACTAAACTCATGGAGTTTGTTAGTTAGAAAAGTCATGAGTTTACTTCAAAGAATATCTCCTCGATTGGAGGACCACTTTTAGTGAGAGCCAATGAAGAATTCAAATTCAAATTGCAAATGTATCATCTATAAAAGATGGATAAAAATACTCATGGTAGAGTGACTCCATTTTCCAAGTTCTCCTTGACTACATTGTAAGAGAGTGAGACTTACATCATAGCCTACAGTACTCATTGTCATTAGGCATTGATTGTCATGCCAATGATCTTGTACAACATTGTGTTCTAATACAATAGATCAATATTTTTCATCTATGGTCTCTCTATCATAGTTACTCAGAATAGTCATTTTGTCTTGCTCATATCTCATTCATTCCTTCACCATTTGCAATGTTCTATAGCTTGATGGAATTAGCTACAAGATTCTATATGGGTCACAAATTTTGAAGATAATCCATTCAGCCAATTTGGAGAAAAGTGCATCAAAGTACCCACTGGTCAAACTCTACAATGGTCCTAAAAAATCGAGGGTAATGATTTGATTGCTAAATTGATTGCTCTATGTATAGTGCATCATTTTAAGTCATTCCACTTGGAAGCATTAGTTCATTAAGCTAATTTGAGATCTCCAAAAGAATTTTTTCTAATTCCTACTGTACTGCAAGCACTCAGCATAACAAGGTGCAGGTGTGTGAACAAAAATAGAAGGTTTTCATTGATTCTTCAACTTGGAAGTAGTCTGTTTTGGTTCAATCATTTCTCACATCATTTCCAAAGTACATAGGCACTTGTATAGTGTCATTGGAAAGCTAAGAGGGCTTACAACGCAACTCTGAAGCAAGAAAGGGCTGGTACAAAGCAAGAATTGGCAGTACCTACTCAAATCTTGAAGTGTCCATCCATCTTTCCAATAGTGGTATCAAAGCAAAGCTAAGGTAAAATGGGAGATGTTTTTCCTTCTTTCATTGATAAATTGGATAGGAACGACTATAAAGCATGGTCCTTGAGGATGAAGACATACTTGCAAGGAAGGAGCCTCTATGGATACATCTCAGGAGATGATGAAATGCCCATATTCATAAGCAAAGGACGACCTACAAGAGAGGAGCATGAAAGACTCAATACAAGGTGTGCCAAGGATGCATTAGCAAGAATCACACATTCCCCTATCTAATGTAGATGTTCTGAAATACGTCACAATGATGCACCGAATACTTTGTATAAAAAGTAATTGCTTGTATTAGATTTTTTTTAGTACATAATACAAAATTTTCCCACTCATTCATTGGTTAATTTATAAACATTTTGGCCATAGCTTGCTCATGAAGTATATTAGCTGATTTTTATTTTAGTAAGATTGTAGTTGTTCACTTTAACTATTCGTAATCTAGCACAAACCCTCAATAAGAACTAAAATAAGCTCCTCTTCAGCATCGAGATGAAGGATGATACCTGAAAATATCTATATTGGCCAATTTCTCTTTTAACATTATATCCTTAAAGGTTCTAAGAATGGGATATGTACCTAGATAGTGGAATAGTGTTTTGAAGAAAAAATAAGCTACAATGCCCTCATTACTTAGGTTATTGTGTTAGAACAAATTTTGTTTTCCTTTACAATTGCTAAAAGCGCAAAGGTCAAGTTCATCTTGGAGATAGAAAGTGTGTTGAGATCGAAGGAAGAGGCAAAGTTCCCATAACAAACTTAGAAGGTGAGAACAAGTCACTCAAAGATGTTCTTCATGTACCAAACCTTTGTAAGAACCTTCTCTCAGTGAAGGCCATTAGTAAATGCAACATGACAGTGCAACAAAGTTCAAGACATCGATCAAGCATCCAAAGAAATTATAGATCAAGGATTCCATGATAAAGGTCTCTACAATATTTGAAGTTTTAATGCCAAAAATTCAAGATTTAGCTTATGCCATTTCACATTTGGATATACCTCTTACTTAGCAAAGATGTCTTCAAGTCATGTTGTCAATGGTTTACCTAGGATTGCACAAGTGGAATTGAACTTCCAAGCATGTGCTAAGTAGAAATTTAACCCTTTGCCTATGGAAGATTCCATTTACTCATTTAAACCCTTAGCATTAGTCCATGCCGATATTTGTGGACCTAAGTATACACCATTTCTAAGTGAGTCACTTTACTTCTTCTTGATCCTAGATGACTTCACTAGGTACACTTGGTTTTATTCACTTCAACATAAAGAGGATGCACGTTCCAAGTTCAAGGACTGGATATAGATAGTTCAAGAAGACTTTCCAAGTTCTTTTAATAATATCAGATTAGATGGGGACAGTGGCTTTATCAACCATATTTTCTCCAAGTATTTGAATCAACAAGGTATTAAGTACCAAGTAGGAAGTAGGGTATTGCTCTATAGAGGATTCGAAGTGTGATCTAGATGGCCAAGAATATGCTTCATTAGAAGCAACTTCCCCAAACGTTTTGGGGTGAAGTTGTGCATACAACAACACATATTCTTAACACATCATTCTTACATGTTTTGAAGAACTAAACTCCATTTGAGGCTTAGTTTCAAAAGAAATTGTTGTAGAGTGCTTGCGCCACTCTGCAAGACAGAGAGAGCGAGAAAGAGATAGAGAGAGAGAGAGATAAGACACAGAGAGAGAGAGAGAGAGCGAGAATGTGGAGCCCCCTATCAACTTCACATTGCCATATCTGCACAAGAACTAAGAAACAACAAGAAAGAAAATGAACGACTTCCAAGAAAAGAGAAACTAACTAACTAAACAAGAAAATATAACACGCCATTTATGGCGACGAAAAAAGAGAGGAGTTTCATTATCTCAAAAGCCATATTTATACAATTTTGTGTGGCCTTAAAGGCTCTTCCCACTCAATCTCTAACTCACCCTCCAATCCAACCTTACAAATATAATCTTAACTCTGAAATAGCCCAAAGGGTACCAAGATACAAGTGCCCCTAACACTAGCATGCATGGTGGACTTGAACTACCACTATCTCTTGGTTGATACTACCCCCTCAACAAGATGAAAATTACATGGAAACCATCTATAGGCTGGGAACCTTTATACAACATATCATGTAAGAAAGAGAGGCTGAGGCATATCTTCTTTAAGCCTTCTCCACAAGTGCTTAAATCCATGAGCCTCCACATCTCTTGTGCAGTAGGTCTCCGGCACCATCATATTGATTAACTAAAATAAAGTTTCAAAAGATGAGAAATCAATCCAATAGACAATCCCCATGTACATCTTCATAGTGCTAAAGTGATAGCACCTCTCTTGGAATAGAATAGTCCAACTCCATGTACATAACCAATGTAGTAGCAACCTATCAATCTTAAGTTATATGAGCACACATAATTCTGTTCTAACCTTATGAACAGTACTTGAAAACCAAAGTGCATGGTTAGACCATGGTATGGAGTGTAAGTAAGGCTCATAATATTTCGAAGACTATAAGCAATGTGTAGTGCAAAGCATAGTGCCTAGAACCAAATATGTAAATACACTACACACAACTCATAGTCTACCCACCTATATACATACATGAAGTGCAAGGGTGGCTCAATTACATCATATCATAAATCAGTTTTTATAAAACATAAGGTGCAAAGAATTAGAAATAAGGATGAAAGCTTGCAATATCTCCAAGCTTCTTCATTTGTTGTGGTTTCCTTTCAATTCTCTTCATTGCTCGGGTGCCTTTTGTGGAAGAACTTCAATCGAGTATGCCAAGTAATGTCACAAAATTTGGGCATACTATTCATATGTCACAAAATCCATAGAAGTGTATTGATTACATCATAAAGTACAGATGAACGATTTGTGCTATGAATGATGTATCGATAACAATGCATGTTTTTCAAATCACCAAGTAAAAACCCGTATAGAGGATAAAAAAACATTCAATATTACTCAAGATTAAATGCACATAATCATCACTTACTAATTTGGAAAAAAAAAAGCCTCTGCATAATATCATCCAAAATAAATGAACACTCTAAATGCCCGATGCTAGAAAAGCCACGTGATTGATATATTGCAAGAGTGTCGAGCACAACAATCATAATCAGCAACTGACTACGTCTTGCAATAGAGTTGCATGCACAAGCGCAACACTTCAAGAAACCCATTAAATTGCTCATCACAAAAGGAATGAAACATGTGGTCGGAGAAGCATCGCAGATCACTTATATGGAAAAAGCGACATGCATAAATATAGTAACATAAAGTTCACAGCATCCGCAATTGAATGTGGAAGCGAAAGGGGCGCAACAAAACTCAAGAACGCATGTGCAATACCACTACACCACTTATCTGAATGTTCAGGGTGAATTGTAGTGCACTAACGATCTGAATGGTCATGGATTACAGAGTTCAAAAATGGTAAAAGCACCCATGCACGTAATGCACATAGAGAATTATAGAATTACAAAATTACATTAACCATCTAAACCCCTACATGCACGGACCCAATACCCGATGGAAATTAATGAGGTTCACCGATAGAATGCAAGGCATGCATGCTGATCGTCTTACATTATGCAAAGTAGTATGTGTAAAACAATAGCCAAGAGAATGAAGAAGTGGTAAAGAAGGAATACATGCGTGCGCCACCACCAACGGAATGCAGTATAGTGTGCAGTACAGTGTGCATGCATGCACCACCACCATATCCTTTTGACAAAACTGCTCTAAGGTCACCGATAGCGCCTTGCATAGAGCTTTGCTTGTCATTAAATTAAGGTACATCTGCTCAACGACCTCTGCAATCTCCTCCTGAGGATATCTCCGATAGCGACTAAACTTCATGAGCACAGACATCATCACCAAAGGAAGGGCACGGCGGTGCATGGTCGCCAATGTTGTAGAGTGCTTGCGCCACTCTGCGAGAGAGAGAGAGAGAGAGAGAGAGAGAGAGAGAGAGAGAGAGAGACTGCCATCAACTTCGCATTGCCATATCTGCACAAGAAGCAAAAAACAGCAAGAAAGAAAATGAACGACATCCAAAAAAAGACAAACTAACTAACTAAACAAGAAAACATCGCACCCCATTTGTGGTGACAAAAAAAGAGAGGACTTTCATTATCTCAAAAGACATATTTATACAGTTTTGTGTGGCCTTAAAGACTCTTCCCACTCAATCTCTAACTCACCCTCCAATCCAACCTTAAAAATATAATCTCAACTCTAAAATAGCCCAAAGGGTAGCAAGATACAATTGCGCCTAACAAAATCTAGTGTGAGCTATTTCAGAGTCTTTGGTAGTGATGCCTATATACAAGGCCTTAATGATGATGGGCCTAAGCAACAAATTTTCATCGCGTTATAGTGACTGTTAAAAGGCATACAATTTTTATGAACCTTAGAGTCACTCAATTATAATTACTAGAGATTGCATGTTTGATGAATAACCAAAGTGTTCATTCATTTTGGATTCTTTAAAGGATCCAAATCGTCGCATTTTCTCTTCAGAGGGGCATCATTCCACTGTTGGAAACTCATAGTATGCTCTCTTTCTACATGACTATCTAGATTATGATACAATTTTGGAGCATGAGGTCTCAAAGATACAGTCTTAGTTTACACCTCAGATAGCTACACGTGCCATCTTACCATCAAAGGTTTTCATTACCCCGCAACTTTAGTTGCACTTTACTCCTAGATCAATGGCTCCTCATTTCCCATTCATCTCTTTAGTATCTAGTTACCTTGTTTAGAGCAACATTTTGAGCATAGTGTGTTATCTGCATAGAGTCCATCATCTTTCCATTTTCCATATGATGCTCTTAGATTTACATGGATACATCACTCAATTGGATCTTTTTTTGAGAAATCTTCTTCGTTTAGAGGGGGCTCTCATGGTCCTACCAACATATATAAAGACTTTGTACAAAGCATACAGATGTACTACCATGTGACTATGATTTCATGCTTCATGTTTTATATTTCATTCTTGTAGGACCTACTTCTTGGTGATAAACATCTCATGGTGGATATTGTCAAAGCTTTTAAGGTCTCCACATACCACATGGATTCATCCTAACTATCTCGCATGGAGGTGATCACATTGAGTGAGATCTTCTTCCATTTCTTTACCTCATTGGTGGCATACCTATGAAGCATCCACTTGATCCATCTAGTGGACGTCATATTTAGTACTTGAGGATCACACATGGTGGATCCCACTTGGAGGATATGGATTTCCACATTGAGACTTTGTTTTTTGCTTCTCACATTGTTGCTACTACACTCATGGTGGAAATTTCGCTCATACCCTAGCGATTTCCATACTCTACAAACTCTAGTTGTAGAGGGGGTGTTGGAGAATATGAGAGTGCATTTCCATTTTGTATCTAGGAGATAATCCATTTTCAATTCATCTCCATTTTATATTATATCTTTTTGTATTTGGGTACCTTTCCATTTGCTTCTACTTGTATATTCATTCCCCTTCAAGGGGAATTATCCCACATAGGATGCACTTTGCATAGCACCCTCCAACTCTATATAAGGAGGGCATTTCCCCCCATTTGTACTTGGTTAGAAGCTTAAGGATCCTACTCCATGCTCTCGACAAGCTCTCTGTAATCCATTTGAGTTTTCCCATTTCATGGTCTACTCACTTTTAATTCTGACACTCTTTCATTTCGTGAGTAATTTTCTTTTCATTTTGATTTTACATGTGTAGTCTCTATAGGATGTAGGGTAATAATGATTTCCAAATCAAAGAATACAGAGTGCAAAATTCTATTAACTCCATCCTCTTGTCATAGGGAGAAGTCTTTTCCATCATACGTTCTACACTGCTAGCTTTTGTATCCTCTTGTCAATCCTTGAAGAAATGCTCCATACTATGCACAAGCTTGTCATATCAATCTCTCTTTACAAATTCCTAAATTCTTGTTCACCTTGTATTCTTCCTATTTTAGAGTTTTTCCTCATCCTATTCAACCATAGACTCAAGCATTTTCTTGCATCAAAATTCTTTTCTAGGGCTAGATATGGTCCTCACGTTCCATATGATATGGTAGATTACAAGAAATTCTTCTATATTAGGCTTTGATTTTCTCTATCCTTGTTGGTGTAGAAATAAAATCCTCAATTGCTGCTATACCGAGCATCAACTCCTTAATTTTGCATTCTATTGAAATTGGAAGTGATGGCTATCCACTTCTTGAAAAATAAGTCATGAGCGGGGAGTCTAGTAATTTAGCCATGAGGGGTTTTGCTCTGGTTAGAAATTCTAGAAATGTTTCCTTAGTACCTAATCTTAAGCTCTCTAATTCTTCAATAATGTTCTTTGTTGTATTCCCTTGTTGGAACTGTTTCTTAAAAGCATACTTCATTAAGTCCCATGTATTAAAATGATTATCATCATATTGACTAAACCAATTATCTACTAACCCTCCAATGTTGCTGGGAAGAGAATTAAAAATGCATCTTTCCTTCCCATTAGTCCCTTTGTTTTGCATAAAGCTAGAAATCTTATAACATGTTGGAAATTTAGTAGGCCCATACCACAGGTCCAAGCTCCATAGGTCCAGGATCTACAACCTAAATTTCAGCAATCTTCCAATATTGACAAAACATGAACATACCACACTTAATCATACAAATGATGAGACAAAGATAGAGAAATATTAGAAAACATGTGTAAAGTGTTACATAAGCCATTGCTTACTCACACATCTTCATCAGGGTATTCATGTGCTAGTCCTCTAAAAGAGGGAAATTTGATATTTCACCTTGAAAGTAGAGTTTCTAGGTCTAGCTGAGCTTCCATATTTCTTATTGAGGATGTTGTGACACAAGACTCATTGACCTTAGAATAGATTTTGTTCTTGTTGCATTCCAAGGAACCCTCAAAGTTTGAGACTAGTTTGTGATCATAAGTTGCACATTCTCCTTCTTAGGCTAAGAGAGTTCCAAGTAAAAGAAAATATACCTCTCATTCTAGCACTATTGGTACCTTTCCACTTCTTCTCCACTTTGTAATATTGGTTCTCCTATGCTCAAGCTAGCTTGTTGTCCCACCGGGCATGCCAATGTTTTTTGGGTGATCCTTTAGCAAAAAGGGACTTGAGTATTTGTAGGAGAAGAAGACAAGAAAGAACAAGTAAAACAGTTGAACCAAAATCTTCTGTATCTTGATTACAATGAACAGTACAATGGTGGTGTCTAGAAAAAGACAGTGTTCTCTGCACAAAGTTCTTAAACCCAAAAAGCACACACACACACATAAGCATAAAAGATACCAAAAGTCCTTTTTTAGGCAACCTTCTTTGTACCATAGCTCCACCCTCTCTAGTAGCTTGCCCTTGTTCACACCTTGCACTCAAGCTTCTAATAGGGTAGTTGGAGAAATTTAGAAGAATATTTTTAGAAAATAGTTATTTTAGAAGATAGTATTTGTAGTTTTGTGTTGTAAATAAAGAGAAAGTAGAAACTCATGATTTTGTGAATAAAGAAAAAGCACATTATTTAAAGTGTGGCCCTCATGTATCTTCTATTTAGGATGTAATAAGAAATACATATAAATATGCATGCTCTCATAGACTTGTCCATCAGAGTATGTGGGGGGAGATTGTACCCAATCAAGTGTCATCTCTTATATCTTTCTATTCTCTGAGTACTTTTGTGTGATTTTGTTTTTGGTTCTATTCTCTACGTTCGTGCATATGCGGATCCAAAGGGCAACAGTGGTATCAAAGCCAAGCCGTATGCAAAGGATCCAAAGGTCTCTAGTCCATGAATTGAAAGTGGATTGATATGGTTTGCGCTTTCCATGGTTGCATTTTTCTGGCATGAAGAGCTCATCTTCTCCATCGTCATTGTTCTGGAGGGGGAGCGGTTTGCGTTCTATAGAAAAACTTGGAGCAAAAGGTGCTCTGGAACCCTCTCCACACATCATCTCATATGTTTTTGTGAGCACCCGGCCTCTGTCAGGTGGCAATCAAGCATTCCCCACACCTAAAGTGATCTGAGAGAAGTCCCATGCCCATACATGGCACCCAATAATAGTAGCACTCCATCGCCCATGTGCTTTGAGAGCTGCCCATGATCAAAAGATTTTCCCGACTGCCTTGTTTATTATTTTTATTGCCCGCTTCCTTAGAACATGCCCACGTGACTCTGTCAGCCACGAAGAGTTCCTGCCTGATGTCCTCTAGTTCCCAAAGTGGTCTGTCAACCTTCTATATGTTGATGTATGAAACATTACAAGAAATGAATTATTGTGACATTAGACAACATGTATGGTCACCATTACCTCAATGCTTCTCCAAAATTTGAGAAATGATTGCTTAAACTAAGAACTTTGCTTCTACAAAAATTTCTAGTCAATAAAATGACATACCTTCACTACTTTGTTTATTTCTCTTAGCTGAAATATTATTTTGCCAAGTATTTTTTGGACAATCAAAGTAGAAGAGAAGAGATTTCCAGAAAGATATTATTTGATAAAAATGCTTCTTTACACACCAAGTTATGGCCTTGACAAGATGACTATCTATACCTATCAAAATGGGAAAATTTTGCATGTTTTAGTAAAAGCGCCTCTCTAAAAATAAAAGTTTCAAACTTAGCATAGACTTGCAACAAGAATTCAATGCCAGGCATGGAATTGATGTGTTTTCAACCACTTTTTCATCACCTAATGAACTTTTGAACTCATTACCAGAATAGGCAAAGCATAGAGATGGAGGAGAGAGTCTCATACATAGAACTTCGATTATTTCTTCTAATAGCTATGGAAACTCAAAATGTTTATAGGTGCTTTCTCACTTAGAGATGCCGGACTATACTCAGTCATACGAAATCTCTCTTTCACTCTTCTCTCGCTCTCTCTCTCTCCCTCTTTCTCTCTCTCTCTCTCTCTCTCTCTCTCTCTCTCCGCATCGCATATGTTGATGCAAACTAACTTGCATAGAGTTTCTGAATCTCATGACTTTTGAAAATTCTAAAGCTAAAGTATCTAACTTTACAAATATAATACATGTGTGAAATTTTCCCTTCACATAGGCATGTGCTTTTCTTCTTAGACTTTGACCTTCAAATTTATTTCCAATTTGTGATTGGTTCTCCAATAGCTCCCCCTCAATCACTAAAATGACATTCTGTGTTTCTTCATATGTTCTTCTTTTCTTTTTACTCCTGCTATACTTTTGAATCTGCTAGTCTTCACACCATCCAAGCTCTTTGTCATTATATCTACTATCTCATCCTTTGTAGCAATGTACTCCACTTCAATTTCTTTCTCCATTACCTTTTCTCTCATGAAATGATATTGTATCTCTATATGTTTTGTCCTTGCATGAGATATTGGATTTGTTGCATGTTATCTCCATGTATTTTCGGTATACCTTGATCAATGCCCAAGCTTTTGAATAATGTCTGCATCCATATGACCTCCTTAACTGCTTCTACAAGTCCTTTGGACTCAGCTTCAGTTGATGATAATGCTATTGTATGTTATTTCTTTGAACACCAACTTACAAGCTTATCATCAATGTATATCATATAACGATGAGTTGATCTTCTATCATCTTGATTACCTGCCCAATCTACATCACTATAGGCTCTCAACTTCAAATCTGAAGTAAAAGGATAATATAATCCTTCCTTTATGGTTCCTTTGATATATCCAAGAACTTTGTGACCTACAATCCAATGTGGATCGTTGGACAATGCATGAATTGTGACAAAACTCCCACTACATAACTAAGATCAGGTCTTGTTAGTGTAGCATAAATCAAACCACCCACACGAGATTGATACTTCCTCATATCTTTGTATTCTACACCATCATATTTAGTGAGCTTGTGATTAACTTCAAGTGGAGTTGAAGCTGTGAAGAGATGGATAGGTATGTGCTTGAAGATGAAGAGGTGTTGCAAAATCCTTGATCTACACCAGCCAAATGAACTCTAGGAGTATGTGGTGGGCCCTTTTAGCTTGCCAATGGATGTATTAGACACCCTATGTACCTTGGAAGATCACTCACAAAAAGATAGATCAAAACAGATAAGTTGGAGTTAGCTCAAAGGTGAAGACTTGTTATTTTTGGTTCATACACCTGTCCAGTGTTTTGCATAATTCTCTGAGCAAAGTAGCAATTAGCTTAATTCCTCTTGGGGAAGTCTAGTTAACTTAAAGAGCTAACTTTCAAGAGTAATCTCATCAAAACTAATGAACCACACACTGAGAATGATGTTTAGCAACTGATGACATCATCCCGATTTTCATGGGCTGCTATAGTTTGAGACCAGTGTGCAGTAAAATGAACATAACTCCAGATTTAGGACTCCAATGATTATGAAAAATTGTATGCTTATACTAGAAAGTAAGCTACATTCAACAAGATTTAAATCATTGAATGTGGGTAAGTACAAACTACGAAACAGCTATGACAACATGAGTAAAAAAGTCGGGTACCTGATAGAGAAGTGAAAATGACAGACAGGGTTGACTTCAACTGAACATTACTGAAGATTGCAATACCCAAATGAAATGAAAAGTGATAAGCATATATTAAACTTATAGAGGTAACATTACCAAGTTAAATCACTGAAAATGATGCACCAAGCTCAGAGAAATCATCTCTACAATCTCACTGAGAAAACTCAGAGATAAGGCAGTGAGTAGTACACTTCACAAGAACATGGAAATATGAACTCAAATGATCATGAAAATGAAAGTATTTTGATTGTACAATACAATGGACTTACTGATACATATGTGTGCCTTGGAATCACACCTTGATATGGCATAAAGCTCAGCTCTTGGAGGTCTCCACATAGGTCTCTCTAACCACGACTAAAACTGCCATCTATTTATAGTTGACTTTGGGAGGCTAACTTCCGTCAATCACTCTCCAATCAATTAGTGATTGATTTGATTCTCTACCTACCACAAATCACAAATTTGTGGCTCCTCTTTCCCTTTTTGATCAAGTGGACTCAACCACTTAAGATTCTCTCACTTTTACATTAAGTAAACTCTTCAAAAGTTACAAGAGGTAGTTCACAAGTGAACTTTGCATAGTCTTCATTTTAAAGCTTCTTCTATGACTTTGTGGGACTCAAGCCAATACTTAGGCTTGTCATAGACTTGCTCCAACAGCTCCCCCTCAAGCCAAGTATGCTTGAGGTCTTCAATCTTCCAAATTACCTGCAAACCAATCATAGCCTTGAATTTGCAAAGCTTTGTACCATCCAATGCTTTGGTCAGAATATCTGCACATTGTTGATGACTGGACACATATGATATTTGAATCTCTTTGCTTAGAACCTTCTCTCTCACATAGTGATAATGAACTTTAATATGTTTAGTCCTTGCATGATGAGTGGACACATATGATATTTGAATCTCTTTGCTTAGAACCTTCTCTCTTACATAGTGATAATGAACTTCAATATGTTTAGTCCTTGCATGAAAAATAGGATTATCTGCCAAATGAATAGAACTCATATTGTCACCATAAATAGTTGGAGTTCCAAACTCCAATCCAAGATCTTTGAATAATGTCTTCATCCACATAGCTTCTTGTGTAGCTATGGCAAGACCTCTATATTTAGCTTCAGTAGAAGAGAGAGCAACTATGGGTTGCTTCTTGGATGACCATGAAATAAGCTTTGAACCTGCAAAGGTAAGATAACTTGAAGTGCTCCTTCTATCTTCCTTAGAGCCAGCCCAATCTGCATAAGAAAATAGCTTCAAACCTAAATCAGATACATAAGGATAATAAAGTTGTTCATTTATGGTTCCTTTGAGATACTTGAGAATCCTTTTGGCAGCATCCATATGTGGTTTCCTTGGTGTGTGCATAAATTGACTTAGCACACTCACACTGTAACATATATCTACTCTTGTCAATGTGGCATAGTTGAGACTACCCACTAGAATTTGATATGATGTGATGTCCTGTATGAGTTCACCTTCATGTGAGCTCAATTTGTGATTGACCTCCATTGGAGTACCTGCAATCTTACAATCTTGCATCTTGAATTTTGCCAACATGTCCTTAATTTACTTTCTTTGAGTGAGAAACAAACCATGATCTTTGTAGACAACTTCCAAACCTAGGAAGTAGGTAAGTGAACCCAAATCACTTATCTTGAACTCTTCTCTCATCTGATCTTTGATCTTCTTCATACCATCTGCATCATTTCGTGTCAATGTAATATCATCTACATATACACATAAGTAGATGACCTCAGAGTTACTCTTTTTTATAAAGAGTGAAGGATCTGCCTTGCTTGGTTGAAAGCCTTTGTCCTGCAAGAATGAAACAAGCCTAAAATTTCAAGCTCTTGGAGCTTGCTTGAGACCATACAATGCCTTGTTAAGTCTACACACATAATCAGGATAAACTTGATTCTCAAAACTAGGTGGTTGTGCCATATATACCTCTTCTGTTATCCAACCATTCAAGAATGCATTCTTTACATCAAGTTGAAGTATCTTCCAATTTTTGGAAGAGGCAATACTAAGCAAAACCCTAATAGTAGGCATCTTTGCCACAGGAGAGAAGGTCTCCTCATAATCAATTCCCTGAGTTTGTGCAAAGCCTTTTGCTACAAGCCTTGCCTTATACCTATTAATGGAACCATCAAAATTCTTCTTGAGTTTATAGACCCATCTTGAGCCTATTACCTTCATGGATGAAGTCTTGGGCACCAAATCCCAAGTGTTGTTTTCCTCAAGTGCTTCAATCTCTTCCTTCATTGCATGCTTTCATTTTGTTTTTGCTTTGGCCTCTTCAAATGATGATGGCTCCTCTTGGTTTATGTCCTATGCTATGTAGATAGAATGTTTAGGTACTAATGAGGTGCCAAACCCATACCTTCCTAGTGTTTTCTTTTTCCTCATAGATCTTCTTAGGCATGAATCTTCATACCATGAATTGTTTTCATAAAAAACTACATATCTGCTTACCAAGAGTCCTTTGTTGGTAGGGTTGTATAACCCGTAACCCTTTTGATTGTTGTCATATCCGATAAATACACACCTTTCTGCCTTTGGATCCATCTTGCCTCTAACATGTGAAGGAACATGAGCAAAAGCAATACATCCAAGAATTTTACAATGATCTAAGCTTGGTCTTCTTCCATTCCAAGCCTCATATGGAGTCATCCCATCAAGGGATTTTGAAGGCAACCTTTTAATCAAGTAAGTGGCTGTAGATACAGCCTTAGCCCATAGATAATTAGGCAAGTGCTTTTCATTTAACATGGACCGTGCAGCTTCAACAATTGTCCTATTCCTCCTTTCTGCCACTCCATTTTGCTCAGGAGTGTACCTTGTAGTTACCTCTCTTTGGATTCCTCTTTCTTGAAGAAAAGAATCAAACTCATGGGAGAAGTATTCTGCCCCTCCATCTGACCTTAGCCTTTTTAGTGATTTACCTGTTTGATTCTCCACAAGAGCCAAATATCTTTTGAAACAGGAAAAAACTTCATCTTTGTGTTTCATAAAGAATAGGATAGTCCATCTGCTGCAATCATCAATAAAGGAGAAATAATACCTTGATCCGGATATTGAAGCTTCCTTGCTAGGTCCCCATACATCTGTATGAACCAGCTCCAAGAGATCTCCATGCATATAACCTTTCTTCATGAATGGTAACCCATGAGACTTTCCAAATTGACATGCACTACACTTATAAATCATATGTTGTTTTGACAAATTAGGGGGTCCAAGTACACTTTGGTCCTTGCAAATTTGCTTTAATGACCTTTCACCAATATGTGCTAACCTTTTGTGCCATACTTCCAATTCTTTCAGTGTCTGACTACCATAATTAAAGAGAGCAATGTTTCTAGTGTCTTGTAATTCAAATGTGAACAATCTACCTGTCTTTTCACCTTTTGCAATTCTTCTGAATCCTTGACTTGGATCTTCAACAAATGCTCCTGCTTCTGTGAACCTGACTTGCAACCCTTTCTCTACTATCTTCCCAACACTTATCAAATTCTTTGTAATGGTAGGGACATAGAGTACCTTACTAAGTAGGTTGATGTTTCCATCAGGTGCTTTGACATTTCCTATTTTCTCCACAAGGTGTCTTGTATCATCTCCTGTTTGTACCTCATGCTTATTCCTTGGATCTTCTAAGAGTGCCACATTTCCTGCCACATGATTTGAACAACCTGAATCTATGTAGAAAACATGCTCATCAGATTTACCTTGTGGCATAGCCATGTTCATGATCAATAATGAATTCTCTTTGTTTGAGTCTTCTGTGTAGTTATTGAAGTCTCTTCTTCCTTTGTAGCCTCCTTGATAGTTTGAATGATTATAGTTGTTGTAGTTGCCATGATAATTGTTGAACCTTCCTCTTGAGTAGCCATAAATTCCTCTATTGTATCCTCTACCTCTTTGATTCCTGGAATTCCTAAAGCAATTTTCAGTTGTATGATTAGTTAATCCACAAATAGAACATGAGTTGGAGTCTTGGGATCTCCCCCTGCCTTGTCTACCTCCTCTTCCTCTACCTCTGCCATGTCTTCCTCTACCTGCATAGTTAACTTGATATGTATCTTCTTCATCATCCACTTTCTTTGCCTTTCCTTTGTTATCTTTGGACTTGCTTTTATCAGTGTACAAAGCTGAAGATTGATTACCTTTAGAGCTTTCTCCATTTTTTATAAGCTTTGCCTCTTGAGTAAGTAGTTGTCCAGTGAGTGTATTGAAATCAGGTACATGCATGTCCATGTACAAATCCATAGCTGTGGTGAATGCTTCCCACTTGTCATCTGCCTTCAAGCCATTGATGACGTGCCTTACAATTTGCTCTTCATCTATTACCTCTCAAATTCTTCCCAACTTATCCGCTATGTCCTTGAGCTTTGTGACAAAATCAGTCACATTTTGTTTGGGAGCCTTCTTGAGAGTTGTGAAATTCAGCCATAGTTGATGCTTCCTAGCTTTGGTACTTGAAGAGAAGAAGGCTTCAAGTGTATCCCACACTTCCTGAGATGTCTTACAACTTCTAATGTGAGGCAACAAAAAATCTGAGATAGAGTTGAGGAGATAAGACCTTGCAAGTGCATCCCTGGAGCACCATGTGCTCAATCTTTCTTGCTCTTCTTGTGTTGGTTGACTTTTTTATCTAAAACTTGGCATAACTTCATCTCAAGCCACATAACGATATAAAATTCTACCTTGGAGATAAGCTTCCATTCTTAATGACCAAGATGAGTAGTTACCTCTATCCAATTTGTCAATTGATGAAGGAAATCCATCTGCCATGTTGTCGAACCTTGCTCTGATACCACTCTGAAGAGATGGATAGGTATGTGCTTGAAGATGAAGAGCTGTTGCAAAATCCTTGATCTACACCAGCCAAATGAACTCCAGGAGTATGTGGTGGGCCCTTTTAGCTTGCCAATGGATGTATTAGAAACCCTATGTACCTTGGAAGATCACTCACAAAAAGATAGATCAAAACAGATAAGTTGGAGTTAGCTCAGAGGTGAAGAACTTGCTATTTTTGGTTCATACACCTGTCCAGTGTTTTGCATAATTCTCTAAGCACAGCAGCATTTAGCTTAATTCCTCTTTGGGAAGTCTAGTCAACTTAAAGAGCTAACTTTCAAGAGTAATCTCATAAAAAAAAATGAACCACACACTGAGAATGATGTTTAGCAACTGATGACATCATCCTGATTTTCACGGGTTGCTATAGTTTGAGACCAGTGAGTAGTAAAATGAACATAACTCCAGATTTAAACATCCAATGATTATGAAACTTTGTATGATTATAGTAGACAGTAAGGGGCATTTAGAAAGCTTTAAATCATGGAATTTGGATACGTACATACTGAGAAACAGCTATGACATGATGACTAAAAAAATCGGGTATCTCACAGAGAAGTGAAAATGACAGACAGGGTTGACTTCAACTGAACATAACTGCAGATTGCAATACCCAAATGAAATGAACATTGATGAGCATATATTAGACTTATAGAGCTAACTTTACCAAGTTAAATCACTGAAAATGATGCACCAAGTGCAGAGAAATCATCTCTATAATCTGACTGAGAAAACTGAGAGATATGGCAGTGAGTAGTACACTTCACAAGAACATGGAAATATGAACTCAAATGATCATGAAAATAAAAGTATATTGATTGTACAATACAATGGACTTACTGATACATATGTGTGCCTTGGAATCACACCTTGATATGGCATAAAGCTCAGCTCTTGGAGGTCTTCACATAGGTCTCTCTAACCATGACTAAAACTGCCATCTATTTATAGTTGAGTTTGGGAGGCTAACTTCCCTCAATCACTCTCCAATCAATTAGTGATTGATTTGATTCTCTACCGACCACAAATCACGAATTCGTGGCTCCTCTTTCCCTTTTTGATCAAGTGGACTCAACCACTTAAGATTCTCTCACTTTTACATTAAGTAAACTCTTCAAAAGTTACAAGAGGTAGTTCACAAGTGAACCTTGCATAGTCTTCATTTTAAAGCTTCTTCTATGACTTTGTGGGACTCAAGCCAATACTTAGGCTTGTCATAGACTTGCTCCAACAGAAGCTTCTTTGCAATTTTCCATACCAAACGTCTTCAATAGGTTCAAAACATACCTTTCTTGTGAAATTATATTCCATGATCTGTATAAGTGACTTCCATTCCAAGAAAATATGATAACTTTCCTAGATCACTGATCTTGAACTCTTTCTCAAGTAATCTCTTTACCTCCTTGATTCCTTCATCTAAAGTACCTGTGATTATAATGTAATCTACATAAATACAAATATAGATTGTACCTTCCTCTGTTCTTTTGATGAGTAGACTTGGATTTTCTTTTGAACTTTGGTATCCAAGATCATTGAGATACTTCAACTAGTTCCATGCTCTTGTAGCTTGTTTCAATCCATAGAGTGCTCTTCTAAATTTGCAAACAAAATTTGAATACTTGGAATCTATAAACCCTTGAGGTTGCTCCATGAATACCTCATCTGATATGTATCCATTCAAGAATGCATTCTTTATATTTAATTGACTCAGAGTCCATCCTTATGAAGCTGCAATAACAATGATCATCCTTATAGTTGACATCTTAGCTACATGATTGAATGTCTCATCATCATCTATGCGATAAGTTTGGGCATAACCTTTCACCACCAATCTAGATTTGTATCTAGCTATACTTCCATTTGCAAGCTTCTTCACTTTATAAACCCATTTATTTCCAATTATCTTCTGACCAATGGTTGAGGAACAAGTTCCCAAGTCTTTTTCTCCTCTAGTGCATTTAGTTCTTCCTTCATTGCTTCTTCCCATTGTTTCTTACCTTTTTCTTTATCCTAGTTCTGAGGTTCTTCATCATCTTTGACCATATATGCATAGTTCTTTTGAGTTATGTAAGAAGTATCATAAGAATACCTTTATGGTTGCCTTCTTCTCCTACTTGACCTCCTTGGTTCACATTCTTCATATGTGTTTGGATACACCACTTCATCAAATATAGGAGCTTCTTCATTTCTTCTTGTTAATCCACTTTTGGATGTACTTAGATGCAAATACTCTTCATCTCCATTCACTTGCACACTTGATTTTCCTTTCTCACATCTTCCTACCTCTTCTTCAAATTCTTCAACTGGATGACTTTGATCTACATACCAGCTTTCTTAATCATCAAATGTAACATCTCTAGAAACAAGAAATTGTTTGGTTAGAGGATTCCACAACCTGTAACACATTTGCTTTTCATCATAATCAATAAACACATATTTTTCTACCTTTGGTTCAAGTTTATGTCTAAGTTATGATGGCACATAAGCATATGCAATCGATCAAAACAATTTACAATGGTCAAGTGTTGGTTTCTTACCCCACAAAGCTTCATATGGAGTCCTTCCATTTAGAGTTGTACATGGTAATCTATTCACAAGATATGTAGCTATATTTACAGCCTCAGCCCAAACATAATTTGGACAATTCTTCTCTTTCAACATAGCTCTAGCGAAATCAACCAAAGTCCTATTTCTTTTTTCTGCTACACCATTTTGTTGTGGTGTATACCTACATGTTATTTCTCCCTTAATACTTGCATTCCAAATATAATCATTGAACTCTTGAGAGAAGTATTCTCCCCTATCACGAGGAAGGAGATAAGGAAGAGAGCTCACACACACACTCTCACTCTCAAGGAGAAGCACACACACAGATTGAGGCAAGGAATGTACAAGAATGACCTAAAAAACAAGAATGCAACAAGTACAATATATAAAGATCATTACATAATGAAAAACCTAATGTCCGCAAACAAGTGAGTTGGCAAGGAACAAATGCGCTATCACTCTCGATAGATAAATCTAATAAATCTCAATGAAGTATCCCTAACATATACCAGAGTGACCACTATACATGCCAGAGAAACGAAAAACTAGTATGTGTCATCGTGGATCATCACATGTTGAGCTTGATATCTCAACACTTCCCCTCAAGCTCAATGCCATATCTTATAATCTAAGCATCTCCCAAAAATTCTTCAACTTCTCAACTCCAAGTGCTTTGGTGAAAATATCAGCAACGTGCTCATCTGTTCTCACATAAACAAGATCAATATCAACTGTTAATACCTTCTCTCTGATGAAGTGATAATGTACCTCGATATGCTTTGTTCTAGCATGGAAAACATGATTCTGTGATAATTGTATGCTGCTAAGATTATCACAATAAAAAGTGATAGTCTTTCCCACTTACACACCTAAATGTGCAAGTAGCATTTCCAGCCATGATGCCTCACATGCCGCCATCACAGCACCTCTATACTCAGCCTCTATGCTCGACAAAGCAACAGTGGGTTGCTTCTTGCCACTCCATGTAACAACTGCACTCCCAAGTGAGAATAGGAAACCACTAGTAGATCTTCTATCTGGAATACTACCAGCCCAATCTGCATCGGTGTGTCCATAAACTTGCAAATCTACACCAGCCTCATAAAACAATGCATCATCGGAAGTAGCACTCACATAACATAGAGTGTGCCTAAAAGCATCCTAATGTGGCTCCTGGGAACCTGCATAAATTGACTTTCAAGTCCAACAGTATAACTTAGATCAGGCCTTCTAATTATGAGATATATAAGACTTCCCACAATTTTCTTGTATATAGTAGCATTTTCTAATCCTTAACTTGATGTAGTATCCAACTTCAAATTCTGATCTAATGGCATAAAAATTGGCTTACAATCAGGCATACCATACTTTTGGAGCATATTCAAGGCATATTGCCTTTGGGACATCCATATACCTATTTCTGTATGTATAAACTCAATGCCCAAGAAATAGCACAGCACACCAAGATCTTTCATGTCAAATTCCTGCATAAGAAGTTGCTTTACCTCTTTGATGCTTCCTTCATTATCACCACCTACAATCAAGTTATCAACATAAATAGCCACAATAGTTATGCCATCATCAGCCTTCCTTGCATATAGTGAGTGATCTACATCACACATAGAAAACCCAATGCTGGTTAAGTAATCAACAATCCTTGCATGCCATGCACGAGGAGCTTGCTTCAGCCCATACAAAGCCTTTTGCAACCTGCAAACATATTATGGATGCTTTGGATCTTCATATCCTTGTGGCTGGTCCATATATACTTCTTCCTATAGTTCACCATGTAGGAAAGCATTCTTCACATCCATCTAATGCAAAGTCCATCCTTTTGCTATAGCTAATGCAACAAGTGTTCTGACAGTAGACATTTTAGCTATAGGGCTGAATGTTTCCTCATAATCAATGCCATATGTTTGTGCATATCCTTTAGCTACCAATCGTGCTTTATACCTGCTTATGCTACCATCAACATTATGCTTTACCTTGTAAACCCATTTATAGCCTATGGGTTTCTTTCCTTGCGCCAATGGAACCAGCTTCCATGTGTTCATTTCCATAAAGTGCATCCATCTCCTCGTCCATAGCTTTTTCCCAATCCACAATTCCAATTGCATCTTCAAAGCAAGAAGGTTCAGCATCTTATATTACCTTTGTCATGTAGGCACAATGAGGAGCCATATAACTGTCATACGTCAATCATTGCACTGAATTTTGTATCCTCCCAGATCTTCTTGGTCCTGGGTCACTTCTCCTTGTATCATTTGCATGTGCCCTTCTTACTCCTGGAGTCTCCACAGAGGGCAATCCAAGTTCCTCATCAAGACTCTTTTCTAAACCGCTTGAATCTCCATCAACGTCTTCAAAGCCTGCACTCGTTTTATGAACTACAGAAAGCTTTCCTTTACCTTTCTTGGATGTATTTGATGAATTTGCTCGACTGAAATTTCCAGGCAATCTTCCACTCCATAGATTTGAGTTGGAACTATTGCTTCGTGATGCATCCGGTCCACTCAAAAGTTGAGATTCTACACTTGATTTTTCAGCATTTTCTTTGTCATTTGGTTCAAGATTTAGTTCTTATTTGGCATCTGCATAGAAGCTTGACATTTCATCAAATACCACATCTCTGCTCACCTTTACCTATCATGTGAGTGGGTTATAATATTTATATCCCATTTGCTCAAGGGAGTATCCAATGAAGACACACTTTTCTGCTTTTGGATCAAGCTTCGTCCTCAATTCATCTGGGATATGTACATATGCAATACAGCCAAAAACTTTCAGATATGATAAGTTTGGCTTTATACCTGTAAACTTCTCTTTAGGTATAACTTGATGTACAATAGCAATCGGAGTTTTGTTCATGATGTATACAACAGTATGCACAACCTCTGCCCAATAACAATGAGGCATATTCTTCTTAGGCATCAAGGCTCTTTCTATTTCTGCAATATGTCTATTTTTGCATTCAGCAACACCATTCTATTGTGGTGTGTACCTACATGAAAACTAACACCAAATTCCATGATTTTTTAGAAAACTGTTGAACTCATTTGACATGTATTCAACTCCTCCATCAAATATTAATGTTTGAATGTACTTCTTTGTCTGCTTTTCCACCATAGCTTTAAAATTTTGGAAGTGAGTGAACACCTCGCTCTTCTCTTTCGTGAAATATACCCATACTTTGCGTGTATGATCATCAATGAAAGTAACATAAAACCTGCAACTGCCCATAGATATGGTCTTTGTAGGACCCCAAACATTTATATGTACTACTTCTAGTACATTCTCACTAACATGCTTGTCATGTGGAAATGATGCTCTTGACTGTTTGCCAAATTGACATGCTGCACATACCTTTTGCATTTCTGCAACTTTGAAATTTGGTAGTCCATGGACAATCTCCTTTGACTGCATCAATTTCAGCCTTTGCAAGTTTGCATGTCCAATCCATTTGTTCCACATCTCTATAGCTGCAATAACTCCTACACCTTTTGCAAACATGGCTGCATTCATTTCAGGAATCTTCACATTTAAGGTGAACATCCTACCCACTTTGTTTCCTTTGGCAACCAATCGTCCATCTTGCTTGTACTCTTCTACATATAATCCATCAGCATTGGACCTGACTTGTAATCCCTCGTCAACCATTTGTCCAACAGATACCAGATTCTTTGTTATATTTGGAACATGCAACACATCAACAAGATGTTTTACCTTTCCATCCTCCATCGATAGTGCTATGTTTCCTATATGCTCAATAGGATGTGATGTCTCATCACCTGTTTCAACATATCCAGGAAGTGTGCATTTCTACGAAGTACTAAACCCTTCTCCATGACTGGTCATGTGATTTGAAGCACCTGAATCCACATACCAAACATTATCATTGGATATTGAAGTATGATCAGACATCGTATTCATCATGTGATGTTGAACCATGAATAGCTTCTCAGAATCAACTACACTTGTGGATGCATAGTTGTTTTGTTGCCTTCTGTTATTTTGATTCTTCAAGGTCCTGCAATCATGTTCAAAGTGTCCATGTTTACCACAATTCTAGCATCCTTTACTATCATTACCTCAATCATTTCTTTGTAAATTTTTGCGACCTCTTTGGCTCCCCGTGCCTCGAAACTGTCCTCTTCCTCTTGCATGGTTCTGTTGTTGACCTTGGTCTTGGTTAGTGTTTCCTCTTCCACTTCCAAAACCTCTACCTCTGCCTCTTCCTCAGTGAGAGTAGAATACCTACTCAGAACTAGATTCTCCTTGGGAGTTTCAATCCTCACCAAAATTCTTTTCTTCAATAATCATCATAGATACCAGATCAACAAAATTTGGAATATTTTCCCTGGCCTGTATAGAAGTTCTGAACTGCTTATATGCAGCCCCTAAAGCATGAAGACACACTTCCACCTTATCATCATCATCTACATTCATGCCAATAGATGCAAGTGACTCACATATGCTTTTGATTTCCAAGGTGTAGTCACTTAGCCACATGCTCTTCTTCTCCAATGTATGCAGCTCGTTCTTGAGTTGCAATTTTTGTGCCTTTGTATTGGTCTCATACAATGTGACCAAACTGTTCCAAGCCTCTTTTAGAGTTTTGGCATCCTATATGTGTCCAATCATGCTATCTTGTATGCTAACAAATAGCCAATACATTACCTTTCGTGCTCCTTGATTCCATTGCTCATATGCTCTTAACTGATCTACAGTCCGATTCCTTTTTGGTAACTGCGGAGCATTTTCATTCTCTCCTTCAATGTACTTCTAGTAGCCTTTTCCCATCAGGAAATTCATCATTATGAATCTCCAAGCATGGAAGTTGTTCTTGTCCAGCTTATCGCTCATAAGCTCACTCATTCCATCTGCATTTGCCATTTCTGCAGCAATTCACAACACTGCAAAACACTACAAGGAGCACTTCTGCACTTCAGAAAAACATAGTTTTCATGTATCAAGAGTACACAGAATCACTTGAAATTCTGGATCTAGATATATAAGTGTTGTTGAACACAATGCAAGTTATAATTTCTGAAATTGAACTATTTTTTCTGCGGGCCCCACCTTGCGGGCTTGAAACGGAGGTCGAGATGGCTCCGAAACTTCGATCTGAAAAAAACGAGTGTCCCGAAAGGGATAACTTCGATCTTCTACCTTGATGCTGATTTTTGAAGCAAATGGAGGTCATTTGTGAATCGTGTTTTCTCCACGCCTTGCTGCGTACTCTTCACCCTCGCCTTCTCCAAGAGCTCTCTATAGCCATGCTCGCTTTGATACCATGTCATGAGGACACAGATAAGGAAGAGAGCTCACACACACACTCTCACTCTCAAGGATAAGCACACACGCAAATTGAGGCAAGGAAGAATAATATTCTTCTTCTTCTTCTATTACATAAAAAGGAATGTACAAGAATGACCTTAAAAACAAGAATACAACAAGTACAATATATAAAGATCAGTACATAATGAAAAACCTAATGTCCGCAAATGAGTGAGCTGGCAAGGAACAAATGTGCCATCACTCTCGGTAGATAAATCTAATAAAGCTCAATGAAGTATCCCTGACATATACCGACATGACCACTATACATGTCAGGGAGACAAAAAATTGGTACATGTCATCCTGGATCATCAGGTGTTGAGCTTGATATCTCAACATCCCCCTCCATCAAACTTGAGTCTCTTAAGCTTTTGACTTGTGACTCTCTTTGTATGTGCATGAAAATACTTGAAAGCTCCAAACACTTCTGATCTTTGCTTCAAAATTTCTTACCATAAACAATTTGATTATATCCATTCTCTGGATCTTCAACATATACTCCCTCATTTGCAAACCTGACTTGAAAACCTTTTCAACTATCTATCCCACACTAATCAAATTTTGTATTTTAGGAACATACAAAACATTGGTTAGCAAATCTGCTCCACTCTTGCATTTCACTTTTCCAATTGAATGTACACTATGTTTTGAATTATCACTTGTTTGAACTGTATGACTAGAAATGCCTTTTTCCAATTCTGACATCAATTCTATGTTTCATGACAAATGATTAGAACATCGAGAGTCAATATTAAATTTTAGATCTTCTTTATATTATGTGTTGATTGAATTAATCATCAATGATGTATGACTTTCATTGTGTGTGTCATTTGCATAATTGTAGTAGGTGGTGTTGTAGGATTGATTTTGTCCCTAGCTTCTTCCTCCGCCTCTACCATAGCCTCCTTTTTGACTTTGTCTACCTCTTTGAAAATTACTTTGATATCTTCCACCTCTACCTATCCTATTGTTATTCTCATTTCGATTTGATCCTTGCTGATTATGCCAACAATCATGAGCCAAATGATTATTGAATTCACAGATCTAGCAAGCCTTCTTATTGTTATTCTGATTACCTCTTCCTCTTCGAAAACCTCTTGCTCTTCGTGTGCTAGTGCTTCTGGCTCTTGCATAATGAACTTGAGAACTCAATTCCTCTTCATCCTTTGTTCTACCTTTATCTCCTTTCTTCTTGTTCTTCATGTACATTGCACAACTTTGTCCTTTGTCTCCATCTCCCTTCAAGTCTTGCTCAAACGTGATTCAAATTTGGAACATAATGATTCAAAGAAAGTTTTGTTGACAAGACAAAAGGTTTCCACCTTTCATCTCCGCTCAAACCTGCAAGCAATTGAGCAATAAATTTGTGATCTTCAATATCTTCATCTATGGATCCAAGACTATCTGCTAGATGCTTCATCTTAGCGACATAATCGCTAATACTTTGACTTGGCTTCTTCTTGAATGTAGTAAACTCTGACCATAGACTTGCTTTCCTTGCTTTGGTAGTACTTTGGAGACTAGCTTTCCTTGCTTTGGTAGTACTTTGGAAATGATATTCCAATGCATTCCATATATCTTTAGCTGATTCCAATCCTCTGATGTGTGGTAGCAAATGATTTGAAATTGTATTATAGATGTAGGCTTTTGCACTAGCATCCATCTTCTGCCAATGTTTTAAAGCATGTAGTTCCTCTTTCTTTGGTTGGCTTTCATCTTCAAATACTCGCTTCTCTTATTCACCTATTATGTACACCATGAGATCCTTACTCATAAGTAAGGCTTCCATTCTTATTAACCATGCACGATAATTATCTCTGTCCAGTTTGTCAATGGAGATATGATCTGCCATAATTCTTTGCTTTTGCTTCAACCTGTGAGTTTAAAGGATAAAAAATAATACCTTTTGAAGTTATTTGGGTATAAATATAGATTTGAAATAATTTTTTGATGCCTTGTGTCTTCGAATTCTTTAGCTTTCATAACTTTAATGAAATCTTTGCAAAACTTTTTGTACCTTTGACGGCCTTCTACTTTCTAGAACCTTTCTGCTCTGATACCACTTGTTGATGTATGAAACATCACAAGAAATGAATTAATGTGACACTAGACAACCTCTATGGTCACCATTAACTCAATGCTTCTCCAAACTTTGAGAAATGATTGCGTAAACTGAGAACTTTGCTTCTACAGAAACTTCTAGTCACTAAAATGATATACCTTCACTATTTTGCTTATTTCTCTTAGTACACATATTTTTTTTCCAAGATTTTTTTGTTGGATGAATTTAAAAGAGAAGAGCTTTCCGAGAAGCTATTATTTTCTAAAAATGCTTCACTACACACCAAGTTATATATGGATACGGGAACCACTTATGAGGGATAAAGGCAAACATGTGTGCATATCCCGCTGAACCACCTCATACAAAAGAGGAATCCATGAGATATATCAACCGCCTAACAGGTCAGTCGAGAGTGTTCTCACTATTTGGGCGATCTTTTTGGTTTAAACAAGGCTAGACAATGCGTGAATATGTAGCTCAAGGCTGTTTACCACAATATATGGGATTTTTCTTTTGTGCATGTCGTTTGCTCGGATGATTGCTTCAGTTTGAGTTGTTGTTTTGAGGTTTTGTGAGCAAGCCATAGCTCAAGCTTGATTCTTCAGCCAAATTTACCCATTCTCTTCACCCATTTGCCCATATCTTGAGCATCCAACATTCAATTTTGGCGGTTTGTGTTGCTATGGCAAGCTCTCTCAGAGCTCTTTCTATAGAGTGGCCGCAAACCATACTTTGGCTTCAATTTTCAACATCCTTAGAGTTTTAAGTTTCCAATACCTCTTCAACAACCCTCTTTCAAGCATTGTTTACGAAGCATGGATTCTTACACGAGTATTAGCATGCTATTTTGATGAAGGGTGGACCATCTGTAGCACCTGCATGCACCTGCAAAATAAAGCAAAAATATCTTATTTAAAGTGTGGCCCTCATGTATCTTCTATTGAGGACGTAATAAGAAATACCTATAAATATACATGCTCTGATAGACCCATCCATCAGAGTATGTGGGGGGAGATTGTACCCAATCTAATGTCGCCTCTTGTCTCTTTCTATTCTCTAAGTACTTTTGTGTGAGTTCATTTTCAATACTATTCTCTACGTTCATGTGTCTAGGGGATCTTAAGGGCAACAACATCAATGTGTTAACCCAATTGTTGGAGCAAGTCTATGACAAGCCTAAGTATTGGCTTGAGTCCCAAAAAGTCATAGAAGAAGCCTTAAAATGAAGACTATGTAAAGTTCACTTGTGAACTACCTCTTGTAACTTTTGAAGACTTTACTTAATGTAAAAGTGAGAGAATCTTAAGTGGTTGAGTCCACTTGATCAAAAAAGGAAAGAGGAGCCACGAGTTCATGATTTGTGGTAGGTAGAGAATCAAATCAATCACTCATTGATTGGAGAGTGATTGAGGGAAGTTAGCCTCCCAAACTCAACTATAAATAGATGGCAGTTTTAGTCGTGGTTAGAGAGACCTATGTGAAGACCTCCAAGAGCTGAGCTTTATGCCATATCAAGGTGTGATTACAAGGCACACATATGTATCAGTAAGTCATTGTATTGTACAAGCAATATACTTTCATTTTCATGATTATTTGAGTTCATATTTCCATGTTCTTTTGAAGTGTACTACTCACTGTCATTACTCTCAGTTTTCTCAGTCAGATTGCAGAGATGCTTTCTCTAAGCTTGGTGAATCATTTTTTGTGATTTGACGTGGTACAGTTAGCTCTATAAGTCTACTATATGCTCACAAATGTTCATGTCATTTGGATGTTGCAATCTTTATTATGTTCAGTTGAAGTCAACAGTGTCTGTTCATCTTCACTTCTCTGTCAGGTACCCGACTTTGTCGCTCACTTTGTCAGAGCCATGTCTCTTGGTTACTTATCCAAATTCAGTGATTTAAAGCATGCTAGATTCAACTTACTGTCTAGTATAACCATACAAATTTTCATAATCATTGGATTCCTACATTTTGAGTTATGTTCATGTTTCTGCTCACTGGTCTCAATTTGTAGCAACCCGTGAAAATTGGGATGATGTCATCACTTGTTAAAACTCATTCTCAGTGTGTGGTTTATTATTTTTTATGCGATTACTCTTGAAAGTTAGCTCTTTAAGTTATCTAGACTTCCCCAAGAGGAATTAAGCTAATTGCTGTTGTGCTCAGAGAATTATGAAAAACACTCGATAGGTGTATGAACCAAAATAGCAAGTTTTTCACCTCTGAGCTAACTCCAACTTATCTCTTTTGATCTATCTTTTTTAGAGTGATCTTCCAAGGTACATAGGGTGTCTAATACATCCATTGGCAAGCTAAAAGGGCCCACCATATACTCTTGGAGTTCATTTGGCTGGTGTAGATCAAGGATTTTGCAACACCTCTTCATCTTCAAGCACATACCTATCCATCTCTTCACAGTGGTATTAGAGCAAGGTTGGACAACATGGCAGATGGATTTCCTTCATCAATTGACAAATTGGAGAGAGGTAAGTACTCAGCTTGGTCATTAAGAATGGAATCTTATCTCCAAGGTAGAAGTTTATATGGTTACGTGGCTTTACAAGATGAAAGCACTTGCAAGGTCTTATCTCCTCAACTCTATCTAAGATTTTTTTTTGCCTCACATTAGAAGTTGTAAGACATCTCAGGAAGTGTGGGATGCACTTGAAGCCTTCTTCTCTTCAAGTACCAAAGCTAGGAAGCATCAACTATGGCTGGATTTCACAACTCTCAAGAAGGCTCCCAAACAAAATGTGACTGATTTTGTCACAAAGCTCAAGGACATAGCGGATCAGTTGGGAAGCATTGGAGAGGTAATAGATGAAGAGCAAATTGTAAGGCAGGTCATCAATGGCTTGAAGGCAGATGACAAGTGGGAAGCATTCACCACAGCTATGGATTTGTACATGGACATACATGTACCTGATTTCAATACACTGATTGGACAACTACTTACTCAAGAGGCAAAGCTTATCAAAAATGGAGAAAGCTCTAAAGGTAATCAATCTTCAGCTTTATACACTGATAAAAGTAAGTCCAAAGATAACAAAGGAAAGGCAAAGAAAGTGGATGATGAAGCAGGTACATATCAAGCTAACTATGCAGGTAGAGGAAGACATGGTAGAGGTAGAGGAAGAGGAGGTAGACAAGGTAGGGGGAGATCCCAAGACTCCAACTCATGTTCTATTTGTGGATTAACTAATCATACAACTGAAAATTGCTTTAGGAATTCCAGGAATCAAAGAGGCAGAGGATACAATAGAGGAAGTTATGGCTACTCAAGAGGAAGGTTCAACAATTATCATGGCAACTACAACAACTACAATCATTCAAACTATCAAGGAGGCTACAAAGGAAGGAGAGACTTCAATAACTACACAGAAGACTCAAACAAAGAGGATTCATTATTGAACATGAACATGGCTATGCCACAAGGTAAATCTGATGAGCATGTTTTCTACATAGATTCAGGTTGTTCAAATCATGTGGCAGAAAATGTGGCACTCCTATCAGATTTAGAAGATCCAAGGAATAAGCATGAGGTACAAACAGGAGATGATACAAAACATCCTATGGAGAAAATAGGCAATGTGAAAGCACCTGATGGAAACATCAACCTACTCAGTAGGGTACTCTATGTCCCTACCATTACAAAGAATTTGATAAGTGTTGGGCAGATAGTAGAGAAAGAGTTGCAAGTCAGGTTCACAAAGGCAGGAGCATTTGTTGAAGATCCAAGTCAAGGATTCAGAAAAATTGCAAAAGGTGAAAAGACAGGTAGATTGTTCACATTTGAATTACAGGACACTAGAAACATTGCTCTCTTTAATTATGGTAGTCAGACACTCACAAAATTGGAAGTATGGCACAAAAGGTTAGCACATATTGGTGAAAGGTCATTAAAGCAAATTTGTAGGGACCAAAGTGTACTTGGACTCCCTAATTTGTCAAAACAACATATGATTTATAAGTGTAGTGCATGTCAATTTGGAAAGTCTCACATGTTACCATTCATGAAGAAAGGTTATATGCATGGAGATCTCTTGGAGTTGGTTCATACAGATGTATGGGGACCTAGCAAGGAAGCTTCAATATCTGGATCAAGGTATTATGTCTCCTTTATTGATGATTGCAGCAAATGGACTATCCTATTCTTTATGAAACACAAAGATGAAGTTTTTTCATGTTTCAAAAGATATTTGGCTCTTGTGGAGAATCAAAGAGGTAAATCTCTAAATAGGCTAAGGTCAAATGGAGGGGGAGAATACTTCTCCCATGTGTTTGATTCTTTTCTTCAAGAAAGATGAATCAAAAGAGAGGTAACTACAAGGTACACTCCTGAGCAAAATGGAGTGGCAAAAAGGAGGAATATGACAATTGTTGAAGCTGCAAGGTCTATGTTAAATGAAAAGCAATTGCCTAATTATCTATGGGCTGAGGCTGTATCTACAGCCACTTACTTGATTAACAGGTTGCCTTCAAAATCCCTTGATGGGATGACTCCATATGAGGCTTGGAATGGAAGAAGACCAAGCTTAGATCATTGTAAAATTTTTGGATGTATTGCTTTTGCTCATGTTCCTTCACAGGTTAGAGGCAAGATGGATCCAAAGGCAAAAAGGTGTGTATTTATTGGATATGACAACAATCAAAAGGGCTACAAGTTATACAACCCTACCAACAAAGGATTCTTGGTAAGCAGAGATGTAGTTTTTGATGAGAACAATTCATGATATGAAGATTCATTCAGGAAGGTCAATTTACCATATGATCTTGAAGGAGATTTTCCAAAGCTTGGTAGAGAACAACCAAAGATTGAAGAACAAGACACCTTGGAAGATGATGAAGAATCTCAGATGGAAAAGATCAAAGCATGGAAGTCTAAAGGTAAAGCAAAATTGCAGGAACTTGGACATGAGGCAGAATCATCATATCATGGCCTAAGAAGATCTATGAGGGAAAAGAAAAAACCAAAAAAGTATGGGTTTGACACCTCATTAGTAACTAAACATTCTATCTACATAGCATAGGACATAAACCAAGAGGAGCCATCATCATTTGAAGAGGCCAAAGCAAAAACAGAATGGAAGCATGCAATGAAGGAAGAGATTGAAGCACTTGAGGAAAACAACACTTGGGATTTGGTGCGTAAGACTTCATCCATGAAGGTAATAGGCTCAAGATGGGTCTATAAACTCAAGAAGAATTCTGATGGTTCAATTAACAGGTATAAGGCAAGGCTTGTAGCAAAAGGCTTTGCACAAACTCAGGGAATTGATTATGAGGAGACTTTCTCTCCTATGGCAAATATGCTTACTATTAGGGTTTTGCTTAGTATTTCCTCTTCCAAGAATTGGAAGATACTTCAACTAGATGTAAAGAATGCATTCTTGAATGGTTGGATAACAGAAGAGGTATATATGGCACAACCACCTGGTTTTGAGAATCAAGTTTATCTTGATTATGTGTGTAAACTTAACAAAGCATTGTATGGTCTCAAGCAAGACCCAAGAGCTTGGAATTTCGGACTTGTTTCATTCTTGCAGGACAAAGGCTTTCAACCAAGCAAGGCAGATCCTTCACTCTTTATTAAAAAGAGTAATTCAGAGATCATCTACTTATGTGTATATGTAGATGATATTATATTGACAGGAAATGATGCAGATGGTATGAAGAAGATCAAAGATCAGATGAGAGAAGAGTTCAAGATAAGTGATTTGGGTTCACTTACCTACTTCCTAGGCTTGGAAGTTGTCTACAAAGATCATGGTTTGTTTCTCACTCAAAGAAAGTACATTAAGGACATGTTGGCAAAATTCAAGATGCAAGATTGTAAGATTGCAGGTACTCCAATGGAGGTCAATCACAAATTGAGCTCACATGAAGGTGAACTCATAGAGGACATCACATCATATCAAAGTCTAGTGGGTAGTCTCAACTATGCCACATTGACAAGAGTATATATATGTTACAGTGTGAGTGTGCTAAGTCAGTTTATGCACACACCAAGGAAACCACATATGGATGCTGCCAAAAGGGTTCTCAAGTATCTCAAAGGAACCATAAATGAAGGACTTTATTATCCTTATGTATCTGATTTAAGTTTGAAGCTATTTTCTGATGCAGATTGGGCTGGCTCCAAGGAAGATAGAAGGAGCACTTTTGGTTATCTTACCTTTGCAGGTTCAAAGCTTATTTCATGGTCATCCAAGAAGCAACCCACAGTTGCTCTCTCTTCTACTGAAGCTGAATATAGAGGTCTTGCCATAGCTACACAAGAAGCTATGTGGATGAAGACATTGTTCAAAGATCTTGGATTGGAGTTTGGAACTCCAACTATTTTTGGTGACAATATGAGTTCTATTCATTTGGCTGCTAATCTTATTTTTCATGCAAGTACTAAACATATTGAAGTTCATTATCACTATGTACGAGAGAAGGTTCTAAGCAAAGAGATTCAAATATCATATCTGTCCACTCATCAACAATGTGCAGATATTCTAACCAAAGCATTGGATGGTACAAAGCTTTGCAAATTCAAGGCTATGATTGGTTTACAGGTAATCTTGGAAGATTGAAGACCTCAAGCATACTTGTCTTGAGGGGGAGCTGTTGGAGCAAGTCTATGACAAGTCTAAGTATTGGCTTGAGTCCCACAAAGTCATAGAAGAAGCCTTAAAATGAAGACTATGTAAAGTTCACTTGTGAACTACCTCTTGTAACTTTTGAAGACTTTACTTAATGTAAAAGTGAGAGAATCTTAAGTGGTTGAGTCCACTTGATCAAAAAGGGAAAGAGGAGCCACGAGTTCGTGATTTGTGGTAGGTAGAGAATCAAATCAATCACTGATTGATTGGAGAGTGATTGAGGGAAGTTAGCCTCCCAAACTCAACTATAAATAGATGGTAGTTTTAGTCGTGGTTAGAGAGACCTATGAGAAAACCTCCAAGAGCTGAGGTTTATGCCATATCAAGGTGTGATTACAAGGCACACATATGTATCCGTAAGTCATTGTATTGTACAAGCAATATACTTTCATTGTCATGATTATTTGAGTTCATATTTCCATGTTCTTGTGAAGTGTACTACTCACTATCATTACTCTTAGTTTTCTCAGTCAGATTGCAGAGATGTTTTCTCTGAGATTGGTGCATCATTTTCATTGATTTAACTTGTTAAAGTTAGCTCTATAAGTCTACTCTATGATCACAAATTTTCATGTCATTTGGATGATGCAATCTTCAGTTATGGTCAGTTGAAGTCAACTGTGTCTGTTCATCTTCACTTCTCTTTCAGGTGCCCGACTTTTTCACTCACCTTGTCAGAGCCATTTCTCAGTGTTTACTTATCCACTTTCAGTGATTTAAAGCTTTCTAGATTCAACTTACTGTCTAGTATAACCATACAAATTGTCATAATCATTGGATTCCTACATTTTGAGTTATGTTCTTTTTTCTGCTCACTGGTCTCAAACTGTAGTAGCCCGTGAAAATCGGGATGATGTCATTACTTGTTAAAACTCATTCTCAGTGTGTGGTTTATTATTTTTGATGAGCTTACTCTTGAAAGTTAGCTCTTTAAGTTATCTAGACTTCCCCAAGAGGAATCAAGCTAATTGCTGCTGTGCTCAGAGAATTATGCAAAACACTGGACAGGTGTATGAACCAAAATAGCAAGTTTTTCACCTCTGAGCTAACTCCAACTTATCTCTTTTGATCCATCTTTTTGAGAGTGATCTTCCAAGGTACATAGGGTGTATAATACATCCATTGGCAAGCTAAAAGGGCCCACCATATACTCTTGGAGTTCATTTGGCTGGTGTAGATCAAGGATTTTGCAACACCTCTTCATCTTCAAGCACATACCTATCCATCTCTTCACACCAATGAGGTTCTATTGGTGGTTTTTTACTCAAATAATGCTTTACTTAAGACTACGTTCATGCCTATATTCAATATTTATTACTGCTTATTGGGAATGCATTTCTTGTGCATTGCATTGAGTGAAAGGATTGAATTTACTAAGTTACAGTAGGAACTTGGTGCTTGACTTAGTTAGTCTAATCCTTAGTTGAAAGGATAACTCAAAGTCAAAGCCCAACTTTTGTATAAATTTATCAAATATTTTGAATCAGCAACACTTTATCTTGAAGTATTTCATAATTCAAATAACAACATGTTTTGCCATATTTGAGTTATCAAAAAAAGGGCATTGGAATTTACTTCGTGATCTTCTTACTTATTTGAACTTGAAGTCTCTTATAAGTCATGCTTTGATCCTTTTTTATTTTTAACTTCTTCTGTGAAGTTTTAATGCCCTTGCAGATCAAATCATACTTCACAATTCACTCTAGGACTAAAACATAATTATCATCCCATGGTTTGATCTCCCATACCATCTTTCCTACATCAATTTGAGTATAAAATCTGGTGTCCCGTACCACCCTACTTCATATTTGTATTGATATGTGAGTGATATGTATCCTAAATTCTAAACATATCTTTATAGAGTACCTTCTCAGTTCAATTATTGAAAAGAATTTTGAAGTTTTAGGCATTACATCTAACTTAATATTTGATATTTTAATTCCTTCTCAAGATCGTTTCACAATCCCATTCGTTTTCTTTGGAAGCTTGAAAACCTTTGGATAGAACATCCATCGCTCTTTGCTATGGTTTTCAAACAAAAACCGGTTATATTTTCAAGTACTTGAATTTCACAATCAGTTAGACTTAACCAATTTGTAGTGATAAGAGCTCTTCACTTGTGTCTTAAGATTCCTTTATTACTAAAACTTTAAGTAGTTACCTCGAGGAATTTATAGGAATCCCTCTATTGCTTAAGACTAAGCATCCACTCATGCTTTTGGATTTCGCCTTTAAGAAATATCTCTAATAATAGGCAAACATTACATTGAACCTTCCATAGACTTAATTACCATCAACACGGTTGCAAAATACATACATAGAACAGTTTGCTATGTTTAGACTTGGAACAACCTCTTTCTGCACTTTCCATTGGATAAATAGAACTTGAGTGAAAAACTCCCAAAAGGAGTTTGATTGCCAATACTTGGGTAGACTTTGGAGTACTTCCAATCGCAAGTTCTTGAATAAACATTGCCTTGCATGGTCTTTGTAAGGATCACTATTTTTTAGGGAAAATTATGAAGGTAGTGGATTAGAGAGGCATACCAAACCAACAATGGTATTTTCATTTAAAATAGTATTGGGATTCTTTTGTATTTAGAACTATAAAATGATAAATTTTTGAGCCTTTGGATGCTTTAAATTGATGGCTAAGATTAATGTGCAAGCCTCTGTAGAGAAGAGTTTCATGAAGTTCATGGGATTTTGAATTCTTGTGCACATGCTTTTTGTTCATCCTCTTCTGAATTCTAAGCCTAATATTACATGGAGGGTAGATCCAATGTCAATTCACAATTTGGGATGATCTTCTCTTGCCCACCATCTTGAGACATTTGATTAGGAGCTCATCCAAGGGAGGAGGATAAAAGACACCATTCAAATATGATCATTCAAATTGGGTCCTTGGATGCATGATCAATCTAATGGTAAGGAATGCAAGCGCTTTTGCTTTTAAAAAATGAATAGATGCCATTGGATAATATGTTAGATCCAATGGTCCATGTTAAAAGGTGCATTTTTGTAGCTAGATTGAGTCTCAACCATTGAGTATCTTCTTGATCCAAGGGCCTAAATGGAAGGATGCCAAGAATTTTTCCACTCAATCTTATCCCTTGGATCTTTGGGCCAATCCAAGGATTACAATTCATTTGGAAGGCTTTCAAAACCATTCAAGTAACCAAAAACCACGTTTTCTCCTCTTTGACCACACAAAAACAAGGGAACCCTATGCCTAGCCTATGTGATTAAGGGACTAGACTATGTCCACCACCCTCCTCTCATTGGTCCATTCCTAATAACTCCGTGATCCGAAAGGCCCATGCATGATTCATTTTTTTCCTAATAGATTAGGTCTTTTTGACCTCGTAACAAGAATAGAGACTTATTCTTCATCATTAAGATGTCTTGAACTATCCATAGCTTCTCTGTTTACCCATGGGATTTGAGAGATCTTTCCCTCTACTCAAGTCCAAGCATGTGTTAATGCCTTTTAGATTTGAAAACTAAAACTAAGAATCTTATCACAATTGATACACTTCTAGGTGATATCAACCATTGGGCTTTCAATACTGCTATTGGTGTTTGGGAATTCACCGCAAGTACTTTCAGTCTAACAAACTTGAAGAATCACATGCTCACTACTAGGGAGAAATTTTTTCTTCCTATAATTGACATTCCTTGTAATGAATCAACAACATGAGAAAATGATTCATCTTGGAGTCTTTTGCACTACTAGAAGGATACTTGAAAGGAATTCTAGAATTTCAGATAATATTCCAATGTTTTATTGCTTCAATTTTGTTCATTTCCAGAGTATTAAACTAAAGGAAATATCACCTTTAAGATAGGGTTTCCTATTCCATTATGAAAGTTTTACTTGAAATTTCATTCATGTGATATGTATTCCTTTTCTTGAGTTTGAAACAAAATTATAATCATTGTTCAATCTTTCGATGTTACTTGAGTACTTTAAACATATTGTGACAATCCATTTTGATTGCATAATTTAAAGTATAAGAATCATATAGGCATTGCATCAATGCACGATAATGTTACTCTGAACACTTCATTATCTTGTTTTCCTACCCATCAATTGGGCTTTATGATTATGCCCTCTTTTTATAGATAGTATAATTGAAAAGAAATCAAAGCTTCCAGCATGTGATAGCTTCTCTCTTTATAATATTTTCAAAAGGATATATTCACGTACTTGAACTCACATATTTATGAAATTTATGTCTTTTTTGGGGAAATATTCATGAATTAATGAAGATATCTTTCTTGGATCTTCTTGTATTCCCAAAACACAATTTCACCTTGAATATGATAGGAATAGCACGCGATTCTTGAAATAGAAGAATAGAATATATCATTTAATGCCTTATCTTTAGGAAGTATTCCAATTCGTAAAGATAACTTGTCTAGGGCTTCCTCTTAAGTCACAGATAGCTGAAATGAAACTAAAGTTTAGAAGTCTGCAAGTATTCATGTTTTCTTGTTCATCAAGATGAGAAGAAAATTGAATGCTTGACTTTCAGATTGTGCTTACTTTTACTAAGAAAAACATCTAACATACTTAACATAACTCATCATTAAGTATGTGATACCAAAGTATCAACCTGGGAAGAATGGACTAGTTACTTAATTGAGTTGCAAGGTAGCTAGCGTAAGTTTGCAACTAACTAGTTTTCCTTCTTTTCTATATCTAATTTGAGCATTTAGAAGTAAGCTAACTACTACGAAAGTACATTCATTCATCTACTTAGCAAAAAATCATGCATTTTCATATGCAAATGCATGTGCATGCAATCATGTGTTGGCATGTTTTTCTTTCCATTCACTAAACTAATTGAAGCAATTATTAAGCTTGCAATGTGTGTATGTCATGCTTCCATACACAAACATACTAACTTGGCTTCCTTTAAAACATATAAATCATGCAAGTGCACATGCTTGAGTGCATCAAATACCTTTTCAAACAAGAAATAAGCTTGATTGTGCATAGAGAACATTCTTTTGGAAGGCATAATGCACAAACAATCATTCATTTCCGTGCATGAAATGGAAATAATGATTCATAGATACAACCATGTGCTTGATGAATTTTCCAATATGTTTATGCTTGTCCATTTTTTCATTGATCACTCAAAAGCCACATGAACATTATCAAAAGAGAAGAATTATGCTCTGCTTCAATGATAGTTAAATGGAATATACATGAAAGCAAAGACCAAAGCATGTATTGAAATAAAACCATGAACTTGGAAAATAATTATCTAGAAATCAAGTTACATCCTTCCATTATCCAATAGAAGAGCCATTATCTATCCTGGTTAGCTTCAATATCCTCGCTTCATGGCCCATACTCTTCTCTTAGAGCTTCTTTTGCATATCCCTTTGCTCCTATAACCACAAGTAGTCTCCGTGGTTGACTTCTCACAAATACCAAAAGTGATCATAGGTGCCTCGCAGGCATGCTCACAAGTAATGATCATTGACAGAGCTGGCGGAATGATGGGGGCTTCTTGGATAGATAATTGGCCTTGTAACATGAGAATATGTTTTCAAATCAGAGACGACACACAATACTTTTTTTTTCCTTTTTGATATAGTTTGTAACAAAGGGTGACACATGCAACATAAATACAAAAAATATGCTTCTTGATGCATATCCAAAACCATGCAATGGCGTAGCACAATGGATAGGATGTTTGCCCCTAACTTGCAAGTTCTTGGGTTCAAATCTCATGCGTCATTGAATATATAAGCAAGTATTTTGCGTCAGATGGGTTGTGTGGCCGTGTTTTTTTCTTTAATTCAATATCAAAAGAAATTCAAGAGAAAGCCTTGCATGGACATTGGATAGCATAGGATTCTCCTATGCTTGCAGCTCGAGTTCAAATGCTCCTACCTGTGCATGCAACATGAACATGGCAGTCTCACGTTTGCTACAGAGAGAAATTTGAGAGGCAAATTTAGTACATGTGATAAAGAAAGGGGGCAAGAAATAAAATCGTTTCCAAGAGAAATGAGGGAGAGTTATGATGTGCATCCAATATGGTCCCCATAAAAGCAAGAGGTGAAGATGATGGGACCATTTAGTTCACCATGCGATCTTGATGAAGGAGATGATTGTTGATATATTTCAGTAGTGATGTGTATGAACACAATTGGGACTGTGAATACTTTCTTCCCTCTTTAGGAGGTTTTTTCTCCTGGCTTGTATATATGCCTATAACCCTAACGAGTAACTTATCTTTGTACATTCCCCTTGGTAATTGTGTGTTGTGCTCCAAGCTTCTTCTTCTTCTTCTTCCTTTTGTTGTTCATGTGCTTCCATAGATCTCAAACTCCAACAATTGGTATCAAAGGAGGCCTTCGCTTCATCAAACTCCCTTTGATCACAATCTCAAAATCATGCAAAACTTGGTGAGCATACTTGGGACAATTAGGAGTTCAAAACAACCTCCTTTGTGGTGTCAAAATTGCAACCTAAGCTTGGTTCAATCTCCAAACATACCATCATAGTGCTTATGCAAGCAATCTCATACTTTTGAGCCAAACATATATCTAGGTTCCAGTTCACCAGTACAAGTGCCTTGAAGTCTACTACAAGTTTAGTAGATCTTGACAAGGTAGTTTTGTTCAACGTTTCGAGATATAATCATTTTTTTGTATCAGGGTATTTTACTTAGTGGTCATGGCTGAAAGCAATGACATATTCTGTATGTTGGCTATTGAGGATAGATTGGATGGTACTAATTAAGTGGGCATATATGATGCATCATGTATTAGTAGCAAAAAGACAATGGTATATTGTGCAAGGTGTTGAAAAATGACCTGCTAAACCTACAAATACAATCACTAAAGATGATGTAGATGATGTTGAAGAGCCACTTCATTGGATGGCAGAGATGCTCAAGCACATGCATCGATAGCTTTGTCTGTCAATCGTGCCGTTATCCCTCACATTTGCTCTTGCAAAATAGCTAAGCTTAGGAGACACTTATCACTTTATCCTAGGCAAGAAATGAGGCTCATATTGCTTACCTTTAAAAACACTTGGAGAGTGAGAACATGAATGAAGAAGATTTGACGGATAGTTTTTTGACAAAGGTCAAAGATTTGAAGGAACTATTTATTTTTGCTCATAAAGTATTTCTAGACAATTCACTTGTCTAGAAAATTCTGAATGGTCTTCCACATTCATATTAGATTTTTGCATCTACCCTTCAATGGACAATGAAGGACAACCCAAATTCCTTAGCATTGAGGAGTTAGTCTCTATTTTGTTGCAAGAAGATCAATCTAGAGAGAACAAGTTCATTATGTGTGTTGCACATCAAGCTTTCTTATCTAGTTAGAAGGGTAAAGGTAAATAGAGCTCATCAACTACTAAGCAAAAAAATACTAATTCTACCCAGTCAAAAATTGAAGAAAAAGATGAGAAGAGATGAGAAAAGTAGAAATTGTTTTCCAAATACTGTAAAGGAAATGATCATGTCATAAATAGTTTTCCAGAACTTGTTACAAAAGAGGCTAGAATGGTTTTTGTAGAGGCCTCTATGCCCAAAATGGAGTTTTCTTATCTTGTGTAGAATGAAGAATGGACATTTACTACTATTTGCAATCATGATGAACCATCTTCTCATTAGTATAAGTGTATGTTTGCAGTAGATTCAGATGTTTAGCACTCTAATACTTGGGAAATGAAATATATTACCCTAGAGACTAGTTTCTTCACTTCACATGAGCGTGCCCCTATAGGGAATACTCTCACATGTTCCAAAAACTCCTCTTATCCTATCTTGGGAGTTGGTAAGATCATTCTAACTACTAGTGATGGTTGTTATTTCACATTGTGAGATGCTTTGTTTGTGCTAGGGATCAAGAAAAATCTATTGTCAATTTTAGCATTAGCCAAGATGGGCTTGGTTGTCAAATTTATTGATGACAGATGTAGAGGTCATAATCAATCAAATGGCAATGTTAATATTGCTTCCGTCATTTTATGTCTTGGGTTGCATAAGCTCATAGACTATGAAAAATCTTTGTATGATTCAAAATATGTGGACCTCAAGGTTCTTAGGCTATCTAAGATGCAAAGCTTTCACATGCACGCATTGGTCATTTGAATTTTGCTAGCTTGGTACACTAATACAAATATGAAATAGTATCCTCTATGCCCAAAATTGAGGCACCTTGTAAACATGTTTGTAAAGGCTCTATTTTGGGAAAAATGCAGCATTCATCTTTCCCAAAAGATGGTTGAGTTTGAGCTACTCAATTGCGGCTTAATCAAAGTGATGTTTTTGCTCCTATGCAAACACCTTCTTCTGGGAACTACTTTTACTTTGTGACTTTCATTGATGATTTTTCTAGGCATGCATGGGCGTATCTTTTGCAAATTTCCAAGTGTTTATGCGCTTCAAACAATTTTTTTTTTATTGAAAATATGTCACCATGTAAAATGGGCACCCTCCGTTCTGAACAAGGGCAGAATATATGTCTTTCGATTTTAATGCATTTTTAGCTGACGGGGGGATACAACATCAGTGTACAATGCCATATGCACATAAAAGAAATGGAGTTGCTGAAAGAAAGAGTAGGTCACTCATGGAGATCGCAAGGTGTATGGCCAAAACTCAAGCTTTACCACATAGCTTTTGGCTTGAGGCTATCATGTGTGCAACATATGTACATAACATGTGTCCCATAAAAGCATTGCAATCTATCACCCCATCTGACACTTGACATGAATACAAGCCATCTACTACTCTTCGGTGTGTTTTTGGTTGTCTAGCATATGCATTAGTGCCTGTGCAACAATGCAAAAAATTGAATGATAATGTAGTGAAATGTATTCTTTTGGGTACACTTTTAAAAGCAAAGGATATCAACTATATCATCCAAAAAGGAAACACATTTTGGTTAGCTGTGATGTTGTTTTTTGTGGAAGATGCAATTCACCCGTTACTTTCGTGTATGAAGGAGACTCCAATTAGCTCTAGAGATATGTATGATGCTTGTTGCTTCTTTTTACGGGAGGAAAACCTAGTACTGGTCCAAATGAGGCAATTTGTGGACCTTTATAGGTTCCACATGATGATGTAGATCATTTCATTTATGTTGCACATTTACATGATACACTTGTTGATGAGAAGATTGATATAGAAGAGGCATAAACAATGGCTAAATGGCTTGTGTAGACTTTGAAAGATAACAAATTAGATGCACCTCTATCATATCATACTTGTTCAGCCTCTCATAGTGCTTCTTTTGCATCAAATTGCTTTTCTATGGCTCCTTCTAGTCTTTGCGATTAAAATGAGCTTGTTTCATTTCGTGAAGCACAAAACTCTGAAAATTAGTTTGAATACCATGGAATGAGAGTATGATGCTATTATGAAGAATGATACCTGGTTTTTAGGAGATTTTCCTCTAAGAAAAAGGACCATTGGCACTAAATGGGTATACAAGCTAAAACATAAGCTTGAGAGCATAGTTGACATGCATAAGGCTATGCTTGTTGCAAAAGGTTATGCTTAGGAAAGAGGCATTGATTTTGATAAGACTTTTGCACCCACATGACAAATGACTATTGATCATAGCATTTGTGTGCTTGCAACTCATTGTGGTTGGAATGTACATCAACTGGATATTAAAATTTCATTTCTGAATGGTGATTTACATGAAGAACTGTATGTATTTCAGCCTTGTGGTTTTGTGCAAAAAGGGCTTGAAAACAAAGTGTGCAGATTGAAGAAGGCATGCCTACTTGATTGCACATGGTTTTGAGAACAATCCATTTGAGAGTGCCATATATGTTAAGCATGCAAATGATGTGATTCTAATCATTGTTTTCTATGTTGATGACATGATATTCAGTGTTGATATATTTTGGTAGTGATGTACATGTACACACTTAGGACCACTAAGGCACTTTTTTCTCTCTTTAGGAGGTTTTTTTCCCTAGCCTTGTATATATGACTATAATCCTAACTTTACTTATCTTTGTACATTCACTTCATAATACATTCAACATTGTGTGTTGTACTCGAAGTTTCTTCTTCTTCTTCCTTGTGATGTTCATGTGCTTCCATAGACCTCAAACTCCAACAAATGGTATCAGAGCAGATCGTCGCTTCATCTAGGGCATTGTCAACACCCCTCTATTCATAGTCTTAGAATCCCATGAAAATTAGTGAGCATACTTATAGGAATTATTTCAGCTCAAATTTGCTTTGCTCTATGGTGTTGAAATCATGATTTGAGCTCATTTTTGCCCCCGAATGCACTATTACAATGCCTATGTAGGTAGTTTTATCTTTTTGCATCGAACATATATACAGGTTTTGGCTCGCAAGTACAAGTGACTCGAAGTTTGCTACAAGTTAAGTAGAAATGACATGGTAGTTCTATTCAAGTTTTAAAGATACAATCATTTTGCTGTATCAAAGTATTTTAGTTAGTCGCCATGGCAAAAAGCAATGATATATTCCATATTTTGGATGGTACCAAGTACCCATTATGCATTGGTTGAAAAAGGACTACGGAATATTATGCAAGCTGTTGAAAAATGACCTACTACACCTGCAGATATACTTATTGAAGGAAATATTGATAGCATTGAAGATGAGAATCTTCAAATTTCTATTCATGCTTTGATTTTTGCTACACCTACTATAGATCACCTTTGTTGGGATGATAGAGATGCTCAGGCACATGCATTGATAGCTTTGTCTATCAAAATGTTCCATTATCTTGCACATTAGCTCTTGCCAAATAGCTAAGGATGCTTGAGATATACTTACCAATTTATACTACGAAACGATTGGAGAGTGGTCACGTGAATGAAGGAGATTACATAAGTATTGCTTACCTCTCAAAACGATTGGAGAGTGGTCACATGAATGAATTAGATTACATAAGTATTTTTTTGACAAAGATAAAAAATTTGAAGTAGCGCCTGATTTTCGCTGATGAAGTATTTTAAGATAGTTCACTTATGGAGACTGTTTCAAATGCTCTTCTAGGTTCATATGAGAGTTTTGCTTCTACTCTTTGATTGATGATGAGGCAATCCAAATGCCTTAACATTTGATGAGATAGTCTCTATTTTATTGTAGGAAGATCACTTGAGACACAAGATGTACATTATGCATGTTGCAGATCAAGCTTTTCGAGCTAGGTGGAAGGGCAAAGGTAAATGGAGTTCATCTTCTAGTAAGCAAAAATTTTCTTAATTCACAATCAAACAAGGATGATAAAGACTACAAGAGAATAGAAAATCTTTTTTTTTTAGTATTGTAAAGAAAATGATCTTGTCATAAAGAGTTGTCAAAAATTGACTGCAAAAGAGTCAAAGAAGAAAGAGGCTGAAATGGTTCTTGCAGATGCCTCTATACCTAAAACAGAGTCTGCTAATCTTTTGCAAAATGAAGAATAGGTGCTTACGTTTGTTTGCAGTTATGGCCCATCTTTCCATGATCAATGTATATCTCTAATAGACTCAGATGTTTGGTACTTTGACAATGGGGCAACCAAACATATTACCTCACAGAGGAGTTTCTTCACTTCACTTGAGTGTGCTCCTACAAGCAATACTCTCACATGTGCCAACAACGCCTCTTATCCTGTCATGGGAGTCACTAATATTATTTTCATTAATGCTAATGGTAGTTCTTTTACATTTTTCGATGCTTTATTTGTGCCACGGATCAAGAGAAATCTGTTATCAGTTTCAACATTAGCCAAGATCAACTTGGTTATGAAATTTGTTGATAACATATGTATAATTTATGATCTGTCAAATGGCGATATCATAATTTGCTTCTGGCATTTTATGTCATGGGCTGTAAAATCTCATATTTATGCAAAATCTATGAATGATTCAACATGTGCACTTCAAGATTCTTAGGCTATGTCAAATGCAAAGTTTTGGCATACACACTTTGAAGGATTAAGATGGGAAAACATGAATGAATTGGATAAGGAGATGTATATCAAAGAGCATATGGACTTACAAATCTCTATGAACATGAGATGGTGCATGAATTGATCCTGTATCAGATGGAAATTCAACATTGGGGGCCTCTGGAATCCTCTAATTGAGAATAAAAAATGTATTCTGACATGGCAAAATCTCCAATAAAGTATTTGGACCAATGCCAAAGCTATCAAAATTTGTGAGACCCCTTGGTGGTGCAAATGCCTTTGTCGTAGAGAAGACATTGGTTACCTATTCTTTGTTTTCCTTAGGAGTCTCTTGGTATGGTTGTTTGTTGTTAGGAAACTCAATGTACAAAAATCAAATCAACTGAAAACAAGCATTACTTGGTGAAGTGATAGGATGCTCTTCTGCCTTGTGGAATGCCATAAAGGGAGAAGCAATTTGGAAGATATGTAAAGGAAGATGTGCAGTCAACTTCAATAAGCCGTAATAAATATCAATTGAGAAATCTGAGGGCCTATTATCTAGAAGAGTAGTTAACTATAAAAATCCCCTCCTTTAGACACCATAGAATTTTCATCTTGAAAAATAATAAGATCAAGTATAAGTGGACTTCCCATGAGCCTAACGAAAAGTTCGTTAACCTTATTTATAACTTTCACTCAAATGTCGATCCCCTGCCGATTCTTGGCTGTCAAAGTTGGTGCACCTTGGGGCGGATCTGCCGTGGGATATGAGGATCCAAAGGGCACCAAGGCCCCTTCACTCTACATTTGTTTTTCCAATTAATTCATGCGAAGAAGAGAAAGCATCGGCGGAAGTTATTAAAGAAAAAAAAAACAAGCTTGAAAGACTCAAGTATCCTTGAACACCTGATCCGTCATCATCGCATGTGCGGCATCGTCACCTGTGCGCCCCATCACCTTCCTCGCTAAAAACGAGGAGAGATAAAAAATTCGAGCATATCAAGTTTGTTCAACCAATCTTCCATAGTCGACGGAAAGCAGCAGCATCATCGTGATCGCTAGACTCCAATATCGCGTCCAGATGCTTCTATTGAGCATCCATAGCTACTTTCTCGTTGGCCATTGATAATTCTTTAGTGGGTTGTCAATGGCTCCCACTTTCCGGTTAGGAGACATGCAGTGCGTGAATGTTCCTCATAATCGGCTTCGGTATTTACGCGGAGTTGGCGACATTATCAGTCGACCTCCCCACATAAGGATGTACGTCACGTCGTCTTTACCTGCATTCATTTGGTCTTGAACCAAGTACTGTAATATCATCAGACAGGTACTTTGTATCCGTCTTCTCAACCCCTTTTAGAGTAAGGTTGCGGCCCTGGGAAGCTCACTCGCAGCTACCTTTCTGTTTGATTTTCCCATACGAAGCATTTGATTGCGTGTAGGGATCCAGCATTTTGTATTCTGGGTTAAGAACCCTTGACCAATGAACCGTGAAGGCGGCATGTCCAACTGACCAGGCTTAGAAAGGTTGCTCATCACAACTCTGTACGCTCCTAATCCTCCGTTCATTGGAGTTGCTCTTTGCGCCTACAACGACGGTTATTCGTTTACGTTGGGCTGATGGATACCTGTTAGGATTAGGTCCACCGAGAGAATGGTGGGCAGACAGTCGGAGAGGAGGAAGCCGAGACGGAGCTGTGATTTGCATAGGGACATTAAACATCGGTCTACAGAGACCATCTTACGTGTGTGTGTGAAAAGGGTCCTTAACTCTGGGGATTATCTAAATTTCTTATATAAGTAGTAGAGTGAGTGTGCATGATGGCCACATGTCCACACCAGAGCACTCTAGACACTTTCCGTTTTAAGAGAAAGCGGATATAATGGATGAGAGGTGAGTTGTGCACACATCGTCCCAAGTTCCCTTTTGAGTGAAGAACTTAAAAGTCTAAGATTTGTAATGTAGAGCCACAAGAACAGTAATTTCCTTGAATATGTTGATGTGTATAGCTGGCGAATGGCATAAATATTTTGGAAAACCATTGTATTCTTCATCAAATGCGACTTACAGAAGTCTGTAGAGTCATAAAGGACGCAAAAATAGGTTTTTGGTAGCCCATCAAAGAGCTCAAAGAGCCCCAAGAGGTCCCTTTATGTGGGAGTGTGCTCATTCAAGGAGCAAACAGACAAGAAGTGTCTGCCTGTAGGCCGTGGAGAGCTACTAGGAACACGCAAGTGCTTTCCATGATGTAAAAGAAGATGAAAGTGGCCCTTGTTCCTCTTCCATGTTTGTTGAAGATCCCATGGCTACGGGACAGCCTATATAGGTGAAATGAGCATTCACAAAGGACTCTGTGGATTTAAGATCTTAGCTTGTGCTCTAATTTTGGCCGAACCCTCTGCGTATGCTCAAAGGACGTCTTCGTCCTCCTTCTAAGCCATTTCTTCACACACATCCTCCATAGAACATCACGTTTTAGCACTCGTCCTCATGTTTTGGGGCATAATACTTTCTACAAAAGTTTATATCAACAAATTTCACTTTGATATTGATTCATTACTTCAAGCGCTCTCAAATGACTACATAGAAACCATCATCCAACCTTGCAAGTCATCATGCACATAACTTTCTATTCATGCATAAAGATATTGAAGAGAGCGGTTTTAAGACTTATAGGTGATCCATTTAAACTCCAAATTGTTTGACAAGTGCACCATCTTTCCAAAAAGATTTTGTGAAATTTCTCAAATTAAGAAAAGTTCTTGGTCATTAGCTATATTTGAAACTATCTTATTATGTATAATTGGCGAACATTAAAAGTAGACATTTAGCTCTTATATATCCATTTGAACTCCAAATTGTTTGAGAAGTGCACCATCTTTCCAAAAATATTTTTTCAAAAATATTTTCTCAAATTAAGAATAATTCTTGGTCATTAGATGTATTTGAAACTACCGTATTATGTATAATTGGAGAATATTAAAATTGGACATTTAGGTCCTATATCCATTTAAACTCCAAATTGTTTGAGAAGTGCACCATCTTTCCAAAAACATTTTTTCAAAAAGATTTTTTCAAATTAAGAAAAGTTCTTGGTCATTAGCTGTATTTGGAACTATCTTATTATGTATAATTGGCGAATATTAAAAGTAGACATTTTGATCTTATATATCCATTTAAACTCCAAATTGTTTGAGAAGTGCACCATCTTTCCAAAAATGTTTCTTCAAAAAGATTTTCTCAAATTAAGAAAAGTTCTTGGTCATTAGCTATATTTGAAACTATCTTCTTATGTATAATTGGCGAATATTAAAAGTAGACATTTAGGTATTATATCCATTTAAACTCCAAATTGTTTGAGAAGTGCACCATCTTTCCAAAAATATTTTTCCAAAAATATTTTCTCAAATTAAGAAAAGTTCTTGGTCATTAGCTGTATTTGAAACTATCTTATTATGTATAATTTGCAAATATTAAAAGTAGAAATTTAGCTCTTATATATCCATTTAAACTCCAAATTGTTTGAGAAGTGCACCATCTTTCCAAAAAGATTTTTTCAAAAAGATTTTTTCAAAAAGATTTTTTCAAAAAGATTTTTTCAAAAAGATTTTTTCAAAAAGATTTTTTCAAAAAGATTTTTCAAAAAGATTTTCTCAAATTAAGAAAAGTTTCTTGGTCATTAGTTGTATTTGAAACTATCTTATTATGTATAGTTGGCGAATATTTAAAGTAGACATTTAGGTCTTATATACACCAGCTTCATAAAACAATGCATAATCCAAAGTAGCACTCACATAACGTAGAGTGCACCTCAGAGCATCCAAATGTGGCTTCTTGGGAACCTACATAAACTGACTTTCAAGTCCAACAGTATAGCTTAAATTAGGCCTTGTAATTGTAACATATATAAGACTTCCCACAATTTTCTTGTACATAATAGCATTTTCCAATGCTTCACCTGATGTAGTTTCCAACTTCAAATTTTGATCTAATGGCATAGAAATTGGCTTACAACCAGCCATACCATACTTTTGCAGCATATTCAAGGCATATTGCCTTTGCGACATCCATACACCTATTTCTGTATGTATAAACTCAATGCTCAAGAAATAGCGCAGCACACCAAGATCTTTCATGTCAAATTTCTGCATAAGAAGTTGTTTTACCTCTTTGATGCTTCCTTCATTATCGGCACCTACAATCAAGTCATCAACATAAATGGCCACAATCGTGATGCCATCATCACCCTTCCTTACATACAGTGAATGATCTCATCACACATAAATGCTGGTTAAGTAATCAGCAATCCTTGCATGCCATGCCCGTGGAGCTTGCTTCAGCCCATACAAAGCCTTTTGCAACCTGCAAACGTATTCTGGATGCTTTGAATCTTCATATCCTTGTGGCTGGTCCATATATACTTCTTCCTGTAACTCACCATGTAGGAAAGCATTCTTCACATCCATCTGATGCAAAGTCCATCCTTTTGCTGTAGCTAATGCAACAAGTGTCCTAACAGTAGACATTTTAGCTAGAGGGCTGAATGTTTCCTCATAATCAATGCCATATGTCTATGCATATCCTTTAGCTACCAATCGTGCTTTATACCTGCTTATGCTACCATCAGCATTATGCTTTACCTTGTAAACCCATTTATAGCCTATGGGTTTCTTTCCTTGCGGCAATGGAACTAGCTTCCATGTATCATTTCCATAAAGTGCAGCCATCTCCTCATCCATAGCTTTTTCCCAATCTGCAATTCCAATTGCATCTTCAAAGCAAGAAGGTTCGAGATCTTGTATTACCTTTGTCATGTAGGCATAATGATGAGCCATGTAATTATCATATGAGTGTCTTCATTGGATACTCCCTTGAGCAAAAGGGATATAAATGTTATAAGCCACTCACACGACAGGTAAAGGTGAGCAGAGATGTGGTATTTGATGAAATGTCAAGCTTCTATGCAAATGCCAAAGAAGGATTGAGTCTTGAACCAAATGACAAAGAAAATGCTGAGAAATCAAGTGTAGAATCTCAGGTTTTGAGTGGACGGGATGCATCACCAAGCAATAGTTCCAACTCAAATCCATGGAGTGGAAGCTGATTACGTGGAAATTTCAGTCCAGCAAATTCATCAAATACATCCAAGAAAGGTAAAGAAAAGCTTTCTTTTGGTCATAAAACATGTGTAGGTTTTGAAGACGTTGAGGGAGATTCAAGCGGTTCAAAAAAGAGTCTTGATGAGGAACTTGGATTGCCCTCTGTGAAGACTCCAGATCTAAGAAGGGCGCATGTAGATGATACAAGGAGAAGTTACTCAGGACCAAGAAGATCTGGGAGGATGAGGAATTCAGTGCAACGAATGAACTTTTCTGCTTTTGGATCAAGCTTCGTCCTCAATTCATTTGGAACATGTACATATGCAATACAACCAAAAACTTTAAGATGTGATAAGTTTGGCTTTTTACAACTTCTCTTCAGGTATAACTTGATGTACAGCAGTAGTCGGAGTTCTGTTCATGATGTATACAGCAGTATGCACAGCTTCTGCCCAATAACAATGAGGCATATTCTTCTCAGCCATTAAGGCTCTTGCTATTTCTGTAATATGCCTATTTTTGCGTTCAGCAACGCCATTCTATTGTGGTGTGTACCTGCATGAAAATTGACCTCGAATTCCATGATTTTTTAGAAAACTGTTGAACTCATTTGACATGTATTCACCTCCTCCATCAGATCTTAATGTCTGAATGTACTTCCCTGTCTGCTTTTCCACCATAACTTTAAAATTCTGGAAGTGAGTGAACACCTCGCTCTTCTCTTTCATGAAATATACCCATACTTTGCGTGTAAGTTCATCAATGAAAGTAACATAAAACCTGCAACCACCCATAGATGTGGTCTTTGCTGGACCGCAAACATCTGTATGTACTACTTCTAGTACATTTTCACTAACATGCTTGTCAGGTGGAAATGATGCTCTTGATTGTTTACCAAATTGACATGCTGCACATACGTTTTGCATTTCTGCAACTTTGAAATTTGGTAGTCCATGGAATATCTCCTTTGACTGCATCTGTCTCAACCTTTGCAAGTTTGCATGTCCAATCCGTTTGTGCCATATCTCTATATCTACAATAACTCTTGCAGCTGTTGCAAACATGGCTGCATTCATTTCAGGAATCTTCACATTTAAGGTGAACATCCTACCCACTTTGTTTCCTTTGGCAACCAATCGTCCATCCTGCTTGTACTCTTCTACATATAATCCATCAGCATTGAACCTGACTTGTAATCCTTGGTCAACCATTTTTCCAATAGAAACCAGATTCTTTGTTATATTTGGAACATGCAACACATCAACAGATGTTTTATCTTCCCATCTTCGATAGACAATGCTATGTTTCCTGTATGCTCAATAGGATGCGATGTATCATCACCTGTTTCAACATATCCAGGAACTGGCATTTTTTGCAAACTACTATACCATTCTACATGACTTGTCATGTGATTTGAAGCACCTGAATCAACATAGCAGACATTATCATTCGATTTTGAAACACCACCAGACATCGTATTCATCATGTGATGTTGAACCATAAACAGCTTCTCATAATTATCTGCACTTGTGGATGCATAGTTGTTTTGCTGCCTTCTGTTATTTTGATTCTTCCACCTGCAATCACGTTCAAAGTGGCCAGGTTTACCACAATTCCAGCATTCCTTACTATCATTACCTGAATCATTTCTTTGGAAATTTCTGTGACCTCTTTGGCTCCCCCTGCCTCGAAACTGTCATCTTCCTCTTGCATGATTTTGTTGTTGACCTTGATCTTGGTTACTGTTTCCTCTTCCACTTCCAAAACCTCTACCTCTGCCTCTTCCTCTGCCAGAGTAGAATACCTACTCAGAACTACGCTTTCCTTGGGAGTTTGAATCCTCACCAAGATTCTTTTCTTTAATAATCAGCATAGATACCAGATCAGCAAAATTCGGAATATTTTCCCTGGTCTGTATGGAAGTTCTGAACTGCTTATATGCAGCTCCTAAACCACGAAGGCACACTTCCACCTTATCATCATCATCTACATTCACGGCAATAGATGCAAGTGACTCACATATGCTTTTGATTTTTAGAGTGTAGTCACTTACCGACATGCTCTTCTTCTCTAATGTATGCAGCTCGTTCTTGAGTTGCAATTTCCATGCCTTTGTATTAGTCTCATACAAAGTGACCAAACTGTTCCAAGCCTCTTTTGGAGTCTTGGCATCCTGTATGTGTCGAATCATGCTATCTTGTATGCTAACAGATAGCCAATACATTACCTTTCGTGCTCCTTGATTCCATTCCCCATATGCTCTTAACTGGTCTGCAGTTCGATTCCTTTCTCATAACTGCGGAGCATTTTCATTCTCTACTTCGATGTACTTCCAGTAGCCTTTTCCCATCAAGAAATTCATCATTCTGAATCTCCAAGCATGGAAGTTGTTCTTGTCCAACTTATCGCTCATAAGCTGACTCATTCCATCTACGTTTGCCATTTTTGCAATAATTCACAACACTACAAGCAGCACATTTGCTTGAACACTATCGCACTATGATGTGACACTTCGATCTCAGTAAAACATAGTTTTTGTGTATCAACAGTACATGGAATTGCTTGAAATTCTGGATTTGGAATATATGAGTGTTGCCGAACACAATGCAAGTTACAGTTTCTAAAACTGACCTGGTTTTTTTGTGGGCCCCACCTTGCGGGCTCGAAACGGAGGTCAAGATGGCTTCGAAACTTCTACCTTCACACCAATTTTCGTAGCAAATGGAGGCCATTTGTGAAATTTCATTTTCTCCATGCCTTGCGACGTAGTCTTCACCGTCGCCTTCTCCACGAGCTCTCTATAGACACGCTGGCTCTGATGCCATGTCACGAGGAAGGAGATAAGGAAGAGAGCTCACAAACACACTCTCACTCTCAAGGAGAAGCACACACACAGATTGAGGCAAGGAAGAATGATCTTCTTCTTCTTCTTCTTCTATTACAAAAAAGGAATGTACAAGAATGACCTAAACACTGTTGAAGAATCACTCACAAATTTGACATACAGACAGATATAAAGACAAAGAAAGACAAAGAGAAGTAGAAACAAAGCATTTAAAATATCAAGCCTTAGTGAAGGGACAAATTCACACCTGTAATATACAGCGTAGAAACTTTCAGAATTATGAGTTTGTTGAAACCCGGATAAAAAATTGTACATAAGAGAGAGAGAGAGAACGCATAGAACCGAGATACAATAGCGCATATAGAAACTGAGGATAGTGATACAGAAGACACCAGAGATTGCGTATGTAAAGATGAATAATAGAACCTGAATTGTCGGGTATTCATATGAGAGAGATGGTAAGGAATAACTACTCAGAGTAGGAGAGTTTTCCATAGCTATGAGGAAATTGAGGCCAAGCTATTTTGTACACATCTTCTCTAATAGAAAACACATGTTCATGTGGAAGTTGAGCGCATTCTTCGTATGTGAAGAAATCTAAGTGATTTCATGTTACTGTGAAAGTTAGTTAACAGTTAGAGTTTTCTCAGTAAACATTTTCCGGTACTTCTGAGAGTTAGATCTCACAGTACAGTGTAAAGATTTTCATGAATGATAGCTCATCTTGAAGCTAGGAGTCTCAACTATAAGTTGATCAAAAGAGTTCTGTGAAATGGGACAAGTACACAGTACTATGTCTGACCGTAAAAAGGCATCCTGAACTGGTGAAGGTTTTTCTTAAACTTCAAAAAGAGTTCATTTACTAAAGGAAGCTGAGGTATTACTTCCTTACTTCATCAACAATCATTTGAAGTAACTACAAACAGAATTGCAGTTGATTCCGGTAAGATTCCGGTACGATTATAGTGACAGTCCGGTAACATTTCGGCGGACTTCCGGTGAAGTTTCTGTAAGTTCAAAACACAGTTTTGATACAGTTAAATAACAGAAAGATTATCTAATTGTAAGCAAACACAGTAGTGTAAAGTTTTGAAGTAAATCAATTCAGAATTAAAGCTTGAAGGAAACGTGAAGCTTTTTGTAAAGTGATTTTTTGAAGTTCACTAAAATAGTAGTAAAGTTTCAGGTTGCTAAGCTACTGATGATTATAGAGGTGTTCTAATATCACTTTAGCTTAGTTCTATTTGACGCATGGCAATTTTCTGCAGTCTTGTTAGTAAACAAGCTTTTGTCACGAAATCAACAGTGGTATCAGAGCGAAAGGTTCTGAAGAGTAGAAAAGGTTTCACATAAGTAGAAACGGAAGTAAAGATACAAGAGAATTCGAAGAACTTTCACAAGAAAGGTGAAAACTGAGACGATCAACAACAAACGGTGTCAAGAAACATTCTGAAGTAAGTCTCAAGGGTAAAGGTTTGTAAAAGGTAAAACCTTTTAACATTACACTCACCGAAAGTAATAGAATCAAGAAGATTATGGCAGATCATATCTCTATTGACAAATTGGACAGAGATAATTATCCCGCATGGGTAATGCGCATGGAAGCTTTACTTATGAGTAAAGACTTAATGATATATGTGATAGGAGAAGAAAAGAAGCCGACTTTCAAAGACGACAGTCAACCAAAGAAAGAAGAGTTAGAAGCCGTGAAGCTGTGGCAGAAGAAAGATGCAACGGCAAGAGCTTATATCTACAATACAATTACAGATCATCTACTACCGCACATTAGAGGTCTGGAGAAAGCGGAAGACATATGGAGTGCATTGGAAGATCATTTCCGAAATACGACGAAAGCTAGGAAGGCTAGCTTATGGTCAGAGTTTACAACATTCAAGAAAAAGCAAAGTCAAAGCATTAGTGATTATGTCACTAAGATGAAAGACTTGGCGGATAGTCTTGGATCTATTGATGAAGATATCAAAGATCACAGGTTGATAGCACAAGTGCTTGCAGGTTTGAGAGGAGATGAAAGGTGGAAACCTTTCGTACTCTCAACTGAACTTTCTTTAAATCATTTTTTAGATTGTCATATGCCTGTATTTTGGAAGTTATAAACTCTTTGATGGAAAAAACATCAGGTCTTCCTTCACTTATCCAAGTTCCTTGAATTATATATAAAATGTAGTTAGTTATTTCTCAACTAACTCATAGTGACAAGGGTTTATTCTCATCTTTCAATTTTTGTCTTTATCTGAAGATTTCTGATAGCTACCCCATGGTTATCAAAGAATAACTTTACCACTTAAGTCTAAGTATCTACTAATCCTTTTGGACCTCTTTTGAAATCCCTTTGAGCATAGCTGATTACATTGTTGAGCTTCCATAGAGTTAATTATACTTTGATTACAATTCTAGATTATATATATGGAAATCAAGCTTCTACCTTGCACTTCGACTTCTCTTAGAGAAGTATGGCCTTTAGCATGTTGTGATCAACACCATGGTTGCCATCTATCCTAGCTTGATGGGATCCCAATACTAGCTTAAGTAGATAATTTAGTGACCCTTTCTTTTTCAAACGTCTTATATCCTAAAAGATTTTCTTGTACCCTATCATCAACATCCACGATCATATACTTCATGGAATCAATTGTACTGATTCTTGACAAGTTTTGGTAAGTTTATTCCCCCTTTGAATAGTATTTCTCCTCATAAACTATAACGTCTATGGCTTCATTCATAATTGCATAGTCTTTTCCATGATTTGTTTCACCATTTGACTCCCATACTTGTCTAAAATACGTTATTTGAATAACATCTATTCTTTAGTATGTACTTCTTCTATGAGAATTTATACTCAAACAAAGACACACATTTATCACAAGGTGTAGCTATTTATTGCCTGACCATTGAAACTATCAAGAATTTCTACTAGAAAAGACTTCTAGATTTGATATTCAATCAAAACATCTTCCATAGGGAGCTTAGTGACCACCTCTCCTAACATACTTATAAACTTCTTCTTGATCTTCGAGAATGGTCATAAATTCTCATGTTCATAGAAATATAACTTCATGTTTACGAGAGATGGATTTGGATTCAAGGGTCATTGAAGAATAAAAGCATCATTCGTGAACAAGTTCTAATAGAATTGTTATGATGAAAGTTGATTTTTCCATTTCATCATTGTACCTTTTAGACCTTTTAAGTTCTAGACATTAAGAACTATTAAATCTCCTTTGGAAAATCTAGCGTCGCTTGCAACTTGAGATGCTAATCTCTTGAATGAATGAAACCTTAAATTAACTTTTAAGTTCTTCTAAGAAGAGGTATTTTTCAAAGTTTCATGATGCCTTGATTATTTTCTACCATTCCTATTTGTGAAATCAAACTTTGCTCATGTTTCCTTTCCATTAGTATTTGTGATGACATCAAATTAGACTTTTACATTATGAATCTTTTAATCCTACTTATGATGTCTCATCCTACTTATGATGTCTCATCCATGATTTTTTTGAAACCATCCATAGTCAATGGTAATATTTGTTTCACATGTACCGTAAATGTAAAGGATGAAATGATAAGTTCAAGGAAACATCTTCCATTGTGAATGTCAAGGAGGTATGTAGAGAGCATGTGGATGAGCTCTAAATTATTAAGTGTTTCTTATCTTGTCTTCTAGGTGATGGAGAAATCTTGGAAGATAGGGAAGCTAAAAATGCTTCACATGATGAGAAACTCATGAAAGAGTTCATGTATGAAAGTTGATTATGAAGAGTTCATGTATGCTTACCCAAGAGTTCATTTTTTAGGTGCAAAATCAGCCATTATACACAAAAAAGGCATGAAAACAAGTTGGAAGGAAGCATGAAAACCATCATGATGTCAAAAGGAGAGAAAAGAGCAACCATAGGTAAGGAAAAAGCATGTGAAGTGAATGAAAAAAAGAATTTCAACGCAATCACCTATGAAGGAAGGTTTCCAAAGGTAGAAGAGCAGCCAAAACTTTGAAAGAAGAATAATCCACCTTATTCACAAATGAAAGCTTGACAAAAATGGAGATGTGAAAATTACACCCATATGCAAAGTAAAAGATGATTCAAAGACAAAGGATGATGAAATAAAAGCATGAAAGCTTAGAAGACATGAAGAGAGAGATTTGCAAAGAGATTACAATAAGGATGACCATGAGGGTTGTTCAAACTCAAGAAGAGTGTTTTTTGTTTAAAATTTTTGTTGTGAATACCTTCCATTTCCATTTTTTCTAAGACCATTTAGAGTTTATGTTACTAGATTATCATCATCTCGATCAGATCCAATTGAGCCAAGTGCATTTGATAGGACCTTTACCTCTAAAACGTAGTCATTTATGCTTTGGCTTGATGTATTTATGAAATTACTCAACTAATTCTTGAGTTGAACCTTCCTACCCTTGGTTGAGGTTGAGTATAAACTCCCCAAGCACGCCCACACATTTTTAGAGGTTTCCAAGTCTTGTATGTGCCCAATCATGGAGTTACTCACACATTGGGAAAGGATGAATATCACCCTCCTATATCTTTCTTCCCATTTTGTAGCTACCCTTATTTGGTGCTCTATGGGTGTGATAGGATCTATGTAGTCCTGGGCTTATGTCTCATTCATTAAGCCCCAAAAGCCGTACCATAAAGAAGTTGCTTATTCTAAACTTTTAAGGTTCGAAAATCCCTCTCAAGCTCTTCCATTTGTGTTATAATCAGCCATCCTAACCTTCCAAGTGCTTATTAAGATCCACCTTATTCCAATGTGATGAGTAAAGTTTTCTCATATAACCTGTCAATAAAGTTTGTAAGTTGCAAGCACCTTTTTGTGCTATAGACTTTATTTGACCTTCCTCCTTCAACTTGAGGTCTTTATTTGTAGGAGTTGCTCTCCTTCAATCCAAGATGTCCTCCAAAGTTTGATGGTCATTGTTGATGCCCTTCATTGTAAAACGTGTGCTTTGATACCACTAAAGGAGTAACTACATAGCTCGCATATGTATCTTGAAGCTGATAGAGCACTCCCAAGTTCAACTACCAAACTACCATGGTCAATTGAAGTCATTGTTTCCTCCTCAACGTCTACCTCTTCCTCTTCCTCTTGATTATTGGACTTCATCTTGATGTTGTTGGCTCCTGGCTGCTCTCATTGCCTTTTGGTAGTTGTTTCTACCTCTTTCTCTTGATCCACCTCTCTTTTATTACCTCTTCCACCTTTATTTGCACAAATGAGTTAGGACTAGCTATCGTATGACTTGTTGCCTCCATGGTTCAATTATTCACTCACCAAATGAGAGGTGAGTGGCTCAAAAGTTTGATAGAGAGTCTATAACATAGATAGAGGTGGTGAGATACTTCCATGTTTTATTTTCCCTAAGCCAGTTGAGTGTATGGGCTACCAAGCCATCATCATATACTACGTGTCCTATTAAACCAAGTGCATATCATATCTCTTTGACCTTGATAACAAAGAAATCGATGCTTTCATTTGACTTCTTCCTAAAGTTATTAAGTTGACTCTTGCATGAGATCTTTTTAGCCTTTGTAGAGGTAGAGTATAATCTTTCTAGACACTTCCATACATTCTTTAATGTGCCTAGGTCTTGAATATGTCCTATCATAGGATTGCCATGTGTTAGCATAGTGTAAAGATTACTCTCTCCTCCATTTCCTTACATCCTTTAACATCTCTCCTCTACTTCTTGTCACGTTCATGGGATCTATGTATTCCCTAACCTATCTTCCACTTATCAATCCGTGAAGCCCCTTATTCATGAGGAAATTTGATATTAGAAACTTCCATAGATGATAGCTTTTCTTCTCAAGCTTCTTAATATGCATATTGAGGTCAACCATGATAGTAGTTCCTCCTAATACCATCAATACCTCCCATTGATGTAATAGAAGCGTAAACATATTCTATGATACATCTTTTGATGATGTTCTTGATAATTTAAGCTCCCCCCTTTCTTCAATGGTTCTTCCAAGATTGTTTGTTTATTCTTCAGTTCAATCTTTGTCTTACCTAAATTTTGAGGCTTCCTTTTGATGTTTTCAATGGTCGAAAATGAGTTCCTATAAAATTGATAGAGAATAAGAACTCCAAACTATAGCAAAAGTGTGTTAGATCCTTCCTAGGACCCAAAACATGGATATCACAATGAACCAAACTCTCAAGTTCACTCAAGTCATTCAAATAAATTCTAGAAACTTTTCATGCATTGATAGAACCTCTAAGATTTATAAATAATTTTTAGACCACTCCAGTTTGACCATCCCACTCAAGGTAGATTGTATACTATCTACATACAGTATGTGTTTGAAGTGTACACACAATCACCTTCCTCACTCCGAATTTGTAACGAATAGACTCAATAGCAATGATGATCTATGCAAAAAAGATCAAGAAGTAAAATATAATAAAAGTATTATAGAAATCATTTTTATCAAATATTGCAATAAAATGGAAGAAAAATTTTGTATTCGAAGCCACCTACAAAGAGATATGTGCCATGAAACTTATATGCCTATATGCATGACATGCATGCGAAAACTTAAGAAAGTAATCTAGGGCTTAGATTAATATTCAAATACATAGACGATAGGTTTTTCACTCCTCGAAGAAGCCACAAGATGACTTTAATTATTTTCTTAGATAAATATAGTGCATATGTGCTTGATTGGAGCTTAAATCACCCCCTAAAAGTGTTCTCCGCTTTCCTTCCTTAGATTTAGTAGACCTTTCACTTAGTTTGGACTTGTATCTTGGCTTCATATGCCTCACCTAAAAATTTGATATAAAAATAATGGTTGGATCCCATCCACATAGTTGATCTTGCAAATCACTTTAATTCTAACACTCCCATTCAAACTTAAGTGAGCTAGTCCACATTGGTCTCGTTTATGTTCAAGGTATCTCTAAATTTCTCACTCTTGTTTGCATCCATAAACTTGTTCACAATGTGATCATCTTGCTCCTTGATGTTGATGTACTTGATTTTGTCCTCTTTGGCTTAGACCTTCTCGCAGATGATTTGATAGTGAACCTCTCTCTGCTTGCTCCTTGCACGAAACATTGGATTGTTTGCCAGGTAGATGTTAGAGATGTCTCCAAAAAAAAAAAACTTCATCTTGCACTAAAAGTCCATGAATTACTTCTTAAACCACATGGTGTCACATGTTTCCAGGGCTAACAATGTAGTGAGCTTTTGTAGAGGATAAAGCAACTATGGGTTGCTTCTTAGCATCGAATTTATTACTTTGGAACCTACCATGAACACATAGCCTAGTATGTTTCTTCTATCTTCCTATGAAACTAACACATCCAAGATCATTGAACCCTTCATCTTCCTCGGTGGTGTGCCTTCTGCTTCTACGATAGGGAAGACATAGGTCACCTATTCTATTCTTGTGATAAGATCATCATGAATAGGTAGTTTTCCAACAAGCTCCTTTTATTAGCTCATCAAGTTAAGTAGAAAAAATCTTTCCTTGATGCAATCATTGTGTGTTCTTTTGCTCTATGGAATGCTATCATGATGAACCACTATGGAAAATTAAGAAAGAAAGATGTGTGATCAACTTTGACAAGCCTCCGAAAGAATGGTGGATAGAGAAATTCCTAGTTTTCCTAGGAAGAAGGATTCGAGATTATAAGAAGACCCCCACCCTTTAGACAAGGTCTTCTTTCTAGGAATCAACAAGCTAAAAAACAAGTGAATCCTCCATGAAAGTGAGAAAAAGGTTATAAGCCTTCTTTCTAGCTCTCTCCAATATTCTTGTTTCATTTCCTTGTTAAAAATTTAAAGGGTGTTTTTTTTTTTGTAAAACAAATTAGGCTAGGTCTGGTCTTGTAATTGTAGTGTGTGCTTTAAATCGTCTGAAAAAATAAAATACATTTGACTTATGCTTCATGCAATATGACCATTTCATCCTTGTACAATCATCTATGAGTTTTACAAAGTACCTATTACCACCAATGGAGTTTTCCTTTGGTGGACATCACAAATCTATGTGAGTCAAGTCAAAGGGACATTGACTCACATAGTTGTGCTTCTTGAAATGTAGTCCTGTGGAATTGCCTAAATGACATGCTTCACAGAAGCTCTTTAAAATTCGTGAGTTGAAGCTTGGTACTTAGTGCACAAGCTTCCTTTTCTGCATATCCTTCATCCCTTGGACATTTATATGCCCCATCCTCTTGTGCCAAAGATCGATCTCTATTTCCATATGTCCCTTTGTTGATGGAACTTGCATGTTGGAGAAGAAATCCTTGTTGCAGCTCATATGATTTTTGCATCCATTCCCTATGTTCCATGTAGTGTCCACATGGTTTCCATGATCTAAAATTTGCATCATAGCTACCATGCTTTTATTATCGTTTTTTAGGAAGTAGATGCATAGTTACCTTATAATTTATATGTTTTGTATCTTTGATTGTTGCCTCCCCCTCAATAGCAATCCATTTCATAATTTCCATACTTTCCATATATGTAACAACCATCTAAATCACCTCCATCTCAAGATTGGTTTTCCCTCCTCTTCTCTATGTCTCCCCCTTCCTCTTTTTATTGAGAGGTAGTCAGCACAAGCACCTATCTTTTTGAAAAATAGACACCTATACTTTCATTCCCACTTTTATCTACGTTATCTCAAAATTTATAGAATTGTATGACTTCCACATCTTACTTTTAGTAAATCACAAGATCCACAAGCGAGAAAACAACTTTAAAGATTCTATTTATGTAAGAAAAATTAAGTTTGATTCTAGTTAAAATATAAACTTGAGCTTACATTCAAGGCTCTCTAACCAAATGAAGCCTTGAACTTTAGTTTGAGCTTCTTATAGTTATATTATTAGATGCCTAAACTTATGTTCAACCCTCTCCTATAATAGATAAGATGTGCCATGAATGTAAGAGGCTAAAGTCTAAGTTTGAGCCTTTTTTCATTGAAAAGAGTAGAGTCTCAAATAGAAGTTTGGGCCACCCTCAATCAAAGGTCAATAATGCCTAAGAGGTTAAAAATATAACAAGATCGAGTCAAAATCATTTTATAGAAGGTTTTAACTTAAGTTTGAGCCTCTAGTATTAGAGATTAGAGACATTGATGAAGAGAAGAGGCTATGAGAGAGAACTTAAGGCTCAAACTAAAGTTCAAGCCTCTCTCACTAGAAGGTGGATAGAGGTTGGAACATAAATTTGAACATGTTCTAGTTATATTTATCTCATATTTGGAGATTCTTTATTTCCTAATACAATTAAATATTGATGTTATGTATGGGCCTATTACGATGTTTTATTTGTATGAGATTGTGGCTCAAACTTAGATTTAAACTTTTGCCACTCATGAGAAATTATAAAATCAAACTGAACTTTGGGGTATATCCACTCAAATAAGAGATTACAAGCTGAAAAAAATGAAGCTCAAACTTAAATTAGAGCCTCTTCTAAAAACATGCCTTTGCTACATGCTTGAACTTAGGTTCAGACCTCTTCTTCTCATAAATTATTAGAGGCTTAGACTAGAGTTTGAGCCTATTCTACAATTAGATTATACAAACCCAAAGTTAAATTTGAACTTGAAATTTGAATACAACATTTCATGCTCTATAAATTTGAACCTATACCTCATAAATTCTGTTGAAAGACCCCTGCTCTAGCTCAAATACATTATTATCTTGATAACAAAGTTCATTGGGACCTAAAAGGTGAAGTTGAAGTGTGAACATAAATTTGCGCTTGTTTCACTTCTATTAAACTAATATTCAAACCTCATTCTCTCCTAATATGTTGAAATGGCAATATTATCTTTGAGCCTAATATGTTGTTTAAGATGTATAAGGTCTATGGATTAAACATAACTTGGAGCCTCTCCCACTAATAAGAATTATAAAATCAAACAAGTTTGAGATTTTTTCTACTCATATAAGATATATCAAGCCAAACAAAAGAATCTCAAACTTAAATTAGAACCTCTTCTAAAATAAGATTCCTTTCCTACATACTCTAACTTAATTTCAAGTGTCTTTTGCTCATAATAGATAACAAGCTCAAACCAAAGTCTTAGCTTCCTCTAGAATCCCATGTTACAAGCTTGAACTTGCATTGGAACCTCCAATTTAAATTCAAGTATTTCTTGGTCTAAAAATTGAAACCCAAACCTCACAAAGTTCATGGAAATCCTCTCTTGCTCGTGCTCATGTATATTACAGTCCTGATATTATGTTTGCACTAAATATGTTGTTTAACTTGTAGGATATTTGTGGCTTAAAATGAAGTTCAAGCCTCTCTCACTTAAAAGACATTATAGGTTCAAAATTTAACTCAAGGTTTGTCCACTCATAAGAGATTACAAGCTCTAATGTAAGTTTGAGTCTACTGCAATTATCTAAAACATTTATTTAAGATATAAAAAGCTCACACTTAAGTTTGAGCCACTTTTGGTTTAGTTGGAGGTTTAAAATTATGCTTTGGCTAAATGCTCAATCTTAAATTAGAGACTTTCCCATGCATAAAAATAAAATTTAGTATCAATCCAGTTCCACTTACATATGGAAGCTTTGCTTTATCATATTGCTGGTTGCTTTCCTCAAGTGCCCTATTTTTGTCAAGGCAAAATAATAAACAAGAGTATCTACATCCTCCATTTTAAGAGTGGATGTACTTTGAGTATTCTTTTTCTTTTTTTGAGCCTATTCGGTTGGTGTCACATACCAATTCTAAGTTATACTTAACAATGAATGCACTACTACTTTTTGTATAATACCAATGGACTATCAAAACCTCTATTCTTCTTTGACCAATATCGTTAATGAAGTCTAACACTTATGCTATCCAAAATGCTTTGGTAACCTCATCACCATCAACAAGGACTCCAATAAGAGTTTCAACATTTTTTTTTTCATATTTCCTTGCCATCATGCTTTGGCCTCTTTTGTCATCCTTGGGCCTACACAAATATTCCTTTCTAGCCGATGCATAAAGCTTTGAAGTTTATTTGCATTATATGCTTGGTACACATTCATTGATCTTTGTGTGCTAAAATCCCATGTGAATGGAATAGCGATTGGCCAATGCCCTACAATGTTATTCCGTATATCTCTTCTTGATGGTTAAAAAACTCATCCCACCAAGATACATCTTGATCTCTAGCATATTTTTATGCATGCTCGATCCATCTCTTCTTCTCAACAATTTCATGCATCCACCTTTTACTTTTCTCAACCACTTTTAGACATCTTTCCATATTGATTTTATCTTCACATGGTGTTTTTGTGTACCATCCATAGAGAAATTAGGCACATGCGAGAAAAATGTGCATCCCTCTTTAGGCTCCCACCCTAGAGAACATGAATATTGATTTGCGAATAAAAGAGTAATGTCATTAAACCTCCTCATCAAGAATATGTCATTGAAAATAATGTTGTGTAATGGATCCAAAACCTTAGTACTATTAGCAATACCTTCTAAGCAAAGCTGCTTAAATTCATGTCTATGTAAGGTGTTGATTTAGGATTTGGAGTATATGCTTCACAAATCAATGTAGATAATATTATAGGAGTAAACTCATTAGGGCCTGCCAACCTCTTAGAAAAAATACTGAACATTTGATCAATGTGATCATGAGTGTCCCCAGCCAAAAGGAAATTTACCTTAACCTTCTAAAACACTTGTCTATCAACAAGCATGCATAAATATCCAAAGAATGTAGAACTTTTATTCTCTCTTGTAGTATTATCAAGTTTCAAATATAGTTTTGATGGCAAAAGACCCTCCCATGATTGCAAAACTTTATGAATCACAGTAACCATAAGGTTTGGATCATTATGCAAGTTGGGATATGTAAAGAAAACCTTCATCTTTACGGTTCCATTGTATACCAAAGAACCAACCAAATGGATTTGCACATGGAATTCATCTCCAATGTCCTTAGGAATGCAAGCAAAATGGGGCAGACTTCTTTTCTTTTGATCCATATCATCAATCAAGAAACATGTATAATGCTCGAGATTTCTGAATGCTTTACCTCGATGATGAATTGCTTTCTTTCTTTCTAAAGTTTGACTCTCATGATGGGTCTTTAGAAGACTTTTAAAATTAGCTTTTTCTTGTGGTGTTGTGGCCCCCTTTTCCATGTTTTAAGTGGCAGAAACTGAGCACTCACCCATTATCACTTTACGAGAAATACTCACATTGTCGAACTCTTTTTTCCATAATTGAGTAAAATGTTGATATAGGACTTACTTTGAATTTTGACTTTCTATCTCTTCTTTATAGGCTTGAAATACTTCTTGATGAGTAAAGTTATCTAACAAGTGTAACCTTCCAGTTGAAGGCATAACTTCACAATGCAAACTAAAATACTTCATCATTCAACTCATCGAATGATGACCAATAGAACCTTTGATCCCAACTCCCTTATACGTATCAAAAATGAGATCTCCACATATAAACCCTTGTTGAATCTTATGTATTTTGCAATTCCCCATGCCCATCGCAATTTTAAATGCAGCCCTACAACATCCGATCCCTTGATTTAAGTAATATTCAAAAGCAATATGTGTTACTAACATGTTAGCCTCAATCATTCGCATGTGAGAAACAAGCTAAATCTTGCCTTTAACTATTTAAATGGAAGAATTTCTCTCTTAGCTTCTATAGTTTCTTCATCCATGATTTATACAAACATTTCAAATGACAACAATGCTTCACAATGTCCAATGCAATTTTTCTACATGAAGTAAGGAATTGAAATCTTCTTTGACTTACTTCACAAAGCCTTCGCTTAAAATTCCACATGCTTTCTATACTCTCTCTCTCTCTCTTTTGTCACGAGGAAGGAGATAAGGAAGAGATCTCACACACACACTCTCACAATCAAAGAGAACCACACACTCAAATTGAGGCAAGGAATTAGAATGATCTTCTTCTTCTTCTTCTATTACATAAAGAGGAATGTACAAGAATGACCTAAAAACAAGAATACCACTACTGCAATATATAAAGACGAGTAGATAAGGAAAAACCTAATGTCCTTGAATGAGTGAGATGGCAAGAAACAAATGTTGTTGCGAACATTTGTTTTATGTAGGGTACAAGTTTCAAATTATGTAAATACCTTTGGGAAGTCTTCAAATACTTCAATAAGGCTCATATTATTCATAAATGATAGCCAAAATACCACGTGAGTTCTAGAACATGATGAGACAAATTAGTGAGTCACAAGGGAGCTGAAGTGGTATCCTAGTGGAAGCTCGATGTGGCTAGTTCTCAAAGTCCATCAATACTTTTCTTATTTGAGCACTTGAGTCATGTAATATCTTCACCCAAGTGTCTACCACGAATTTGGATGTATTAAGAAGGTTTTAGATTAGTTCACCATGCTATAAAAAGAGGGGAGAAGTCATGATCTTGTGGGAAGTCCAAGAGAGTCATATGTGTATCTCTATGCTACTGTAGTTTTGTATGTAGAGATTGTAGAGCTTGTATCTCCCTCACTGTATATCCCAATTACATGTTTGATAGCTCATTTGAAAGATCTTACTTTCTACTTTCATACTCCCAATTTTCATAATCATTGGATTTGTGAGCTGAGAGCAGTACTCTCTGCAAGTAGTGTGTGTTCTCAGGTTCACCCCTGCTGAAGGTCTCCATTAAACCTCAAACTTGCAGAGGCCATATCTCCTTTTGTATTTATCCATTGATTGTTCTTTCGCTCATTGGAAAGCTCTTGGTCTCTAGTATATGTGATTAAAATAGTTTTAAAACATTTTGAGCTAATAGAGAATAGTAAGCTTTGCAAGCATGATTGGTTTTCTATGATGAAGTTTGTGAGAAGGTCAACTTGTTCCTAGGGGGCTCCACCTACTTCTAGCTATATTTTGGAGGTCAATAAACTCCAAAATTGGTATCAAAGCAAGGAATGGAAGCTTGGAGAAGGTTATAATACCTTGATGAAGAATTTGAAGCTATTGGAGTAGAGGTTCATCATCGACATTACACAAAGGTAGAAGAAGATAGCAAGGAAGCATCTCAAGCAACATCCAAGCAAATAAAGGTGCATAAACTTTATTACAAAGGTAAATCTAATACTTCTTCTTATCACACATATCCAAAATGAGGGTTAAAGGAGGAAGTTTAGTATTTACACAATGGGTGATCAACATGCACAAATAGAGAAGCTTGATAAGAACAACTATCAAGCATGGCGATTTAGAATCACAACATACTCGCAAGGTAGAGGCTTGTATGGTTTGATTGATGGAAATAATATCAAACCTATATTACCAAAGGATCCAAATCAGCAAGAATTGAGGGAGTTTAGACTTTGTATTGAAAGATACAAAAGGGTTATATTCATTTTATCACAAAATATTCAATATTCAATGGTAGGACACATGTAAGATCTAGACACAAGTAAAGATGTTTGGCTTGCATTGGAAAGGTTGTATGCTATAGGTACAAGAGCAAGGAAGATTCAACTCAAAAATGATTTGAATAACATAAAGAAAGATACACGGACATCGATCAGTGATTACTTGTTGAAGGTTAAAGAGATTGCATATCAACTAGGATCAATTCAAGCTCATGTGGAGGACGACGACTTGGTTGCACATACTCTCAACAACATCAAGGATGATGAGAGATGGAACCCATTCATTACTTCATTTTATGTTAGAGGAGAATTACCAGACTTTGATCAGCTTGTTGCTCTTATGGTCACGGAGGAGATGAATCTAAATGGCTCTACTTCAAATAAAAAAGGATCTCAAGGACAAGCTCTTTATGTAGGATCATCAAGAGGTGGAAACAGAGGAAGAAGAGGTTCAAATAGAGGTTGAGAAATAAGGAGTGATGATCAAGGGACTTCAAGTGGCTTCTTCAACACAAGAGGGAGAGGAAGATCAAGCACTAGAAGTACGAGAGGCTACTACAACTTAATCAAAGAAAAAGGAGTGAAGATAACAACAATTGCTATATATGTGGAAGGTATGGACACTATGCCAAAGATTTCTATCAAAATGAAAATAATCAAGGTGGTAATCGAAGAGGACGCTATTCAAGAAGAGGTAAACAACAAGGAAATTATGCAGTTGAAGGTGAAAGTGATGATTATGATTCTCTTCTTATGATGAATGTAGAAACTAAGATGAATTGCAATAGTGATGTATGGTATGTAGATAGTGGTTGCTCTAACAATATGTCACATGATGCTTCATGGTTTTCTAATATGCATAATCCTTCATGTAAAGGTCATATTGAAAGAGGAGATGATACAACACATAAGATTATGCAGGTTGGAGATGTTGTTATGCAGGATAAGAGCAAGACAAATTGCTTGAAGGATGTACTTTATGTGCCAATTATCATTAAGAATTTGATGTCAGTTGGTCAAATGGTAGAAAAAGATTTTCAAATAAGATTTAATCATGTAGGTTGCTTCATTGAGGATCCAAAGCAAAGGAGGTTAATTGCTAGAGGTAAAAAAAAGGTAGATTGTTTACATTCAAGGTAAACACAAATCATACAAACTATTTCTCTTATGGTATGCATCAAATAGCAAAGCTTGATCTATGGCACAAAATGATTGGACACATGAATGTACACAGGTTAAAGGAGCTATCAAAGAAGAGGATTGTTAAAGGATTACCTGATCTTACTAAGCAACATATGGTGCATCTTTGTGAAGCATGTCAAATGGGTAAGCAGAGTAGACAACCTTTCAAGCATTCAAACTATGTAAGCAGTGGATTGCTAGATCTTATACACACGAATGTATGGGGTCCTACTAAAGAGGCATACTTGGCTGGTTATAAGTACTATGTATCATTCATTGATGATCATAGTAAAATGACATTTGTGTATTTCATTAAACATAAGAGTGAAGTCTTTGATTGTTTCAAAAATTTTAAATCATTTGTCGAGAAGCAAATAGGAAGATATGTTAAGAAGCTAAGATCCGATGGAGGGGGAGAGTATTTCTCTCAAGGTTTTATTGATTTTTTGTATGATGAAGGTATCAAAAGAGAATTTACATGCAGGTATACTCCACAACAAAATGGAGTCGCAGAAAGAAGAAACAGAATCATAGCAGAAGCATCTAGAAGCATGCTAAATGATATGTGTTTGCCTAATTCTTTTTGGGCTGAAGCTGTTAGCACAAGTGTGTACATTATGAATAGAATACCTACTCCTGGAGTTCATCATTTGACACCATATGAGGTATGGCATGGAAGGAAACCAAGTGTAAGTCATTTGAAAGTATTTGATTGTGTATGTTATGTACATGTACCTAGTGAAGTGAGATCAAAACTTGATATGAAATCAGCAAAGTGTATATTTATTGGTTATACAGATACTCAAAGAGGATATAGATGTTATAATCCTCATACGAATAAGGTGGTTGTTTCAAGAGATGTAAACTTTGATGAATCACTTTCATGGTATGTAGATAAGAAAAGTTTGCAGGTCATAAATGGAGATGAAGAAGATGCAGTTGAAGGAGATGAGTGCTCACCTCACCCACAAGAAGTTTTAGTGATGCGAAAAGTGGTTTGGATGAAGAAAGAGAGCTACCTTTCAATGGAAAATTCAGGCAAGAGTCACCTCCAAGTGCTAAAAGTAAAGGTAAACTCAAACTGATTGAAGTTAATAATGAAGGAGAAGAAATTAGTGATGTATGTGAGTATGGAGAATCATCAAAGGTTTCTAATAAGAAAGGAAGAGCATCTACATTGGAGGTAAGAAGAACTTCAAGAGTGAGTAAGCAACCTCAAAGGTATACTTATGAATCTTTTATGAATACTCGTTATGCTTTTATGACAAAAGTTGAGCAGGAAAATGAACCCACATGTTATGATGAGGCCAAAGGAGATGAAAAGTGGGAGAAAGCAATGAGAGAAGAAATGGAAGCACTACAGAATAACAAGACTTGGAATTTAGTTCCAAAGACACCAAAAAAAGGTAATTGGTTGCAAGTGGGTTTTTAAGATTAAAAGAAATAGTGATGGTAGTGTGTCAAGATATAAGGCTAAACTTGTAGCAAAAGGATATAATCAAACTCAAGGATTGGACTATGAGGAAACATTTAGTCCAGTAGCAAAAATGGCAACAGTGAGAACTTTGTTGGCTTTAGCTATAAGTAAAAGGTGGAATATATATCAAATCGATATAAAGAATGCCTTTCTTAATGGTGAGTTAAGTGAAGAAGTGTATATGTCACAAACAAATGGTTATGTGGATGCAAAATGTCCTAATCATGTATGCAGGTTAAACAAGGCATTGCATGGCCTTAAATAGGCACCAAGGGCATGGAATGCAAGGTTGGTAAAGTATCTTATGTTGCAAGGATACACAGCGAGTCATGTTAATCCTTCACTTTATGTAAAACATGTAGATGACATGTGTGTCTATGTATGCATTTATGTGGGATGACTTGTTGATTACAGGGAATGATGCAAAAGCAATTGAAGAGATAAAAGGTAATTTGGAAAAGGAATTTAAAATTTTAGATCTTGGTTTGCTTAGATAATTTCTTGGGATTGAAATTGTGTATGGCGATGAGGGTATGTGGTTGATACAGAGAAAGTATATATGTGATATGCTGAAAAGGTTTGGTATGCAGGAATGTAAATTTGTTTCTACTCCAATGGAATGTAATGTAAAGCTGAGTGCAAAGGAAGGTGATGAGTTGCATGATATGAATGCATATAGATCCATGGTAGGATCTTCGATTTATGCAACAAAAACTAGACTTGATATATGCTATGCAGTGGGAGTATTGTCATAATTTATGCATGAACCTAGAGTACCTCATGTGCATGTAGCGAAAAGAGTGCTTAGGTATTTGAAAGGTACCATGAACGAAGGAATATTTTATAGTCATGATGCTGATCTAACTCTTAAAGTCTTTAGTGATGCAGATTGGGTTGGAAGCAAAGATTAGAGAAGAGCCACAAGTGGATATGTGGTTATAGCAAGAAACAAGACATTAACATGGAATTCAAAGAAACAACCTACATTTGCTTTATCTTCTACACAGGCTGAGTATAGAGGTTTAGCATTGGCTACTACTGAGGTTATGTGGTTTAAAAAGTTGTTTCATGACTTGAATGTGCAGGTTGATGTACCACTGATATATGGGGATAACTTGAGAAGCATTCATATGACCTCAAATCCTATTTTTCATGCTAGAACAAAGCATATAGAGGTACACTATCATTATGTTTGAGAGAAGGCCATAAACAATGAAGTACAAGTTTCTTTTGTGGGAACAAAGGATCTAGTTGCAGATATCTTCACCAAATCCTTGGATGGACCAAAGCTTCAAAGATTCAACTATATTCTTGGCATGAAGGAAATACCCTTTGAAACTTGAGGGGGAGAATGTTGCGAACATTTGTTTTATGTAGGGTACAAGTTTCAAATTATGTAAATACCTTTGGAAAGTCTTCAAATACTTCAAGAAGGCTCATATTATTCATAAAACATAGCCAAAATACCACGTGAGCTCTAGAACATGATGAGTCAAATTAGTGAGTCACAAGGGAGCTGAAGTGGTGTCCTAGTGGAAGCTCGATGCGGCTAGTTCTCAAAGTCCATCAATACTTTGCTTATTTGAGCACTTGAGTCATGTAATATCTCTACCCCATGAATTTAGATGTATTAGAAAGGTTTTAGATTAGTTCACCATGCTATAAAAAGATGGGAGAAGTCATGATTTTGTGGGAAGTCCAAGAGAGTCATATGTGTATCTCTATGCGGCTGTAGTTTTGTATGCAGCGATTGCAGAGCTTGTATCTCCCTCATTGTATATCCAAATTACATGTTTGATAGCTCATTTGAAATCTTTTACTGTCTACTTTCATATTGTTACTTTTCATCATTAGGGGAAAAAATGAACCCTGCATGGGCCTTGTAAGGATCCCTAATTTTTAGGTATTAAGCTTAATTCTGTTCTTGTTTAAGGGGACAAAGTGCATTTAATAGGGCACTTTTTAGTAGGCTGGAGTAGGCTTTTTTTAGGCTTCAGTAGGCCTCTCTCTTTCTTCTTCTAGAGAGAGAGAAATAGAATCTACTTTCCACATCATCAAACTCGTACATGTATTTGAAAAAAAAAATGTTTTTTTTTTTAAGTCTCATTTTCAGTGTATATTAATTCAAAAGGGCCTCTTTTTTAATATAAATGTCAGAAGTCACTTTTTTGGGCCCATTTTTTGAATTTTCTTTTAGAAAAAGTATAATTTTCAAACTCCCTCCAAAAGTAAGTGCCACATCATCAAATCCGTGACTATGCTTCCCCCAAAAAATGACTTTTTTCAAATTTCCTCATTTTTAGCCATACACAGTGGAAAAATACAGTTTAACCCATACACATACAAGAAAACACATTTTTTGAACAAAACATATGCTTTAGAGTCCCTTCCAACCAATTTTTCATCTTTGTTTTTGATATTGCTGGTTATTAGCAAAGATGGTGTTGACATGTATCACAAACTTCATAGTAGAACATCCGCATGCTCCTGCATCAACAAGTATCCATGTTCGTGTGCCTAGAGAGTTTTCTCCAAATACACGATGCAACAATGATGCCAATTCTCAAAATGAACGTCGTGCAGCTGGAGAAAAAAGTATTAATCTTTGGGCTCATGGTTCACTATATCCTCTTGATCCAATATCTTCTTACCATCCAACATTCCATAACCTCTTAACTTTACTTCAATTCATTGGTGCGGGTGAAGGTGGACTATTAGGTTACTCAAAGCGATTATCTACACATTCACTTGCTACTGCTAAGTATTGGTTCCAACAATATCACATCCATCATATGAGGTTGGTCACTTTAGACAACACAATCATATCTTTACAAAAACAACTTGCAGATTTGGAACAGGATATTGAAGCAAAACAAAGCACAATTTCAAATTTAACTGCAAATCTCCAGTAGCTAAAAGAGACTTCACTTGGTATGAGACATAGGAAAAGAGCATTGTAATCCTTTGAAGCTCTTTCAAAAGGTGGTGGAGCAGGCAAACCACATATATATGCAACAAGGTGAGTGTTTGTTTTACTTTTATATGTTTTAATGAAGATTTGTAATGGAATCTTTCATTGTGTAGGTCGTTTATTCAAGACATAACTGCTTCATCAACAACACAAGACCAATTCAAGCTGATGAATAGTTGTATAAACACCAAAGAAATCACTTCTACTTTAGACTCACGCATAGGAAAGTGTATTAGAGTTGTTGTTGAAGCTGAATTTTCAAAGGAGTTAAGAAACCTTACCATAGTGCAAGATGTGCATGCAATATGTGACGAAGTGGAGCATCAGTAGAAATGGGTATACTGCAATGTACACCCTTCTCAGGCAAGCCTTACAATCACAAGGTATTTCTCAAAGTATATTTCCATGCCGATATAAAGTGTCTATAAAAAAAAAAACTTCAAATGAGGATGTGACTCGTACTATTGGACAATATTTATTCATAGAAGAAACTATGCCTGCCTCTGTTTATCATCCAAATATTCCTAGGAAGCAATCAAAAATTCTATCTACACAAAGATTTACTTACACTAAATTCAACAATATATTTGTGGATCTTTAGAAGCTTCAACAAGCAATGGTTCACTTTTATAGTTCAACAATCAAAGGTACCCCTACTACATTTTATTTGGTGTTGAAGTTTTATTGCATTCAAGTGTCATATTGAGATAATGTTTTCTCTGTTGTGCAAACTGTAATGTTAAGTTAAAGTTCATACTGAAGCTTGATGAGTGTCAAATCATAAAGGGTTGGCGACTAGAAAGGTTGAGTGTGATGCTAATGAATGAAATTATGGACCATGCAATGAGTGATGAAACTTTAGGAGGGAGGGACCATTTGACTTACAGTGTGCAATCAGAGAGAGATATCTGGTGGTTAGGTGCTATAGAAATTCCCAAAGAAACAAACAATGTTATTTCGTGGATTTTTAGTAGATTACCGAAGTAATCTCTTCTCAAATACATGGGCAAAAGCTTTCTATAGATGGTATAGGTGATTTTGAGGTAGAATGGCATTTGGATGGAGACCTTAAGAGTATAAAATGCATGTTAGGTTGTAAACAAGGAGCATCTTCTCTCTATCCTTGCCCATATTGTACACAAGGTTACAAAGGATCTAAGAGACAGTCTAAACCCGCAAGGACATGACTCTGAAGAAATTGATGAAATAGAATCATCGAATCACAGGGAATGGGAGATATCACTTTTGAGGTGTTCAATGTTACAGGAACCGACTCGTGATAAAATAAGCAATGATTGGAACCCCATTATCCCATTTCCATTAGTCAATGTTCACTTTTGTACTTTGCATGCATTCATGAGGATCTTTGATAGGCTTTTGAAGCTCCATGTTGAATATGCATTTGCAATGAAACCACGAGAGAGGTCTACAATAGGACTCCAAAAAATAGAAAATCTTTTGAATTTTATAGGTTGTCATGGTGGCCACCTATCTTTAGTTGTTAAGAAGTATGGTGAGTCTCAAGAAATTTTACAACAAGTTTCAATGACGGGGAAGAAGGCAAGACATTTCTTTAAAAGAGATGTGAATAGTCAAGATGGTGGGAAATGGGAGCTTTGGAAGGACCTCTGTTCAATTACAACAGACAATGATAGTCAGGTTGATCTCATTAACAAGCGAAAGAAGGTTTGGTCGTCGTTCGATCACTTGTTACATTTGATATGTTTGGTTTCCACTAATTCTTCACAACGAGAATTATTCCAAGTAACTTTGAAGGAGTTTACACAGTCATTCATCTTATGTTGGGGAGAAAGCAACATTACACATTACATAGTAAGTTTTGCTTACATTTTTTTATTTGGTCTTAAAAACTATGTGTATATCTTATTGACCAGATCATAGCATATTCTTTTTGCATATGGAGCATATTTTATGAATTGATATGGGTCACTGGACATGTTTAGTACACAAGGAATGGAGAAGTCACATTATAGGGCTAGAGGTGTTTACTTTAAAAACACTCGTCATGGGGGTGGTCTACTCCAATCAAACTATGACATTCGCTAGAAAATATGTAATGGAACGAGCATGTGAGTCACGAATAGCAAAGCTTACACGAAAGCTACAAAATGATATTGCAAGAGAGAAGTGGATGTCATCGTCAGGACCCGTACATCATGCCCAATGGCGTGCACAAAGAGTCCGTGAGGGTTCTGCTTGGAAATAGTTTCCAAACTCTTAAAATGCATTATTCTTTTCAAGGTTTTTATAACCTCTTTCACTTCAAATAAAATTTTACTGTTTTTGTGAATATACTTTTGATGTCTTAAAACTAATTTTTATCCATTTAAATGTGAACAAGACAATTCTTAAGTGAAAGCCTATAAATATAGGTAACCTTCCTCATTTTACCACTTTACAACCTAAGAGAATGGCACGCACAAAGCAGAGTGCTAGAAAGGATCATGTCGTCTACCCTAGCCATGTGCAAGGTACTCAGTGCCCAACATAGATGACACCCCACAAGAAGCGTCGAACCACAAACAACTCTTCCAGACGAAACTCGAGTGCAGGGACACAGTCCAGTAGCATTCCATCGCGGGGGGATGAAGCTTCACCAGAGAGAGATGTATCCCAAGGAATAAATTATTCCCCTCCCACATCTGATGATGAGCCCCCACTCAGGACACCAATCAAGGCAAGGCCCAAACAACGAGGACATAGGCAAGTTGTGATTGAGAGATCAAATTTATCGAGTCCCTCAGATGAAGAAAGTATAAATGAGCCACCACGGAACAATGATGATATCACCGTGAACCATCGAGTAACACAAGGAGGCAAGACACTCCCCCTAGGACAAGGACAAAGACCAACCGATGAAGAAAGAGGGCAAGGTTGGGCAGAGGAAGTAAATGATGAGGCAGGACCATCTAGGCGTCCTCCAAGAAGAAAGAAGAACTATTAGCCACGTCATAGAACACAACGACCACAACCCAACATCCCCCCAAATGCAAGAGCACCACAAAGGTGCCGAAAGCAAACCAGAGCCTTTGCAGAGATTCGACACTATCAAAAGTCTGTGGAGCTTCATATTCCACGAAGGTCATTTGCAAGAGTTGTGAAGGAAGAGATCCAACGCTATTGCGTTGGACTTCGTATCCAAGGGATAGCGATTGAAGCTCTCCAAGAAGCTGCAGAGGCGTATCTTATATCAATGTTGGAGGACTCTAACCTATGTGCCATCCATGCAAAGAGAGTGACAATACAACCTAAAGATTTGCAGCTAGCTAGGAGAATTAGAGGGAATAACCCTTAAAAAAAAATTGTACTCCCTTGTTTGGAGAACCTTTTGTATATCCCATATGATGGATATTTTGTAAATCCCAAATGATGACTATAATCTTTGTCTTCTCATATTTGCTCTCCCAAGTGTTTATCTCTTAGTGTACATGTTTTGAAGTTTATTTCTCCTATGTTTCTAGGTGTCTTTTTCCAGCACCTCTTTGAAGTGTTTTTCATGGTTGTATCATTCTTTTCTCTGTACTTGTTGTAAGTGGTAATGCTATTAATGAATTTCATGGCTTAAAAATGCCAAAAACAGGCCTGCCATAGAAACACGGGGATGGGCCCTGCAAAAGTTTTGCAGGGCCTATCCCTGCATTTCTGTGGCAAGCCTTTTTTTGGCATTTCCAAGCCATGAAAACACATGTCATGCACATTGGGGCATATGATTGGCCTTGGCTAGAGTGCACTTGCTAACCCCCTGACCAATAGCTAAACAATGTTTATGAACATAAATGTACTTATTTACTGCTGCATGCTTATATGCACCCAGAGGAGTCTTAACTTTCTCTAATTATTGCACATAAGAAGAATTCCACAATTCCCCAAGTGAAGGTGCTAATTGAGGGAGATTAACTTGCAATATAGGTAAGCTAGTGCATAGGATGGCCTAGGAATGCAAAAAAGGCCTGCCACAGAAACGCGGGGATGGGCCCTGCAAAAGTTTTGCAGGGCCCATCTCCGCGTTTCTGTGGCAGGCTCTTTTTTTGCATTCTTAGGCCATTGCATGCATTTTGGGCAACACAAATTACAAGAAATAATTGAAAAAGACTGATTAAACTGTGCAAAAGTTATGAGATTGTCAAAACCATAAAGATATAATAGATTGAATGCACATGGAAATTGGAAAAACAATAATTGGTATTATAAAGTTTTTACAATTGGCTCTTGGCCTTGAGCCTCTCCACTACATTCTTTCTTCTCTGAAAAGATAGTGGCAATTGGTAAGTCAAAACTGATTGGGATATTAACTGAGGGTCTGTCAATCCAAGACCTAAAGCTATTCCTATTTTACCTAATATTTTTCCTCTAAAGTTAACTCCTAGGGTCGTAAGGGCAAGGGACTTCCTAACTAGAAATATACAATTGGTCCCTTGCATTATTGTAGATAGGCACAAAACTTTGCTCAAGGCCTTCAGACACCAAGTCATGAAGTGTCCTTGAGGGGAAAAGTCCTTGTGGATTATGACAAAATCTTCCTTTGGTAATTTTCCAATGTATTGTGCCAAGGAAGAGCCATGGCCCCGGGAAACACGGTCACCACCACTCCTTGCTGCAAATTTATTCACTTCAGTTGTTTCTTGCACATAGGCAATCATAAATTAAATAGATACATCTTGTATGAATATGAGACAACCATTAATGTCAGTAGAGACTTACATCTTGAAGCCTATCTTCATCCTCTCCTCTTCCCATTGCATCTAGTGGAATTGATAAATGGGCCATGCCACTTTGCTCCACACCAGGGGATGTTGGAATCTTCTTCTCCAAAATTCTTTCCCTTGCTGCAGCCAGATCTTCTTTAGTGGCATCTTGGTTGGCATGGCTCAAAATCTCTTCACACACAAATGCAATGGTGTCTGCAACTGAATCACCAAGTGGAATTGTTGCCTTTTCGCTAATGTCAGAAGTGTTGTCCATGGGGAAATCCGAGGTTGAGCAAAAAATACTAAGGCATTCGTCGAGGCGTAGACCGAATGCCTTCTCAATATCATGCAGGAACAAAAATTCCTCCCCATCGACAAGTACAATTGAAAACATTTCCATCTCCACCTCTGGTAGAGTAGGTCCACGAGGTCGAATTTGGAGGGTGGACTTTTCTGTGTACTGGCTTCCTTTAATTTTTCCACTACTCCTTGAGGAAATTCTCTGGAAATTTTTTGACTCTCTTCTAATAAGTTGAGAGCTTCGGTCTAGGGTTCCTTCTTGTCATCTACAAAACCCCTAGTAACAAGATGAGGTAGGTCCATGGGTGAAGCTTTGGGCTCCTCATTGACAAAAAAGATGGTTGTTGCTACGTAGGAAATATATTTTCTTCCCATTTTCCCTGAAGCCTCAGCAATAGCCATGAAACGCTTTAAGTGCTTCACAAACACATCATCTCCTTTATGAATGTAGAAAAGAAGGTCACAGGGGACCCATTTATACTCATATGCTGGAATATCTATGGCATATCTTAATATATAGAATTCCATAAAATATGTGATCTCATCGATCACATCAAAGCTCATGGCTATCGTCCCTTCAAGATTAGGGACTCTACAGACTAGGTCATACAAATCCGTACGACCATTGTAGTCTGTAGTATCCAAAAACTCCATGAATAGATCTTGAGGAGATTTCATGGGAGTGGAAGTGCTAGCAGCCATTGCTTGCGTGCGAGAATTCTAGAGGCTTGTAGTCTGTGCTTTCTAGCTCTTTGAGAGTGCAAATGTGAGAAATGAGCACATAAAACCATTTTTATAGTAGTTTCAAGTTTTTAAACTGACTGGGCCCACTTTTAAAAGTTTAGAATAAAGAAGTGCAATTTCAAAAAATGTGTTTATAATGACAAAATAATGCATAGAAAAAAACATGAGCAACCACAATTCAAAGTAGTGAACAAACTTTTTGACATTCCAAAAGTTTTGAAATTACCATTGTAGAGAAGAAGGTATATACAATATCTAACATGAATCAATTGTCTTACTTTTTACAAGGTTCTTGAAAGTGCAAAAACCATGAGTACAATGACTAAGGCCCAAGAAGTGACATTATCAGGTTGCAAAATAACTATGACAATGAGAGTTATGTTCCATCTTTGCTCCAATCTACAGGGACTTTCATATTGTATTCCATTCTTCTGCCCACCTATAATCAATTTGCAAGAAATTGAAGTCAATAAAGTAGAATAAACAAGAATGAAAAGATTACTTTAACAAAAGCATGAAACATTTCTCACCTTATGTCCTTGAATTTTGAATTTGGATTGAGTTAGTCCTTCAAACCCCATAATCATCAAGTGTTCTCTCAGATTAGCCAAGGTCCAATGATTATTCACTAAAATAGTTTCTGTTTCATTGTTGGGAAATCTAATCTTTATTTCAAATGAATGCAAAGATCCCTCTAAACTTTGAAATGGTATCCATTTGCCAAGTTTTCACATCCAACATCATAGTAGAATCTAATGTATAATGAAGTACGTTGTTTCAAATATCGAAATCCTATACCTGTTCCACCTATTTTACAAAGATATTTATCACCTTTTGAAATTCCTTCCATCAAACCCCAATTGTCACCAAGAAGACTTTCGACTTGCTCATATGTGATATCTTTACTCATGAACATGGTGGAAGTCTTTTGGAATGAGAATCCTTGGAATAAATATACAAAACAATGAATGGGAAAAGACTAGTGCAAACCTACAGACCTAGACACTTTTGTGAATTTCAAAGAGTTAGGTATATCCATTACCATCTTTTGCTTCAAAAATGATACGAACCATATATCAGGTTTTGGCCACTCCAAGCTAAGAAGAGAATGTACTTCAATTCTCTCTAACCTTCCAAAACCATTCATTGTAGAGGGTACAACATATCTATGTGTATAAAATAAAACTCTATCATGGTAAAGTTGAGCAGGAGATATATTTGGAAAGACTAGTGCACCAACATCTGCATGCAATGTGTGGAAAGTACTTGTAAGACTACGAAGTGGTTGCTCTTCCACCAAAGTAGAAGGAAATATATCTAAAACAAACAAAAACATATCTAAATAGTTCATAAATATATCCGAAACAAGAAAACATAAAATATTGTAGAGTAATACTTACAATTCAGAGGATATCTCATACTACTAGAGTTTTGAAGTTTCATAGTTGCCATTGTAAAAACATGTTGTACAATAGCAACCATCCCATTGTCTTTGTGCTTCTTGAAGCCAAGTAACTTTTCCTTCCAATGAAGATCTAAGTTTCCACGATCTCTAACTCGATGCAGCCCAACTCTAGAGGGTTGCATGTACACCCATGCACCTTTGGATTACTCATGTGATAGCCACTGTCCATCTGTGGCTTTGATATTGTGACATCTTAATGTGAGGATTTCATCTTTTGATCGCCTAGAAGCTTTAGATGTTGCCATTGAAGCTAAAGGTCTTCAAGCTACAATAGTAATTCGAGATAGGAGATGTAGGTAGGTTGGAGTGTAGAAATAGGAGCTTCAATGGTGTGCTACAAAGTGAAAGTAGTGGGAAAAGATGACTTTTTGGGACCTGGGTATGAAAATGTGAGGTTTAGGAGGGAAATAACTCTTTTTTTAGTATTTTTGAAAAAACCCATTTTTTTGAGCTCAAAACATGCATGGATTTTGAATTTAGGGTCAAAAAAGTACTCTTGACCCTAAAAGGTAATGGGGGTTCCATTTTCAGGTTTTATGATGAGTTTTTTAACTTTTTAGAAATTTTAAATTTTTGGGCCCAACTGAGTTACGAGATTCCTTCTCTCTCTAGAGGAAACTCATTAAATAAGGGAGAAATATGTTCCCTCTTCCCCCTTCATCCTAGTATTTTATAGGGCATAGACTATGGCCACCACCCTCTTCTGATTGGTCCATCACTAATCACTCCTTAATCTAAAAGGCCCATTCATTTTTTCCCCTAATGTAATCATTGGATTTGTGAGCTGAGAATAGTACTATCTGACAGTAGTGTGTGTTCTCAGGTTCACCCCTGCTGAAGGTCTCCATTAGACCTCAAACTTGCAGAGGTCATATCTCCTTGTGTATTTATCCAAATTGAGTGTTATTTGGATCATTGGAAAGCTCTTTGTCTCTACTATTTCTGATTAAAATGGTTTCAAAAAAGTCTGAGTTAGTAGAGAATAGTAAGCTCTACTAGCATGACTGGTTTTCTATGATGAAGTTTGTGAGAAGGTCAACTTGTTCCTAGGGGGTTCCACCTACTTCCAGCTATATTTTGGAGGTCAATAAACTCCAACAAATGTGCCATCACTCTTGGTAGATAAATCTAGTAAAGTTCAATGAAGTGTCCCTGATATATATCGGTGTGACCACTATACATGTTAGAGAAATGAAAAAGTAATATGTGTCATCCTAGATCATCACATGTTGAGCTTGATATCTCAACACTCCCCCTTAGGCTCAACGCCATGTCCTTTAATCCAACATGTTCCAAAACTTCTTCAGCTTCTTTGCTCCAAGTGCTTTCGTGAAGATATCACAAACCTATTCATTTGTCTCACATAAACAAGATCAATATCACCTACTAATACCTTCTCTCTGATGAAGTGATAATGTACCTCAATATACTTTGTTCTAGCATGAAAAATAGGGTTCTTTGCTAGTTGTATGCTGCTAAGATTATCACAATAGATGGTGATAGGCTTTTGCACTTCCACACCTAAATTTGCAAGTAGCATCTCCAGCCATGAAGCCTTACATGCTCCCATTGTAGCTCCTCTATACTCAACCTCTATACTTGACAAAGCAACAATGGGTTGCTTCTTGCTGCTCCATGTAATAGCTGCACCTCGTGAGACTAGAAACCCACTAGTAGATCTTCTATCTAGAATACTACCAAACCAATGTGCATCGGTGTATCCATGAACCTTTAAATCTACACCAGCTTCATTAAAGAATGCATAACCCAAAGTAGCACTCACATAATGTAGCATGCACCTCGGAGCATCCAAATGTGGCTTCCTAGAAACCTACATAAAATGGCTTTCAAGTCCAACAGTATAACTTAGATCAGGCCTTGTAATTGTGAGATATATAAGACTTCCCACAATTTTCTTTTACATAGTAGCATGTTCCAATGCTTCACCTAATGTAGTATCCAACTTCAAATTCTGATCTAATGGCATAGAAATTGGCTTACAATCAGCCATAACATACTTTTGTAGCATATTCAAGGCATATTTCCTTTGCGACATCCATATACCTATTTTCGTATTTATGAACTCAATGCCTAAGAAGTAGCACAACACAACAAGATCTTTCATGTCAAATTCTTGCATAAGTAGTTGATTTACCTCTTTAATGCTTTCTTCATTATCACCATCTACAATCAAGTCATCAACATAAATAGCCACAATTTTGGTGCCATCATCACTCTTCCTTGCATATAGTGAGTGATCTACATCACACATAGAAAACCCAATGGTGGTTAAGTAATAAAATATCCTTGCATGCCATGCACGAGGAGCTTGCTTCAGCCCATAGAAAGCCTTTTGCAACCTGCAAACATATTCTGGATGCTTTGAATCTTCATGTCCTTGTGGTTGGTCCATTCATACTTCTTCCAATAGCTCACCATGTAGAAAAGCATTCTTCACATCCATCTGATGCAAAGTCCACCCTTTTGCTATAGCTAATGCACCAAGTGTTGTGATAGTAGAAATTTTAGCTACATGGCTGAATGTTTCCTCATTATCAATGCCATAAGTTTGTGCATATGCTTTTCCTACCAAATGTGCTTTATACCTGCTTATGCTTACATCAACATTGTGCTTTACCTTGTAAACCCACTTGCAACCTATGGGTTTCCTTCCTTGTGGCAATGGAACCAACTTCCATGTATCATTTCCATAAAGTGCAGCCGTCTCCTCATCCATAGATTTTTCCCAATCTGCATTTCCAATTGCATGTTCAAAACAAGAAGGTTCAGCAGGTGCTTCCATGAATAGCACAAGGAAGAAGAAGAAGCTTGGAGCACAACACACAATACTGAATGTATTACTAGAGAATGTACAAAGATAAGAATCTTGTTAGGGCAATAGACGTATATACAAGGTGGGGGAAAAAAACCTCCTAAGAAGGGAAAAAAGTGCCCTGGCGGTCCTAGAGTGTTCACACATATCACTACCTAAATATATCAACAATGTAGGCACAATGACGAGCCATGTAACTATCATATGTCAATCGCTGCACTAGATTTTGCATCCTCCCAGATCTTCTTGGTCCTGGGTCACTTCTCCTTGTATCATCTGCATGTGCCTTTCTTACTCTTGGAGTCTTCAGTGAGAGCAATCCAAGTTCCTCATCAAGACTCTATTCTGAATAGTTTGAATCTCCATCAACATCTTCAAAACTTGCACATGTTTTATGACTATCAGAAAGCTTTACTTTACCTTTCTTGGATGTATTTGATTAATTTTCTAGACAGAAATTTCCACACAATCTTCCACTCCATGGGTTTGAGTTGGAACTATTTCTTGGTGTTGCATCCGGTCCACTCAAAATTTGAGATTTTATATTTGATTTTTCAGCATTTTATTTGTCATTCGGTTCAAGATTTAGTCCTTCTTTGGCATCTGCATAGAAGCTTGAAATTTCATCAAATACCACATCTCTGCTCACCTTCACCTGTCATGTGAGTGGGTTATAACATTTATATCCCTTTTGGTCAAGGGAGTATGCAATGAAGAAACATTTTTATGCTTTTGGATCAAGCTTCATCCTCAACTCATTTGGAACATGTACATATGCAATATAGCCAAAAACTTTTAGATGTGATAAGTTTGGCTTTTTACCTTTAAACATTTCTTCAGGTGTAACTTGATGTACAACAATAGTCAGAGTTATATTCATGATGTATACAACACTATGAACAACTTCTACCCAATAACAATGAGGCATATTCTTCTCAGCCATCAAGGCTCTTGCTATTTCTGCAATATGTCTATTTTTGCGTTTAGCAACACTATTTTGTTGTGGTGTGTAGATGGATGAAAACGGACGTGGAATTCCATGATTTTTTAGAAAATTGCTGAAGTCATATGACATGTATTCACCTCGTCCATGAAATCTTAATGTTTGAATATACTTCCCTGTGTGCTTTTCCACAATAGCTTTGAAAGTCTAGAAGTGAGTGCACACCTCACTCTTCTCTTTCATGAAATATACCCATACTTTTTGTGTATGCTCATCAATAAAAGTAACATAAAACCTGCAATCACCCCTAGATATGGTCTTTGAAAGATCCCAAACATCTGTATGTACTATTTCTGGTATGTTCTTGCTAACATGCTTGTCATGAGGAAATGTTGAACTTGAGTGTTTCCAAATTTTCATGCTGCACATACCTTTTGCATCTCTACAACCTTGAAATTTGGTAGTCCATGGACAAACTCCTTTGACTGCATCAATTTCAGCCTTTGCAAGTTTGAATGTCTAATCCGTTTGTGCGAGATCTCTATATCAGCACTGACTCCTACACCTTTTACAAACATGGCTACATTTATTTCACGAATTTTCACATTTAAGGTGAACATCCTACCCACTTTGTTTCCTTTGGCAATCAATCTTCCATCCGAGTTGTATTCTTCTACATATAACCCATCAGCATTGAACCTAACTTCTAATCCCTATGAACCATCTGCCCAATAGAAACCAGATTCTTTGTTATATCTTGAACATGGAGCACATCAGCAAGATGTTTTACCTTCCCATCCTCCATGGACAATGCTATGTTTCCTATATGCTCGATAGGGTGTGATATGTTATTACTTGTTTCAACATATCTACGAACTGGTAACTTTTGCAAAGTATTAAATAACTACGCATGATTGGTCATGTGATTTGAAGCACCTGAAATAACATACCAGACATTGTCATTCCATTTGAAACACTAGCGGACATTGTATTCATAATGTGATGTTGAACCATGAACAACTTGTTAGAATCATCTACACTCGTGGATGCATAATTGTTTTGCTGCCTTGTGTTATTTTGATTCTTCAACCTGCAATCACATTCAAAGTATCCAGGTTTACCATAATTCCAGTATCCTTTGCTAATATTACCTGAATCATTTCTTTTTAAATTTTTGCAACCTCTTTGGCTCCCCCTGCCTCGAAACTCTCCTCTTCCTCCTGCATGATTCTGTTGTTGACCTTCGTCTTGGTTATTGTTTCCTCTTCCACTTTCGAAACCTCTACATCTTCCTCTACCAGAGTAGAATACCTGCTCATAACTAGACTTTCCTTGGGAGTTTGAATCCTCACCAAGATTCTTTTCTTCAATAATCAGCATGGATACCAAATCAGCAAAATTCAGAATATTTTCTCTGGTCTATATAGAAGTTTTGAACTACTTATGTGCAACTCCTAAACCATGAAGGCACACTTCCACCTTATCATCATCATCTACATTCACACTTTTAGATGCAAGTTACTCATGTATGCTTTTGATTTTCAGGGTGTAGTCACTTACCGACATGCCCTTCTTCTCTAATGTATGCAGCTCATTCTTGAGTTGCAATTTCTGTGCCTTTGTATTGGTCTCATACAATGTGACCAAATTGTACCAAGCCTCTTTTGGAGTCTTGGCATCCTGTATGTGCCCAATCATGCTATCATGTATGCTAACAAATAGCCAATACATTACCTTTCATGCTCCTTGATTCCATTCCTTATATGCTCTTAACTGGTTGGCAGTCCGATTCCTCTCTGGTAATTATGGAGCATTTTCATTCTCTCCTTTGATGTACTTCTAGTAGCCTTTTCCCATCAAGAAATTCATAATTCTAAATCTCCAAGCATGGAAGTTGTTCTTGTCCAGCCTATCACTCATAAGGGAACTCATTCCATCTATGTTTGCCCTTTCCGTAGTTATTCACAACACTGCAAAACACTACAAGCAGCACTTCTACTTAAACACTATCACACTATGATGTGATAGTTTGATCTAAAAAAAAACACAGTTTTCATCTATGAATAGTACATAGAATCGCTTGAAATTATAGATCTAGAATATAGAGTGTTGCTAAACACAACGCAAGTTAAAGTTTCTAAAACTGACCTTGTTTTTCTATGGGCCCCATCTTGTGGGCTCGAAATGGAGGTGGAGATGGCTGTGAAACTACGATCTAACATAAACGAGTGACCCTAAAGGGATAACACTTGAAAATATTTTGAGGTCTTCTACCTTCAGTGATATTTTCATAGCAATCTGAGGCCATTTGTGAATCGCGCTTTCTCCATGCCTTCTCACATACTCTACACCATCGACCTTTTCCACGAGCTCTCTACAACAACACTCGCTCTAATACCATGTCACGAGGAAGGAGATAAGGAAGAGATCTCACACACACACTCTCACAATCAAAGAGAAGCACACACTCACATTGAGGCAAGGAAGAATGATCTTCTTCTTCTATTACATAAAAAGGAATGTATAAGAATGACCTAAAAACAAGAATACAACTACTACAATATATAAAGACTAGCACATAAGGAAAAACCTAATGTCCACGAATGAGTGAGCTAGCAAGAAACAAATGTGCCATGACTCTTGGTAGATAATCTAATAAAGCTCAATGAAGTGTCCCTGACATATATCAGCATGACCACTATACATGTCAGAGAAATGAAAAAGTAATATGTGTCATCTTGGATCATCACATGTTGAGCTTGATATCTCAACATCTCTCTCTCTCTCTCTCTCTCTCTCTCTCTCTCTCTCGTTATTGACATTCTTTGCTCCACATGCACTTGAATTTAAATAGAGATCAATGGGTGGATTGGGTTCAATAGATGATTGAATTGAGCATTGTTGCATTGAGAATCTAATTTAAATGACTCAATAGAGAACACAAAATCATTGATACATTCTAAGTCATGACAACATTCATGAAGGATCCACTGAAAACAACAAATTTGAAAGTCTATTGAGATCACTAGAGACTGGTGCTATCCAAGCATCTATTGAAAAGAGAGAGCTCATGTTCATTAACAGTGGAAGTGTAAGAGCATTCCCTTTATAATATACAAATAGTGGAAGTGGAACATCAAGTAATTATATCCCCCGAATCATGTATCTAGATAATTATGAAGATGGATTGTTCCCATTATTATGGGTTGTAAAATTTGTCTTTATGTCACAATCAAGAATCATTTAGAGGTATGATTTCATTGCTTATTAGTGATTGGTTAGGCAATCCATCAATGTACTATGTAGGATCCATGTTTGAAATTTATGACATATTGTATCATATCTTCAAGCAAGTAAATTTATGAATTCTTTCTTTATGTAATGATTTATGCATCTTAATAGCTTTTCAAACTAAAATTTTGCAAATCTCACAAATTCACAAAACATATGAGATTTATGCAACTAGTCTTGTTCTATCATCACCCCACACCTTTTCAAGCTTTGAGATACACATAAAGATGAAATATGCCTCCAAACTATATTCTAGTTCTAAATTTATGATATGCATTTTTTGAGAAATGCTTTCAAGGTGGATTTATATTATGCTAAGTATAAAGGTGGAATACCCATGTAAAAACCTTTCCAAATTGAATACCCATGTAAATTTTTCAATGAGAGCTTTGATCCAAGATGATAACTTCTTCAACATGGGAAGACATGACCTTGGAAAGATGAGCAAGCACTCATAAGGAACGTCATGAAAAGAGAAGTTGATGAATTACTTAATGGGCTTCAAAACCTCATGAAAGGATAATATTTTTTAGAATATAACTTCCCATCACATCTTCCACCATTAGGTTTTGGACTTCATGTTAATCATGGATTGAAGGTCATTCTCTTCATCAAATCAAGGGATGTTATCGATTGGATTCCCCCTTTCCACCATAGCCATTTCTTATGGGTTGATTATCCATCAGTGAGTAGTTGAAGCTAGTCCTTTTCGTTTTGATCTCAAATCGGGATTCTTAGAAGATCCAAAAGCTCTAGTTTACGGTCACTTCCTTCAATTTCAATCCAACCATTTTCTTCTTGGATTCAAAATACTCACAAGTCCCTAAGCACCTCAATCCATAATTGTTTTCACATCTAGTTTTCAAATCAGGAATCTCTTAGAGCTTTATAACCAAATTGAATACCTTTTTCTCAAAAATACCATCCATTTTTAGTTCTTTATTGAAAATTGAATGATATCTCATTGTGTAACAAACTTGCCAAATGGAGGTGATCCAGTGTTTTATCCATTTGATTTTAGCTTGAATGAACTGAATAGAAAAACGTTGGTAATGGTTATTCCACTTTGGTGGACTTGTGAATGTGCATTAATCCTTATGTTTGAAATAATCAAAGCCTAGACTTTATTTGACTCTAATTAAGATTGACTAGCATTTTGGCTACCAACTTACAAAAATTCTCCTAACGTAAAAGATGCACAATGTTGGGGAGACAACATACACTTCAAGTAGCTTTAGGTATACCTTCATGATCAAGTCCCTTGCCTATCAATTTACTACTACTAGTCTTCCGACTTCTTATTTGGTGGTCTCCAATTTGATACAAAATCGCATCCTAAAACTATGTCGTTTTATGTGTAATCACATTCTAAAGAGAGCAAAGGAGTGAATTTTTTAAATCATGATTTTTTAGAAATAATAAAAAATCCATGGGCAAGATTTTGGATACACAAATAAAAGCTTTTGAAGATTTGAACTGCTTTTCTAATATCGAGCACTATTTTTGGATAACCAAATATGATATAACCAAGCTTGATTTGGCTAAAATTGGTTGCTTCCTACATTAGTTCTATAGTCCAATTGTGCCATCAAGTTACATCTAGTTTGACTCATATATAGTAGGTTAATTCTTGGTTCAACTCAACCAAATGTCTATAAATAGATTACAAGAGTCGAGACTCATTTTCCAAATGTGTGAGTCGCCACAGAGCACATAGAGCAAAAGAGCTTAGAAAGAAAAAGAGCAAAGAAAGTTGAGGAAAGGTAGAAAGTCGATAATGGAGAAGCAGGGTGCCAACAAAATATCTCATAGGAAACCCAAATTTACCCATCAAATAAAGATTCCAAAAAGATTCTTTTGTAAAACCATAGAAATTTTAGTATTTTGTTCGAAAGAATTCAAATTTTGGTCCAAACTCATGGTGATGCAACTCACTACCAAGCACCAAGATTGCGAGAAAATTCCATGCCAGGCATTCACTTTTCGGGCCAACTCGATGCTAGGCATCGAGTTTCGGGCCAAGACGATGCTAGGCATTGAGTTTGCAGGGCAAGTCAATGCCAGACATTGATTTTGGGGGTAGGTCAATGCGAGGCATCGACCTTGTGGTCCAACTTGATGCCACACATCAAGTTTGGAGGCCAGGTCCATGCGAGGCATTGACCTTCTAGTCCAACTCGATGCCTGGCATCCAATTTGTGGGCAAAGTCAATGCTAGGCATTGAACTTCTAGTCCAACTCGATGCCAGACAATGAGTTTGCAGGCCAAGTCGATGCCTGCCATTGACTTGGTGCACAAAAACAATTCTTGGCATCGACTTGGCCCACATAACATCGATGCCTTGCATCAGCTTGGCCCACAAATTCGATGCCTAGCATTGAATTGGACCAAAAACTTGATGCCTCCCATCAACTTGGCCCCCAAACGCAATTCTTGGAATTGATTTGGACCAAAAGGTATATGCCTGGCATCATGTTGGCCTTCAAACATGATGCAAGGCATCGAGTTGGACTAGAAGGTTGAGACCTCGCATTGATGTGGCCTCCAAACTCATTGGTTGGCATCACGTTGGATGACTGAGAAGTAACCTTCCTACTGTAGACTTCATTTGACCTCAAAGTTAGGAACCTACCAATGTCCAACATGCTCACATGGCTTCTGCTCATAATGGAGGCCTTACAAAATAGAGTGTTATGGGAAAATGGTGGCATTACATAAGGGTGAGGCATTGAGCATATCTAACACCCCCCCTTAATGTCCACCTAGAGCTTGCATAATTTGATGGAGATGAATCATCTCCAAGGGACAACCTATACTCGAATTTACAACACCTCTATATCAAGTATAACTTAAAAACTTCTTCAATTTTGGAAAACTTTTGTCAATTTATGAGCTATCACCATTACTGTGAACTATGATCATACTCAAGAAGTCTGCTTCACAAAATGCATTCATTGAATCATGAAATGATGAAAGTTTCTTATGAAACTTTGATATAATACTCTCCTAATATCTATAGAGCTATTCCAAGTGAAATTCTTCAAAAGAATTTGGAAAACTTTAGGTTTACTTCCATAAGTAAACCTATGTTTGAAATAGACTTTCTCTACAAGCGACTTTTACATATGTAACTTTAAATGCATAGTTCTCACAAATTAGACTTTGTTTAATAAAAAACTTTTACATATAAGTTTCTTACCTTCAAATTAAAGTTTGAATGCTTACTTGTGCAAAATGTTACACTGTAGACTAAGATCTGAAAAATTCTTTGATCATCAAGAATGCACCTGTTTCATGAGTCACTCATCACTTGTTCACATATGAACGTTCCTACACTAAATTCTCTCAGCCTGATTACAATTGAACTCTCAAAACTTGCCCATACATGCACTAACTATAGAATTAGACACACAAACAAGGATTTCTCAAATGATTGAGCATAGAAAGAGAGAGATGGAAAACATGGAGGTGCTACTTCTTCAAATCATCTTCTATTCTGAACAGAAATACATCTGATGGATATATCTCACTCAACTTGTGATCTACTCTTCTATGTCTCATACACACTTCATCTCACATATGTATCACGTGATCATATGAGTGTACCTTAGATGTAGAAGCCTCTGGTCGATTGATTGTGATTCCATCTTGAGGTTGAATATATACATCAAAGTCTGCATACTCCTATTGAACCTCTTCATCCAACATTGTCTTTCCCTTGTCTCCATACCATGACCTTGACTCATCAAACACAACATCTCTTGACACATATAGCTTCTTTGAGAGAGGGTTCTAGCACTGTAGCCATTTTTCTCATTTGAGTAGCCAATGAACACACATTTCTCACTCTTGGGCTCTAACATTGTTCTCCCTTTACAAGGAAAATGAACAAAGCATACCCATCCAAATACCTTGAGGTGCTCCATGGTTAGCTTGTTTTCAAAATAGACTTCACGTAGATTCAAGTTGTGCACACCACCTATTGGAACCCTTTTTATCAAGTAAAAATCTGTATTCATAACCTCTAGCTATCTCAACAAAATGTCTATTCTTCCTCTCTACAACACCATTCTATTGAGGAGTGTACCTGCATGTAAAGTGCCTCTTTATGCCATTGTCTTGCAAGTACTTTTTGAATTCCTTGGATAAATGCTCTCCCCTTCAATTTGACCTAAGTGTCTTGATCTCTGCATCATGTTATTTTTGAACAAGGGAGCTAAACTTTTGAAATCATGAGAGCACTTTTGATTTTTCCTTGATAACACATATAGCCATACCGTTCTTGCATGGCCATCAATAAAGGTGACAAAGTACCTAGATCCTCCCAATTAAGCTTCTCTGCTAGGGCCCCATACATTTTAGTGTATAAGCTTCAAGAGCTTAGAGGATCTGTATGCACTCCTTGAAAATGGATTCCTTTCTTGCTTACTGTAGCATAGCAGAATTTTTCTCTTTCTCTCTCTCTCTCTCTCCCTCTCTTTTTTCCCTGCAGGCATGTAGCATCTCTCTCTCTCTATCCCCTCTCTCTCTCTTTCTCTACCTCTCCTCTCTCTCTCTCTCTCTCTCTCTCTCTCTCTCTCTCTCTCTCTCTCTCTCTCTCTCTCTCTCTCTCTCTCTCTCTCTCCCCCTCCCTCCCTCCCTCCCTCCCTCCCTCCCTCCCTCCCTCCCTCCCTCTCTCTCTCTCTCTCTCTCTCTCTCTCTCTCTCTCTCTCTCTCTCTCTCTCTCTCTCTCTCTCTCTCTCTCTTCCCCCCATCCCCTGCCATCCACGCCTACTCTCGCCCACTATCCACGTTGCCCGCCCACCAATCCCACAACCACCCCTCGCCACTCCCTCCTCTCTCCCCCCACCAACCCTACAGCCACCACCCCCGCCACCCCCTCCTCTCTCCCCCCACCAACCCCGCAGACACCACCCCCGCCACCCCCTCCTCTCGCCCCCCACCAACCCGCAACCACCACCCCCCGCCACCCCCTCCTCTCTCCCCCCACCACCCCGTAGCCACCACCCCCCGCCAACTCCTCCTCTCTCCCCCCACCACCCCGTTGCCACCACCCCCTGCCACTCCCTCCTCTCTCCCCCCCACCAACCCCGCAACCACCACCCCCCGCCACCCCCTCCTCTCTCTCTGCACCAACCCCGCATCCACCACCCCCCGCCATGCCCTCCTCTCTCCCCCCACCAACCCGTAGCCACCACCCCCCACCACCCCCTCCTCTCTCCCCCCACCACCCAGCAGCCACCACTCCCCACCACCCCCTCCTCTCTCCCCCCACCACCCCGCTACCACCACCCCCTGCCACTCCCTCATCTCTCCCCCCACCAACCCCACAGCCAACACCCCCCGCCCTCCTCCTCTCTCCCCCCACCAACCCCACAGCCACCACCCCCCCACTCCCTCCTCTCTCCCCCCACCAACCCCACATCCACCACCCCCTCCTCTCTCCCCTCACCAATGTTGGTGCAAAACAAGCCTACACACATTGGCTTGGAAATTGGAATCTTGGAAGGCTAAAGCTTGAACCCTTGAAGGATGCATTTACATGAATCTTGAACCATAGGAACCAATACTTAATTGGTTATTACTTTTTATCTCATGTAAAAGTCTATATGACTTTAACAACTCATGTAATCACACCTAACTGAGAAGTCGTGGAAACTTTGATTGATTGAGTGGGTGAATGATTGAGAGAATATCTCATTCACTTTTAGGTACAGGATTCAAGGAGATTGACATGAATTTGAAATTCAAAATCTCACTCAATCTCTATATAAGTCACAAGTCAAAAGTTGCGGCTCACAACACTCGTCCCGAGGCAATTCTGAGTCAATCATTGAGTGTGTGTGAGCTACACCATAGCCTACACCTCTGAGTACCATTGAGCATCACATTACATGCCAATGGGAATGTACAATTATTAGATTCAATCAATATACATATATTCATAGTCTCTGTTTTTTTCTCTGAGTGACTACCTCCAACTCTGTCAACTTCAACAGAGCATATCTCAAGATTTACATAACCAAATTGGATGATTCAAAGCACATTGGAACAAGCTTGAAGCATACTATATGCCTAAAAAATTTGAAGGTTATTGGATCAACCATCTGGGAGAAATCGTGCTCGAAGTGATCTCTGGTATTTCTCTGTATAGTTCCTAAAATGTCGGGGATGATCCTAAGTTTGCTAAATTGATTTCTCAGAGTGTGGTTTGTTATTTTCTCTCATTCCACTTGCAAATGAAAGATTGTTAAGCTAATTGATTATGTCCAAAAGTAATTAGATCAATTTTAAGTGTGTTGGTCACACTGAGCATAACTCTGAGCAGGTGTCAGTACCAATATAGCAAGTTTTTCAGGATTCTTGAACTCACAAGTAGTCTGTTTTGATCTAATCATTACCCAACTCATTTCCAAAGTACATATAGCATATTTTGGTATCATTTGGAAGCCCAAGGAGTCTACTAAGCATATCTGGAGTCAAAGGAGGGCAGGTGTGAAGCAGGTTTTGCAACACCAGCTTGATCTTCTAAGTGTATCCAGCCATCACATCCAACAGTGGTATCAGAGCAAATAAGGTAATCATGGGTGATGGTTTTCCTTCCTTCATTGACAAATTGGATAGAAATAATTACCAGGCTTGGTCATTGAGAATGAAGACCTATCTACAAGGGAGAAGCTTGTATGGATACATATCAGGAGATGAGGAGTTGCCCTCATTCAAGACCAGAGGCCTACCTACAAAGGATGAACATGAGAGGCTCAATCAATGGTGTGCAAAAGATGCTTTGGCAAGGTCATATCTTCTAAACTCTATTTTTGATTTCCTTCTACCACATATAAGGAATTGCAAGACTTCGCAAGAGACTTGGGAAACCTTGTCAACATATTTTTCATCAAGCACAAGGGCCAGAAAGAATCAACTATGGATTGAGTTTACAACTCTTAGGAAGCAATCAAAACAATGTGTCTCAGATTTTGTCACCAAAGTCAAAGACATTGCAGATCAACTTGCAAGTGTTGGAGAAGAAATTGAGGAAGAGCAAATAGTCAGACAAGTGATAAATGGACTAAAGGCAGATGACAAGTGGGAGAGCTTTACCACTGCAAGGGACTTGTACATGGACATCCAAGCACCTGATCTAACAACTCTGATTGGACAACTCTTTACACATGAAGCAAAGATCACAAAGAATGGAGAGCAATCAAAAGGTAACAATCCCTCTTCCCTATATACTGATAAGAAGACTAAAGACAAGGGTAAAAGCAAGAAGGTTGATGAAGAAGGCTCTACCTCCCAAGCAAACTATGCAGGGAGAGGTAGATCATCTAGAGGTAGGGGCAGAGGAGGTAAGTCAGGTAGGGGGAGACCCTATAACCAATCTCCATGCAATATTTGTGGCTTGTCTAACCAATCTCAAGGCTACCATGGCTACAACAATAGTTGAGGCAGATTCAACCAATCTCAAGGCTACCATGGCTACAACAATAGTTACAACAACAATAGCTACAATCACAATGGAAATTATCAAGGTGGATACAGGAATAGGAAGGATTACAACAATTATGCAGAGGATCAAGATGATTCCTTGTTGATCATGAACATGACATCTAAATCAGGTATCAATGATGATCATTTGTTCTATATTGATTCAGGTTGCTCTAACCATGTAGCTGGAAATGTTGCCTTACTCTCTGATTTGGAAGAACCCAAAGGCAAGCACCAAGTGCAGACATGTGATGACACTAAACATTCAGTTGTTAAAGTAGGCAATGTCAAAACAAGTGATGGTAATCAGAATCTATTAAGCAGAGTGTTGTATGTTCCAACAATCACCAAGAATCTGATGAGTGTAGGTCAGATTGTTGAAAAAGGTCTACAGGTCAGGTTCACTCAACATGGTGCATATGTGGAGGATCCAAGACATGGATTCAAAAGGATAGCCAAGGGAGAGAAATCAGGTAGATTGTTTACCTTTGAACTTGAAGACACTAAGAGTATACAACTATAAAGACCAAACCCTATCAGAATTGGAGATTTGGCACAAAAGACTAGGTCACATTGGAGAGAGGACTTTAAAGCAAATGAGTAGGGATCAATGTGTGCTTGGGATACCTAATGTATCCAAGCAACACATGATATACAAGTGTGGGGCTTGTCAATTTGGTAAGTCACACAGGTTGCCTTATACCAAGAAAGGTTTTATGCATGAAGATTATCTGGAATTGGTGCATACAGATGTTTGGGGACCTAGCAAGGAGCCATCCATATCTTGATCAAGGTACTATGTGTCCTTTATTGATGACTATAGCAGGTGGACTGTCTTATACTACATGAAACATAAAGATGAAGTATTTAATTGTTTCAAAAGGTATCTTGCATTAGTTGAAAATCAAACAGGTAGACATTTGAAGAGGCTAAGGTCAGATGGTGGTGGAGAATACTTCTCCAATGACTTTGAAGATTTCTTGCAGGAAAGAGGCATCAAGATTCAAAATATGAAGAGCATGACTTAAGGCATAAAACAAAGGATACGAGATTAGAGAAGACGACCGATGCAAGCGACTAGTGCAATCTGAACTTGTCGGATGGCCCTTATCGCTTAGATCGGTTGTGTTTTAGCAAACTACCATGAGAGACTTCAACAAGTGACCTTGCGTAAAGATTTGACTCATGAGTATAAAAACAACTAGCAACATCTCATGTCATGCAAGGTTGCAAAAAAGGGGATCCTATGTTGAAATGGATAATACGACCGATGCAAGGGGCAATCCAAAATTCCCAGATTCCATGTATCGCTTGTATCGGTCGTGTCCTCTAAATTCTATTTATTCTTCTGTATCTTCTCGAATTTAAACTTTCCAAGATGAATGAAGTAAGAAACCCACAATGCAGTCATATTTGTGACATGACCAAATTTAATTGGACCATGCAATGAACTTTTGTTTAGCTCTCAAGAGGTTCAATACAATTGTATATTTGTCAAGGCATATAAATATTGTAAAGGCAAATAAATATGGTTACAATGACCATCTTCCAGATGAAGATTGGCATAAGTACATACAATTTGTACATAAATAAATCTTCCAACCTATGTTGGTTTTACAATAGATTTCGATCTTAGGCTAAAAAATGATTCAACCCTTTCTATCCTTTTTGGAGCCCTCTTTCTCTGTTGCTTGTGTCCCTTTTTGGAGCTTTCAGCTTGAATCTTTTTCTTGGTCCCATGCTTTAATGGTGAGTGAAGAGGAAGCCCTTTCTTTTTTTCTTCAGACTTTTTTTTATCAGGTGGAGGGGGTGGAGGTGAGTCTGGATCATAGTGGCATATTGCATGTTTCATGATGCCATTTATTGCTCTATCTCTGATCAAGATGATCCATGCATCTGGGTAGTTTGATCAATTCAATTGAGGACTGTAAAACTTTCTTTCAAAGAATCTTACAGCATTTGCAATCACTCTCCAGCCACATGATGTTGCATCTTTTTGCAATGGCACATGAATTTGTATGTATCCAAATTGCTTTTGTTCATTCAATTTATCAATTCCAGGAAAATTATGATCAATATGCATCTTGAGAAGCTTTACAACACTGCATTGTAAACTAAAAATTAGAATGGATGGCATGGCTCTAAAATAGAGAACAACAAAATGTATAACAACTTACACTTTGCAATTCCCATGTTGTGATTGAAGAGAATTGAGGAAAAGAGCTTGATATTCATTGAAGTCAACAATAATCAGACTCCAATGGCCCCTGTCAATGAGTTACATGTAAATATACTTTCTTAGATGAAACAAATATCTTTCCAAAATGAAGATGAATACTTACTTTTCAATATATGGGTAGATAACACATTCTACCTCTTTTGTAAAGTTTTATAGAAAGGACTTGGCATCTCCATGTTTATGCAAAAAACACTATGTCACCATAGGATCTAAAATAAATACTTTTCTTTGAACCGCTTCCTCACATTGTTGAAGTAGAACCCTACAAATCAAGAAATAAAAATTCAGTTAAGGAACTAGAAAATTAAGCAATACAAGAGCACTTTATGGCCTCTAAATAATACCTGAGTGAAATGTTGACCACATTATCTGATATTTCAACATGAAACTCCCTCAACATTTTGTTGTCTTCAAGTCTAATGTCAAGAAACAATTCATTCTGCCATGGCATTTCAACATTAACTATTATCTGCCCATCTCCTTTCTTAAGGAGCTCTTTATTTGCTTTCTGTAACTTTTGAATCTAGTTTAAGATGACACTCTCCTTTGTAAATAATCCCTGCTTTTTCGTCTCCTCCTCACTATTTGCTGCAGCTCTAGTTTCATGATCATGAGTGACCTGAGGGTTGATCTCTTCAATGACAACTCTTGTTTTGGGTGCTCCGGCTCGAGGTATATTTAAAATATCAAAGAATTTTTTATCATGGTGGTCAATAGGAACCAGAGATTTATCAAATTTATATCTTATTCTTGAAACAATTGTTGATATATTTAGGTAGTGATGTGTGTGAACACTCTAGGACCGCTGGTGCACTTTTTTCCCTCTTTAGGAGGTTTTTTCCCCCTGGCTTGTAAATACGCTTTTGAGCTAATGGGATACTTATCTTTGTACATTCTCTGATAATACATTCAGTATTGTGTGTTTGTGCTCCAAACTTCTTCTTCTTCCTTCTGCTGTTCATGTGATTTCGTAGACATCTATGTCCAACAATTGGTATCAGAGCAAGTCGTCGCTTCATCTAGGGCATTGTCAACACTCCTCCATTTGCAGTCTCAGAATTGCACGAATTTTGGTGAGCATACTCAGCGTGTTTCCCAGATCAAAACAGCTTTGCTTTCTGTTTCCGAAATCATGATTTGAGCTCGTTTCGGCCTTCGAATGCACTATTGCAGTGCTTGTGGAGGCTATTTCATCTTTTTGTGCCAAAGATATATACCAGTTTCTGTTCGCCAGTATAAGCGTCTTGAAGTCTGCTACATGTCTAGTAGAATTCATCTGGGTAGTTCCGTTCAACTTTTTGAGATACAGTCAATTTTTTGCATCAAGGTATTTTAGTCACCGGCCATGGCTGAAAGTAGTGATGTATTTCATATATTGGCTGTTGAGGATAAGTTGGATGGTACCAACTACCCGTTATCGGCTTATATGATGTGACATGTGTTGGTTGCAAAAGGATTGTGGAACATTGTGCAGGGTGTTGAAAGACGTCATGTTACACCTCAGACTACAGGTACTGCAAATACAGGGGCTGGAGTTGATGAAGATGGTGTCGAAGATGATATTCCGTAGATTCCTGTTCGTTCTACTATTTCAGTTGCACCTAGTATAGAGTAGATTTGTTGGGATGGCAGAGATGCCCAGGCACATGCATTGATAGCTTTGTCTGTCAAACGTGCCATTATTCCTCACATTTGCTCTTGTAGAATAGCTAAGGATGCTTGGGATACACTTACCACATTGTAGCAAGCTAAGAATGAGGCTCGTGTTGCTTACCTTCGAAAACAGTTAGAGAGTGAGCACATGAATGAAGGTGATTCTATGGAAAGTTTCCTAACAAAAATTGAAGACTTGAAGGAACAATTGATTTTTGCTGATGAGGTTATACCAGATAGCTCACTTGTGCAGACCATTCTGAATGGTCTTCTTGATTCATATCAAAGTTTTGCTTCTACTCTTTGGTTGATGATGAAAGGCAATCCAAATGCCTTGTCATTTGAGGAGTTAGTCTCTGTTTTGTTGCACGAAGATCAGTCCAGGCAGAACAGGTCCATTATGCGTGTTATAGATCAAGCTTTCCTGGCTAGTCAGAAGGGCAAAGGAAAATGGAGCTCTTCTACTAGTAAGCAGAAATATGCAAATGCTGCACATTCAAAGAACCAAGACAAAGATGAGAAAAAATCAGAAAAGCAGAAATTGTTTTAAGTACTATAAAGGGAATGATCACATTGTAAAGAACTTTCCAAAACTGGTTGCAAAAGAGGCAAAGAAGAAAGAGGCTGGAATGGTTTTTGCAGAAGCCTCTACACCAAAAAACGGAGTCTGCTAATCTTGTGTAGGAAGAAGAATGGACATTTACTAGTGTTTGCAATTTTGACCCATCTTCTCATGATCAGTGCATGTCTGCAGTAGACTCAGTCAGATGTTTGGTATTTTGACAGTGGGGCAACCAAACATATTACCTTGGAGCGTAGTTTCTTCTCTTCACTCAAGCCTGCCCCTACAGGGAATACTGTTACATGCGCCAACAACTCATCTTATCCTGTTATGGGAGTTGGTAAGATCATTTTGAGTACTATTGATGGTAGTTCTTTCACTTTGTGAGATGCTTTATTTGTGCCAGGGATCAAAAAGAACCTATTATCAGTTTCTACATCAGCCAAGATTGGCTTGGTTGTGAAATTTGTTGATGACAGGTGTACAGTTCATGATCTGCCAAATGGGGATGTGATTATTGCTTCTGGCATTTTATGTCCTAGGCTGTATAATCTCATAGACTATGAAAGATCAGAGAATGATTTGGCATTTGCAGTAAATGATTCTCAGGCTATGTCAGATGCAAAGCTTTGGCATGCACGCTTTGGTCATATTAATTTTGCTAGTTTGCTACGCCTGCAGAAATTTGAAATGGTGTCCTCCTTGCCCAAACTTGAGGCACCTAGAAAACATGTTTGTGAAGGCTGTATTTTGGGCAAGATGCAGTGTTCGTCCTTTCCAAAAGATGGTTCAATTCGGGCTACTCAGAAATTGTAGCTTGTACATAGTGATGTTTGTGGTCCTATGCAGACACCTTCTTTTGGGAATTATCTTTACTTTGTGACTTTCATCGATGATTTTTCCAGGCATGCATGGGTATATCCATTGAAGGCAAAGTCCGAAGTGTTCATGTGCTTCAAACAGTTTTTGGTTTTGGCTGAAAATCTGTCAGCATGTAAAATGGGCACCATCCGTTCTGATCAAGGGGGGGAATATATGTCTTTTGATTTTAATGCATTTCTGGCTTGGGATAAAACACCAGTGTATAGTGTTGTATACACCTCAACAGAATGGAGTTGCTGAACGAAAGAACAGGTCGCTCATGGAGATGGCGAGGTGTCTGGTCAAGAGTTAGGCTTTACCACATAGTTTCTCGCTTAAGGCTGTCATGTGTGCAACATATGTACTTAACAGGTGTCCCACTAAAGCGTTGCAGTCTATCACTCCATATGAGACTTGGCATGATCGCAAGCCATCTGTTGCTTGTCTGCATGTTTTTAGTTGTTTGGCATATGCATTAGTGCCTGAACAACATCACAGAAAATCGGATGATAAAGCAGTAAAATGTATTTTTGTTGGGTGCAGTTCTGAAAGTAAAGGCTATCGTCTGTATCATCCATAGACTATACGCATTCTGGTTAGCCATGATGTTGTCTTTGTGGAAGATGCTATTCAGCCATTGCTTTCATGTACTAAGATAGCTCCAAAGACATATGATACTTTGATGCCTATTTTTACAGGTGGACAGTCTAGTGCTGGTCCTAATGAGGCAACTTCTCAGCCTTTATAGGTTTCATATGATGATGTAGATCATTCCATTTCTGATGCAGATTTACAAGATGCACTTGTTGATGAGAGAGCAGATATTGAGCAGGCAAAAACTATGCCAAAATGGCTGGTGCAGACTTTGCGTGAAAGCAAATTAGATGCACCTTTGTCATATCGTACTCATTTAGGCTCTCATAGTGCCTTCTTTGCATCAAATTTCTATGCTATGGCTGCGTCTAGTCTCTGTGATGAGAATGAGCCTCTTTCTTTTGATGAAGCACAAAATTCAAAAAATTGGATGGCTGCTATGCAATCTGAATAGATGCTATAATGAAGAATGGTACATGGTCTTTATATGACTTGCCTCCTTGCAAGAAGGCAATTGGCACTAAGTGGGTATACAAGCTGAAGCGTAAACCTGATGATACAATTGACAGGTATAAGGCTAGGCTTGTTGCAAAGGGTTATGCACAAGAAAGAGGCATTGATTTTGATGAGACCTTTGCCCCTACATGCTGTATGACTACTGTTCAGAGCATTTGTGCACTTGCAGCCCATCATGGTTGGAATGTACATCGGTTGGACATTAAAACATCATTTCTGAATGGTGACTTGCATGAAGAAGTGTATGTTTTTCAGCCCCCTGGCTTTGTGCAGAAAGGGCATGAAAACCAGGTGTGCAAGTTAAAGAAGGCATTATATGGTTTAAAGCAAGCACCACGTGCTTGGTATGAGAAGATACATGCCTATCTGATTGCACACGGTTTTGAGAATAGTCCAACTGAAAGCACCTAATATGTTAAGCGTGCTAATGATGTGCTTCTGATCATTGTTGTCTATGTTGACGACATGCTGCTCACTAGTCCTATGGACAAGCATATTGCTGATTTTAAGGCTGATTTGTTTGCCTCATTTGAGATGTCTGGTTTGGGGCATTTGCATCACTATTTGGGCATTCAGTTTATGCAAGTTGATGGTGGAATGGCTTTGTGTCAAACGAAATATATTGACACATTATTGCAGTGTTTTGGCCTTGAAGACTGTAAGCCTATTGCCACTCCTATGGAGACAGGTTTACGATTGAGTCTTCATGATGCTGGAGATGCATTTGATGTTGTTCTCTATCAGCAGGCTGTTGGATGCTTGATTTACTTATGCATTACTTAGCCAGATATTCAGTTTGTTGTCTCACAGATGAGCAGATTTATGCATTGCCCAGGAGTCAAGCATTGGCAGGCGGTTAAGTGCATCTTTCGTTACTTGAGTGGTACTCGGCTACTTCGGTTGTTTTATCCCAAGGGGGGATCACTACCACCAAATTTGCATGCTTTTTTTGACTCTGATTGGGCTCGTTGCTATGACACTCGTGTGTCCACTCGTGGCTTTTGCTTCATGCTTAGTAGCTCATGTATATCTTGGTTGAGCAAGGAGCAACTAACTGTGGCCACTTCCACTTGTGAGGCTGAGTATAGGGCAGCTTTCATAGCTATTGTTGAGTGTGTGTGGCTCATTATGGATGATTTGGGTGTTGGTCACTCTTCTACCATCACCATCTTCATTGACAGTCAGAGCGCATTGGCAGTTGTGAGGAACCTTGTGTTCCATGCTCACACTAAGCACATTGAGGTGCATTATCACAATGTCAGGGAGAGGTTCTCTGCTGGGGAGATCAGCTTGGCATATGTGCCCACACAGGAGAACATTGCAGACCTTTTTAGGAAGGCTCTGCCTAGGGAGAAGTTTGAAGCTTTCCGCAAAGCTTTGGGCTTACTTCCTTTTGTGGAGTGACTTCCACATAGCTTGGCACTTCCTTATACATGAGTGCCAGCTACTTGTTCACCGCATCACTCCCAGGGGGGATTTGTTGATATATTTAGGTAGTGATGTGCGTGAACACTCTAGGACCGTCGGGGCACTTTTTTCCCTCTTTAGGAGGTTTTTTCCCCCAGCTTGTATATACGCTTTTTGCCCTAATGGGCTACTTATCTTTGTACATTCTCTGATAATACATTCAGTATTGTGTGTTTGTGCTCCAAGCTTCTTGTTCTTCCTTGTGATGTTCGTGTGCTTCTGCAGACATCTATCTCCAACAACAATAACATAATCCTTCGCCATTAGTGTTACCCTATGAGAATGAGAAGCACATAAATAGGCATCATTCAAAAAATCAATAGCAAAGTCCTATGCAACTTCTTGCAGGCATAGCAGTGCTTGAGTTTGCTACCTCACATTGATAAAGGATGAGGTCTTCATTAAAGAAAAGAGAGTGTCTATGATCTGCTTGACAACTCTCATAAATGGAAGTCTAGGGATCAACAATCCCACAAACTTTTGAGCTCCTCTAATTTCCCTCAAGGACTTTACATGGTACTTGACCCTTTTCTTTGAAGGCTTGTCTGATACATTGCCTTGAACCTTCTAGGGATTTTGCTCCTGGACATTTTGCTCCGGGGTAGTTTGTTCCTCGGCATTTTGGTCCTAACCCTCAGGGTACAACTTCCTTGCTATCTTTTTGGTCCTAGCCATACTCTACACAAAATGAGAGTCTTTAGGCAAGGAATTAGGAAGGAAAGGAAACTTACTCTCAAAAATTTTGATCAAGGACTCTTTCCACTGTCAGATACATGACCGATCCAAGTGATAAGAGTCATCCAGAAATGCCCGGATGTCCCTTATCGATTGCATCCGTCGTCCTTGAATTCATCATCAAATATCAATCAATACTAGTTCAAATATATCTTACAATGTAAAATACTCAAATATCACTAAGAAAAACATAATTTGTAAGGGATGTTCAATGAATCTTTTGACTGTCAGAGACACGACGGATCCAAGCGATAAGATTCATCCGGAAATGCCCAGATGTCCCTTATCACTTGCATCGTTTGTCCCTGAATTCATCATCAAATATCAATAAATGCAAGTTCAAATATAGCTTACAATGCATAATACTCAAGCATCACTAAGAAAAACATAATTTGCAAGCTATGATCAAGGACTCAATGCCATTTAAGAAACATGAAGGATCCAAGTGATTAGGGTTATCCACAAATCTCGGATGTACCCTGATCGCTTGGATCAGTCGTGTCCATATTACCTAACATAGAGAGCGCTCTCTATAGAAATTGTGAAGAAGCAGCTTAAAAACTTGGTGGCGATGGAACCTTGACGCTTGGAAAGTGTTGACAAAAAAAATGAAGGAAATGAATAGGGAAGCTTAAATAGGTCCCAGAACTGAGTTGATCATTGGTGCCATGTGGCATGCCATGATTGGTCCACATCATATAGCCGTTGTGAATTCCAACATCTTTTGCCACATGGCATGATTTGATTGGTCCAGATCATCTATTTGTTGGATCACCCAACGTACCTTTGCCATGTGACACTCAATGATTGGTCCATGTCATTCGATCGTTACTCCCCCTCCTCACCTATAAATAACAACTTCCTTCACAAATTCAAAATTTGAACCTTCAGAGAATTTGTCTCATTTACATGCGTATTTTTCTTTCATCCCCAACATGACCGATATAAGCGATTTTCCATGTTTGACCTACATTGACTCGCTTTAGTCGTTTGCATTGGTTGTGTTCTCCTCATAGACATACAAGAGAAGCTGCAACTAAGATGGAGGGAAAGAATGAGATCCTTAGTGTCTCCATCAGAGAAACTTCTTGATTTCATGGTTCAAGAGGGTTTAACTGTAGATTATTTTCCTGATGCAATGACGATATTCAACCCCAAAATTGACTTTGAAAAACTCCTAGAGAAATAAAAAAGTTTTCTTAAGGATGAGTGGGAGATTTTCTCGGGGTTGATCAATGGAAAGATCCTTTCTATTTCTCAGGAAACCTATGTCCATCCTCACATCTTTGGGAAGGATCCAATAGATAGGGAAAAATCACAAGAAAATGCAAAAGGATAATCCCTTTGCCAAGGAAGCTTGATTTATGCCTAGAGCATGAAAAGGACTACTGCTTGCTCCCTTTAAACATTGCTTTCTTGATATGGCTTGATCACATCTCACTTGAAAAGGAGGAAAATGTTCATGTTGAACACCAGCCTTCTTTAGAGGCAGAGACTGCAATAAGGGAGCCAACTAAAGAAGTTCAAGTGTCTGAGAAGTCCCCACTTCTCCCAAGTCTACCTTTTTACATTATCTTTGAAAAAGAGTTTATACCTCTATTTTACATTTAGGAACTTTTCAATCTAAGGGAGGAATACTGCCTTGTAGCTATAGCTGAGTTAGAAGAAGTTGCAAGGAGATTCATCAATAAGAAAGGAGAAAGAAAAGAAGAATTTTCGCGTCTTGATTTGGGTTTGTCTAATGAAGAATTCAAAAATTCATCACAAGCTCTTTCAAAATGCTTTGAGAAAGCTATCTCAGAGAAGCCAACACTTGCTGATGAAGAGTTTGATGAGCATCAGAAGGAACTTGGAATATACTCGTTTGGGTGCGGCTATTCATTCTTGGATGTTGCTGAGGACAAAGGAACAATTTGTATGGACTCAAAATAGCTCATCGAGGAGGAAGATGAGGTCAAGGTATGGTGTTTAATATATTCTTATGAATTTAAGGTTTTGTCCAAGATCTCCATTTTTAGTGAGAAATCGACCACAATCGATGCAAGCGATAAGGCCCATCGGATATTTTTCGTCGGGCCTTATCGCTTGCATCGGTCGAGTTTGGAATTGAAGAGGAAGATAAGGTCAAGGTATGTAGTAAAATATATTCTCATGATTTTTAGGCTAAGGAGATGAGATACGACCATCGGTTTTCTCCAAGGTCTCCATTTAGACTGTGAGAAATTGATCATGACTGATGCAAGCGATAAGGCCCATCGGATATTTTTCATTGGGTGTTATCACTTGCATCAGTCGTGTTTGGACTTGAGGAAGATGACATCAAGGCATACAATTAATTATATTCTCAAGAATTTTAGGCTAAGGATATGAGATGGGACCGATGCAACGTCTCTATCTTGTATCGGATTTGTCCAAGATCTCCATTAGAAGTGTCAGAAATCGATCATGACCGATGCAAGTGATAAGGCCCATCGGATATTTTCCGTTGGGCCTTATCGCTTGTATTGTTCATGCCTAGGAGTTGCATGCAGCATTGATAATAGATACCTGGCTTTGTAAGAATTCACCTCATTCAGCAAATATAACATGTTCTAGGTAGTTTGCATAGAGATATTGATGACGACTGATGCAAGTGATAACGACCGTCTGAATTTCTCTAAAGACCTCAATCACTTGCATCAGTTGTGTCTCTTGCTTTATGTCTAATTGTTTCAAGTTACTTTTCATGACTCCTAAAGTGTGCTTGCACTTCATCTGACCTTGTTTTTCATTTTTACCACAATTAACTATATTGGATGAACACAATTACCTTGGGAGGGGCAAGGGAACAAGAAAAGCCATAGAAGACAAAGGAAAAGCAAAGGTGGATATTCCTTCTATTATCCAATATCTTCCAAACTTGAACCCAGACACTTTTTGTGTTATTTACAAGCACTATAGTGAGAAGCCAGACTTTGCATTGTTCTCCTTGAGGACTCTATCAAAATACATGGGTTTTACTCCAATACCCTTTAAGGCTTTCAGAGTTTTGCTCCTTGAAAGAGTAGCTGCATTCAAAATTTTTGGATATGCCCTACGACTCAATGCTTCAAGGGCAGGGTACTTTCTTTGTTATTCAAGCTATGCAATGGCTATAGGGGTGTCAGATTTAAAAAGCATTGCTTGATACAGGAGAAAATAGTTCCTCAGATATAGAGGTGATTTGCCAGCGCCAAGCTCTTCAAAGAGGCTCAAGGAATGACTTCATTTTTTCAAATTCTATTTCTCAACAAATGTACATATACAAAAATTGCCCAATGTGATATAAGACATTGCAAATTTTTTTGGTGTAACTGATCCATGGCCTAATATTAATTGTTATTGATCCATGATCTGTTCTCTGGTCAAAGTCATCTGATGGTAATAGACATATTTCTTTTCAAAGCTTAATACATCATGAAATGTACATACATGACATCTTTATTTCTCAAAGAAATAAAAGACATTGCAAATATTAAAGCTTTGTTTGAAATGTAGTCTTTTTCATTTTGTGATATTGATACATGATGATTTTGTTGGTGATAGTCATATTCTTCTGATTATATTTGGCATGAGGTCCTTTGTAATTGTCTTCTATAGATCCAATCAAAAAGCTCTCTGAAGGCATTGCTCTTTGTTACTCCTCCTCCTTTCCTTGTACACCTAAAGAAGCTTGTCCTTGCTTGATAATGAGATTTTTCCATGCCTTGGGTGTTCCACATGGCAAGTGGTTCTTTTTCTGCAAAGAATGCACCATGCACAAGAAGAATATGCTAGAAGAGTAGAAGAATCTCATTAGATATTTATTTCAATTAAAAATAAATAAATTGAATAAAATATCTTTGGAACTCACCAAGTAGTATGTTATGTCTTTGGCACCCCATGCCTCTATGATGGTTTCTATAAGCTCTGTGGTCGCCCTTCTGAAATCTGTCACATAACTTTTTGATGTAACCTATTGCCTCATGATCTTAAAAAGATTATATAGTTTGACCCACACCTACATTCTCTTTTTTGCTATTTCTGGTTTGTTTTTTACATTGGTGGTGACCTCACAAAATTTCTTCCAACAATTCCACATGGCATTTCGTTGCTTGTCATTATGGTTGCTGAAGAATCTCCTTGCTTTTGCACCTCCCATTGAGACATCCTATAGTACATCACCTGTATTTTGTGAAAGCTTTGGATCTTTTCTTAGATGAACATCACCACCATGAAATCCCATTTCTGAAAGAAGATATTCACATTTTTTATGCACTCATCTGCAAGAGTTGTAGGCTTGATAGAATATGCATAATCCAAGTGAAGATGAACCAACTTGTCAATGATTCTTAACTCTGCATGTAGTGTACATATGTGTACATTTTTCAATGCCATTGGAAGTATGGGATCCCAAATCATTGAAGAAGATGAGTAGTTATGAAGAATAACATTTTGTCTGGAAGGAGCCTCTTCAGCCTCAGCTCTAGAAATCCATCCATTTGTGCCTGGGCTTTGCATGCAGTACAAGCAAGGGTACTTCGAATTCGCTCCCCCACTTATACCAAACATGCATTTCAGCGTCTTAAGGTCTCCACTCAAATGCCACTCAACTTGAAAGTTCCCGTAGTCTTTGACATTCAACAATTCTCCTGCATGATACCTTTGGATAACATTTGGAATGTCTGTGTGTGAGAGTAACCATTTAAGTGTTTTATGGCTCTCAGATGGAACTTGAGCACAACCAACCCACCATAACTCTATTTCTGATTATACTTTGAGAGATGGAGTATCCAATTTCCCAAGGCTATAGTCCAAAGCTTTGTTCATCAGTGCAATACTTATTCTCTCCATTTTTTGATGTTTTTTAAGCTCAGCTTCAACAAGTTTGATTACAAATTTCCATAGACCAGAACATTCATGTTCTTTTATATTATAGAACTGAACCATGTATGTTTGAAGTTTTATAATATCTATCCATATGTTGTTAAATGCATTGTAAGTGAAATGTAACTTTTGTTTTCCTACTTTGTAAGGCATGTTACCCTGAATATGTTTATATTCACCAAATACTGATGTGATCTTTTTATTCAAGCAGAGCCGAAACTTTCCTACATGATGGGGTCTAGGCAATCCAAAACTTCTTACTTTGTTAAATTTTAAAAATTCACACCAAACTTTTGAGATTTCTTTATAAACTTCCAACGCTATCACAAATCTTCTGAATTTGAGATGGTTCTAGTAACAGATTTATTTTTGTCATGAGTTTTTGGAAAACAAAGCGTTTCAAACATATATTTTCATTCAGTTTCAATAGTCTTAAAACATCATTTAGAATCAAGATTTCATTACAAAAATCTATGCGATCAAAACTGCTCGACATATTGAAACCTAGCACATTTGTCACATGATCTCTAACAATTTCCATTGTTTTCTTTTTCTGGCCAGATTTTTCTGTCAAATCTAAAAAAGGTTTTATTCATTTTGACCGCATTCTCAAACCTATAGGAGTTTCTTTCATTTTTTAAAAAGACTCAAACTGAGAAGAAAAAGTGGATAATTTTCTTTCTAGCTCCCTTATATGTAAATCCTTCTGATGTAGTGTGTTTTGTAGATAGTTTATGTATTGTGCATAATTCCTAGAAATATCCCAGAGCCTTGAACAATAGGCTCGTAAACCATCCTCACCATCTCCTACAAATCTAATCAAATCATGAAGATTATGAAAAGTGGGATACCTTCCAGTTTGTGGATCAATTGGATGAATAGATCCATCTGTCCATATGTCGATATGTTTCTTGCCTTCCTTTCGCAATCCATCCACTTCAGGAGGATGAAGAGCCCTTCGGAATACTTTTCTTGTCGTCACATACTCCTGACTAACTGCAATGTTGATATGGAACTTTTCACAATGATTTCGATTGTTTGAAAGCTCAGAGAATAGTAAATTTGAATTTTGATTAGGGCCTGATGAGCACAAACTTCCAGGCGTAAGATATCACACAAACTTTTCATGATTATCATACGAGTTTCTCTCTCTTCAAAATTTGCATAAGATACGTTTTCAATGAACTTACACGGAATCTCTTAAAGGATTTGACAACTTTAATCCAGATTAAGCACAACTAATTGAAATCCTTACATGGCCTTTTTTTGGGCCGTTTTTGTCCCTAATGAGGAATTTTATCAATTGCTACTGTACTTGGAGAATAGTTCAAAATTCTGAGTAGGTTCCTCAACCAAAATAACAAGTTTTAGACCTTGAATCATATGCATACCTATCTATTATGATCCTATGATCATTGATTAGTGCATCATCTTCCAAGCAAGGTATATGATTATTTATGCTTATTAGCAAGCTAAAGAGGCCCGTAACAATCTCAAGCCATCACTTATAGCAAGTGTGAAGTAGGTTTTAGCTGCACCAATTCATCCCTTATGATTATCCACCATCTCCTCCAACATTATCTACACTGATTTGTATTATGATTCATCATATTGCATATTGCACAATACATTTTGAGGCACAAGTTGATGCTAAATGTGCTAGATTCTTGCATGTAGTATAGATGTTTTGGCTATAAGGATCAATTACAACCAAAGGGTTTGAATTATTCACATTTACAACATCTAAGGAGCGTTGCTAGGCTGAATTTGTAGCTTTCAGATTGTGTTCCAATTGATGTGTGACGTCTATAATCTAGTCCAAGGATCTTGTTCCATATATGTAAACAAATAGATTTTTTCCTTTAATAAAGAATTCAATCCACTAACCTCTTGCTACATCGTCGAGGGGTCTCCTAGTTTCCAGGATTTTCCACAGTGTACTCTAGAATAGCGATGCGTAATCTATGACCATCTAGTTGAGCTGCTATACTAGATACTATAAATTAATGAACAACTAACCAATCATTTTTACTTCATACAAATCCCTTAAAAATGCATTTCAAGGAGCATCATATTTAGGAAATGATTTGGGGGGAACTTCACTAGCCAATAGACAACTTCTCCTCCCAAAGTGGCCTAAAGTACTTGGCATTTTATGGATTCCCTTCCAATAAATCATATTGTGTTTCAAAAAGTCTACCATGCATGTTTGGATCATCATCAACTATTTTGCTAAATTTTTTGAAATGCATTCCATTGATTCGATGTATTGGAACTACGATACTACATGGAACTTTCCACTACTTCCACTCATCATATATGGGTACCAACAAGATTCCTTCCTCTTTTAGCTTTATTTTGTTTGGCAACTTTGTCTCGCTTGCTGCACGAAACTACCTTCATGACATGGTATGCTTTTATGCATGATGCTCCATGTAAACAGAATATAGAAGGCCCGAAGTCAAAATCAAATCCTAGGGTCTTCTTTTTTGTTCCCCATCCGATTCCTCCTTGGCCCATTGTCCTTCCATGTCATCCGTTTGAGACTTGGCACCTCGAAAGCTGGCTATACCTTCAGTAGTTGGGTCCATAGCATATACAAAACCACACCTCATTCCACCAAGTATCATAGTTGCATAGATACACGATTCTTATTTGAACTTTCTCCTTCGTGTACATTGGTTTGTGACATTGTAGTTCCTTCAGGAACTCAAAATGGTTTTTGCACTTCTGAGTATTTAGAAAACCACTTATCCAAGCTTGTTGGCATGCTCCATCTCCATGGGAATCCATTTTGTTAATGTTCTTCACTGATTTTCATTGACTTTCCACCGTGCACTAATACTTTGCACCCATCCCATTGTTGTCGCATGTTTGGTTGCACTAGATTCTGTAATATCACTCTATAGAATAATGTAGGTTTGGGCAATGGGGAATAGCAGAGATCACTCTAGTGCATTTCTATTCCCTTATTGTATACGATCTAACATTCAATACAACTTAATACAGAATGGAATAACAAAAGAATAAAGGAAACATTGTTGATATATGCAAACATATTGCATCAATGTGTCTCCATATTGATGAATAGGATACAATATGCCTATGTACACAACTCAGATTTGACTACTCTTTCTGTTGTTAGGAGATAACTATTAGACATATGAATAGGAAGTATTTATTTTTCTCTATTCCTTCAACTACATGGATGAAGATCTCTTGGATTCTCTAGAAGTTCAAATGAACTATTCTACAAAATATGTAATTGTGGATTTACAAAATTCGTCGTCCCGGTGGCAACCAAACATAATGATTTTAGTATGCTAGAGCCTATCAGGAGGATCAATGGAGGAGAGAGCCTCGAAGGGGAAATTTATATCTTCAGAATAAAGATCACTTAACTTACATCGATGGATGGATGGAGGTTTGGGTTTGGAGCATTAATCAAGTGGTGCTTCGGCAAGGGGGTGGGAGTTTAGATGCATTTGATGAGAATGAGGGCCACATTTAGCTCATTGTTGAAGATCAATGGGATGTTCAAGAGGGATAGATGACGAAAGCTGATCAAAACGTAATGAACATTGATGAGAACTAATGTGCTAGTGGCATAGGTGAGTGGTGTGTGGTGCTAGTGTAATCGGTATTAAAGGGGAAGGTGGAGGGGTAGGATCAACAATTGGTTGTGGGACTAAAACATGTGATGCAAATAAATCAATCTGCATAGTGGTAGTAGAGGGTAAAAGTATTGAATCTGGGAAGTGGATAGAAAGAGATGTTGTTGAAGCTCAAAGTCAAGGACAAAGCATGGAAGCACATCAAAAGGTGGACACACAAGGAAAGGGAGCAAGTAGGGAGCTCCATGAAGTGTATGTCAAATTTTCAGATGAATCCCCTACAAAAATAGTGATTTTCATCACTAAAAACCATTGTTAATACCATTATCTATTTTTATAACTCCATTTTGTTCAGGCCGAGGAGTCCTCGAGCTTGAGGAGTATTAGAAGTACCATCATACCAATTTTCATAATTTTTAGACTTCGTTTGAGCCCTCAAATAAGCCCTGGAACCTAATTTTTAACTAGGCCGGACACTAGGTCTGGACAGGGCCAAAACTAGTCAAAAAACTATAAAACGAGCTAGAGAGCTCATTTCGGGGGTAGCTTGTTAGAGAATAGAACTTTTGTAAGAGAACTCTTTTACAATCTAAGCTTTCCATTGTTCCTCTCTTTGATCTTACTTTGTGCGCGTGTGTGTGTATGTGTGTGCATGTTTGTGTGCTTTCACTCACGCACTTGTGCCTTCACTTGCTCGTGGTCTTCATACCGGTCCTCACGTCTCCGCGGACTGACAAGTAAAGGAGGTGGTGCTTACGCTTGAGCTACACCAAATTTTGGCGCCGTTGCCGGGGAGAGAGCTTCGAGGACGAGCGTTGTGATGGTAAGATCGTAGATTTGCGATGTTGGAAGGTAAAAAAAACTATCATTTCAGTTCATTTTCTATTTTTTCCTCCATCTTCATCATCATCATCATCTCCACCTTCTTCCGTCTTCTTCTTCATAGAAATTTCTTGTTTTTTAGTGCATTTTCACCATTTTCATACCATTTTTCATGCATTATTGTGTGGGAAGGAGTTAGGAGGTGCAAGGGAGAGCAAGCGCTGTGTTTTCTTCATGATTTTCTGCTCATACAGAGCTAGCCATAGCTGGCGCTCAGAAATTTGAATTTCCCGCCAAAAAACGCGATTCTGTGAAAATTCAAATTTTTTTGAAAAATCACGATTTTCAGTTTTCCCGCCTAAAAGTTGGCTGAAAAAATCACGATTCTGTGGTCATTCTCAGAATCGCGATTCTGTGATTGTGCTCAAAATCGCGATTCTCACAAATCACGATTTTCAGTAAAAAAAACACGATTTTGAGAAAATACGATTCCCTACTCAAAATCGCGATTCTCAAAAAAATAGGATCTTCAGTAAAAAACACGATTTTGTGAAAAAAGGCGATTCTGTGTAAACACGATTTTTTGCTCAAAATCGCGATTTTCTAAAAACACGATTCTATGCTCAAACTCGCAATTTTCATGTCAAAAAACACGATTTTCTAAAACACGATTTTGTGCTCAACATTGCGATTTTCATGTCAAAAAACACGATTCTCTAAAACACGATTCTGTGCTCAAAATCGCGATTTTCATAACAAAAAACACGATTCTCTAAAACACGATTCTCTAAAACACTATTCTGTGCTCAAAATCGCGATTTTCATGTCAAAAAACACGATTTTCTAAAACACGATTTTGTGCTCAACATCGCGATTTTCTAAAACACGATTTTCTGCTCAACATCGCGATTTTCAAAAACACGATTTTGTGCTCAACATCGCGATTTTCATGCCAAAAACACGATTCTGAGAAAATACAATTTTCAGCGGGCTCAAAATCGCGATTCTCACAAATCACGATTTTCAGCCAAAAACACGATTTTGTGAATCACGATTCTCTGAGTCAAAATCGCGATTTTCAAAAACACGATTTTCTGCTCAACATCGCGATTTTCAAATCACGATTTTCTACTCAAAATCGCGATTTTCAAAAACACGATTTTGTGCTCAACATCGCGATTTTTTGACTTCACAGCATCACGATTCTCTGAAAGTTCACAAAATCGCGATTTTCTCCAAAGGTCCTGTTTGCCTATTTTGACCCCCAGGAGCCTGATTTGACATAACTTTTTCATCCAAAGTCCATTTTTTGAGCTCTATAGCTCGTTGGAAAGCTCGTTTCGAATCCTACACGATCTCAACTATTTTTTTCAAGAATAACGCATTGATTTTGAGATAGGATAATTTGAAGTTGACCCTCAAGTGGGACTAGGGAACCAGGGGGGCTCCAAAGAATTTTGAACCATACCAAAGGGAAAATTTGGACTCTTGACTAAAGCTTATGAACCTGAGATCTGGTAGACACTTAGGCAAGGATAAACAAAGCATTAGATCTTCTGAGGCTAGTGTCAACCATACATCCAAGTCTTGGGCACAACAACTAAGTGGTCATCTTTTACTAAGTTCAGACACAAGTGATTCAGAAATGTCTTTTAGCATGGGAAAACCTACAGGTGGCTCTGGGACTGCCCATCTATAAACACCAGAAGGTCCCTATAAGACACAGTTGGAATATATTCGGACCAACCAATTAGGTGCTCGCATCTATGAGGATGGTTTGAGGCGATCAGTGGTCCAACTCAAAAATCCAGATCAATCCTTTGGACTTGAACACCCGGTGGTCAAGTTCAAAGAGGGTTCATACATTGATAAGGAAGGAACCATGTATGTGGTTACCAACCAACCAGATAGGACCGATGAGTTTGGAAATATCATTCAAGAGAATGAGATAGGAGACCTAGAACAAGGAAATGTAGGACAAGGACCCCAGACTCCTAGAGGCAAGTCAGTTTTGACCAGAGTGATCACTCCAGACTGGATCCCTCAAGACAACAAAAGCATAGAACTATTTTTTAATAGAGAAACAGAGGAAGCCTTTTGGAGATTCAAGCCAGATCAACCTAGCCAATGGGGCATAGTTATCATCTATGAATTCAAAGATCCTGAGATACCAGGCAAAGTTGTCTACCTGGATAACACATCAGAGAAGATATTCTTGGTAACAGAACATGATAGACATGCATATACTTGGAAGAATGAATTGATTTTCCCCCCACCAAGATCCAATGTTTCCCATGGCCTCCAAGGAGTAGGATCATCCCACGCTCATGAAGCCTAGAGAGAAAGAACTAGAGAGAGACCTGAGGTAAGTTTTGCACACACCGTGGGCAGGAATAGATCATGATTTGAAAATGAAAGACCTGAAAGAGAGAGACATCAAGCACATAGGCAACAAAGAGATGAACATGATCTTCCATTGCCTAGACCCCGAGAGCACCCAAGAACCCTTAGACCCACTCAAGTGATCAAGGAAATGAAGAATTATTTTGACGGGTCAAGAGATCCTTATGATCATGTGGCTGAGTTCAAACAAGTGTTAAGAGCTGAACAGGTTGAGGACTTGTTCACCCAGTACGAGGCATTTGGTTTGACTCTTAAGGGCACTGCCTTGGCTTGGTTTCAACCACTGAGTAGTCGCAACTATCGCGATATAGGTCAACTGCTAGACGAATTCATTGTAGAATTTTCCAAGAGTGGTATAAGGCATAACACATCATCCCTTATCCACAGTTTCTAGCAGACACCCCAAGAAACAGTGCGACTAGCAGGTAGAAGGTTCAGACAGTACCTAGAAAGATGCCCTACTCTAGAGTTACCCACACCAGCCAAACAAGTGGCTTTGTTCTTAGATGGCTTATTGAGCACAAAGATAAGATCATATGTGTTTCTGAAAGAGCCTAGATCCATAGAAGAGTGTGTGCGGACGTGCATTGACATAGAAGATAACTTGGGTGAGGAGTTAGGATTATCCAAACTCTATAAGGATTCAGATAGTTCTACTAGTCATACTTCAAAAATCTCCACGGAAATAGATAGCTGAGCAAGTTGCCAAGAAGCTGGGAGTCCAAAATAGACAAACATAGAGAGTCACCCCATTGAATCGGTGTTATACTTGCGGAGGCAACCACATGGCTAATGTATGCCCAATGCACAACCAGAACGTGAGAGAAAGGAAAACCCCATACTGCACTATTGAAAGGAAGTACACAAACCATACGACTCAAGATTGTCCCTATAACAGGCAGGCTGTTAGACAGAATAACCAACAACCTTACCAACCAGGTAGGTATCAAAACCAATACCAACAGCCATATTATAGACCACAACAGCAATATCTGGCACAATATAGGCCACAACCAGTCTTAGGAAACCAACCACCAGCTCCTGCCAACGTGATTCCAGTCAAATATGCTGTCGGAGAGGAAAATCCAAATAGAGCATTGGTGCCACTAACCCCATTGATACCAGATAATGACTCTCATGCTCATAGTTCAAACTACTCCCATGAAGGTAGTCCACATGCTTATTATACAGAGTCACTTGAACATAGTGAGATTTTCTCGTATCAATATGAGGCACCATCTATGGAGCAAAATTGGGAGCCAGAATACTCCAATGTCATGTACACAAATCCTAACCCTAGGCCCCAATTGAGACAAATGAGACCACAAGCCCCTAGAGGATCTTGTTTCAGATGTCATGGTGACCATTTCATTCGTGACTGTCCCCACCCACCATCTTCGAGTCAAGGACACGCTATCACAATACAGGCTTTTTGTCCTGATTGTGGCAAAGACCATCTCCCCATAAATTGTCCAAGAAACCCCTCCAGTGCACCCAAGATTACACCCAATCTCTGTGCATTCTGAAAGTTCACCTGATCCATCATGGTTGCATGAAGATACTCATTTGTGGATGTGCAAGGTCGCAGAGGAAGAGGAAAAACGTTTAAAGGCAAGAGAAGAAGGAACTTCGCCAGGAGATAGACCAATTAAAGACCCAGCCTATACACCGATGATCTTTCCAGATGAGGAATTTGAGCCTCATGGCTGGCCAGAAATCTTAGCCACCATGGACATTGCTGTCAATGAAGAACAATGGACACCTCATTGTGATGAGGAGGGTTATGATATCTCAGTGTTCATGTGTCAACCCTTGCTAGAAGAAAGTGACCCTAGTGATGTCATAGAAGAAGAAGAGAATGACAATGATATAGAGTCCATTGTGATGGATAGTAGCTTTAACTCAGAGCAGCACTATCTAGAAGATATAGGAGTGTTCACCCAGAAAGAAGAAGAACCTCTCACAAGTATTAAAATGGTAAATTCGAAGGATGGAAGTGAGAGCAGTCAAAAGAAAAAGAAAAGAAAAGCAGTGAAACAAGAAGAGGAGGAATCATTGTTTGAAGTACCAGAGAACTTCAAGAAATATGAAGTTGACGACCGCAAAATTTTGGTACGAATGCCTAAGAGAGAGGCCATCATAGGAGAATCATATGATAATAAAGAAAAGACCAAGAAGATTGTAGTGACCATCGAAGAGAACGAAGAGAGATGCACATATATAGGAGATGACCTAAGTGCAAGAGAAGAAATGGAGCTTGTAGCTCTATTAAGGGAATATAGGGATGTGTTTGCATGGCACTATAGAGACTTGAAAGGGGTAGATCCAAGAATTTGCTCTCATACTATCCCCATGACTGCTGATGCCAAGCCCACCAAACAGAAGCCCTACACATATAATGATACCTATGCAGCCAAAATAAAAGAAGAAATTGATAGGTTGATTGAAGCTGGATTCATCTATGAGATTGAGCATACTGAATGGGTGTCCCCCATTGTAGTGGTGCCCAAGAAGAACGGAAAGTTGCGAGTGTGTATTAACCTTAAAAACGTTAATGCCGCTACTATCAGAGAGTTATCCACTTCCAATCACAGAACACCTTTTGGAGCGTGTTGCAGGCAAGGAAGTTTATAGCTTCCTTGATGGGTTTTCAGGTTACAATCAAGTAGCCATTGCCCCACAAGATCAACACAAAACAGCTTTTGCTACAGAGTGGGGAATCTTTGCATTTCGTGTGATGCCATTTGGGCTCACCAATGCACCTGCAACATTCCAAAGGCTCATGTGTCATGTCTTCAAAGAGTTCTTGCGAAAGAGCTTAGAAGTGTATGTGGACGATTTATGTGCTCATTCCCAAGAAAGAAGATACCACATTCCTGAGCTCAGACAGATCTTCAACAAGTGTAGAGAATATCGAGTGTGTCTGAACCCAGAAAAGTGTGTGTTCATGGTGCGTCAAGGTAAAATCTTAGGTCATATTGTTTCTAAGAATGGAATCTCAACAGATGAAGATAAGGTACGAGCCATAGCGGAGCTGCCAAGACCGAGGAATGTTAAAGAGGTTCAAGCTTTTATGGGCCATTGTGGATATTACCGTAGGTTTATCCACATGTACGCGATCATAGCTAGACCCCTTTATGCCTTGCTGTCTAATTTTGAGTGGAACGATGAATGCGAGAATTCTTTCAATGAACTGAAGAAACGTTTGTGCACAACACCAATACTGACCACTCCTGATTGGAATAAACCATTCCATGTCCATGTGGACGCGTCCGATCATGCCATCGGATGTGTGCTTGCACAACCCACAAGTGAAGGAAACTTAGATTTGCCCATAGCATATGCTAGTAGACAGCTCACTGCAGCTGAACGGAACTATACCACAACTGAGCGAGAGGGCTTAGGCATGGTATATGCTGTGAAGAAGTTTAGACACTATTTATTGGCCAACAAGTTCAAGTTTTTCACTGATCATCAAGCTTTGTTATATTTGGTCAATAAACCTTGCAATACTGGACGCTTAGTAAGATGGTTCCTCTTACTAATGGAATATGACTTTGAAGTTGTTGTCAGGAAAGGTAGAACCCACCTTCGGGCAGATCACCTTTCTCGCATTACTTCAGGAGAGTCACTGCAAGGCGTGTCTGATGAACTACCTGATGCTTATCTGTTCAATTTGGAAGTTGTTCCCAAATGGGCAAATAAGTTGGTACCAGTCCTAACCTTCGGCCCTGCAAATACGAATGTGAAAACGTCACAAGAAGAAATTGTAAGATCACAAAAATATCACATATTGGCAGGAAGCATGTACAAACAAGATACGGAGGGCGTATTAGCTTGTTGTGTCGAGGATGATGAACATAATAGTTGGTTGCAGCAAGCTCATGAAGGATTGCTAGGAAATCACTATTCTAAACAACGCACATTGTAGAATCTAAAACGTTTAGGAGTGTATTGGCCTAGCATGGACAAAGAAATACATGAGTGGATTAAGAATTGTCCAATGTGCAGACAGAGACCCCAGTGGAGCATGCGACCCTTTATCAAGTTTCATTAATTCCAGATTGGAGTGCTCCATTGGTAGAGTTTATGAGGTCGGGAAGATTACTCAAAGAGGCTAGTCTAGCAAGAAGACGAAGCATGGAGCAAGAGGCGCAAGGCTATGCCCTAGTAGGAGACAACCTATACCGAAGAGGCAAAGATGGTTACTTAAGATTGTGCGTTCACGAATTAGATTATTTGAAAGTCTTAGAAACTGCACACAGCAGTGTTGCAGGTGGACATTTTGGTCCTGACCGAGTGATCAAGACCATTCTATTCTCAAGACTTTGGTGGCCCACTCTTCATATGGACGCACATACCTATGTGAAGAAATGTGACACATGCCAACGTGCACAATATCTAGTTAGAAAAGATGAGATGCCCTTGAGGCCAATGATGGGAGGGTGTGCATTTTCCAAGTGGGGCATAGACTTCATAGGTCCTATTAATCCCCCTGCTAGAAACTCGCATGCAGAGTATATTATTGTAGCCACAGATTACCTTACAAAGTGGGTAGAGGTGAAAGCCACAACAAAGAATGATGCTCATATGACGGCTAAGTTCTTATTCGAGAATGTGTTCACGAGATATGGGCTATCAATAGAGTTAGTGAGCGATAGAGGCACACACTTCTTGAATGAGGTCATTGAAAATCTTCTCCAAGAATTCTTGGTGATAAAGGCTGCCCCTTATCACCCACAAGCTAACGGACAAGCCGAGAGTACCAATAAGATCCTTTGTAACGTATTGACAAAATTGGTAAATAATAAATGCTCTGATTGGGACAAACAACTTCATCATGCTGTTTGGGCTTACCGAGTTGCCTACAAAACGGTACTCAATGCCACCCCATTTCAGATGGTCTTTGGACAGAATGCGGTGTTATCACTGGATTTCTTAATCCCTACTTTAAAAGTAGCACAAGAGCATGAGTGGAATGGACATGAATTGTCCTCTAGGATCTTTGATCTAGAACGCTTAGGTGAGACAAGGCTACGCGCGGCGGCAGGTATCTATGCTGCAAAGAAGAGGCAAAAGGCATACTTTGATGCACACATCAAAGATAAGGGATTGAAAGAGGGAGATCTAGTGTTGGTTTACACACTAAAACAACATGCCCGTAAGTTGGAAAAAAGAGGATATGGACAAATGATCATTAATAGAATTTCCACTATCGGTGCAGTTCAGTTGGCCACTCTAGAAGGAGACATCTTGCCAAACTATATCAGTGGTTGTAGAGTCAAGTTATACCAAGAACCTCTTACAGAGGATATGCTTACGAGACTCAACACTGCTAAGAAGCGAAAAGAAGAGGAGTTAAGGGTGAGAGAAGAAGCCCAAGCCGAGGCTAGAGAGCGCATAAGGCGAAATAAGTTAAGGCGCTAGGCCTAGATGTCCACTCAAAAGCCCCAAAATATCACATGGATATGTGCCAAAAGTCAGGCATAGCGACTTCTCAAGTCATTGACCGAAGACCATTTGTGACCATAGAGATAGGACAAGGAAAGGATGCAAGGACTGTGAAAGCATTGATTGACTCAGGTGCTGCAAGTAGTGCAGTTAGACTATCCTACTGCCAAAACTTGCAGTTGAATATCAATCCCATAGAAGCTTATCTCATAGGATTGGGAGGTGTGGAAACCCCTTGTTTGGGCGAAGTGGAACTTCCCATCTACCTGCAAGATGTTCCAATGAAAGTCAAAGTGCTAGTGTGTCAAGATGAGAACCTTATAGAACCACTTGTCTTAGGACAATATTGGATTTATGACAATGCAGTCAACTTAAACCTAAGAAGTCAACTTTTTCAAGTTTGGGTCCAGGGACAATGCTTTACATTAGAACTAGAAAATGGCATGCTCACAAATCCAGATGTCACATCTTGTAGTTCTTCTAAGACTAATCATATGGAAGAAGATGTTGTATGTGTCAAAAGCTCTATGATGCAGAAGGAGTCAATCGTGGAAGAACAGGTTCGAAGGCGGGTGGATCTTTCTTCTTCTCCAAAGAATCAAGTAGCCATAGAAGTGAGTCCACCACACAAGCAAACACAACCGATCACGACAATTGCTACATCAAATAGAAAGACACCATTCGATAAGAAAGCAGTTCCGAACATGAAGCAGATCTGGGTACGCAAAGGAGAGCAACCACCAGCCTTGCCCCCACAAATCCCATCTAGGCAAGCCAACCAGGCCAGAAGACGAAGGAAGCAGCTCGGACAAGCTCAATCACAAGGTATCCAACAAGTTTGGGTGCCTAAGAAGTTAGCTTCAGCTCAACAAGGGCAATTACAGATGTGGGTACCTAAGAAGCTCTTACATCTACAACAACCTATGTTCTCCCACATGCCAAAGGTCTCAACAAAGAAGCCAAAAGGAGAAGAGGGTAAGAACCACGTACAGAGACCGAAAGGAGATCAAATCCGCTCTTCAACAATAGTAGGAAGACGTGCAAAAAGGATATGGGTTTGGGAGCCAAAACTACAAGTAGCCTCCATCGAACAAAAGCGCCAACCACACTAGCAGGTGACATCAGGCCTCGACGAGCGACAACCATGTGCTCCTTGCACAACCCTATCTTTTGCACCATTCAGGTCATGCATTTCCAAAGTATGCATTAATATAGGGCCACATTACACGGCCGTGCATAGACACACTTGAGAATCCCAGGCACAAGAGCACATTGACATATGTCAAAGATTTTTATTGATTGATACTAAATTCTGTCTTCTTGTTTTGTGATATTGTTCCTATTAAATTAAAAAAAAAAAAAAGAGAGGAAGAACTTGTTCCTAGGTTTGGCTCATGAAACATGAATGAGACATGCTTAGTTGAAGATGGAACTATTGATTACTGGGCATTTATCAGTTGGGATAGAAGTGTGTCTCGGCTAGCAGATGATATTATTGCTGCCTTATCTGGTAGATGGCAAGCACTTGGCATGAACATGGCATCTACAATTATGATTTTCTCTTACCATGGTAGGAATGAAGAGCTTGAAGGTCCGCAACTTGAGTGATGCTTAACTACTTCATGTACGAGAGCATCCAAGGAGATATCTGCAAAGGGTAGTTCTGGAGGAGAAGACTCCTGCGTATGGTGAGCTAAAGAGAATATGTGAAACTCAGCTTGGTGTATTTACCCAATGTTGTTTGCCAAAGAATATAAAGAAATTCAATTCTCAGTATTTGGCAAATGTTGTTTTGAAAAGAGGAGAGAGGATCAACCACTCAACAGATTTCATCAGTGGGCCATCAACATGGACATTCATCAACAATGTTCCATCCCAAAGGCCGAGTGTACAACACGAAGAAATGAACATCGATCAACCTTCTCCATGGTAAGTATCTTTACTCTGGCAACACCATAACCATGATAGATTAGGAAACCTCTTCGTCAGCATACCCTTGAGCACTTAGCTCAAGACCCGCATCTTTTGCACCATACTTCTTCCAATGCATTTTCCAAGTAAGCATTCATAGGGCTACATTACAAGGCCATGCACAAGGCACATATTTTCCTCAACCCATGCACGAACACACTTATTCATCACTCAATATGGGTTAGGAGTACTTGGCATGACTACTATGAACATCAACTGTGGAAGATCTAGAAAACATCAACGAAGACTCACAATGACACAGTCATGCTGGAATCCCAAGAAGAAGCATATACCAAGAAACTACAACTTGCAAAGACTCGAAGTGATAGATGAAGAACCAGACACATCTGGAAGTCAGACGACTTTTGTTCAGACAGACGGGACGCTCCCTCTCAAGGCACTACTTGGAACAACCACTACAACAAGGGTCTGTCAGGGACGACAGACTCGAGAGGGGGGGGAGTGTTGAAGCTCAAAGTCAAGGAAAAAGCATGGAAGCACATCAAAAGGTGGACACACAAGGAAAGGGAGCAAGTAGGGAGCTCCATGAAGTGTATGTCAAATTTTCAGATGAATCCCCTACAAAAATAGTGATTTTCATCACCATCGTACCAATTTTCATAATTTGTAGACTTCGTTTGAGCCCTCAAATAAGCCCTGGAACCCAATTTTTAACTAGGCCAGACACTAGGTCTGGACAGGGCCAAAACTAGTCAAAAAACTATAAAAAGAGCTAGAGAGCTCATTTTGGGGGTAGCTTGTTAGAGAATAGAACTTTTGTAAGAGAACTCTTTTGCAATCTAAGCTTTCCATTGTTCCTCTCTTTGATCTTACTTTGTGCGCGTGTGTGTGTATGTGTGTGCATGTTTGTGCGCTTTCACTCACGCACTTGTGCCTTCACTTGCTCGTGGCCTTCATACCGGTCCTCACATCTCCGCGGATTGACAAGTAAAGGAGGTGGTGCTTACGCTTGAGCTACAGATGTAGAGAAAGAACTAGCACGAGGTTGCACCTTTGCAGAAGAGTTTCTAAGAAGAGACACTTAGTAAGAAACAACATTATGGGCAAAGAAACTTTTTTGTGTGCAAGGGTTAAAGAGGTGATAGCCCTTGAAACCAAAGGCTTCCTAGTATGTGACAAAAATAGCCTTTACACAATTATCAAAAAATTTAGAGCCTATGATTTGGGAAATATAGGCATATGCAAGGCAACCATGAACACGAAGGTGTTTGCAATATGGTAAGTGGTCGGTCCATGTAGTATATGGAATACTGTAAAGAGAGTTAGTGGATGCAATCTGAAGATGAGTTGGTGCTGCTACAACCAGCTTCACACCAGCCAATTGACCACTTGAGATTTGCTTAGTAGACCCTTTGAGCTTCCTAAATCCACAAAAAAATCATGCAATTGTTTTGGAACAAGTATCTCAAAAGTTTGAGTCAAGCAGACTAGTTGCAAAATGACTAGCTCCCAAAACTTGCAAAAGACTTAGATAGCTTGCTAATCCAAGTTCAAACACTTCAATTGATCAAATGAGAAGTGACAAAAAGATTTAGCAAAAGCTAGAACACTCCCACCATTTTTGGTGCTCTCTAGAGATTTAACTAGTGAGTAGAAAAACACAAATTTCTCACAAGTGGTAAATCCAATGAGCATGAGATTTTGGGAGCATAAACCAAACGTAAAGAAAATGCAATGCACTTTGAAACTCGGAAAAAGGTTACATGTAGCCGGAAACATGAGCTTCTGAAGTTATTGTTCTAAGTGAGTATAACAGAGAATAACACAGAGAAGAAGTAAATGATGAATGTATAGATTCATATATAATTACAACCACATTGGAAATGAATATTTGCACAATGGGAGTAGAATGATAGAGCTACAGAGTAAGCTCTTCAATCTCTACAAATGAACATGAAGTGGGCACTGATCAAGATCTCTAATGGCAACTTTCTTCTAGATTTTTTATAGCTACTTTTAGAGGTAGTTTTTAATTTGAATTCAAATATCTTCACCTAAAAGTGATGCTAAGAATTAGGAGATATTCTCTCAGCTGATGGATATGTGAATTTAGGTATCTAGATCCATGAATTTCCTTTTGACATCATGGATCCATTCTTTCTTTTACAATTACAAGAGATAAAATATACTCTTTTACAAGAGATGTTAATATGTCTCTGTATATTACTACAAATGAACATAAATCAAATTATATCAAGCATTTAGGCTTGGATAAAATGCACCAATAGCTCCCCCTTAAGCCTAAAATGCTGGGCTTCTAAATACATCTTCAATTGTCCTTGATTTCATGCAAGCCCACCATCAACTTGAATCTACTCATATTTGTACCACCAAGAGCTTTAGCTCACATGTATGCACATTGCATATCTCTAGAGACAATAGGATAGTTGAATATCATTGCTCATTAGCTTCTCCCTTACATAATTGTAGTAGAATTCAATATGCTTGGTTCTAGCATGGTATACCTGATTAGCTGGAAGATGTATTGAGCTTGTGCTGTCACCAAGAATATGAGGTGTTGAAGAAAGAAGTTCAACATCTGTATACAAAGATTTTAACGACATGATTTCTTGAGTTACATTAGCCAAAGATCTATATTTGCCTTCAATAGAAGATAATGCCAATGTTGGTTGCTTCTTGGATGATGAAGAAATGATTTTTGAACCTGCAAATGATACATATCTGGATGTGCTTCTTTATCATTTCTAGATCTGACCCAATCCGCATCTGAGTAGAGCTTTAGCTCAATATTTGAAGTAAATGGATAAAACAAAACTTCATTCATGGTCCCCTTTAGGTACTTGAGGACTCTCTTGGCCGCTTCCATATGTGGTCTTCTTGGCTTATGCATAAACTGACTCAGTATGCTAACACTATAGCATATATCCACCCTTGTGAGTGTTGCATAGTTCAAACTTCAAACCAAGATTTAATAGCTTGTGATTTCTTCAATTGTCTCTCATTCATAAGCACTAAGCTTATGATTTTGCTCCATAGGCGTACCTACACACTTGGTGTTTTCCATCTTCAACTTGATAATGATGTCATACTCATACCTCCTTTGTGTGATATATATGCCTGAACCTGTGTAGATTAACTCCAATCCAAGAAAATAAGTGAGTGGTCCAAGATCACTTATTTTGAACTCCTTCTTCATTTGATTCTTTACCTGTTTGATTCCTTCAAGATCATTCCTTGTGATAATAATATCATCAACATGCACACATAGATAGATCATTTCAGATCCATTCATCTTTATGAACAAAGAGGTATCCTCCTTGCTAGCTTCGAGTCCTTGGTCCTGCACATAAGTCACCAATCTGAAATTCCAAGCTCTTGGAGCTTGCTTTAATCCATAAAAGGCTTTCTTTTATTTTCATACATAGTTCGGATTATGTGCATCCTCATATCCAGAAGGTTGTGCTATATACACTTCCTCTGAAATCCATCCATTTAAGAAAGCATCGGTCCTTTGGTAGCTAGCAATGTTAGATGAGATTCTCATAGATAAGTCTCTATAAGTGTTGATCAAAGTTTCAGCTAGCTATTATCTCATGTGTCTGAGATGAAGGGACTTTCTTTGCGAACCTCTAGGATTTGCGTTGGGCCGGACCTTAAAAAAGTATTAGGACAAAGTTTAGGGTATATGCTATGTAAGAAAGTAGCTCAACAAGGCCAGATGTAAGTAGAGAAATACTAACCAAGAGGGATAAGCAAATGTTTGTTTCACTACAAAAGTTTCAAGACTCCTTAGTTGGTGTGCATTTCGTGGTTATCTCAGATCATAAAACTTTAACAAATTGGCTCAATCAAGCTCATTTGGTAGGAAGGATTTTGAGGTGGCCTTATTTTTCTCCAAGAACTTTGCTTTGAAATGTGGATGGAACAAGGGAAGGAGCATTTGGTTACATATTAGATCTTGACGATACCATTGGAAGAACCACCCATGGGGTTAAGAGATGAACTGATGGTTCAAAAACTACTCAAGCTACATGTGTTTATAGAGTTCTATGCATATATTATCAAATTTTGTCCATTCTTTAGCTTTTGATAGAGATATACACACACATATATACACATATATATGCACATACGTACACACACATATACAATTGCACACACACATGCACATACATACATATACACACATACATGCACATACACACATATACACATAGAGTTAAACATATACATGCACATAGATATACACACATATACACATGCACATGCACATACTCATATACACACATATACACTTACACATACACATGCACATACATACACATACACATGCACATACATACATATACACACACATACATATACACTTACGTACACACATATAAATGAATTATACAATTAAAGTACTAAAACACATGCTTAATATAAACAATAATAACAATCAATAGAACAAAACTTTTCATTACTTAAAACCATACACACAATTCAAAACATAACTGAAATTATATATATATATATATATATATATATATATATATATATATATATATATATATATATATATATATATATATATATATATATATATATATATATATATATATATATATATATATATATATATATCAATGTAAATACATATAATCCAATGTCTTAATCAAGAATCCTAATCATCATCATCATGATCATCATCATCATTATGATCACCTTGTGACGATCAAGATCGTCCCTCTTGTATCTGTCTCTCCACCTCATCCATATCTTCCTCTCCATAATACTCTTGTATTACATATAACAAACATAAATAAGTAAAACAATTAAACCATTCATAAAAACAAAATAATTATATAAAATTTAATAATACTCACAAAGGCATTCGGATGATCTCGCATATACTCGCTCAAACGCTGATATCCACAATGTGTAGCATACTTGATCTCATGTTTTGTAGGATATCGGCCATAATCCTTTCGCTTCATTGAAAGAAATTAAAAAGATTACTTTCTTGCATTTTAAATAAAATAAAATATATACTCACAATAACACATATACTTACAAATGTAGCTACAAAACCATGATGGCCCATTTGGCCTAGGTGCGATGTGTGCCCGACTCAACTCTCTTCTTTGTAGTAGCCTGTTTTTTTAAGAAAAAAGAAATACATAAATTAAATGTAAAAAATTATTAAAATATATGAAAATTATAAATATAAACTATTAATTTGTATACCTTTTTCTAAGGAAATGACTCTTGAGGACGTTGCTATCTACGAAAAAAGTGCCACATCTCAAGTGGTATGTTAGGTGGCCTCTTATTTTTTTCCATCATACAATATCTCTTATTAATTTAATCTCAAACTGAAAAAAAATTAGAATACATACACATATATACACAGAGATACACATACACATACCCACATACACATATACATGCAAACATATATGCATATATATACACATATACATACATATAACATAAACACACATATACATATCCACATATATACGTACACACACATGGATGCATATACACTCATTCATACAAAATACATGCATTTATCCCACAATAATGTGTATTTGTGTATATGTGAATATGTGTGTATGTGTAAATTGTATATGATGAATTTTACTCTCAAGAGCATATTATATGTTGGTGTAACTCTTGTTATGGCACGTATCAGAGACCAAGATTGGAATGTATTGAACATGAGGCAGAGTATGGTACTTTTGAGCGTGCAGCATCACCTGGTCAACATGATCATGTTTGGGTATGTATTTTTTATATAAATTAATGTCATTATTTTATTAAAAAACCATATAGAAAATCAAATTACTGTTGACATATAGGAATACTTGCTAGTTGATAATGATGATGATGAATTTTCTCATAATGTTAATAGACCGCGTACACATCATGGACTTGTTGTTCATCAATTACAAAGAGAGGTTTTTAGAAATCCTCTAACTCCTCGTTTAGAGACTAAAATGGCTAGAGATTATCCATTGCCAACTTGTGATCGTTCTCTAGTACAAACATATGATAGAAGAAGATATGGAGGATGGAATAGAGGACCACTTCCTTTAGATGGAGAGGTTTTCAACTTTTGGGGTATATCACTATATGATTGCTCCATCCATTATTACTAATATTGGTCATGGTCTCTTTATTGTAGAGGATTTGTATGTGCCTCCGAACTCTGAAGTCACTCTTGTGTCATTTTCTGGTCCTATATATAGATGGGGAGATTGGCATCAACTTTCACGTTATGTTCAAAGCATGAGTACTTATGGAATATGCTTGAACGCAGCATCCCTTACTAGGGGAAGGATTTTACATGTAGAAAATGAAGGATTATATATTGATGGAAGACCTTACATGCATGGAAATATAGCATGTTTAATAAATATAAGTCGAGGGTTACATAATAGTTTAAGGACTAATTTCACATTTGAGGAGCGTGAAAATAGTCATGAATCACCATACATGAGTAGAGATGTATCAAGATACATCGTTGTGAATGCTATTACTACATTACATGCTGATGATGAACTATTAGTGAATTATGGATGGCGTAGACCTCCAAGAGCACCTTTTGGCTAGAGCGAATGAAAATTTTCTATCCATATTTAATAACTTATATATTTAATTTTATGTTTAAAGTTTACTTTTTATTCATTTATAAAATACTAATGAATCTTATTTAAATGTGTAGATTCCAATGTATGATGTTGATGATATTCCTCCACAACATTCACAATTGCTTGTAAGACCACATTTATCAGAAGCTTATATGAAGAGGCTATGCAAAAGTGATCCTTTGGAATATGCAAAGTTGAAAGATCTATGTTCAAAAGAAGATAAAGAATGAGATTTGTGCATCAGGTGAAGATGATGGCTTGGTAGATTTTATTGAGGATTGGTATCAAAATGACAGTGAGAGCATTGATATTTCTAAAACTGAGAAATATCTTCGAGAGGAATGTCTAAAGCAAGTATATGAAGGAAGTCATTTGACATGACTAAGTGCGAGCTTACTTATTCTCAATCTTCAAAATCATTTTGGATGGAGTAATGTATCTGTTTCGACACTATTAAGGTATACTTTTCAATTTTCTATCTATTTATATATATATATATATATATATATGCATATATAAACATACACATAATATACATGAATGTATACACACATCTAAACATACATACACATATACACACATACACATGTTATGAGAGTAAGGTCAAATTATACATACCTGTATCAAATGAAGAGGTTTTGTCCATTTAGCCTTTAGAATTATGTACCCAACCTTTAGAATCTTCTTGACACATATGTTTCTCCTATTTTAATCGACCTAATACCTGTGCTCCTAATTGTTTTGAATACAAATATAGTAAGTATCATTTAGCTATGCAAGTATTAAGTCATATGTGAAATTGGAGGAGCAAATTTATCTCAAAGATTTTGAAGGATGGAAATATAATTTTAAAGGATGGGCAAAAAAGAAGTGTCCATTCAATGCAGGTATTTATTCTTACTTTAGATACGGTAAGAACAAGAAATTGCATTGAATGGACAGTTTTTGTCCGCTCATGCTTTGAAACTATTTATGCATCTTTCAAAATATTCGCTATAAATTTGATCCTCCAATTTCACATATGACCTAATACCTTCATAGGTAACTAATAGTTAATATTTATAAACAGCTTAGCAAGACAGGTAATAGATTGACTATAAAATGGGAAACCACCAGATGATTCAATGGTCTAGATATGAAAATCTGCAAACCACAATATAAAAAAAACAACTAAAAGCATATACACATATACACATGTCATGAGAGTAAGGTCAAATTATACATACTTGTATCGAATGAAGATGTTTTATACATCTAGCCTTTAGAATTGTCCACCCAACCTTTAAAAACTTTTTGACAAATATGTTTCTCCTATTTTAGTGGACCTAATACCTGTGTTGCTAACTCTTTTGCATACAAATATTAAGTATCAGTTAGCTATGAAGGTATTAAGTCGTTCGTGAAATGGGAGGACCAAATTTATCTTAAAGAATGAACACTTTTTGTCTGCCCATCCTTTAAAACTATCAATGCATCCTTCAAAATATTTGTGATAAATTTGATCCTCCCATTTTACTGACGACTTAATACCTTTATAGGTAACTGATACTTAATATTTGTAAACAACTTAGCAAGATAGGTAATAGATTGACTATTAAATGGCAAACCGCCAGACGATTCAGTGGTCTAGATATGAAATCTGCAAACCACAATATACGAAAAACAATTAAAAACAAAATCAAATATACACAGCTACACATGCATACATACATAAATATACATACATACACATTCATACATATACACATACATACATACATACATACATACATACATACACATGTTTACACACATACATATACATGTTGGGAAAGATGAATGGATACTCCAAGAGACTGAGTAGATACTGCTAAACCTGCTTTGTAACAGCCCTCTTTTGGTTCAGAGTTGATAACTAGACCTCCTTAGCTTTCCAATGACACCATAAAATGTCCTATTTCCTTTGGAAATGATGTGTGCAATGATTGAATCAAAACAGATAACTTTGGAAGTCACAAACTCAAGAAAACTTTCTATTTATGGCTTGACACCTGCTGAGTATTTTACTCAGTATGACCAGCACAGTAGGAATTGGAAAACTTCCTTTTAGGGGTATCTAATTAGCTTAGTAAGCTACCTATTCCAAGTGGAATGATGTAAAATGATAAACTATGCTAAGAGAAATCAATTTAGCAAGTTAAGCTATACCCCCGACTTTTTAGGACTGTAGCAAAAAATGACTAGAGTTCACCTCGACGCAGATTTCTCCAAACTGGCTGAATAGAATTTCCCGAAACTTTGAAAGCATGTAGATTACTTCAAGCGGAATCCAAGAAGCTTTGAATCACTGAATTTGGTGAAGAATTGATTGAGATATGCCCTTGACAAGTTGACAGACTTTTGAGTAGACTAACAGAGAACTCAGAGATGGACAATATGAATGTATGTATTAATAAACATTTGTATACAACTCCATTGGAATGAATATCATTGCCAAATGGTGTAGAGAGGTGTGGGCTAGAGTGTAGACCTCACACACACTCAAAAATCAGTAATGCTAGGCTCGGGAGTGCTCTCTCTCTTACCCGCGACTTTTCATGTCCATGTTTTATAGGAATGAGTAAAAAATTTGAATTCAAATTCAAACTTTTGGCTCCCTATGATCAAGATCCTAAATGCTTGGAGATATTCTCTAATCAAGCAAATAAGTTTCCACGAATCCTTTTGGTAGGTGATTACAAGAGATTCCAAGTCAATTTGACTTTTACAATGAGGTAAAGTGGTAATTAACCACTAGCATATGTTGCTATGCTTCTTCATGTATGTATAGATTTCAATGCATCCTTTGAGCCAAATGTGTAGGCTTGTAATTTACACCAACAGCTCCCCCTCAAGCCAAACATTTTGGCTTAAGTCTTCATCTTCAATCTTCAAGTATATCCTGCAATCCAATCATGGATTTGAACCTGCAAAGTTTGGTTCCATCCAAAGCTTTAGTTAACAAATCTACACATTGCATGTTTGTTGATACATAGGTAAGTTGAATGTCCTTGCTTATCAATTTCTCTCTCACATAATGGTAATGAACCTCTATGTGTTTGATCCTAGCATGATAAATAGGATTAGCTGCAAGGTGAAGGGAACTTGTATTATCTCCAAAAATTATTGGAGACCTAGTAAATAAACCCAATTCTATATACAAAAGCTTAATCCAAATTGCTTCTTGTGTGGCATTAGCTAGTCCTCTATACTCTGCCTCTGTGGAAGACAAAGCAACAGTGGGTTGATTCTTTGAAGACCATGAAATTGGTTTGTCACCTGCAAAAGAGATATATGCAGAAGTGCTCCTCCTATCATCCTTGCATCCTGCCCAATCTGCATCTGAATAAATTTTGATGTCAATATCTGAAGTGTAAGGGAAATACAAACCATGGTTCTGTGTACCCTTGAGGTACTTCAAGATTCTCTTGGCAGCCTCTAAGTGAGGTATCCTTGGCTTGTGCATAAATTGACTTAGCACACTAACTCCATATGCAATATCTATCCTTGTTAAGGTAGCATAGTTCAAGCTACCCACCATACTTTGATAACCTGTAATGTCCTTGACTTCATCACCTTCATGGGCACTTAGTTTTACGTTTACCTCCATTGGAGTGCTCACTATTTTAGCTCCTGGAAGTGAAAATTCTTCAACATGTCCTGTATATACTTTTGCTGAGTAATATATATTCCTGAATTAGTGTAGACTAATTCAAGTCCCAAAAAATATTTCAATAGACCAAGATCATTGATCTTGAACTCCTTCATCATTTGACTTTTGATATATCTGATTCCATTGACATCATTACTTGTAATGATGATGTCATCAACATAAACACAAAGGTATATTACCTCTGAATTACTTCTCTTAATGAACACAGAAGTATCTGCTTTGCTCATGACAAAACCTTGGTCTTGGAGGTATGTAGTTAACCTGTAATTCCATGCCCTAGGTGCCTGCTTCAATCCATATAAAGCCTTTTTTAATTTGCAAACATATGTTACCTTCTTGGGGTCCTCATAGCCAAGCGTTTGTGACATATATACCTCCTCTAAAATCCATCCATTCAAGAAAGCATTCTTGACATCCAATTGGTACATATTCCAATTTTTTGATGTAGCCACACTTACCAACACTCTGATGGTTGGAATCTTGGCCACAGGTGAGAAAGTCTCCTCGTAATCAATGCCTTGGGTTTGTGCAAAACCCTTGGCTACCAATCTCGCTTTCTACCTATTGATTGTGCCATCAGAATTCCTTTTAAGCTTGTAGATCCATCTCGATCGTATTACCTTCATTGAGTCCTTCTTTGGTACTAACTCCCATGTGTCGCTCTCCTTGAGTGCTTCAATCTCCTCATTCATAGCTTCTTTCCATTCTGATTTGGTTATTGCTTCTTCATATGATCCTAGTTCTTCATTTGACAAATCTTTGGCAAGATAAACAGAATGTTTAGTAACAAGAGATGTATCATACCCATATCTGATAGGTTTCTTGCTTTCTCTTTGTGATCTTCTGAATGGTTGAGTTGAGGATTTAGGTATGTCTTCAAGCTTCTTCATCTTCATTTTGCCTTTGGACTTCCATGCTTTGAATTCTTCAAGGTTGATAGTATCTTCATCGTCTGAACTTGAGGCTTCATTCTGAGTAGGTTCCTGCTTTGTAAGACTTGGAAATTCCTCTTCCAAATCATAGGGTAATTTAACCTTCCTGCATTCATTCTCATACCAAGAATCATTTTCATCAAAGATAACATCTCTGCTTACCATGAATCCCTTATTGATGGGATTATAAAACTTGTAACCTTTTTGATTTAAATCATACCCAATAAAGATGCTTTTTTCAGCCTTTGGGTCTAGCTTACCTCTTATCTGAGAAGGAATGTGTACATATGCTACACATCCAAATATTTTGCAATTGTCAAGTGAGAGTCTCTTACCATGCCATGATTCATAGGGTGTCATGCCATCAAGAGTCTTAGATGGTAACCTGTTTATGAGGTAAGTGGCAGTAGAAACACTCTCTGTCCATAGATAGTTAGGTAATTTTTTCTCATTAAGCATAGATCTAGCTATCTAAACAATTAATCTATTTCTTCTCTGAGCTACCCCATTCTGTTCAGGAGAATACCTCCAAATTGACAAGCACCACACTTATAAATCATGTGTTTCTTGGATACATTAGGTATCCCAAGCACACATTGATCCCTGCACATTTGTTTCAAGGTTCTTTCTCCTATGTGTCCTAACCTTTTGTGCCAAATCTCAAGCTCTGAAAGTGTTTGATCTTTATAACTGTATAGTGCAATACTCTTTGTGCTTCCAACTCGAAAGTGAAAAGTCTACCTGATTTTTCTCCTTTATCAATCCTCTTGAACCCATGTCTTGGATCCTCCACATATGCTCCATATTGGTTGAATCTGACCTGCAAACCTTTCTCCACAATCTGACCAACACTCATCAAATTTTTGGTAATGGTTGGTACATAGAGTACCCTGCTCAACAAATTCTGATTTCCATCACAAGTCTTAACATTTCCAACTTTAAATACAGAATACTTTGTGTCATCACCTGTTTGGACTTGATGCTTACCTTTTGGTTCCTCAAGATCAGAGAGTAATGCTACATTGCCAGCCACATGATTTGAACATCCTGAGTCAATGTAGAATAGGTGGTCATCATTTGTACCTGATTTTGAAGTCATGTTCATGATTAGAAGAGAGTCATCTTGCTCCTCTCTATAGTTGTTGTAATCCTTCCTGGATTTGAATCCTCCTTGGTAGTTGCTATTGTAATTATTGTTGTAGTTGTTGTAATTATTGTTGTAACCTTGGTGATGGTTGAATCTACCTCTTGACTGTGAGTAGCCACCTCTTTGGTATCCTCTTCCTCTCTGATTCTTGTAATTCCTGAAACACTCATCTGTAGTATGATTTGATAAACCACAAATGTTGCATGGTGAGGAGTTATAAGATCTCCCCCTACCTGGCTTACCTCCTCTGCCCCTTCCTCTTGATGATCTACCTCTACCTGCATAGTTGGCTTGGGAGGTAGAACCTTCATCTTCCACCTTCTTGCTTTTGTCTTTATCTTTAGACTTCTTATCAGTGTATAGGGCAGAAGAGTTATTACCTTTAGATGTGTCTCCATTTTTGTTGAGCTTTGCTTCATGAGTAAACAATTGCCCCATGAGAGTTGTAAGATCTGGAGTGTGCATGTCCATGTAAAGATCCATGGTAGTGGTGAAGCTTTCCCATTTGTCATCAGCCTTGATCCCATTCATCACTTGCCTTACAATCTGTTCTTCTTCAATCTCTTCTCCTATGCTTGCTAACTGATCTGCTACATCTTTAATCTTGGTCACAAATTCTGAAACAGCTTGCTTAGGTTGCTTCCTTAGTGTTGTGAATTCAATCCACAACTGATTTTTCCTAGCCCTTGTGTTGGAGGAAGAATAAGATGACAAGGTTTCCCAAGTCTCTTGGGATGTCTTACAATTTTTAATATGTGGCAAAAGAAAATAAGATATAGAGTTGAGTAAATAAGACCTTACCAATGCATCCTTAGCACACCATGTGTTGAGCTTTTCATGTTCTTCCTTGGTTGGTAATCCTCTTTCTTTGAATGAGGGCAATTCCTCATCTCCTGAGATGTAACCATAGAGAATCCTTCCTTGTAAGTAGGTCTTCATCCTTAGAGATCATGCTTGATAGTTGTTCCTATCCAATTTGTCAATAAATGAAGGAAAACCATCTCCCATTTTACCTTAGTTTGCTCTGATACCACTGTTGGGAAAGATGAATGGATACTCCAAGAGACTGAGTAGGTACTGCTAAACCTGCTTTGTACCAGCCCTCTTTTGGTTCAGAGTTGATAACTAGACCTCCTTAGCTTTCCAATGACACCATAAAATGTCCTATGTCCTTTGGAAATGATGTGTGCAATGATTGAATCAAAACAGATAACTTTGGAAGTCACAAACTCAAGAAAACCTTCTATTTATGGCTTGACACCTGCTGAGTATTTTACTCAGTATGACCAGCACAGTAGGAATCGGAAAAATTCCTTTTAGGGGTATCTAATTAGCTTAGTAAGCTACCTATTCCAAGTGGTATGATGTAAAATGATAAACTATGCTAAGAGAAATCATTTTAGCAAGCTAATCTATACCCCCGACTTTTTAGGTATGTAGTAGAAAATGATCAGAGTTCACCTCGACGCAGATTTCTCCAAAATGGCTAAATAGAATGTCTTCAAACTTTGACAGCATTAGGATTTTTGAAATAGGATATATATATATATATATATATATATATATATATATATATATATATATATATATATATATATATATATATATATATATATATATATATATATATATATATATATATATAGAGAGAGAGAGAGAGAGAGAGAGAGAGAGAGAGAGAGAGACAGAGATCAATGTGCATGCATGTGTGTATGTATGTGTTTATATATGTGTGTATGCATGTGTATGTATGTGTGTCTATATGTGCGTATGCATGTGTTGTGTGTGTGTATATGCATGTGCATATGTATATATGCATGTAAATATGATTATATGAGTCTATGAGTGTGTACATATGATTATGCATGTGTATGTGTATGTGTCTATGTGTATTCATTATATGTGTGTAACTGCATGCATGTGTATGTGTGTGTAAAAATGTGCATGTATGTGTGTGTATGTATAAATATGCATGTATGTTTATATTTGTGTAAATGTGCATGTATGATGTATATGTGTGTGTATGCATGTATTTGTACCTCTAGTCTCACTCTTTTCTCTCTCTCTCTCTCATGTACATACATACATACATAAACACACATACTCATATCCACGTATATACACATAAAAGCAATGCGTACTAGGCATTATCGCGACGATGAGCCATAAGTGTCCGCATCTCTTTTAAACACCACTTATGCAACCATCCTGTCCCAAACTATGTCTCAAGTGAACTAAGTACGTATTTTTTATCCCTCTCATCATGCTCACTACAAAAATAAAAAAAAATCATGTAAATAAAACATAAGATATTTATTTCAATTTATATGTAAAATTTATACTTACTTCCACGGTAAGTGGACAAGGCAGAGATGAGACTCGCATAATGCCTGCATTCTTCTCTTGAACTCCAATCCATTCCCTATGTACACAATGTTCCCCTCTTGCTCTATATCGCACTCTAGCCCTAAGGTGCCTATGCATGTCCTCATAGGCAACTCTGCTCTGCTATCATGATCAGGAGGTGGTGTAGGTGTCCTCAAAATAGATAGATAAAAATAAATAAAAATATGTGTTATAATATCATTAAAATTGTTTATGAAAAAAACATACCTATGAGCAGATAGTGTCTTCCTGCATGTGGAGCCGTAGAAGATCCCTCCTCTGATCGTTGGGTAAGCATCTGGATCGTAAATCTAGCTCATCATTAGGCCTCTCTGAGTACTCATGCATGATGATCCCTAGAGTACTAGGCAGAACTCTTGCTCTCATAATACTTTTTCTGAGAGTGAGTTTTGCCTTTCTCTCTCTACTAGGATCCATAATACCTAACATATAAAACAAAATGGGTTAGAAATCTATATATATATATATATATATATATATATATATATATATATATATATATATATATATATATATATATATATATATATATATATATATATATATATATATATATGTGTGTGTGTGTGTGTGTGTGTGTGTGTGTACATATGTATGTGTGTATATGTGTATGTAGGTGTATATGTGAGTGTGTATGCATGTAAACATGTATGTATGCATATGCATGGGCATTATGTACGCAAATGTATGCATGTGTGTGTATGCATGTACGTATGTATGTATGCATATGCATATGCATTATGTATGCAAATGTATGCATGCATGTGTCTGTGTGTGTATGTGTCTCTATATGTGTGTATGAATATATATATATATATATATATATATATATATATATATATATATATATATATATATATATATATATATATATATATATATATATATATATATATATATATATATATATATATATATATATATATATATATATATATATATATATGTGTGTGTGTGTGTGTGTGTGTGTGTGTTTGTATGTCTATATGTGTCTGTCTATGCAAATATATGTGTGTATGTGTCCATGTGTGTGTGTATGTGTGTGTGTGTGTGTGTATATGTGTGTATCGGTATGTATGTGTCTATGCATTTATATGTATGTGTGTAAATGTGTGTGGATGTGTGTATGTGTCTGTGTAAGTGTGTATGTGTTTATGTGTGTATGCATAGTCTGTATGCATTTGTATGCATATGCATGTGCATGTGTGTATGCATGTGTGTGTATATGTGTGTGTCTATATGTGTATATATGTGTGTATCTGTATATATATGTCTATATGCAAGTGTATGTGTGTGGAAATCTGTGTGGATGTGTGTATGTGTGTGTAAACGTCTGTATGTGTGTATGTGTGTATGTGCGTGTGTCTATGTGTATATGTGTGTGTGTATCTATGTGTGTATGTCTTTGTGTATGTCTGTGTGTATGCATGTGTTAGTGTTTCTATGTATGTGTGTGTGTGTCTATCTATGTGTGTAAATCTGTGTGTATATGTGTGTGTATGTGTATATGTGTGTATGTGTCCATGTGTGTGTATGTATCTATGTGTGTATGTGTCTATGTGTGTATGTGTATGCATGTAGGCATATATCTATGCATATGCACGTGCATTATGTATGCATATGTATGCATATGTGTGTGTGTATGTGTGTGTATATGTTTGTATGTCTATGTATGCATGTAAGTATGTATGTATGCATATGCGTGTGTGTATATGTGTGTATGTTTGTGTATTCATGTTAGTATGTATGTATGCATATGCATATGCATTATGTATGCATATGTATGCATGTATGTGTATGTGTGTGTAAGTGTCTTTATGTGCATGTGTATGTGTGTGTGTATCTGTGTGTGTGTGTGTGTCTATGTGTGTATATGTATCTCTGTGTATGTGTGTGTATGCATGTAAGCATCTATGTATGCATATGCATATGCATTATGTGTGCATATGTAAGCATGTGTGTGTATGTCTCTCTACGTGTGTATGTGTGCATGCATATGTATGCATGTGTGTGTATGTGTGTGTATGCATGTAATTATGTATGTATGCATATGCATATGCATTATGTGTGTATGTTTCTATGTGTGTACGTGTGTGTGTATGTGTGTGTGTGTCTATGTGTGTATGTGTGTGTATACATATGTATGTGTATGTAAATTTGTGTGTATATGTGTGTGTATGTGTCTATGTGTATGTGTGTGTATACATATGTATGTGTATGTAAATTTGTGTGTATATGTGTGTGTATGTGTCTATGTGTATGTATGTGTCTATGTGTGTATATGTGTATGCATGTGCATTATGTATGCATATGTATGCATGTGTGTGTATGTGCGTGTATGTGTATGCATGTATCTATGCATATGCATGTGCATTATGTATGCATATGCATGTGCATTATGTATGCATATGTATGCATATGTGTGTGTATGCATGTAAGTATGTATGTATGCATATGTATATGCATTATGTATGCATATGTATGCATATGTATGCATGTATGTGTATGTGTGTGTTTCTCTCTCTATGTGTGTGTGTATGCATATATGTGTGTGTATGTATGTGTGTCTATGTGTGTATGTGTATGTATGTATGCGTGTGTATGTGTGTATCCATGTAAGCATGTATGTATGCATATGCATGTATGTGTGTGTATGTGTGTATGTGTATATATAGATATATATATATATATATATATATATATATATATATATATATATATATATATATATATATATATATATATATATATGTGTGTGTGTGTGTGTGTGTGTGTGTGTGTATATGCATGTGTATGTGTGTGTGTGTCTATGTGTGTATGTGTGTGTGTGTAAATGTGTATGGATGTCTGTGTGTGTGTAAGTGTGTATGTGTCTATGAGTGTGTATGTGTTTATGTGTGTGTATGTGTCTATGTGTGTGTATGTGTCTATGTGTGTATGTGTATGCATCTATGTATGCATATGTATGTTCATTATGTATGCATATGTGTGTGTATGTATGTGTATGCATTATGTATGCATTATCTATGCATTATGTATGCATTATCTATGCATTATGTATGCATATGTGTGTGTATGCATTATGTATGTGTATGTATGCATGTGCATTATATATGCATATGTGTGTGTATGCATGTAAGTATGTATGTATGCATATTTATATGCATTATGTATGCATATGTATGCATGTATGTGTATGTGTGTGTATGTCTCTCTATGTGTGTGTATGCATATATGTGTTTGTATGTGTGTATGTGTGTGCATGTATGTGTGTGTGTGTATGTGTGTATGCATGTGTATGCATGTGTATGCATCATTATGTGTGTATGTGTGTATGTGTGTATGTGTGTGTGCGTATATGTGTGTGTGTATGTGTGTGTGTGTCTATGTGTATGTGTGTGTGTATAAGAGTGTGTATGTGTTTATGTGTGTGTATGTGTCTATGTGTGTGCATGTGTCTATGTGTGTATGTGTATGTATGTATGTATGCATATGTGTGTGTATGCAGATTGCCAAAAATTATCGATACTATACAGTTGAAGGTTTTGAAGGCATTCCAAAGTTCAAACACCATTTTTGTATAGATGTAGGTCCCCTTACCAGTTACAAAAGCTATCTTTGATCAATCGTTCTAGTGGATGGCCATCTCGTTATATCTATTGTACCCATCCATGAAGTTTTATACTACATCCCCAATGACATCCTTCACTTGTGTGTTCCAAGAATGGTGGAGGGAATTCATGATGAATCATGAATTGATTAAGAGTTTTTTGGAAAGATATAGAATCACTCCACACAAAGTTGATCCTCCATGGGAGGCAAATGATTGATGGGTTACTCATAGAGAAAGAGCTTTGACAAGGAAGTCATTGAGACCCAGGCTACAACAATCTCAAAACAGTAATCTCACAACTTGCAATGGCACCTTTAGGAATCACCTCTTCTATCTATCCTTCTATTCTCCACCCTCTCTTTTGCTTGTTGAAAAACCCTCCATGGCTTCTATGGTACTCTCTTGTGGTATTGTTTGTTGACCATTAGATTTAGTAATCCTACTACTCTAAATTGGGTATCCTTCATGATCCTCACCTTCTATGATCACACTTTGGCATATGTATTAATTTGCTTATCTTGATGTTGATCTGTGCTTCACATGCTACATTACAATATGTTTCTCTCTCTCTCTCTCTCTCCATGCCCCTAGATGCACCTTGCTTTGTGTCTTTTGTTTCTTCTATGTGCTACCTCTATTGTTCCCTCTACTTCCTACCTCTATGTTTGTGGTTGTGGCTCCCTCTCTTATCTGCATATTAGTCTCTATGCACACATATATAAGAACATGTTGCTCTATCTACCCTGTTGTATCTATATGTGCATATGTTATTTTTTGTTGTTTCCTCTCCTTGCTCTCCTTCCTAGACGGTGCCCCATACTGTAGCATCATGATTCAAGGTACTACAGTAGTTAAACACAAATGCAATGGTGAGGGAATATCCTTTGGATTGGCACAAAACTCTAAGACGTGTTGCTAGTGATAAAAGGATAACTAGAGTTGGACAAAAAAGGATAGAGTTAAGAGCCATAGTTAGTAGGGAGGAAAATGTGGTTATAAGCATATGCATGTGGATATGCGTGTATGTTGTGATGTGTATGTATATATGTGCATATGTGTGACATATGCATTTCTGTGTATGCATGCATGTATGCATTTGAGTATGTATGCATGTGTATGTATACATGTGTGTGTATACATATTTGTGTGATGTGTAGGTATGTATGTGAATGTGTGTGTGCGATATATGCATGTGTGCGTATGCTTTGATGTGTATCTATGTATGTGCATATGTATGGGATATATTCATGTGTGTGTATACATGCATGTATGCATGTGTTTATGTATACATGTGTAAGTATATATGTGCATGTGTATGGGATATATGCATGCGTGTATGCATGTATGCATGTGTCAAAGAATATTTGTGCCTGTATGTATGTATGTGCATGCATGTTGGCATGTGTGTATGTATGCAAGTGTGTCTATGCATGTTTGTGTGTGATGTGTATGTATATATGTGTATGCTTTCCTCATATATGTGTGTGTATTCATGTAGGTATGTATTCATGTGTGTGATGTGTATTTATGTGCATGCGTGTGATATATACATGTGTGTGTATGCATGTATGTATGTATGTATGTATGTATGTATGTATGTATGTATGCATGCATATGTATGTGAGTAGGTATGCTCATCAAAATGAATGGAGATATAGCAAAGCCCTTTTCCAGAGTGATCGAGAAAGACACTACCTTGCAATGGACAAAGAACAAGTAACAAGCCTTCCGGGAGTTGAAATCACAGCTAGTTAGTGCGTCTGCTCCTACATAGCTCAATTGGAACTATTACTTCCTTGTACATGTGGATGCTACTATCTAAGTAGCTGTTGTGATCTCAAAACAACCAAGAGGAGGAGGAAAAGAAAATCACGCAATCCAGTATGCAAGTGGCTTATTATGTAGAGTTGAGAAAAAAATAGGAACCATAGAAAGGGAATCCTTGGCCATTCTCTTTTTCTTGCAAAAGGTTCGACATTACCTACTAGGTGTGAAATTTTTATTAATAAGTGATCATCAGGCCCTTAAATATTTACTTAACAAGCCCTAGGTTACTTGACGAATATGGCAAGAGTTTGGTTTCGAGATAAGGATATGAACTAGATTGCATAATTTTTTGGCCCACCACATGTCATGAGTAGTTCCTATACAAGCACCCATGTGCAGAATTTCAGATGATTTTTAGGTCTCTAGATGTTTACAATTACCAATTCCCTCCATTGGAATGATGAAGTGCAAAATATATTGGCCTCTCGTACATTTTCTACAAAGTCTATACCTCTTGAAAAATGATGGTTACTACTCGAATGTAGAAGTTAGAAACAAATAGTTTGGGTTCTTTAAAAGAGAATTAATGATGGACTTCTTCATCATGACTTCATAAGACACAAGCAATTCTACAGAAAGCCCATGAGAGTTTCATATCTGATCATCCTCCAAGATATGCCATGGCACAAAAGATACTTGATTGAGGCCTTTGGTGGCCAATGCTTTACCATGAGCATGCAAATGCATGTGTACATGCATATGCATTGTTTGTATGCATATGCATTGTGTGTATGCATATGCATTTGTGTATGCATATGCATATGTGTGCATGCATATGCATTTGTGTGTATGCATATGCATTTGTGTGTATGCATATGCATTTGTGTATGCATATGCATTTGTGTGTATGCATATGCATGTTTGTATGCATATGCATGTGTACATGCATATGCATTGTGTGTATGCATATGCATTTGTGTATGCATATGCATTTGTGTATGCATATGAATATGTGTGCATGCATATGCATTGTGTGTATGCATATGCATTTGTGTGTATGCATATGCATTTGTGTATGCATATGCATTTGTGTATGCATATGCATTTGTGTGTATGCATATGCATTTGTGTGTATGCATATGCATTTGTGTATGCATATGCATGTGTGTATGCATATGCATTTGTGTATGCATATGCATGTGTGTATGCATATGCATGTATACATGTGTGTATGTGTGTATGCATATGCATATTTGTATGCATATGCATGTGTACCTGCATATGCATTGTGTGTATGCATATGCATTTGTGTATGCATATGCCTATGTGTGTATGCATATGCATTGTGTGTATGCATATGCATTTGTGTGTATGCATATGCATTTGTGTATGCATATGCATTTTGGTATGCATATGCATTTGTGTATGCATATGAATGTGTGTATGCTTATGCATGTGTGCATGTGTGTATGCATATGCATGTGTATGTGACATGTGTGCATGTGTGTATGTGTGTATGCATATGCATGTTTGTATGCATATGAATGTGTGTATGTGTGTATGTATGCATGTATGCATGTGTATGTGTGTATGCATGTGTATGTGTGTATGTGTGCATGTGTGCATCTGTGTATGTGTATATGCACATGCATGTTTGTATGCATATGAATGTGTGTATGTGTGCATGTGTGTATGTGTGTATGCATATGCATGTGTGTATGTCTCTATGTGTGTGTGTGCATGTGTGTATGTGTGTATGTGTACATGTGTGTATTTGTGTATGCATATGCATGTGTGTATGCATATGCATGTTTGTATGCATATGCATGTGTGTATGCATATGCATGTGCATGTGTATGCATATGCATGTGCATGTGTATGCATATGCATGTGTGTATGAATATGCATATGCATGTGTATGCATATGCATATGCATGTGTGTATGCATATGCATATGCATGTGTATCCATATGCATGTGTATGTGTGTATGCATATGCAAGTTTGTATGCATATGAATGTGTGTATGTATGTGTGCATGTGTGTATGTGCGTATGCATATGCATGTGTTTATGCATATGCATGTGCATGTGTATGTATATGCATGTGTGTATGCATATGCATATGCATATGCATGTGTATGCATTATATGTGTGTATGCATATGCATATGCATGTGTATGCATATGCATGTGTGTATGCATATGCATGTTTGTATGCATATGTATGTGTGTATGCATATGCATTGTGTATGTGTGTATGTGTGTATGTGTGCATGTGTGCATGTGTGCATGTGTGTATGTGTGTATGGATATGCATGTGTGTATGCATATGCATGTTTGTATGCATGTGCATGTGTGTATGCATACGCATGTGCATGTGTATGCATTTGCATGTGTGTATTCATATGCATATGCATATGCATGTGTATGAATTATATGCATGTGTATGCATTATATGCATGTGTATGCATTATATGCATGTGTATGCATTATATGCATGTGTGTATGCATATGAATGTGTGTATACATATGCATTGTGTATGTGTGTATGCATATGCATTGTGTATGTGTGTATGCATATGCATTGTGTATATGTGTATGCATATGCATTTGTGTATTCATATGCATTGTGTTTATGGATATGCATGTTTGTATGCATATGCATGTGTGTATGGATATGCATGTGTGTGTTTATACATATGTGAGTGTGTATGTATATGTATCTCACTCTCTCTCTATGTCAATTGAAAACAAAACAATCACTTATATCGATGAAATATTTTGAATTGTGGTCGTCAAAGTCCACTTGAGGTTGTCTTTCCTTGAATTTCCAGAGACTTGATCCAAAATCTCTTGCAAAATTAAAGAGAGAAGATCTTAGGAAAGCAGAAACATAAAGAAAGAAAAAAGAGTGCTACAGAGTGTGCGATATACTTACCGAAACTTCAGATCTGGAAAAATAGAGGTGTGCTTAGATCTAGAGAGAGAGGGAGGGGGAGAGAGGGAGAGGAGAGAGACAGAGAGAGGGAAGGAGAGAGAGAGAGAGAAAGAGAGAGAGAGAGAGAGAGAGAGAGAGAGAGAGAGAGAGAGAGAGAGAGAGAGAGAGAGAGAGAGAGAGAGAGAAACAGTGACAAACAGAGATATGTTGTTCGCACGTGCAAAGTCAATAGTCGAAGATCTAAGTTCAAAATGACCAAAATGTCGAATGTTTGCTCCCAGGCCTAGTTAAAAATTGAGCGTCGGTATAAGCATCGGTATACGCGTTGGTACTTTTCAGTAACTTATCGATGCTTATCCTGACACTTATATCCATGCATGCATTATATGCATGTGTGTATGCATATGCATGTGTGTATGCATATGCATGTGTGTATGCATATGCATGTGTGTATGCATATGCATGTTTGTATGCATATGAATGTGTGCATGCATATGCATTGTGTATGTGTGTATGCATATGCATTGTGTATGTGTGTATGCATATGCATTGTGTATGTGTGTATGCATATGCATGTGTGTATGTGTGTATGGATATGCATGTGTGTGTTTATACATATGTGAGTGTGTATGTATATGTATCTCTATCTCTCTCTCTACGTCAAGCGAAAACAAAACAATCACTTATATAAATGTAATTTTTTGAATCATGGTCCTCAAAGGCCACTTGAAGTTGTCTTTCGTCGAATTTCCAAAGACTTGATCCAAAATATATTGCAAAATTCAAGAGAGAAGATATTAGAAAAGCAAAAACATAAAGAAAGTTAAAAGACTGCTACAGTATGTGTGATATAGTTACCAAAACTTTAGATCTGGAAAGATAGAGATGTGCTTAGATCTAGAGAGAGAGAGGGATGGGGAGAGAGAAAGAGAGAGAGGGAGGAGGAGAGAGAGAGGGGGAGGAGGAGAGAGAGAGGGAGGGAGAGAGAGACAAGGAAGGAGGGAGGGGGAGAGAGAGAGAAAGAGAGAAACAGTGACAAACAAAGATATGTTGTTCGCACACACAAAGTCGACACTCGAAGATCTAAGTTGAAAACGCGCAAAGTGTCGAATGTTTGCTCCTGGGCCTGGTTAAAAACTGAGCGTCAATATAAATTTCGGTACTTTCTAGTAACTTACCGATGCTTATACCGATGCTCATACCGACACAATTGTTCCGAGGCTAAGTGGCTTTCCCAAATCTTCCGAGGGTCTTACCAATGTCGACGCGGACCGTTGGTATGCCGAATGTCGGTATACCCCCGGTATGTTGTAGTGGCGATGCAGTCAGCAAAGAATTCTTCCTGAATGCCTCCTCCTTCAACTCCCACACCTCTTTCTTCCCCACTCGCAGTATTTGTAGCCCTGCAATCCTCACACCACACTCCACCCCCTACCACTCCACCCACAACACTCCCACCACTCCACCCACACCACCCACACTACCCATCACCTCCCACTACTCCACCCACCCTCAACCCCACCCACGCTCAACTCCATTCCACCCACGACAACCCTAACTCCACCCACCCTCCACTCCACCACCCTCAACTCCACCCACCCTCCACTCCATCTCCCTCCACTCCACCCACCCTCCATCTCCCTCCCTCTCCCTCTCTCTCTATTCTCTCTCTCTCTCTCCCCCCCTCTTCCCACAATCAACCATGACAAAGGTTATGAAATTGTACTATGTTCTGATGATGATGCGGAAGAAGCCTGAGTCATGACAAGAATGAATGGGGTTATTGGCTTAACAAGGCTAGTAAAGGTGGACAGATTGAGAACTCTTTTTTTATTCTATGGGTGGTCGTGCATGGCCGTTCTTATTTGGGAGTGATTTTTGTGGTTAAGAAAGAGACCTCAGGTTGTATTCAAAAGTGACAGTAAAAGGTAAAAAGATAAATGAGTATCGCTGCCATTTGTGATGACTTTTGATTTTTGAGGATTCAATTCAAAACTGATGGAATATTTGATATACCCCTCCAATTTTGGGGCATACAATTAGCGCATATTCAGTGAACGTGGGAAATCGGCAAGGCCCTCTTGGCCTATTGGAGCCTATAAAAGTAATGGACTAGTACTCATGGATATAGAGACGTATAGGGCTTATTCCGGAATCTCTTTTGGGCCTCTCTTTGCACTCTATAACTACAAGCCTACTATAGGAAGTCACTATGTGGTGAGGATATAGAGCGTGGGCTTCCCAGTGGAGGGCTAATAGCACTAGAGTGTGAAGAAGTGGCTTGGTTTTTTCATTCAGTGTGAGTTAGTGATATGTCTGTGCTCTTCCCCTTAGAGCAAGTCTTCACATCTTTGTACTGACCAGTGCAAGTTTTCATTTACTTGTGCTCATTGTATTGGACAAATCTCTTGTGTTGATTCTGTTTAGTTCTCGATTGACATGTTAGCACAGAGCATCAAATTTTGGAGCATTCCTTTTGCCTACATTGTAATCATCTACTCGAGCTAAGGATTCCTTTTGTCCTTCACTATTGGCATTTGTCGTTATTTTTCTTTCTGAGTGTCTACAATACCATGTGTCTATTGCGATCGCGGCTACTCATAGGAATGTCAAAGGGTATACTTCCCTAAGGAGAACCTCCCCTGAGTAGGCGAAGTACTGGAAGAGCATATTGCCTGCATTTGTTAAAAGTAGGGACCCCAGTACCTCCTCTAGAGGTGCCTAAGGAGAACCTCCCTTGAATAGGCGAAGTATTGGAAGAGCATATTGCCTGCATTTGTTAAAAGTAGGCACCCAATACCTCCTTTACAGTTTGGCATGCACGGTGGGACCCTTTCATTTCTGGAGAGGCTTTGAGCATAGTAAATAATCCTTTTTTCCATTATTTTTTTGCCCTATTGCATCTTGCAAGTAGATATATGACCCATACTGGAGTAGGTAAGGAGCCTCTGTGTACAGAGGAGTTTTAAAAATTCAGCTTTACCTTCATATAGTGAACCTAGATCCCCTCTACCCTCTTTGAATTTATCTATTGATTTGGGTGTGACACCACTGTCAAAGGAAAAACATAGGAGAACATTGGACTTCTCCTCAGATACTTTAGAGGAAACACCACTAGCAATGGAGGATCTCTCTCACTTACTCTCTAGACTCAATATCAAGTTCCCTACCTTTAAGGAACAAGATTTTGAGGATGCTGATGATCATGTGAGGAGATTCATCTCCCTATGCTGTGGACGAGGTCTGCAGAATAGAGAAGATGCAATGCTAGTACTCTTCCCATCCACATTGGAAGGCCTTGCTGACAAATGGTACAGTCAGTATGCAGATGGCCATTTTGCTACATGGGAAGCTTTGAAAATGGCATTCTCACAGACATTTCGACCAAGTGACTCCTCAAAAAGAACTCTAGATTAGCTAGAGAACCTAAGGCTAAGATTGGGTGAATCCTTTCATGAACTTCACACTAGGACAAAAGCACTTGTTGCATGTCTGCCACATGCTCCAAGTGATTTCTTGGTTGAAAAATGGATAGAAAAAAGCTTTGCCTAGGTCATCTCAGCAGAAGCTATGTGAGTCTCTTAGATTGGATGCAACCCTTAATGATTTTGTTGCAGTGGCATCACACATTGAAGAAGCTAGAAAAAATTTTGAAGGGGATACACAACCAAATTATGCAGCACAACTAGACCCTATTGGGCAATTGAGGAAAGAATTTGAGGCATTGAGAATGCACCAAAATCACCAAGAAGCGAAGGTCTTGGTATTGTCGCCGCGTCGCACTGATGATGAAGTAGCCCAACTTCTTTGCGAGTTAAAAGATTTAGAGACCACTCAGGATATAAGAAGGCACATTTGGTGTACAATATGTAACAACAGTGGACATTCCAATGCTAATTGTCCTAACAGGGTCAGTTGTCAATTTTGTGGAAAGGATGGCCATGAAGCTAGATACTATTACTACCTCAAGGGTACACAACAATGAGGTAACCCTCAAGCTCAGGATTCATACTATGCTAGTACTTCAAATGCACCTAATAAAGAGGAGAATCGACCAACGAAGCCTAGATACAATAGGTCATTGATGTGTTATCGTTGTGGTGAGTATGGCCATATGCAAAATAGGTGTTCCCTTCTAGAAGATGCACCTCCTTGTCGACATTGTCGAGAGGCTAAGGATCACTATACCAAAGATTGCCGAAGAAGCCGCCTTGCTCTAATTCACATGATTGCAGTCTCCTCGCAAGCAGAAGGTATAACCACTTAGTCTTATGTTGTTTCATCTTCTTCAATGCCCATGATGACTAGAGCCAGACAAGTGGTAGCAATTTGTAGAGAGGAACAACAAGGACTCCATTATAAAGAGGAGGAAAAGAAGGTTGGGCAGCAGGGCCAAGTAAATATTGCAAGAGCTTATGGAAGGATGGCTACTTCACTAAGGGACCAACCAACAAGTCTGCAAGAAGACACATAGGTGGTAAACATTGAGCAGATCTTGAAAGGTATTCATCACATGGTTAGTTTGTATGAACTCATAAAGATGGATTAAAAAATAAGAAGTGACTTATTAAAGATTATACACTCTGCTTACTTGAGCCAACCACCTAGCATAGATGGTTTCATGGTTGATTTTCCTCTTGCACACCTGGCAGACTACCAAAGCTCAAGGTTATCTGTTTTTATAAAGGATGAAGCTCTCACAGCTGTGATCATAGATGGAGGCTCTGGCATCAATTTGATGCCAGATTTCATGAGGAAACTAAATTTGAACCCAACCAAGATGGCGCCCTTCACAGTTACACTAGCAAATCAACATCAGGTTGTGCCACTTGGCATTATTGAAAAGGTACTGATGATAGTACAAGGTTATCACTTTGTTCTAGATTTTGTTGTTATTGCACTTCCACATGAGACTTCTTACCCTTTACTCTTGGGGAGGCCTGCGCTAAGGCAAGCAAAAGCTTTGCAAGATTGGGGAAAAAACAAACTGTGGATTTCAACAAACACCAATAGCTAACTGCAACTACATTTGGGAGAAGCATTCGACTCAGGGAAAACTACTGGGTATACTGTGGACACTCAAGTAATGCCCTCTTTACCCCAAGCAGATGATACATTATTGAATTGGATGATGGAAAGTACAGTGTTGCATGGTGGAAATCAATGAAATAGAGGAAAAAGTTGCAGATGAAGGAGTTGTAGAAAAAGGCCATGAAATTCACAAGGAATTAGGGAATGAGAGTTTGCACATGAATACAAACATTGAAGGGGCAACAAATGTAGAAGTATCAGGGAAGGAAAGTTATGAGCCTGAATGCAGAGAAGATCTCCCCTTTTCACATATACCTCAAGGGTGGACCAGAGAACATATTGTAGAATATAAGATAAATTCCACTCCTGCATATAGTGGGGATGATTTCTCAAGTAAGACTAGTCCTAAGACACTTGTTCAAGAAGTAAATCTAGGAGATGAAGAGAACCCTCAAGTAGTCCACTTGGCCTCTTGGCTATGGCATTATCCCCCTTTAGTGCAGAAGGTAACTTCATTACTTTTTTCTTATAAAAATGTCTTCGCATGGTCCTACACAGATCTAACAGGGATACCAGAGGAGCTCCGATTACAACAAATACCCTTAGTTGAGGGAGCTACACCTGCAAGAAGTAGGTCCTATCGACTCAATCCAAAGTATGTAAAGGCTGTAAAGTTGGAAATTACAAAACTTGAAGAAGCACGTATAATTGTTGCAGTAGAACATTCCAGGTGGCTTTCTTCTATGGTTATTGTACCCAAGGAAAATATGGAAAAATAAGAGTCTGCATCCATTTTCGTGCCTTGAATAGGGTAACTGTTCAAGATGGATTTCCTCAGCCCTTCATAGAGCAAGTACTTGAGGAAGTAGCCGGATACACTTTATATAGCTTCCTGGATGCTTTTAGTGGCTACAATCAGATAGTGATCCATCCTAATGATAGGGACAAAATAGCCTTTGTTATTGCATGGGGCACTTATGTCTATACCCGCATGGCTTTCGGCTTGAAAAATGCACCAACTTCATCTAATAGAACAATGTATCTGATATTGAGCAAGTGGTTAACAACCTTTCTGCGCATTTTCATGGATGACTTTTCAGTGTTTGCAGGCACAGATAGAAGAGCAATAGTTCAAGATTTCCATGATCATTTGGAAAATCTAAAGGAAATCTTTGAGCAATGTCTCAAAACAGGTTTGAAGTTAAATCCTACTAAATGTCACTTTTTGGTCACCAAGGGCACTCTTCTTGGTCACATAGTATCTGCTGAAGGGATAATAGTTGACCCTGCCTATCCTTTCCATGCCTATTCCACAAACCCCAAAGGAAGTGCAAAGTTTTTTGGGACATGCAGGATACCATAGAAGATTTATATGAATGTATTCAGAAATAGCTAAGCCCTTGTCAAGGCTTACCAGTAAAAAGGTCCCCTTCTCATGGAGTCTGGAAACTGAGAAAGCATTTTGTGAACTAAAATTGAGATTATGTACTGCTCCACTTTTAAGTGTTCCTAACTGTTCATTAGAGTTTCATATGCATACAGATGCCAGTCTTCATGCTGTTGGTGCGGTTTTGGCTCAACCATCATCACACAAGATTGATAGACCTATCTCTTATGCTAGCAAGCTACTTACCAAGGCAGAAAGGAACTATCGTACGACCGAAAGAGAAGGTTTAGCTATTGTATTTGCTCTTCAAAAGTTTCGGCATTACCTTCTCCGTGTACATTTTATAGTCATATATGACCATCAGCCCTTGAAGTACTTGATAAACAAGCATAGAGTGGCTGGAAGGGTTTGGAGATGGTTACTCCTGTTTCAAGAATTCAACTTCGATATTCATATTAAGCCAGGAAGAGAGCACTACATGGCAGATCAAGTATCCAGGACGGCAATGAGCGATAAGGCAACATGTATTAATGATGAATTGGTGGATAGTAATCTCTTCCTAGTAACAACTCAGGCTTAATGATATGGTGGAATTCGCCATTGTCTCACTATTGGAAAACTCCCAGAACACTTAAAACCTATAGAAAAGAGAAGATTACTCCTTAAAACCAAAGCATACTCACTTACAAATGGAAATTTATATAGATATTGTCAGGATTGTATATTGAGGAAGTGTGTTTATCTAGAGGAGGTAAACCTTTTGCTGAAGACAGCACACACTGAAGGGCACCTAAAGGGGGAAGATTTTGCCCACAGAATCATCCACAAAGGACTATGGTGGCCTCATATCTACCGTGATGCAATCAAGTTTTGCTAAAGAATGCCACATTTGCCAGAGATGTGCTCCTATGCCAACCAGATTGAATATGAAACCATATCTATAGGATGGCTTCCATTCCAACAATGGGTTCTTGATTTCATACGACGAATTAGTCCAACTGGTCAACCTGGGGGTAAGATATATATTTTGATGGCCACATGTTATGCAACTAGATGGATAGAGGCTAAAGCTACTAAGGACTGCACAACTCTAACAGTAGCTAAGTTTGTGTATAAACAAATTTTCTCAAGATTTGGTTGCCCACTGGAAATCACTAGTGATAGGGGCACATATTTTGTAAATCAATTGCTCCAATTCATATTTGACAGGTACAAGGTTTTTCATAAAAATTCTTGTGCCTACTATTCAAGGGCAAATGGCCAAGCAGAAAGCTCCAATAAGATTTTGATTGGGCTGTGACACAAATTATCTTTGATCATCAAAGCTTTCGGCCACAAGCATTGATCAATGAAATTTGGGCTTTCAGAACTACAAGAAGGGGAACCATTAGCGAGAGTCCATTTCACTTAGTATATGAAAAAGAGGCATTGGCACCATTCGGATTTATTATCAAAAGAGAAATTGGAGCCTGAAGCATTGGAATTGAACCTCCCATTAGGAGACTAGTGGCATTAGAAGAATATAGAGAAGTAGCAATGCAAAAACTTTAGGTAACACAAGAAGAACGTAAAAAATTACATGACAGGTATCTTAGGTCCAATGAAGTACGAGAAGGATCCTTGGTTTTGGTGCATCAAATCCCAACAATGTCAACCAAATTGGCACCCAAATGGATAGGACTATATAGGGTAATAAAGGTATTACCACATGGAGCAGTGCATCTAGAGGATTTGCAGGGTAAGAGGATACCCCTGGTCACTATCTCCAAGGTGAAGAATTACCTGAAGTAAGTCGAGATGGAAGAACTTCATTCACTATACATACCACATATCATTTAGTGTTTGCCGTTTATTTTGGTTGATTCATTCAACTTGATGTGGGGGTCTATAGCGTGGTCTAGAGGAGGTACTGGGGTATCTACTTTTAACAGGAGCATGCAGCAAGCATTCCAGTACTTCACCTACTCAAGGGAGGTTCTCCTTAGGGAAATATACCCTTTTACACTTCTGTGAGCAGGTAGATATCAATGATTGCACAGAGTTGTGAATACTCAAGAAAATATTAATGACAAAATGACAATAATGGAAGACCATCCACTCCTTAGTTCGAATCAGATGATTACAACATAGGCCGAAGAGATGCTCAAAAGTTCATGCTCTGGGCTAACATGCCACTCCAGAGCTAAACAACATCAATACAAGGGATTCATCCAATCCGTACAATGGACACAGCTAGATGCAGATCAACACTGATCAATACAAAGTTTGAAGAATTGCTCTAAGGAAAAGAGCATAAAAATACCACTAACTCACACTAAAAGACAAAACCAAGCCACTCTCTTCACTCTATAGTGCTATTAGCCCTCACTAGGAAGTCCACGCTCTGTATCCTCACCACAGAGTGACTTCCTATAGTAGGCTTGTAGCCACAGAGTGCCAAGAGAGGACCCCTGTATGTACGTATGTATATATGTGTGTATCCCCCAAATGAACACAAATCCATTGCTTTTATAGGCTCCAATTCGCCAAGAGGCCTTGCCGATTCCTCACATCCACTAATCATGCGCCGGTTGATTGCCCAAAATTGGAGGGGTAGATCAAATATGCCCCCAAATTTTGAATTGGATCCTCAAAAATAGGTAGTCTTCATGAATGGTTGGCGGCAACAGTCATTTCTCCACTTTCACTTTTACCACTTACACTTTACCATTACACTTTTAGTGCGACTTTTAGCATGAAAGCTAAGATCTCATGATGTGTGGCC